>CM051244.1:138139357-138809016 GCA_027917425.1 Gastrophryne carolinensis
AGACTACCTGGAGATTTTGTCACCCTTTGTTGCCAGGCCATTTAGCACTATTTTACCCTCCACATGTTCAACTGTGATTTTTGAAGGAATTTCCAAGGATTTCCCAGTAATATTATATATTGTTTTTTTTTATCAGAGCCTGGACTTTAAATGTCTTGTTTGGCCCTGTTTTAGTGTATTCTCAATATTTGTGGGTGAAATATGTGCAAAAATGTTATTTTCATAATTTGTAGTGTTTTTTGTAATAAAAAAATAGGTTTTTCAATTAAATCATATTCTTCCATTTCTTCTGGTTACAATGGTATGTATTGGTAGACACCCTTTTCCTGCCCAGGACTCCCCCAAACTGAAGCTTTAGGAGATTTTCAGGTAAAATACCGCTACTAAGCACACCTGGCAATGTTGTATTCCTCAGTCATGTGGTTTTTTTGGATTTACTTCAGCTTAAAGTGGACCAACACCCAGGATTTTGACTATCCTGGGTCTTGGTCCACTTCGGTGGGGCACCCCCGATCAGGGTGCCCCGCTGTGTGAAACCCCCCCGATCACCCGAAAAACTCACCTCTCCCCGCTCCCAGCGCCGACGGACAAGCGGTTTGACAGCCGCGGACAAGCGGCTCCTCCGCCGCCGCCTCCCGCGCGTCAGTCTTGACGCGCGCGCGCCCGCGCCGGCCAATCACAGACAAGGTAAGGGGATTTGGGGTGTTTGGGGGGGTTTCACCCCGCAGGACATCCCGATCTCGGATGTCCCGCGGGGAGGGAGGTGATCGGCCCGGACGATCACCGGAGGGTGATGGTCCACTTTAATCTTTTCTAGTATCTTGAATCGTCAACCCTAACTAATTACTAATTACTATACAACGTCCCATTACTATACTAAATACCAACTAATGGGACGTTGTGTGCTCAGGCCATTAAGAGTATTTACAGGCTCAAAGTTCTCTGAAAAACAGGTGGTTGGTTAATACCACTCAACTGGTCAGCAGTCAATGATACCTTTTTCAACTGAACAGTCCTTGATACTGCACTCTCCCAAAGTATCATAGACCTTCCTACTTGTCCATTTTTCTGATGTCTCAATTTCTTCAGTTTCTGCATTCTCAGGGTCAACTTTAAAAGTCGGTCCATTCTCTGGTTCAGCAATATTTGAGTCAACAGTTTCTAATTCCATTACTTGATGAGCTGTGTTCAGGGTTCTCTGTTGGTTCTTCCATGGTTACCTGTGGAGTTGCTTCTTCAGTACTTTGTGGAATTTCTTTACACTTTGCACACGCTGCTGGTACATGTAGCCCCAGGGTATAACACACTCCTATGGCAATGATAGCAGCTAGTTCTTGTTGGTACATAATTTTTCTCTCTATCTGAACTTCAGGAGAGTTGGGTTCCATAACAGGTTGCTGTCTTTTTGAAGGTCTTGGTTGATTTCTTACTTCAAGGATGGCTCTGGCTGGTGAAACATAGTCACAAGGTAGTAACAGGTTTCTATGTATGTCTAGTTCTGTTGCTTCCTGTTTCACTTCATAGACTGGAATATCTTCACTCTTTCTTTTGATGACCACATAGATTTTATCTTCCCAATATTAGCAAAGTTTCCCAGATCCTTCTTTGTTATGTAGGTTTCTGACGAATAGCCACCTACCTGGTGTCATGTTATATTAGTTTCTTAGTATTCTTTCCTCTTGCTTTTTTCTTCAGTGACATATTTTTAAGCAATGTTGTAGGCCTTAGTCATGTGTTCTTTTCATGCACAAACATATTCAGGATACGTTTTGCAAGTCTCTGACACTGGAGTATCAATATGATGTCAATAGGTAATCTTGGAAATCTTCCAAACAAAGGGTAGAATGGAGAGTAGCCTGTAGCATTCCCCTTTGTACAGTTGTAAGCATGAACCATTTTTGCTTTGCATTCTTCAGCATTGGTAGTAAGGTATGGATAAAGCATTCCACTTGAGCATTACCTTCTGGATGGTAGGGTGTTGTGTGGGATCTCCAAATCTACGATATTTTCCTAATTTGGCAAATAGTTGGTTTTCAAACTCTCTTCCTTGGTCATTAAGCAGCTTGGTGGGAAATCCAAACTTTAGAGCAAAGTCATTAAGGATCTTTTCTGCTGTAGTTTTGCTTGATTTGTTTGTAGTTGCGTAGACTTGAGCAAATCTGGTGAAATGGTCCATGAGCACTAAGATATATTCACAGCCTCCTTTGCACTTGTCAATGTGTAGAAATTCTATGCACATCATCTCAAATTGATATGTTGTAATGTTTCCCATGGGTGTCTTTCAAATAATCACACACTCTGGTCACATAATGTTCTCTATCTGCATGTATGGCCAAAAGAAGCTTTACTAAGTTCACTGTTCTTTATATTCCTAAGTTTCCCATTTCTTCACGAAGTTCTCTAAACACAATCCAATGATACACTTTCGGCAACAGTAATTGTGAGTTTGGTCCCCTCTTGCTGTGTAGTATGCCTTCTGAATTCATGTAAAAGTTATGGCACTCTTTCAAAAAAGTATAAGAATGCAGATGGTAGTTCTTCTTAACTGTTCTTGAGCCTTAGCCAATGACTCTTAGCTTGCTGTCTTGTCATTGATACCGAACTGCTCCAAGTACTACTTGAGATGCATCACAATGTGGTATGAATGGAATGGAAGTCTGGATAGCCCATGACTGGTGGTTGTACTAAACAATCTATTAGCTCTTCAAGTATTTCTTAGGTAATAAGAAGTCCAGTTGATAGGCTATTGAGCAGAGGCAGATTTTCTTACTTTGAGTAAGAAAGATGCTCTGACTATGGAAAGGGTGCAGATGAGAGCCACCAAATTAATCTGAGGAATGAAGGATCTTAGTTGTGAGGATAGATTACGATAATTAAATCTGTTTAGTCTTGAGAGGGGACATGATTAACTTGTATAAAAAATATGGGGAAACACTATTTCAGGTAAAATCCTCTCTAAAGACAAGGGGGCACTCCCTTTGACTTTAAAAAAAGAAATTCAGTCTCCTGAGGCAACAATAATTTTTTACCATAAGAACTATAAATCTGTGGAATAGCCTCCCACAGAAGCTGGCTACAGCATCAACCGCTGACAACTTTAAAAGAGGACTAGATGCTTATTTAGAAGAAAATTTAGAAGATTTACTTTTAGCTGTTATCAGTAATAAAAAAAAAACTAAAAGTAAAATAAAAAATAACTTCCCCTAACCCAACACCCTTGGTTGAACTTAATGGACATATATCTTTTTTCAACCGTATTAACTATGTAACTAAGTATGATTCTGCGTTTGTTCACCTTCTTCTCTTCTGGTGCCACAGCGCTTGAGGTTCCTGCCAAGAGAGCATACAAGGGAGCTGCAATCTTGGAGAAGTTCTGAATGTAAGTCTGATAGTAGGATAGGAAACCCAGGATCTTCCTAAATTATTCTACAGTAGATGGTGGTTTGTTCAGCTGAGCAATTTCCTATGTAACCATCACCAGAAACAATCTTCCCAAGGTATCTGACTTCTCTGTTGAATAATTCACACTTCTTTGGTGTTAGCTTCATCCCATGTTGCTGGTAACACTGTAGATAGTTCTCCCATATTCTACATGTTCAGCAAATTACTTGCTAAAGACCAGGTTGTCATTCAGATGAGGCAGACAGATGTCATCTCTCAGGCCTTTCAGACACGCTTCTTCTGCAGGTATAGTGTTGGTTCAAATGGGGATGTAGAGCCATTCATACAATCCCCCGTAATTTCCACTTCTGCCTCACCATATAGCCAATAAGGTCGATTTCCAGCCTTGATTCCCTGTACTTATACATGAAAAAGTCTGTGTATGTGTAATGTTTCCTTCCATTTTTGAGTTTACTGTGCAGTTTTTCTCTTTGTATTAGCGTTTCGTGTTGTTTGTAAGCCTTTTCGTTAGTGTCTCTAATGTGTAATTGCTTCACATTGTTTTCACATTCACGTGTAAAAGTCGGGAAAAAAAAAGCTATTTATACACAAGCAAAAAAAAACATTAACAATAAAATAAAACAACAATAACATTAAAAAAAACATTATGACTAAAAATTACTAATTTAAAAATTAAATAACGTTGTGTTGTATTTAATTTAGTATTATAAATAATTAGGGTCATGTTTACATTATATCCATGTGGACATCCCAAATATTCAACTAGGAAGAATTGGAAAAGAATGCATGGCAAGCATGAAAGTGGTTAAGGTATGCATTAAGAATACATAAAGAAGAATGCATGAAAGTGGTTAAGGTATGCATTAGGAATAAAAAAGAAGAAGCATGAAAGTGGTTAAGGTATGCATTAGGAAGAAGTAAAGAAGAATGCATGGCATGCTAAGTAGTTTGGAACAGAAGAGACTTGGCACAGAAATAAGTACGTAAAGGGCTAGCAGGGTCAGGGTATGTGACACAGTGAAAAAAAAAAAGAAGAAGTTCACATATGTGTACAAGCCGCCAGGGTCTGTGTATAGATTACACAATAACAAAAATATTATGGAATTTAGGGGCTAAATGAAGGGTAAAAACAGGATTTTTCCTATGAACTTGTGAACTAGTAGGATCTCGTTGGACACTCAAACAAGGTACGTGAAAAAACGCTTTAAAATGCTAGGAGACAAGAGTTTCACATCAATGTATACGAGAGCGTCGTCTATGAAACAGGCTTTGTGAGCCGTACTCACAGCGTTCTCGATGGCTTACGCAGCTACGGAAACAGTACGAGACGTTCCAGATGGAGGCTCTGAATCATCTGAATGCATTTATACAAGCTGCTTGCATCAAATATGTTAAGGAACATATATACTGATATAATGAAAGACAGAAAAAAGACAATCTAGCATACAATTGTCAGACAATAGTAATATGTTGCATCAAACCAATGAGTCCACATATAAGATACATTAGTATCATATATGAAAAACAAGCAGAACAATATAAATTATCATGTGCAAAGTAGTCAGTGTAACCCCCTTTATCAAGCAACAATATAGTCAAGAAGGCAAACCTTCCTTTTATGTTTAATCTGTAACCACATCTCTCCATTGCCGGCCAGTGCGGCATACTGGAAGTGCTCGGACGGCGACTCTCGATACATCACTTCTGGTGACGCGGTCCTGACCTGCAGCTGACGTGCGGCTGATTGGCAAAACTCTGCCAACCAGCGGTGTCCGTGTCAGGTGCATGCCGCCAGGACCTCCCCAGAGCTCTTTGAAGGTTCGGTTAGGCTGGCAGTTAAAGGTTTGAACCAATTTGGACTGAGAAATGGCTGCCATTTCTGGGTCTGCCATGCAGGGCACTCTTTAACTGCCACTGCTGTCTTCATCTTCCGCAGGGCTTGCACAACTCTTTCTGCTTCCTTGTAAAGCAAATTATGGGGCTACCGAATCCACCAAAGGAGTAAGGGTAGCTGTTTTGTGGATCACTTCAGCAATCACATGGTAGCTGATAATTGGTTTGTCTGCCACATGTTTGTCACTGGTCACTAGGAATAGTACTAATAGCTTGAGGGGATTGTGGTTCTTGGCCACTTCCACCCATTCTAGAAAGGGGACCACAGTCTGGTTCACAGCTTTGCCACAAAATCCTCCAGACCCTCTGAGTTCTTCCACTGGCCTTAGTCTTGTTTGAGGTAGGTGCTGTCACCTCCATTTTTCATTTAGGATGCTAGCGTGGGCTCCTGTGTTCCATAGAGCCTTAAAAGTAAGTCCATTCAACTTGTGCTGGATCATGCACTTTCCTCTAAAGAGGTTATTTAGTTGGCCTTGGCCTTCTATGGCACTTTCCTGCGGTGTGACACTCACTACTAGATGATGAATAATTCTGCCTTTCCTTTAGCTGTTGGAGACCACACTTGTGGCTAGTACTGATGCACCCATTCTTTACTCTGGGTGACTTCAAAGGATATGGTTTGTTTGGGTTGAGACTGCAGTGGAGTTAAGGTTACTGGCTGTCCCTCACCAGCAACCCTCTGCCTTTTAACAGTTTGAACTGGGTGATCTGCATTCTTTGGCGAAATGTCCTTCTTCCCCACACTTTAGGCAGTGGTAACAGGCTCTAACATTATTGGAGATCTGGCAGTCCTCACAAGCAGGAGGTGGTCTATTTGCCAGGTGCTTGGACTGTTTCTGTGTCTCCTGCCCACAAGTCTGTAATAAACTGGGTAAGCTTTTGGAGAAATGCCATCATAACTTCCTCCTGACTCTCTTACAGCTCCTGTAGCAACCTGTTGATAGCAGTAAAGAGGTGTCAAGGGCAAGCACATGTAAGCTGTTCTCCTGGTGCTTTGGCTTAGCTTCCTACTGAAATCAGTTCTGCATGGGTGACTGGCAGTAGGGACTCACTCATAGAATCGGTTGCACATACATGACTGTTCCCCTTTAATTTGTAAAGCAGTACACTTCTTTTTTGAAAACAGTTCAGTTATTTACCAGTTATGAACTGTCCCTTAAAGACTGGACTTTTTATGCAGCTGGGCACCACTGGCTTAGTGTGCACAACTGTTCTTAAACCAAAGTCCACTGTTGCTAGGCTTATTTTAGTTATTTGTGGTTCAGGTCTGCTGGCCCTCTAAGACCAGGCCCAGAAGTTTGCTTTCAGTGGCATTCTGCTGGGCTGTTTATTATGGCAGGTCTGCACAGTGGGACATAAGTGTGCTGCACTGTCCTGGAGAGTCTGTTCTTGTCTGTGGGTGATCCTCTCCCACCTCGGTACTGTGCACAGTCAAATGCCTCACACACGGCTCTTAGAATCTTTCGGCCCGTCCTCTGGTTTCCCCCCCTGGAGTCTCCCTCTCAGGTTGCTTATGTGGGCCCTTACTCTTCAGGGTGGTCACCTCTTTCAATGAAAAGTTCCAAACAAGCACTCCAAGTAACCACTACTCACAACTTCCTAGCAGTGCAGCTGTTTCCGTCCGTCACTTCAGCAGATTTAGGCTAATCATCAATAGTCTTTACATCCATGCACTGTACTAGGGACTGAGCGAGGGTCTGACAAACTACAAATACTTTATGGTATTTCTTATGTTTGTTTGCATGCAGCTGTGCTGTTCTGTCCCTCCTCGACCTGGGATGTAGACCTTCTTTAGGGTATTGACTGTCTGGTAGAAGGTTCTGCTTTCTCTCTCTCATGTGTCAGCCACCACTTGTGTATTCATCACCCCTTTAGTTGTGTGATGTTTTTATCTCTCACGTGCACCTTCTCTGTGCATTGTCTCCTGTTCATATGCTCAGCACTGATAACAACCCTTGATGCACACTAATCACTTATCTCCTAATAACTGAACTAGGAAGTGTGTGTTGCCTATATTACTTCTCTTTTGCCCCTGAGCTGGGTCTCTCTCTCTGTAAGTCTGCTGCAGTCTTAATCGGTTAACTGTTATTTTTTTGTCTCCTTGAAAGTGAAGAAAAATGGATGGTTTTCACAAACAGTTAAAAATGTGCCCAATTTGGGCATCATAGGATGATCTGCGGGCAGCAGCAGGGCTGCTGGTGGTGGTAGCATTAGCATAGCCACAGTGTTTAAAGACTAGGCCAGGGGACAGGAGTCCTGTGGTTGTTGTATAGGCCTGGTTTCAAACAGCAGCAGGGGTGCTGGTGGTGGTAATAGTGGCTTGCTAATCAGTGACATCGGGCACTGGGGTTTTAAAATTGTCACATATGCACGCATGACCAATCTTTACAAAATTTAGTTTTTCTATGTTTTGATGGAAAACCTTGTTCACTTAGGGTTGATGGCACCACCTGCCACACTGAAAACCCTTTCTGATGCTACATTTGCGGGTGGACAGGATCCTAATGGCAAACTGGGCTAGCTCACCCAGAATATCAAGTTGTCTGAGCTCAGTGTATCTACTGGAGGAAGGGTACAGTTGCGGTAGGAGTGCAGCTGGCTGCTCAGGTGGTGGTGGTGCTGTACATCCCTTCCATAAAGATGTGTATCAGGTGGGAATATGGGTGTAAAAACATAGTATATTCTCATATTCTCAAAAGTGAATTATGTGCTGCAGCCGCCACATTTTGGGGAGGTAGCAACTCGGCGGGGAGTAGAAAGTGGACACCCGGTCAGACAAGCTTGCAGCAGATGCCTGTTTAAAATCCATGGATAGCTGGCTACACAGCTCTCAGAAGGTGTAAAAAATTCTAAAAGGGGGTCTAAAAGTGTAGCAGGCCAGTACTCGTCACTTTATGCTGACAGATGCGGCTGTCAGCGCGCGAGTGCAAGGAGCCCATATATCGCCTGAAAGACACACCCTGGAGTTGGCAGCAGCACAAGGAGCCTATATATTGCCTGAAAGAAACACCCTGGAGTTGGCAGCAGCATAAAGAGCCCATATATTGACTGAAAGACACACCCTGGAGTTGGCAGCAGCATGAGGAGATCAAATGTTTCCTGAAAGACACACCCTGGAGTTGGCAGCAGCATAAAGAGCCCATATATCGCCTGACAGAGTTGGCAGCAAAATGAGGAGACCATATATTGCCTGAAAGACACGCCCTGGAGTTGGCAGCAGCATAAGGAGCCCATATATTGCCTGATAGACACACCCTGGAGTTGGCAGCAGCATAAGGAGACCATATATTGCCTGAAACACACCCTGGAGTTGGCAGCAGCATGAGGAGACCACATAGTGCCCGAAAGACACACCCTGGAGTTAGCAGCAGCATAAGGAGACCATATATTGCCTGAAACACACCCTGGAGTTAGAGGCACCAATCAAGTTTGGCTGCCCAGAAGTCTAGCGGATCCTCAAGGTGTGTTGGCATAGTCATGTCAAGGTATGCCACCACCTGCTGGTTCAGGTCCTGCTTCAGGTCTACCTGCTGCTCATGAGTTGCCTCACTATGCGGCACATCAGGGACTGTAGATGCATAAGGACTGTAGTCCATATGTTGCTTCTCCCGACGACTCCAGGAACCCCTGTTCCACTACCTCCCGGGAAGGTAGCCTGCCGTGCAGCAGGAGGTCTACCTAGGCACGTTTGCCTCCAGACTTTCCAATTCTGCCACCATGCTGACTGCCAACCATGCTACGACCTTGCTGCCTCAGCTTCTGACTCACTGGCAACCTGCACCCCTCTTCTCCTGATGATGATGAAGCCCCTTCTGCACCTGGCTCCCAAGTGCCATCGGCTTCATCATCATCAAGTTGTGTCTGCACGTTACTGATGTCCTGCTGGGGTTCCTCAACAGTGTCTGCTGCAGGAGCCAGAGCGCTCCTAACACCATCTCCCACACCACTCTCCTCATCACTACTTGGCCGCCTAGCGAAAGAAGCGGCGGATGTCTCCTCCACTTCTTGGTTGGGCAGTAGCTGCTGACTGTCCTCTATAAGATTGTCCTCACTGAATAGTGGAGCTGAACCCAAAGCACAAGATACGTCGCTGGGGGAGGGAACAGCATAGGACAGAGGCAATGGAAGGACTGGGACTGCTCCCGGGCCATGCCAACTGAGGGTTGTGTCCATGGAACCGACCGACTGTTGACTGGGGGTGACAGATGTCACTTGTAATAAAGTGGATAACCGTGTTAACCAATTGATGACGGCAGATGCGCTGCTGGTCGAGAGACGACCACTAGCTGATACCGGGAGATCAGACCTCTCGCTGCAACTCCTGCTGCCACTCGCCCTAGTCTCCTGCGACCTCTGCCTGATGAATTTAGGCCTCTGCCACTCATCTGTGCACATCCTGGCACTTCTCTGCCTGACATACTTGGTGCGTATATGAGGAGAGGACAATATGCTACACAACAGAAGCCGGTGTGTAGTTTTGTCTGGCCTTTCACACTAACTAGTCTTTCAACTGCCCTGATTAGGCCAGTTAAATGGGCTACAGCAGACTTTAAAACAAAATGTATGTACAACAATAAGAACTTTATATTTTAGGGCTTTTCACACTAACTAGGCTTTCAGCACCTGGGCATAAAACAAAATGCAAAAACTCTCAGATGCACTTCAATGGGATGTCCTGATTAGGCGAGTTAAATGCGTTCCAGCAGGCATTAAAACAAGATTTTGGTAAAACAGCAAGAGGTCTATATTTTGGGGCAGGTGTGATTTTGTGTGGCCTTTCAAACAAACTAGGCTTTCAACAGCTGGGCATAAAACAAAATGCAAAAACTCTCAGATGCACATTAATGGGATGCCCTGATTAGGTGAGTTAAATTTGCTCCAGCAGGCTTTAAAACAAGATTTTGGTACAACAGCAAGAGGTCTATATTTTGAGCAGGTGTGTAGTTTTGAGTGGTCTTTCACACTAACCAGCCAATCAGCACTTGAACATAAAACAAAATGCAAAAACTGTCAGATGCATCTAAGTGGGATGCCCTGATTAGGCCAGCTAAATGCACTCCAGCAAGCTTTAAAACAAGGTTTGGGTACAAAAGCAAGAGGTCTATATTTTTGGGCAGGTGTGTAGTTTTGTGTGGCCTTTCACACTAACTAGCCAATCAGCACTTGAACATAAAACATAATGCAAAAATTGTCAGATGCATCTAAGTGGGATGCCCTGATTAGGTCAGCTAAATGCACTCCAGCAAGCTTTAAACAAGGTTTGGGTACAAAAGCAAGAGGTCTATATTTTTGGGCAGGTGTGTAGTTTTGTGTGGCCTTTCACACTAACTAGCCAATCAGCACTTGAACATAAAACATAATGCAAAAACTGTCAGATGCATCTAAGTGGGATTCCCTGATTAGGCCAGCTAAATGCACTCCAGCAAGCTTTAAAACAAGGTTTGGGTACAAAAGCAAGAGGTCTATATTTTTGGGCAGGTGTGTAGTTTTGTGTGGCCTTTCACACTAACTAGGCAATCAGCACTTGAACATAAAACAAGATGCAAACACTGTCAGATGCACTTAAGTGAAATGCCCTGATTAAGCCAGATAAACGTGCTCCAGCAAGCTTTAAAACAAGATTTTGATACAAAAGCAAGAGGTGGATATTTTTGGGACGGTGTGTAGTTTTGTCTGGCCTTTAACACTAACTAGCGAATCAGCACTTCAACATAAAACAAAATGCAAAAACTGGTGCACTAAATCACTAAATTGGAATGCCCTGATTAGGCCAGCTAAATACAAGCAAGAGGTGGATATTTTTGGGGAAATGTGTAGTTTTGTCTGGAGCACAAGGCTGGACATAAGGGGGATGCATTCATTTCAATAGCTCTGATTGGATGAGAGCCCAAACATGTGCCAGTGGAGCAGGGAGTATTAGTGGGCTTTCTGGGGTTTTCACACAATAGGGCACAAAACAAAACCTGGGAAACTCAAATTCCACAAGTTAGTACCAGGCAGGCATAGGATTTTCCTGAGCATCTACAGTATGAGGAGCTCTCTAAATGTTAGGTTTGGCTCCCCTTTTAGGTGACCCTTCATCCCATGCCTGACTCAGGCTATATTTAAGGCAAGGCAACCCTAGGCCTGGGTGACTAGCTGGTGCACATTGTTCTGATATTTTTACATGTCTTTATTTTTTGGTTGGTGAGGGTCCAGCAACCTGCAAGAACTCTACCTGGCAAGCCATGGCGGGCCCTAAATCTCAGCACTAGAGGCTCTCTTCCCTGTTCCCCTGTTGGTATAAGTGGCCTTGGACAAATGGGTATGCTCCTGAAAATCCCAGGTTTTGGTCCATCTTAAGTATTTTTAATTAAAGCTGTCTGCATGCTCTGCAACAGTCTTTCCCTACACACTTACAGTAATACAGTATTTTCTTTCCTTTAAAATAATAGTCTAGCCAAGTAACTGATTGGTGGTTGTCTGGCACCCACCTACTTACTAGAAAGTTAAATCAAGTCACTTGTGCCACCATTGTGCGGGTGCATGCTGCTCAAGAACTCCTGCTTTGCCATTCTGGGCTATGAAGATGATGGCGGTTGTTCTGCCACACAGTCTACTATGGGAATGATGAGTGTTGTTCTGCCACACACTCTACTATGGGGATGATGGGGGTTGTTCTGCCACACAGGGGGTTAGTCGCCCAGCTAGTCCAGCAGAAAACATTTCCTTGCATTGAGCTGCCAGTTGCTGTGCTTGGTGGCTTATGTGCAGTGACCGGCTGCCGACTGACAGCTCTGCACCCACCTATCACTGTAGCGTTGCTGCCGGCGGCTTTGCTGCTCTAGACTCTTTAGGCTTGATTCAGAGAGACAAAAAAAAACTTCCGTTTTAGTTCCGATCCGTTTTTTTTGGAAATGTTTCCATTCTCGTATGAGTGTACGAGCGATTCTATGCATGCATTGAAAACCACCTGTAAAGTTTCCGTCCGTTCGTACGGCAGATTGCGAATACGAGGATGTCATTTTCCATCCAGACCTTTCTGTTTCATTTTCACATGTTACAACGTAGGCTTTCGTTTTTGCCCTTTTCCCATTGTATCCTCCAACGTATTTGCCATATTTGCCACCCTCACTTCTTCTACAATGTTTAGCTAAATCACTTAGCACTATCCTCCATCTTCCCTTTTGGACCCTTAAAGCTCACCCAAACCACTTCTCGGTTAGGTTCTTCTTCCATTTTAGCCCCCTAAAACTTACCCAAATCACTTCTCGGTCATGTGAATATTCATCTTTAAATATTTCTGGGCCCATTAGTTTTGTGTTAATGTATTTTGGAAATGAAATGACAATGTAACATTTTTTTTTATTCCATCATAAAATATAACATTTTTTTAAATTTTGAAAATTTCAAATTTTTACAACTATAAAAATCAAAATACATAGCAATGGCAGGCCACTGAACATTATTCTTTATCTGTGGTCCCCAACGAGTTGCGCAGCTCCTGCATCTCGCCCACCAACTGAAGGACCCTGACACTCAGTTGTGCCACTCTGGCACGTGTGGTCCCTGTTAAAAAAGGTAAATTAAAATATTGGTATAACCTTGTTGGGGTCATACTGCAGTGCCCCCCCCCGTATGGTCCAAACACCTAAATCTGGACTTCAAAAGCCAGAGGGCCCTCGCCACCACGGCCCGGGTTTTGCATAGTGCCCGATTAGAGAACCCCTGGCCCGCATTCTGCAGGCAAAGAACAGGCATCAGGAGCAAGGGCGAGTGGCACATCTTGCAGTTCCTGCAACCAAATATAAAATAATTACACAAAGCAAAGGTAACCAACTAACAATAACTCCTACAACAAATTAAGATTCAAGTTCAACAATCCAAATATAATTCACAAAGGACATAAGTCTAAAAAAATATAGCAATTATATGGATGTGTGGGAAAATAAAGGTTTACATGCTAAGGACTAATTTAGGTCAGCATTAAAATGCATCTATAAGGCATACATGAAATGTATTAATTCAGGTATGCATTGCTATACAATTTATGGCCTCGGCCATGCTGATACATGCAATGCCTTGGCGCTAAAGGCGTGCAGACTCTTCCACATAGCCGCAAAACATGTTCAACAATAGCAATCCGAGCCCTCAAAGGTCTCCTAAGTGGATCGGAAATGAAACGGATTTATAGGGTGGTGATCCGTCGGAAATCAGCTCTCTGAATCAGACGGAAGCTCTCTGAATCAATGGAAGTTTTCTGAACGAACGGAAAATTTCCGATTTTGTTTGGAAAATGATCCGAACTAACGGAAATTTGCTTCCGTTCATCGAAAGCGCATTCCCGAATGTTCGTACGAATGAAAAATGAAGGAAAAAAAGCCAAAAAATGACAAACACCCAACAAAACTTTCACAGACAGCTACGGAAGTCCGGACGAATGTGTCTCTGAATCGAGGCTTTTGTCCTGGCCAGAATCTCCCATCATCACTAAGCATACTGTGTGGTAGAACAACCCCAATCCTCCTCATAGCAGACTGTGTGGCAGAACAACCCCCGTCATCTCTATAACAGACTGTATGACAGAACAAGCCTCATCATACCTATAGCAGACTGTGTGGCAGAACAACCCCCATCATCCCCATAGCGGACTGTGTGACAGAATCCCCCATCACCACTAAGCATACTGTGTGGCAGAACAATCCCAATCCTCCCCATAGCAGACTGTGTGGCAGAACAACGCCCCTCAGTCCTATAACAGACCGTGCGGCAGAACAACCCCCATCATTTCTATAACAGACTGTATGGCAGAACAACCCCTATCATCCCTATAACAGACTGTGTGGCAGAACAACCCCCAACATGCCTATAACAGAACGTATGGCAGAGCAACCCCCATCATCCCCATAGCAGACTGTGTGGCAAAACAACCCCCATCATTCCTATTACAAACTGTATGGCAAAACAACCCCCATCATCCCTATAGCAGACTGTGTGGCAGAACAAACCCCAACATCCCCATAGCAGACCGTGTGACAGAACCCCCCATCATCCCTATAGCAGACTGTGTGGCAGAACAACACTCATCATCCCCATAGTAGACTGTGTGGCAGAACAACCCCCATAGCAGACTGTGTGACAGAATCCCCCATCACCACCATAGCAGACTGTGTGACAGAACAACCCCCATAGCAGACTGTGTGACAGAATCCCCCATCACCACCATAGCAGACTGTGTGACAGAACAACCCCCATAGCAGACTGTGTGACAGAATCCCCCATCACCACCATAGCAGACTGTGTGGCAGAACAACCCCCATCATCCCCATATCAGACTGTGTGCAGAACCAGCTGGTGCAGTTTAGAGGTACACGCAGGTAAAATAGCACCACCAGCAGGTGACTGAACAATACTGCAGGCTGCACTTGCCCTTGTCTCTGACAATCCTTGACAAAGGAGCTTCATCAAACCTAAATCACTTGTTTCGTAGTCTATGTTCTCTTCTATAACTAAATGTAAACTGGTGTCATGGCACCAGAAGTACAGTATTTGTTTTTTTTTAACTTTTGTACAAATATAACAAAAATGCAAGCACCTTGCTCATCCACATGACATATAGTAGTTAACAATACTTGTATATGTGTGAACTAGAGAACACTAATAACGAAATGTTCATAGAACAAAATGTGCATGGAAATAAATACATGACATATATCTTTCTTTGTTGCAGATCTTGGAATAACTTCTACTGTGCGCTAAAAAATAATGAACTACATTTCTATAAAGATGCCAAAACTTTTGCTTTGACTGACGCACTGCAATGTGAAGATGCTCTTTTCTTAGACAGCGCAGAGTGTGAGGTGTTAGCAGATTATAAGAAGAAAAAGCATATCTTTAGACTCAGGTAATTTTTTTTAATACTCTAGTACAGTATTTTGAAATCCTAATGAAGTATTATGGTGTGACTAATAAACTGTAGCTTGCACACTGTAGAGTTCAAGACTTCCTGTGAAGGCAAACCACAACCTATGTAACTCCGCTATGGAGTATAAAATATTCCATGGCCTGGTTACAGCTTGTCCACTGTGAAAACCTCCAGTTTGCCCAGTATTCACCTCAATCCTGAAAACCCATGGTGCATGTGCATACCCCTGCTGGTACCCCCTGGATCTGCTGCTCCCACCCCACAAGTCATATCTGAATGTCCGGCAGTGGGTGTGGGCAGAGGGAGAGACCAGCAGGAGGAGCCTGGAAGCGAACCCCCCTGAACCCCTATCCTCACATTGCTAGATGTCAGTCAATCATTATTTTTCAAGTAAAAAATAAATGTGGATTCTGTTGCCTGCTTCCACAGCACTGCCTTGGACCTGCAGCAGACACCAATGCTGTGAGCTCATTCTCATAAAAAGCTAGAGGCAGCACAGCATTCATATTCTGACTCATCAAATACACAGGGGCAAATCCTGTTTCTCAGGCCTTGGTACTTTTAAACTTGTTTTAGTTGTTTTGTGGGAGCCCTCCCTTCACAAACATCTTAAATATTACTTATATTACTTAAAAATGTCACTCACCTTTCTTAAAACAGGTTAGGTCAAATTATGGTTAAAGAAAAACTAGCTTCAATCTTAACTGATTCTATGCCTTAAATTCATAAGCTTTGGGACCGGCTGAACTCTCTCTATGGTCCTCTTTCTACCCATACTTAATTGTAATTATTGTGTATAGCTTATGATATAATAATATCTTCTTGATTTAGTTAATTTAATGGGGAATTTGATGTTGTTTTTGAGTGTGGAGAGTCCTGGCACACATTCTCTCCTATTCTCTCACACCCTATCCTTTCCTTCTCCCATACTTACTCCTTTTAGCTCTTATTTAATTTGATTTTTCATTTATGTATTTTTTGTTGTGTTTATGTAGAATTTTTATATTTATCTTATGTTCTTACTATATTTTTCATTGTAATGTTCTAAGTTATGCTTTTTTGTTTTGCCTATATATAGATATATTGTTTTTGTTTTTTTGTGTTGACATGTTGGGACATAAAAACAGGTTACTCATTAGGTTTGAGAGACATTTTAACACATAGAGTAGTAGTTAAACCGGACCTTCAGCGTGATTTAATGAAAAGCCCAAACTCTTAAAAAACAGTTCCCCAGCATCTAAAATTAAAGGAGCAGTATCGCGAAATTTGCATTAAAAAAGATAAATAATTAAATAGCCACACAATAGCTTCTAACATGTGTATAAATAATGTGGCGATAGAAAAAGGAAAAAATATATGCCTTTCTTTTAAATTGTATAATGACAATGGCTCAGTCCATTTGCTGAATAGGGGGATCTGCTGGGTTGTATTTAGTGAGCTGCTTCATTTAGTCCACTGGTCTCCTAGCAACACTTTACCTCAGAGGCTGACACTGTAATCAGTGGTAACGGCTGTGTGTGTGTGAGGTGCTGCTTTTGTTATGAGACCAGGTGACTCAAATGTGTAAAATCTATACAAAATAAACTAAACTGACTGAAAATAACTGAAATTCTTCTTTGAATAACTGTGCAGGAAAACCTAAAGGTATTAAAGTGGAACAAAACCCTGAGTTGCCGACCCTGAAGTCTATAAGACCCGGCCATTGACCTTCCCCCTTGGGCATTCTAAATCAGGATGCCCACTGTGTGAAGCAACCCCTGGATAACCACAGATCCCCCCATTTTTCTGGCGCGCTCACGCAGATAGTCATTTAGACAGGCCAGGCGGCCAGGAAGGTTACTGCTCAGGCTCCCCATTTGCAAACAGAGCTGATTGGATGAGAGCCCGCGCATGCGCTGTGGGATAGGGAAAGGTACGTTTTCACAGGCGAACTTGGGGATTTCACATATCAGGGCATCCCAAGTCGGGATGCCCCTAGGGGCACAAAACAAAACTCCAGTGAAAATCCTGGGGTGGGCTTTGCTCAAAACACACAAAGCTGAAAGAAAGATCATATGGAAAAATGAAAAATAAGAATATGAAAGAGAAAATGGTAAACTGAAAGATTCTGCAGCAGAACAAACTGTCAAAATCAGCTAAATGACTTCTAGAGCTTTTCTCTCTGTTTTAGATACATAAGTTCTGGCCAGGAAATGTTGCAATGTTGTTATCTTATGCTGGACGCCTGCCAGCACTGAACAGCTGATACTTTGATACATTGTTTCACCCCTCTCCTCAGCATGGAACAGGCCAGAGTGTCGGGCCCCGACACTCAGAAGACATAAACATGAGCTATTAGTCTCCAGCTGCTCAACACAGACATCATTTTTTTCTAAATTTGTAATTCTTACTTCAACACTTACCTACATTAAAAAGTACCATTTAAATATAAGTCACCAAGAAAAATTTGCGAAACTGCTCCTTTAATATATTTTAAGTTTTTAGTCACTAACTTATTATTCTTTCCCCCACTGGGCTGCAACTCTGTTCAGGAATTTAGGATACGGGCGCCGCCATCTTGACTCAGAAGCATCACACTTACTGAGAAGAAGAGAGTGAGATAAGGTACAGGGGGAGCGGGTTATAGCTGTGCTTTGCTCAGACAGAGCAGAGCTGGGGGCAGGTAACGGTCAGCAGTCCCAGAATGCAGAGCAGCACAGTCAGGAGGCACTTCCTGTTTGCAGGCTGCCTGATAAGATGGCGGCTTCCATAAGCCGCCATCTTGGATGTTTAAAGGCTCATAACATGCAGTAGATGCAGGCAGGATGATTTTTAATGTGGACAATCTGTATCTACAGGGATAGACTCTTATTCAGTGTGAAGGTCCGATTTAAATGTTCTTGCATGGCAAGATCACTTATTGTTCTCTCACATGTATATTATTCTTATTATAGCCATATTTTGCACTGTAACTCCTCCCGCAGTTTGTACACTACATAGACCATAATATACCAAAACGTGTGGATCGTTCCCGAATGGTGTGCTATTACTTTGTGGAACGTTTTGCCAAACGGTTCCCGAAATATTGGTGTTTTTCTGGCGCTATTTTCTCATAGGAATGAATGGGAGGAATGTTCAAAACTAGAGTGGGAGATGAGTGTGAAGTGAAAAATTAGGATATGATTTCTAAACTGCGACCTCTCCCTCATTTTTAAGCCCACCTACACAAATCTTATATCAAAACGTTCAGCTATCCCTGCTGCCACTAAAAATGTCCAACACTAAGCCATAGCCCTAAGAGTTTTCACAATATGACCTTTTGTTTGCAACTCACACCTCCCATTGACATTCATTTAAACTCCACTCTAGACACCACAAATTTGAATGGCAATTTCTAAACTGCGACTGTGCCTTCATTTTTAATATTTCAGAGACACTGTAGGCCTGGGTCTTGTGATTACAGTATAAAGCTCTTTGCTGTAGGATGTATACTTTTGAAGCTACAGCCATTTGAATATGGCAACCACCACCATTAGAAATGTGTTTTAGGAGAAGGGGGAAGGGGCGTGTCCTGGCAATGGCGGAGTGTGGACGCACGTAGCCTTGCTCCCGGACCCCAGATCCCTTTTACCAACCAGAATCCCACCAATACAGCCGCCAGCGTTATGGCAAAGAAGAAGATGAAGAGGAGAGAGGGCGGAGGAGACAAGAAAACCCCCCCGAAGTGGGCAACAGCAGGAAAGTGGCTCACCGGAGGGAGAGGAGCGTCCGGCAACATGGCGGCGAGACGGGAGGCAGAGGATCTGATGGCGTCGGCTTGCCTCACCTCCTCTTACAGTGATGCCTCGGATCCGGAGAGCGGGGCGTCCCGAGGCCCGCCGGCCGACCCGGTATCGGAGCGAGGAGAGACGAGGAGCGAGGAGGGCGGTGAGTGGCGGGCGGGGTGTAGCAAGATGGCGGCCGCTGAGCCAGAGGCGGCCGCGTCACTGCACATGTCACGGCCCGCACCGCAGCCCACAGAGCTCTCGCCACGGGGAGGAGGGGGAACGGAACGAGAGGCGCAGTATGCCGACACAGGCTCGGCGAAGAGGAAGGAAACCACCCAGCTGCGCTGCGGGGCTCCACAGCAGAAAGCACCGTGTGCAGGGAACATTGACAGCAGACACATGGGGCAACACGTTCAAGCAGCACACTACCTGTCCTCCCCCCCCAATAAAATACCAGACAGGCAGCAGGTGATAAGCTGCTCTGTTGTTTCCCCAGCAGCTATAAATAATGTGGAGGAAGTGGTGCAGGGAACAGAGAGGGGCAGGGGTCCTTTGCACCCAAATCTTTTGAAATATGTATTTGAGCCCAGAAGAGGGGCCAGCTCTGCTCTGTTTGAACCTAACATTAACTCTGATGCTGAGGGGTCCGCCCAGCCGGAGGAGCTCCCCCAGAAGATCCCGGGTCGTGGGGGGGTCGCTCAGGGAGCATACCCAGCGGGGCTTGGGGACCCTCCCCTGCTGGGCTCCCCACCGTCACCTTTAGTACCGTCCCCAGACAGGATAAGCGATCAAGAGGGTCTGAGACTTTCACCCATGTCCCCGGGGTCCTTCTCTTCCCTGTCTGGCGCGCATCCCGTGCCCTCACCAGGACAACACCTCTCGCCCGATGGAGGCTCCCTGATACCACCACAGTCCCATGCCGCAGAAATCCATTTAGAAACCATCTCACTTTTGAAAGGGATCCCGTCAAGAGCTGACATTGAAAGCCTCATCGCAAAATATGAAGCAACATTCAAGCGAGAGCTAACGACAATCAAACAACAAGTTTCAGATGTGGAGACGAGAGTTAATACCCTTGAGACAGAGGGTGCCACGGCAGCAGACCGCATGCAAGCATTAGAACTCAGATGTGATCGGCAAGAAACAATGCTGCAAACGTGTCTTCTCCACATGGATGACCTGGAAAACAGGAGCAGGCGGAATAATCTCCGTCTCAGGGGCATCCCTGAAGCGGCCGGGAGAGAAGACCTACGGCGTATAGTCTCCGCCATCTTCAATACGGTCCTCGACCGGGATCTGGCAACCTCTATCGAGCTCGACAGAGTGCATAGGGCCCTTGGCCCCAAAAGTCAGGATCCGGGTTTTCCACGGGATGTGGTGTGTAAGGTCCATTTGTTCTCCCTCAAAGAAGAAATACTTCGGAGGGCCTGGCACATGGGCTCGGTTGAATACAATGGAGCAGCTGTCAAAATTCTTCAGGACTTATCCAAGCGGACTTTACAGATGCGGAAGGCCCTTAAGCCCCTCCTCGAAGTAGTTATTAAAAACGGGGCCACCTACAGATGGGGCTTTCCCTTTCACCTAATTGTGAAGAAAGAGCAGCGCAATTTCACTCTGAAGTCGCCCCAGGACTTGGGAAATCTGTTTGAGTTTCTAAGCTGCGAGCCCGTTCAGGTTCAGATCCAGGACTGGTTGTCCCCTGAGTTCTCCCTCCCTGTGCCCGAGCCCCTAAGCGGACCGCAGAGGGGCCTGAAGAGTTATCGGGACCTGCAGCGCCTGAGAAGGACCTCCACCCCATACGGGGATGGGACATCCCGGAACAAAAGGAACAATCTTTCCCTGCCGCGACCCCGTTCAGTCCCCCGGGGTGGGCGGCCGGGGTCTTCTCCCCACCCTCCGGCATCCCCATCTGGAGTGGTGGAGAGAATACCGTCCCAGCAACCAGTAGGTTCTGAGAGAGTTGCCCGCCGTTGATTCCTGGGCTCTCAATTGCCCCATTCCTTCCTCCGTTGTACCTGCGGTGATCTAATGGGGCAAACCAGTTCTACTTATTGGGTGAGGTTCCAGGTTGCTGTTTTCCTCCAGCTCTCTCTCTTCCCAAATACGGCTGACATTAATATTGGTGGCTTATTGGCGAGTGTACGTGTCTAAGCAAGGGACCGGGGGACGGTGGGTTGCATGCTTTTGGGTTCCGTCTCCCCTGCCAGACGCTTCACCCCCCAATAGGTCGGGCTTTTGGTCGTCTCCGAGACCGAAGCCTTTATTATCCATACTTGGATTAGTACTGTTCAACTCTAACTTGTTTTGTTTCGTGTTACATTTGGTTACTCTGCGCCCCCCATCCCAGGGGCAGGTTAGTTCCCTTCACAACTCCTCTCCCCCCCTTCCCTCCCCTCCCCCCTTTAATACTGAGTGTTGGGTCAAAACACGTGGGTACGATGGCTAGGGGGAACAAGCCAGTGACTCCGGTCAGGGCCATCTCCGACTTCAACATAGTCTCTCTGAACGTTAAGGGTCTCAATAGCCCCGAAAAAAGATCCCTCACTTTGAGGAATCTTAAAGGGCTGAAGGCCCAAGTGGCCTTTTTGCAGGAAACGCATTTCGGGGCAGGCAGACCACCCTCTTTCGGCAATAGGACCTTTCAAAAAAGCTATCACAGTTACTCCCCGGACTCCAGGTCGCGGGGGGTCTGCATCCTTATCGATATTGGTCTCCCCTGGGAGCTAGTTGATTATAAGACCGACGAGGAGGGACGCTGGATCTTTCTGAAGGGGAGGCTAGCGTCTCATCTCTACACTTTTGCCAACCTCTACCTGCCGAATACGGGTCAGACTGCCTTCCTCGAAAAGGCGTTGGATATCCTCTCTATCTTTAGAGAGGGCGAGTTGATTATTGGGGGGGATTTCAACCTAGCGCTTGACCCACTTATCGACACTTCCAGGGGTGCACCCCATCTGTCCTATACAAAACTAAATAGGTTTAAGAAAGCAATCGCCCTACGTCAACTGATAGACCCCTGGAGAATCTTACATCCGACGGACAGGGACTATACATTCTTCTCTGCTCCCCACAACTCTTACTCCAGGATTGACTTCTTCCTACTCCCCCATGCCACGCTGTCCAGGGTCTCTGCTGTAGAAATTGGCAGCATTACCATTTCCGACCATGCCCCAGTCATACTCACGGTAGCCCTGCCGAGCCCAGCCATGAAGGGATGGTCTTGGCGACTTAATACCTCGTTGTTGGAGGATCAGGTAGTCCTGGAGGAAGTCCAAAAAGAGCTCCGAGAGTTTTTTGCCCTTAACACCTCCCCTGAGATTGGCCCGGGAGTCCTATGGGAATCACACAAGTGCGTTATTCGGGGGATCTTTATCAAAATCAGTTCCCGAATCAAAAAAGAAAAAGCAAAGCGCACGATGGAACTCCTGGCCGAGATCAGGGCACTTGAGAAACTTCACAAACAGTCCCTAGCAGCCGCCCATCTAGCTACCCTGACGTCTTTGAGGGAACAACTAAAAACATTGAGTTGCGACAAGTTGAAGGCGCAACTGACTAAATGTCGGAGAGCCTATTACGAGTCGGGGGACAAGTGTGGCAGGCTACTGGCGAGGACCCTGCGATCCGAGAGGGCAAAGACCTATGTCCCTAAAATCACAGACATAGACGGCCGGGTCAGGCACCTGACAAATGAGATTGCGGAGTCCTTCAGAAGGTTCTACCAGTCCTTATATAACCTGCCGAGGGACCAGAGAACCGATCAGACAGCCTTAGTAACGAGATACATTGGCGAGTCAGGGATGCCTAGCCTGCCGCCTGAGGTGGTCGATGGTTTGGAGGAGCCCATCTCATTAATGGAACTGCAGAAAGCGATCACGGGGACGGCGGGGGGGAAAGCCCCAGGACCAGATGGGCTTCCGGCGCTTTACTATAAAAGATTAACGCCGATCCTGGGCACCAAAATGTTGTCGGCGTTCAACTCGGTAAGAGATGGGGGCTCCTTCCCGTCAGACACCCTAAGGGCATTCATTTCAGTGCTGCCAAAAGAGGGGAAGGACCCTTCACAGTGTGGGAGTTATAGACCCATTTCGCTCCTAAATGCAGATATTAAAATATTTGCCAAGATTCTGGCCACCAGAGTTGCCCCGCACCTCCACCACGTAATTGGGTTAGATCAGGTGGGCTTCATGCCATACAGGGAAGCGAGGGACAACACTATTAAAGTGTTGAACCTAATACATACAGCACAAAGGAGAAGCATTCAGGCCCTTCTTCTCGCAACCGACGCCGAGAAGGCATTTGATCGGGTCAACTGGCTTTTCATGAAGGCCACCCTACAACATTTGGGCTTGGGCCCCAAAACGTTAAGCTGGATCCTCAGCCTTTACGAGGGTCCCTCGGCGTCGGTTCGCGTGAATGGCGTGTTCTCGGAATCTTTCACTATCTCTAATGGGACAAGGCAGGGCTGCCCGCTGTCTCCCCTAATCTTTATTTTGACCCTTGAACCATTGCTTTGTAGGATACATCAGCACCCAGACATCAGAGGCCTAAAGGGAGTAGGGGCAGAGTATAAGGTGGCTGCCTATGCAGACGACCTGATCTTCTGCCTATCGGGCCCAGAAATTACTTTACCCAATCTAATGGAAGAACTCAAAAAATATGGGGAACTTTCAGGCTACAAAATCAATTTCTCTAAATCAGAGATACATAATATTAATATTCCATTGGATAGGTTCACCCGCCTGCAGAGCTCGTTCCCCTTCAAATGGGCAAAAGAGAGTTTTACTTACCTGGGGACTAAAATCGGATGCGACCTCTCTAAAATCTTTGGCCTAAACTTCCCTCCCCTCCTTAAAAAGTTTCACGAGGATATCTCAAAGTGGTCTCTTGGAAAGTTGTCGTGGTTTGGACGCTGCAACGCTCTAAAGATGAACCTTCTCCCTAGGCTGTTATACCTTCTGCAGGCCCTCCCGATAGCAGTCCCATCGGCCTTTCTGCGTGATGTCAGAGCCCTCTTTGCCAAATTTGTCTGGGGAGGGAAACGGCACAGGATCGACAGAGAAACACTCACTAGAGCGAAGGAGCATGGGGGGATAGGGTTTCCGGACCCAGTGAGATACCACTCTGCTGTGCACTTAGGGAGAATAGTAGACTGGTGCCTACACGGGAGCACCAAGCAGTGGGTTGGTCTGGAGCAGGAGGCTGTGGAGGCTCCGCTACCAAACATAATGTGGCTGGGGGTGGGGACCATCCCTCTAGCTCTTAAACACCCAACGGTGGGTACCACATTGAAAATTGGAAAGTCTGCTGCTGATCTGCCGGAAATTTCTCCCGGGCCTTCCCCTTTGATCCCCGTCTTGGGCAATCCGGAGTTCCCCCCGGGCTGCGAGGGGCCTAGATCGAAGGAATGGAGAAAAGCTGGCGTTTATAGAATTAAGCATTTCTGGGCAGAAGATGGCTGGTCGGACCTTTCGTCTCTGGCTCAAGCCAGGGGGCTCTCGGAATGGTCGACTTGGCAGAGCATCCAGCTCCGGCACTTCCTGGGGTCCTTTGAAGACCTCCCTGCCAGACGTAGACCTCTCACGACCTTTGAGGAAATTTGTACGAGCAACAACCCCGAGAAACATATCCTCTCCCTCATGTACAAGCTACTTATCTCCCCCAAAGCGGATGAAGTGCCGCCTTATGTTAGAAAATGGGAGCGGGACCTGGGTGTTTCCCTGACGCCGGACCAGATCAGGCGGCTTCTCTCCGCGCCACACAAAACCTCCATCTGTACCAAATTCCAAGAGTGCAACTATAAGCTACTTACACGATGGTACGCGGTCCCCACCGTAATTGGCAGGTGGGCTCCTGGATTGTCAACTAGTTGCTGGAGGTGTGGTGCGGAGAAGGGAGACCTGCTGCATATTTTCTGGTCGTGCCCTGGAATTCGCCCTTTCTGGGACACCGTCAGGAGGGTCACAAATGCCATATCGGAATATCACCTACCCGACAACCCGGGTGCGTGTTTACTCCATCTGACCAATGCTCGGTTTCGGAGCTATAGGACATCTCTCCAATGTCAGTTACTGAATGCAGCGAAGGCGTGTATTCCGTTGGTATGGAGGCAGGTGGCCCCCCCCTCGCTGGCAACCTGGGTTATGAAGGTGAATGACATCATGCGCTTTGAGAGTCTTACACAAATCAGAGACAGAGGGCCAGAGAAATTCACCACCACCTGGTACAATTGGATGTTGTTCCTGGACTCTGATGAATGCAAGTCAATTTTGGAGTCTCCCTAGGGTCCCGAATGCCCGTTCCTGGTATTCTCAGGGGCCGGCGCCTGACACAAGGCCCCCCCCCCCCCGGCTCAGTTCACTCCCCCCCCCCCGCCCACTCCAGGCGGGTACTCCCAAACACTCTCCCTTCACAACTTCCCTGCACTTCCCCTGTTTTCACCCTGTTGAGTTATGTCTTCTTTAATAAGTGTTCATGTTAAGGACTAGACCTATGTGTGGTACAGAAACAATTGTATACATATTGATACACACCATTCATAACAAGTATCTGTACTGTTTGCTTACGTGTCGTTCATAATGTTTATGTTTTATTCTGAAAACGAATAAATAAAGAATTTATAAAAAAAAAGAAATGTGTTTTAAAGTGCATTCTCTGGTTACCTCAGAGTGAGTTGCCATAGCAACACACCTGCAGCCAGGCTAGTTACATTCATTTTACAGCTGCTCCGCCCACACAGCCAGTCTCAGGAAAACTCCCCATGAAAACATGTTATGGAAAACAGGTTAGACAAATTACATAGCCAGTCATTTAGCAAGATATAAATACTTCATAATTTAATGCCTACTATCTTTACTCAGTCCAAACAATCCATATAGTTACTCTGCCCAGTCAAACCTTTCCACAGTTACTCCAGCCCCTCCAACCACACAACAGTTACTCAAGTCACTCCACCCAGTTACTCCGCCCACTCCAGTTGTAGAGAACTGGTGGAGGCAAGAACACTTCACACAATTTCCCCAGAAATTGCACTTTTTCTAGTTTTTATTTTTCTATTAGCAACTGTACAAATTGTGATACTTATACAGCTATAATGTATATGTTTACACAACAATAAAGACTATTGCAACACAAGAAAATAATTCATAAGGCTTAACTTTAAACCTCAATGCCTTGACCGTTTTTTCAATCAATCATTCATCAAAAATCAGTTTAGAGCATTGCAAGTGTAGCCTTATACAATCAGACTAACTCCTGTCTATGCCTGTGCAATGACTTTAATATACACGGCAATGCATGCTGTTTGGAGAAGAGCATAATGAGAGCAGAGATCGAGGTGAGTCACCAAGAAACTGGGGGGTTTCATACACATGTGCATACCAGACTCACTGGTTTCACTGGTGAAAGCGTCCTAAAGCTGACCCTACGTGTAGTGGCAGCGCAGATACTCATACTGTATATGTTGTACACATTTTCTATGTGATATCATAAATATTGTATATCTTTATTTGCCATATGGATGCAATCATTTAATGTGGCGTTCTTGTATACAATACTGCTGTAAATGAACTGTTTAATGATTTTAATAATAAGCAATTAAGCATTTCTAAAAAGAATTGTTGTGGTGTGCACTTTTCATATTACTTACTGGTATTCCCTTTAGTGTGCATTGGGACAAACCTATAACAATTGCACTCAAGTAACAGGTTTATCCAATTGTATACTTTTGAAATGTGCATTGGTATCCAGATTTATTGATTATGAAGGCAGGAGGAGGAATTCCTTCCATGTCTCTGCTGTTTGCAGACCATGGCTATGGTCTATGGGACTATCTATTGGACATTACTGGTGCTTTTAATTAAATTAAATTTACTTTTAATGTTATTTATGCTCAGTGAGCTGCTGACTGAGACAAGGTATTTTTAGACTTGGCAAACAGGGTTTTTTTAAGTTTGTGGCTTATAAGGCACCCTATATTAATCATTAATGACAGCCTCTATTAGATTGAAAAGCAATGCTTATAAAATACTTCTTTTTCCAGGTTGCGTGATGGCAATGAGTGGCTCTTTCAAGCAAAGGATAAGGTACGTCTGAAATACTTGTCAAAACTGATGGTCAGGTCACGCTTTAAAGTGCAAATTAAACTTAAAATAAAATATTTTTTCCCGAGACATCATCCCAGGGAGACTAGCTGACTCAAACTGAGCAGTATTAGTAGACCGGCCCCTTCCCCTTGGCCCTCAGTGTTTTGTCATATTTCACTAGGAAGGAAGGTGGACAACATCCTAAATTTTGTTCCCACGAGGGGAATCACGTGTCCTGTACCCTGCCACTATCACTTGGGCCTGGCAGTGTGGATCCAAGTAACCAGTCGATCCAGGAACAGAGGAATTTCTGGCTCCAGCTGCCTCCTTTTTATGCCCATCCCAGTGCTTTGTAATTTTTGGGGTCTAGGCACCTTGGTATACTCCATATATGGGTTAATGGGCGTGAGCAAAACTATAGCAACTCTGCTTGAAGGATGGGACCAGATCAGGTACCTTGTTATACCCCAGCACCGGGTGTGCAGTCCCACAGTCCTGGGTCCTGCGCTCGGTACTTTGTTCTGCCACCAGTAAAGCTGGAGGTAAGCACCCTACCACAAGGGATGACAAGCTCCGCTTCAGGGGAGGAACACATTTCTGGGTGAGGTGCGACTCCAAGCTCCAATGACACAGCTGCTCATAACATTTCCTTTCTTGCATACCCTGTGCCAGGCCCGACCACCTTTCAGATGAAGCCCACTAACATTATGGTGCAGATGCTTTCCTGCACCATGATTTAACCTTGCCAGACAGAATTGCTTCCTTGTCCTAGATTGGAGGATCTAGTTGCAGCTTGTGAGTAGCTTGTGTGGGTAGCAGATATCTCCAGGAGGATGTGCACTGGGTATGCAGGGATCTCACCACAGGATTAATTCTACTGAGGATACACCAGAATGAAGAATTCAAGGCAAGGCAATTTTCTCAACATTAGCAATTGAGCAGCAGAAGGCCACAGCAGCCAGAATGATGCCCACATAGGGGTTCATACATTTTACATTGAAGACTGAAAGAGCATAGGGCCCTGAGAGGGCCTCCTCTAGTCCAAAAACTTGCACGCCTACTGCCCATGTAGTAATGAAATACCACAGCAACCTGCACATTGCCCACATAGGGGTTTATACATTTTAGACTTGATGAAGAAAGTGCGGAGGACCCTGGCAGGCCTCCCTCAGTCCAAATGTTAGCCCACCTCCCATCCAGGCAAAGGCAGCAGTCATATTGGCCACATAGAGTTTCATACATTTTACATCAGAGGATGAATGTGAGGAGTGGCCTGGCAGACCTCCCCCAGTACAGAAATGAGGCCTCTGCTGCCCAGGTCCAGCCAGAGGAACACCGTAGGCATTATATTGTTATGATAGGTTTCAGAATAAGAAAGTCTGAGGATGAATATGTGGAGGGCCCTTGTAGGCCTCTCCCAGTCCAAAAACTGTTTCGCTGAGGGTTCCCCACTGTCAAAGAAGAAGGCTGTGGCTTCTATGCTCCCCCTAGATGTTCCATGAACCCAGTTTTAAGATTCCTGTATCAATCCCCATGATCTGCAGTGGAGGAGCAGAGTTGAGTATCCCCTCTATCTCTTATAGTAATATTTTGGTGTCCATGACCCCTTTGTGGTAAACCAAAAACTGCCTCCCCCATACTCTACCCAAAGATATATTTTGGATTATCTTGTACTTGAATTTGTTTCATTGCTTTAATTTTGTTGTTCTTTCATATGACAGGCCGATCAACAAGCTTGGATTGACATGCTCAGAACATCTATTGCTATGACATCTGATCAAAAGCTTAAATCTAAAAGCCTTCCCCTTCCTTCTATATCCGCCACAGAGGGCAAGCCAGAAAAAAAGGAAAAAAGATTCAGCCTTTTCCCATCGAAAAAATAGCAACAATGGATGCCCCCCAAAAAAACACTGTCTGAAATGAAACTACAAAAGCACTATGGATCAAGCACATCCAACATAAATCTGCAATGGAGAATTCGCTTACTATAAAAGGAAGCTTCCTGTAAAAAGACATATTCCTGGATCTAAAAAAAACATGCTAAGCATACAGCACAAACAATATTACCACATTATACTATAAGAAAGGGGTACTCAACTATTTACATAAAGGTCTACTTACCAGGGTCTCTTGCAAGGTTAAGGTCTGAGCTTACCAGCAACTGGCCAGCAAGGTCGCGCACAGAGGTGTAGCTAGGCTTTCCTGCACCCGGGGCAAAATTTCAGAGTGGCGCCCCCCCATATAGCTTAACTTTATTTGCCGTGCCCCTTCCCTCACTAACAGAACTGTTTAAAGTGGACTAAAAGCGTCCCTGGAGCCTGATTCCCACTCCCTGGGGCATCCTGATTTGGGATGCCCGCTGTGTGAAACTCCCCAAATTCTATGTAAAACCAACCTGATCCCGATCCAACAGTGCATGTGCAGGACATGGCTATGCTTGTCATTGGCTGGCACGGGCATGTCCCACCTAGAGGCTAGCGGGGATGCTGCCGGTAGTATGCTCCATTTAGCCCTTAGCTGACGAGACTTCTAGTCAGCTAAGAGAAGAGGAAGTGAGCCGAGCGTGCTAAATCCCTGTGTGTCCACGCATGAGATGTTGGATCTGCAGTCAAGTAAGTTTTACTGGTGATCAGGAGGGTTTCACATAGCGGGTCATCCCATATCGGTATGCCCTGGGAGCAAGGGCCAAAACTCGGAATAGTCTCAAAAAGCAACTATGAGTTTTCTTGCTGCAAAAGTGTTAATAATAGTCATCATATGAACGTTTTGATAGTACCTCATACCCAATGGAACTAATGACAATGCATATGTTTGTTACTTGCGCTGTATGATACAAAAAATTGTTTTAAGTATACTAGTATCGCTAAGTATGGTTAGTATACTAGTATCACACAAAACTATATTTTTCATCACTGTGCCATCATTTTTTATACAAATAGTATAGTAACCCACATATTAACATTTGATCTGTATTTCCTCTGTGTGGCCAAACAGGGAGGGAGCCTCAGCTCAGAGATGCTGGGTATTATGTGGGCAGCACTGCTTATATCCTCATCGGAGCCAGGGCAAAGGTGAGTTTTCCAGTTACTTGGGGATGGTTTTAAACAGCGGAGCATCCTGCTTTGGGATGCCCCGGGGGGGGGGGGGGGGGGTGGGGCAGGGATGAAGTCTATTAGACACCAGGGCTGGCCAGTCAGCATTTGTTCAGCTTTAAATCAGACCTAAAATCCTATTTGGTCTATGTGTCCATAACACAGAAAGGAAATTCAATCTTCTGTACTCCCTAGACTGAGTGAGTGAGTTGTAAGGATGGCAAATAAGAGGCAGGCACAAAAAGCAGATCAGGGAGCAGAAGGGTGGTGGGTTCAAAATAGCTACAGAAGAGAGGTAGGTGCTGTGGGCCAGTGGGTCAGAAAAGGTGCAGAACGATGACAAACCAGAGATGCGGAATGGTGCTGAATGAGAGGAAGGGAAAGAAAAGTGGGTGGTCAGAGGGGGGCATAGAAAGGTGGCTGGTCAGAAAAAGTAATAGGATGGCCGATTAATGGGGGGTATTCGAGGGATTGGTGCAGACGGTGGTAAGTCAGAGTGAGGTGTAGCAGGGCAGAAGGTGAGCGAAAGGGATAGCTGGATGATAGGATGCCTTAGAGGGAGGCACAGATATGTAGTGGCGTCATGGCATTTTGAAATGTTTTAGTTTATTAAAAAAAAAGCCTCCAGTTTCAATTTACTTGATACTGCACTCCTTTTTTTCACACTACAGCAGTCAGGTAAAGTGGATCTATCTGCGGATCTTGGGCCACAACCGCTTTATGCTGTGTGTTAGTATGATTGGATGAGAACCCGTACATGTACTGTATGAATGGAGGAAAGGTAAGTTGAATAGTCAATCTAGGGGGTTTCACATAGCGGGGGCATCCCGAATCAAGATGCCCCAGAAAAGCGGAGCAGTCACCAGGATAGTTAAAATCCTGGTGATAGGTCCACTTTAAAGGGCCACTGCAGCCCAGGTTTACAATTTTTAAACACCCCCCGCCCTACCACCCTCCCCTAGCTCTGAAGCAAGGCAAGGGGTAAAATAAAGAAAATACACTTACCTGCACCCGATTCCAGCAGCAATGCTGCCAATTCCTTCCTATGCTCACCGCCATCTAGTTGAAGTCATGGACGGCCGCCGGGTGCCTGAAACACGCACACCCGGCAGCAGTTCTGGACTTTAAATAGGTGGCCACAGACCCAGTAAAGGACACATCTGCATTGTAGCCCCAACTACATTTCTTCCTATACAGAGGGAAGTGTAAGACAACATAAGGACATAAGTGTGGAAGTCAAGTTGCAGCCTGTATTAGGTCGGCAGCCGACTCCCACAGTAGGCACAGCAGTCTGGCCTAAGAGACAGTGTCAGATGTGGCTGGAAGCTTTTAAAAGTGGACCAGAACCCAGGATTTTGACTATCCTGTATTTAAGTCCTTGCCCCAGGGCACCCTGATTGGGGATGCCCAGCTGTGTGAAACCCCCCAGGTCGCCTGATCGCACTCACCCTTCCTTGGTCTTATAGTGCATGCGCAGCCTCTCGTCCAATCAGTGCACTCGTCAGCTCGTCTAAGGCAAGCGGATCTGAACGCGCTGGTGGTTATGAATGTATGAATGTTTTACTGGGAATCTGTGGGGGTTCACACAGCAGGGCATCCCAAATTGAGACGCCCCAGGGAGAGAGAATCAGGTGGCCCTGGAGTGCTGCTTTTGGTCCACTTTAAAGTTATTCCTCGCCATGCCCCATCCCCCCCAAAACCACATTACATTCTTTTTACTTAGCTCACTCCTCTTTTGATGATTGCCAGCCGGCCGGCAAGTTGTGGATCCTGCACAGTGACATGGGTAGCTAGAAGCAGGTTAGTGTGTTAGTTCCACCTCTGCACTATGCAGGACCCAGTATGGGTACTAATACAACCGCTCCGCTTGTTGATGCCGGGGAACATTAAATACATTAAGTGCTGCTCAGCCACTCACGACCCGGCGCCATTGCCCGTTCGCTACATGCTGAATATTACTTGCAGTATGCAAAAATATGTCACCTGCAGCAGTTAAAGCATCAGTGTGACCCCCAACGTACTTGCCATATTGAGGGCTGGAATAAAAAAATGACAAAAAATGACACAAAGTGTCAAAGGAGACCCACGTGAAGCAGTTTGTACAGACATAAAGGATCCATGAGGCTATGGCGGAACAAGCCTTTCCCTCACTTCAGTAGTTGTTGTGGGTGCCTGTGCATGTTTTTTAATCCATCGTTCAAATTGACAGCCATGTTGCTGAACTCCAGGTAGATACAGTACATACAATAAAACAAATCCAGTTTTGTAATAATGATAGAAATGTTTATGTTCTTTAAACAAAATGACCATATGTTACGCAGAAGTTATTTATCGATTTATAGGTAGAGTGGCTTCCCATCACTGTGTGACAAGATTAGAATATCTTGAATTTCACTGTTTGGGAAGTGGCTGGACCTGTATTTCTTACAGTATCTGTGATAATATCACTGAGCTTGGATTACCAGTGTGGCCTATTGTAAAAGAAGGTGATAGCAGAGTAGCACATCTGGAGCCTAAATTATGAGCAATGGTGTTGACCACGCAAACCAAGTTTCATCTCTTCTTTAGTTATAATCATTTATTGTTTTTATGTTTTTAATCCATGTAAACACTTTTGTTATATTATCACAGAATTGAATGTAATTGGATTTCAGATCTGAATTATAAAATTACATTTTAAAAAAAGTAAAAATGTGCCCATTATTTTATAGTTTTTTTTAAAGTTTTTATTCCAAATTGCATATGAAACAATACAGAAGGCAAAATCAGCAATGCAGAGTATGTGAAAAGAACCCCCCTAAGGATATAGGGCGGGTAGTTTATGATGCCAACAATACAAAATATATACAATATAACATACACAGTGTATAGCTTATTTAGCATCATTATTGACAATTTGTGCTGTTCCTTTTTCTTCCTGCCATATGATCTGCAGGTCATGTATTGCAGACCTTCCATACAGGGGGAAAGCGAGAGGACAGAGTGTCCCTCTCTATTGATGTGAGTAAAGATTTTTAACTGAAGGTGCTATGCAATAAATAACACAGTGATTAATTAGCAGCCTGGACCCCTTCTGCCCCCAGTAACACGTTTGTGTCATAGGAGAACCTTCATGTTTTCTGGTCACACCTACCTTTCTGCTTTTAGTTACCCCCTCAGAGAGCTCATACCATGGATGAGTTCTGATAATGGGATAGCCATGGTTTATCTATATTTAATAATTTAATCTCTAATTAATCATTACTAGTTGCATGACTGTCCAAATTGTTTGTACATTTTAGGTCAAAAAGCTGGGAGTGAGAACATATTTTACTGCTACAGCTTAGTGTCATGGATTTCTCAATGGAGAAATCCTCTATTAAAGAGTGAACAGAAATTCGAGAACTGCGAGACAAAGAGACTATGAATATGCAGCAAACTGTGTTTAATTGTGACCACCATTGAACAACACACACATCAAACAGGCTGCTGTATATATATATATATATATATATATATATATCGGGAGTCAGAGTGCATACATACAAGATTCAGGTTTAGGTTCAGGTTCAGGAGTCCAAAGAGTTCGGGTAAACAGTTCAGAAGACAGATTTAATGCTGATCCACTAGCTGAATGGGTGGATCAGCTTATATAGAACAGGAAGTCCCACAGGTGCTGGCTGATTAACAACACCTCTGCAGGACAGAGCCATCTGCTGGTGAAGCAGCATATAGCAGGGGAACTCAAGCTGTGGAGGAACTCCAGACCTGACACTTAGGTTACTTGTTGAAGACGTTTCCCTTTTATCTTCTTTTTGATCTGGACTGTCACTTTATTTCCCTAGCGGGACAACCTGTAGTAGGCATATTGTATTTTCAAGAAATAGCAGCCTCAACGAGTAAAATAGCTCTATCAATTGTTGAACGTGAGCTATTTTTGTCTCAAGTTGATACATTATTTCAATCTGCCCCAGCAGCACAGGACACCATTTTGGAAACCTGCCGAAAGCTAGAGAGACTAAGGTTACTATCACATCAAGGGAGATTGCGGGACAATTACAATACGCTTGCAGTTGCCCTTTGATCTCTGTGAAAGTGCCGCCAGAGTATAGACCCTTTTACATATGTGCAGGGTGATTGCAATTGCCCCTCAAAATTCTCTCATGCTGAAATACAGCATTAAAGCTATTGCTTGCTAAATCACATGACCACACACATGAGCAATTGTGCTGGTTTTAAACCAGCCCAAAAATTAAGAAGTTAACCCTGTCATTACATTTGGCCACACTAGCAGAGTTTATGAAAACACAGCCCAACCCAAGAGTTATAAGGACCAATTTAGTCTTTAATCTTCTGTCAGATGATCCTGAAAACAGCCAGCATGAATTTGGCCTATGCAACCTAATTTCACTTTATCTAGAGATTTTTACAAAATCAAACAAATCCGGAAAAAATGAGCTCTAAAAGATTTAGATTGAAAACCTAATCCTTGAGGGTCATGCTAATTATTTGGAAAAAGGGTGCACCAGCCTTGCTGTGTGAATTTCAACATTCATGTGTTTTTAACCTTTTAACTGCCAGCCTTCCTAGATTTTTTGTTACGCTCTGTTGCCAAACCATTTTGCATTATTTTGCGCTACACATGTTCAGCTGTGGTTTTTGAAGGGATTTCCAGAGATTTCTGAAAATGATATATTGTTTTTTTCAGCAGAGTCTGAAATGTCTTGTTTGTCATTTGTTAAGTGTATTCTGAATATTTTGGGGTGAAATATGTGCATAAAAACAATAAAAAATGTAATGAAAAATGTAAGTTATTCAATAAAATCTTATTGCATGTAAAAGCCCAATTTCTTCTGGTTACAACGGTACCACATATGTATCAGTAGACACCCTTTCCTGGCCAGGAGACTCCCCCAAACTCCTTAGGAGATTTTCAGATAAAAGACAACTGCTATGTGCACCTCGCAGTTATTTAAAATAAAATAAAAAAAAAAAAAAAACAACCTTTTACATTTGAAATACCCCCCAAAAACTATATATAGTTTATAACTATAACAAAATAACAAGTACCTCAAGTTTTCTAATTGTACCAGGCTTGTTGATGTGGGTGCCGATTTCTGGAAGTAATCCCTCAATTAATTATTTGCTTGCAAAGGGTTTTGTCAGGCCGTGGGACACCAGCCTTCAGAGTAAGCCCACAACCCTCAATCTCCCCTGCTAGCTTCACCTTTAGACAAGCCCCTGTTTGCCGGGACGCTTTATACACCTCGCCGGACACGGTTGCCCCCAGGACTTAATAGCACAAAGGATGTGAGCTTACAGGGGTTGAAGGCAGATGAACCAGAGGCCAGACTGGGCAATGTCGGGTAAGTACTGGAAACAGTTCGGGTGCTTCGGAAACAGGTAATACTGGAAGCAATTTGGGTGCTCAGGAGAATTCAAGCGAAGTCAGACGTCAAGCCAGGGGTCACAACGGGAGGTCAGAGAGCTGCGCAGTACAAAGGGATGAGACAAAGACGTGGTCGAGATTCAAGCAGATGGTCAATTACGATATAAACAGGCAATCACAGGGACAATAACAAGCCAGCTAAACGCTATCACAGGCACTGACACACTGGAGAGGTAATCCCTTTATAGGACTGAACCCGGCTGGATTGGACAGGGAGGCAGTGACTGTGATTGGTGCACTTTGGATCTGCGTGCTGATTGGTGCACTTCGGATCTGTGGTTTGATTGGTGCACTTAGAGAGCTCTGGGCTGATTGCCCCAGCTGAACGCCAAAGGCACACTGCCCAGAACTGCACCTCCTAGGTTTAGCTCTTTTAAACAGCCTCCAGTGGCCACTCTGTGTATCCCTTTCGCTGCCAGCCTACCTGGAGTTTTTGTCACCCTTGGTGCCAGACCATTTTGAACTATTTTGCGCTCCCCATGTTCAAATGTGATTTTTTAAGGGATTTCCAGGGATTTCCCAGGAAAATGATATATTGTTTTTTTCAGAAGAGTCTGGGCTTCAACATGCGATGTCTTGTTTGGCCTTTTTTTTGTGTATTCTCAATACTTTTGGGTGAAATATGTGCAAAAAAATAAAAAAAAATCTATTTTTTGCAATTTGTAGTGTTTTTTTGTAATAAAAAATGTAAGTTTGTCAATAAAATCTTATTGCGTGTGAAACCCCAATTTCTCCTGGTTACAGCGGTTCCACATATTTATAGGTAGACACCCTTTCCTGCCCAGGAGACTCCCCCAAACTGAAACAGCGCTTTAGGGGATTTTCAGAAAAAAATACAACTGTGATATGCACTATGTGCACCTTGCAGTTTTTCCAGAAAAATAACCCTTTACATTTGAAATACCCCCAACAAACTATATATTCTCTGGAAGTACACACCTCAAGCTTTCTAGGTGTACCAGGCTTGTTGATGTGGCCACAGTTTTCTGGAAGTAATCCCTCAATGTATTCTTTGGTTGCAAAGAGTTTCCCTAAAAAAAGTATAAAAAAGCAGAATCAAAGCAACATTTTCCTAAAAAAACTATATACAAACAAGAAAAAACAAGTATAATCTGAAAAAGCAACCTCCCCCGAACAGAACGATACCCAACATGCATAGCTACTGTCAAGGGAAGAGTTGCCAAACACCCCAAAGTAAAGCATGCGCAGAACGGTAATTTTTCTTGAAAATTTCAGCTCTGCAGACAAGGTGCACACCTTGCGATTTTTCAACCAAAACAACCCTTTACATTTGGAATATCCCCCATAAACCATATATTCCCTGAAAGTACACATGGTAAGCTTTCTAAGCGTACCCAGCTTGTTGTAGTGGGCTCATCTTTCTGGAATTGATCCCTCAAAGGATTCTTTGGTTGCGCAGGGTTTCCCTAAAAAATGTATAAAAAAGCTGAATAAAAAACACCTTTTCCTAAAATATAAATATGCAAACCAGAAAAAACAAGCTAAGTCTGAAAGCGCAAGGTCCCCCGAACAGAACAATACCCAACATGCAGAGGTACTATTAACCCTTTTAATTGCCAGCCTACTTGAGATTTTGTCACCCTCTGTTGACAGGTCATTTTTCCCCATTTTGCGCCATGTTTTGCGACATTTTTGCTGGAATTTTCAGGAAAATTATATATATATATTTTTTTGCAGCAGAGTTTAGGCTTTAACATGTAAATGTAAATTTTATTCTGTTTTTTTTACAATATTATTGATATTAAAAAAAAGTAAATAAATAAAATTTTTTTTTAGAAAATTGCCTCCTTTATTTTAAATAAAAAATGTATTTTATTAAAGAAAACCGTATTGCATGTGAAAGCCCCATTTCTACAGATTAGAACGGTACCACATATTTATCGGTAGCCCCCCGTTCCTGCCCAGGAGACCCCCCTAACTGAAACAAGTACTTTATAACATTTACAAATAAAATACAACTACCATCCACACTACAAAGGGTTAAATCGGGGAAAAAAATGACATAGGGTCCCCCCTCCCAGGGGGGGGACCCCAATTTTTTGGGGGGATTTTTAAGGGTTAAAAACCCTTAAAAATCCACAAAAAAAAACGACATGGGGGCCCCCTTACCCAAAGTAACCAGCCCGGGACCAGCTATGCAGGGCTTGTAGGAACAGGGCACAGGGGCCAGCTTTTGTGGCCCCTGGCCCTGCAGGCTACAAAGCCCGCATAGCCCGTGGGCCCGGGCTCTTCTGCCCCCCCCTGGCCTTTGGGGAGACAGGTAATGGGGGTGCCAAGGGTTAATGGCAAGTCACTCGCTAGTGCAGGTGACTTGCCATCCCCCAGCCTTGTGAACTGATATAGGGGTCTTGTGGACCCCTTACCAGTTCACAAGGGGTTAAATGTAAAAAAAAAAACACCACACAGACGCAGAAAAAAATATTTTATTATTATTTTTTTTTTTAATACTTACCTCCCATCCATCTTCCCCTCCCAATCACTGGCTTCTGCTCATCTGCTGGAAGCCTTTTATAGCTGCTGGGTGACAGAACATAAGGGGTTAATTAAAAAAAAAAAAAGACATAGGGTCCCCCCTCCCAGGGGGGGCGGACCCCATTTTTTTTTTTATTTTTAAGGGTTGAAAACCCTTAAAAATAAAAAAAAATGACGTGGGGTCCCCCTTACCCAGCATTACCAGCCCGGGACCAGCTATGGGGGCTTGTAGGCACAGAGTGGGGGGGCCAGCTTATGTGGCCCCCCCACCCTGCAGCCTACGAGCCCACATACCCTATGTGGGCCCGGGCTCTTCTGCCCCCCCTGGCCTTTGGGGAGGCAGGTAATGGGGGTGCCAAGGGTTAATGGCAAGCCACCCGCTAGCGCAGGTGGCTTGCCATCCCCCCAGCCTTGTGAACTGGTATAGGGGTCATGGACCCCTTACCAGTTCACAAGGGGTTAACAGTAATGAAAAAAAAACACCACACAGATTAAAAAATAACTTTATTAAAAAATAAAAACTTTTTTTTACTTTACTCACCTCTGATCCTCAGCTTCTGTGTCCCTCGCAGCTCTGATGACAGTTATTGTCATCGCTGGCCAGTGGAGGAGGGAGGCAGGTGATCAGATCATCACCTGCCTTCCTCCTCCTGTGGCCAGCGATGACAAGTGTGAGAATCGCAGCCCGGAGCCAGGACGACACCCGGAGGTGTGACCCCAAAGGGGCGGGGCTTATCGGCAAAATGGCGGCGCCCGTCAAGCAGGACAGGGAGAGGGCCTTTCAGACCCTCTCCTGAAGCTGGAGAGCTGGGGGGGGGGGCGATCGGAGGCCCCCCTGGTGAAGAGGAGACCCGGCGGGAGCAATCGATCACTAAGGTAAGTAAATGTCATTTTTATATATATTTTTTTTCTAACATGTATTTCGGCGGCTGCTGAAGGGGGGGGGTGGCTATTCCGGGCTCTCCCCTGCACCCGGGGGGCCTGGGTGGGGGATCGAAGCCCCCCCGGATGAAGAGGAGACCCGGCCGGATAGAACAAGGGGTCAGGTGAGTGTTTTTTTACTTTTACTGTAGCAGTGGGGAAAGTCAAGCCCGTAGTTTCTACGTGCTTGGCACTTAAGTGGAGTGGAAGCAAGCACGTAGAAACTACGGGCTTGGCACTGAAAGGGGTATAGCACCACCGGAGGACATAAGCTGACTGTACTCGCGCGCAAGCACGAGTAGAATGACAGTGGACGAGGGAGGATGGCGTGCTCGGCGACACACGCGCCGCTGGAGCTGGCATCTGAGGCAGAAGCGGCTGCTGGGCAGGAGAAACCCTGGCCAGTTGCCTAGGGACACCACGGGGACGGGCTGAAGGCAAGTCATTCATGACAGGTTTCCCTAAAAAAAGAATAAAAAAGCAGATTGAAAGTCACATTTTTCTAAAACAAAAAACAAAAACATGACAACAAAAAAAACAGGTTAAATCTGAAAAATCAAGGTCCCCTGAACAGAACAATACCAATGTGCATAGGTACTGTCACGGGAAGAGTTGCCAAACACCCCAAAGTAAAGCTTGCACGTAACTTTTTCCTTGAACATTTCCGCTGTGCAGACAAAGCGCGTTTAAAACAAAAGCTTTCTGGGCGTACCCAGCTTATTGTAGTGGGCTCGTCTTTCTGGAAATGATCCCTAGAAGAATTCTTTGGTGGCACAGGGTTTAGCTAAAAAAATAAATTAAAAAAGCAGAATAAGAAACACTTATTCCTAAAATATCAATATGCAAACAAGAAAAAACAAGCTAAATATGAAAGCACAAGGTCCCCCGAACAGAACAATACCCAACATGCACAGGTACTTTTAACCCTTTTAACTGCCAGCCTACTTGAGATTTTGTCACCCTCTGTTGACAGGTCATTTTTCACTATTTTGAGCTATGTTCAACTGTGATTTTTGCAGGAATTTCCAGGAAAATTAAATTTTTTTGCGGCAGAGTTTAGGCTTTAACATGGAATGTCTTGTTTGTAATTTTTCCACTGTTTGAGTAAATAATTTTTTATAAAGATTGTCTCATTTATTTAAAAAAAAGGAACCATATTGCATGTGAAAGCCCCATTTCTCCCCATTACAACGGTACCATATATGTATCGTAGCCCCCCCTGCCCAGGAGACCCCCCCACTGAAGTGAAAATAGCACTTTATAACATTTACAAAGAAAATGCAACTACTATCCACGTTATAAAGGGTAAAAAAAGGGTAAAAATTCCCCCCAAAAATGGCCCCTACCCAGCATAATCAGACCGGGGACCAGCAATGAAGGCTCGTAGAACAGGGTGCAGGGGCCAGCGTTGGTGGCCCCCCCACTCTGCAGGCTATAAGCCTGCACAACCCGCACATAGCCCCAGGCTTTTCTGCCCCTCTTGGGCTTTGAGAAGGCAGGTAATGGGGGGCTGGGGGTTAATGGCAAGTCACCCGCTAGCTGCAGGTGACTTACAGAGCCTTGTGAACTGGTATAGGGGTCTCATGGATCCCTTACCAGTTCACAAAGGGTTAAAACACATAGAGAAAATTAATTTTAACAGACCTCTCCTCCCTCTCCCCATGGCGTGGCACGTGAAGAATTTCCCCGCCACCACACCAGTTAAATGCACTCCACGTACTGGAGCACATCAAAACGTCTTTCTGGTTGTCAACCGGAAATAACGTGATGCCGCACTGGTTGGGCCTCGGTACCTCGCCTGAATGTCTGCGAAAACCGACATTTTCCCGAGGACCATGGCACTTCATAATACACATCGGCAGATCTTAGTACAGAAATTGTATTATGTATATATGGGACATGTCCACTAATAATTATCTATCTTTTTAACGTTCTTACGATTTCTTTCTGGCTACTCAAAAGTTCTTATGTCCAAATTATCCACCCTCGAGACTGGAACAGCATCTATCTCATGTTTTTTGTTATGAGTTACATCATCTATATATCTATCTATATATATATATCTATTTCTATATAGTTATTATTTTAGTTTGTGTTATAGGGCAGTCATGTAGTCTACCACGGATTGACCTCAGGTTTACAATAAAGTTTTTTTACAATTTCTCCCTGCTTTTTTCATGAGAACAGTTACAACAAAATGGCACCAAAATGTATAAATAATGTGAGTCATATACCACTTTACAGCCAAGCAAACAATTGAATGCTGTGGTTTGCCATTTGTCTTTCATTATTACAAAATGTGACCACACAGTGCCATAACAACAAAGAAATTATGTATTTCCTGTTTTTATACTGTATTATTGGTGTTCGTAAATCCGTTTTCTATAAGGGCGGTTGGTTTTCCTTATATAATATCTTCCACATGGACATGTTAAGATGTAAACTAAGTTGATAGTCATACAATTTAAGTGTAGTACTTCAAAATCCCTTTTATTTTTTATTGACACTACTGACCCTGTTTTAATAAACCTGCACATATTACACCCCCACAGCGAAACATCCCTTTGGTTCGACAACACTCCTTCTTCCTCTCTTCCTCATAATGGCTACATAAAGAGAAACTGTACTTTATGGAAAGCAGAGCAAATGAGACAGCGTCCCTCTTATACTAAACAGAAAGTTAAAGCCACAATCTCTAATCCATGTGAAGGGAACTGGAATGCCACATTTAAAGTGACAGGCAATCATACATTTTAAGGCTGGTACATTGGCTCAGGAGCAACCAGTCACAGGACAAGTGATAGAAGCTTTTTCACAGAACTTGATATGAATAAAAAAATACTATTTACCTTGCAGATGGAAGTAAAATACATGCAGATGGATATGGGCATGGAACCCTTGTATGCCCCAATGATTCGGGATACAATTTAGCCTTGCTAGTGAAGGATGTGCTCTACATTCTTGAACTTGGAGGACTAAAATTCCAAGGTGACAAGTGTTCTATCCTGGATGGCAAGTAGACCATAGCGAGTGCCAAACTGGATGACCATTTATATCACCTCAACACTGTGAAGGGAAAGGTGAGACTATGCACTCATAAACACAATGACTGTATACACATATGGCACAGGCTTTTAGGTCACAGACACCCAGAATGCATACAAGAACTGCAACAGAGGAATCTGACAAAGGATCTGACAGTATCCCCTTGTCCAGTTACTGTTAAGTGTGAATGCTGCATCAAATCCAAAACCACAAGAGTAACACTTCCTAAAGCCAGTCACACTAGAGCTTCAAGACCACTTGACCGAGTTCACAGTGGTGTATGTGGTCCCCTAAACCCACCTACACCTGGAGGCAACAGGTTCATAGTGACACAAGAGTGAAGTTCTTCTTATTATTACAGGACTACATAGCAAAGGCAAGTAACACATTTCAGAGGCAACCTCTCATACAATGGAGGTGAATTCACAGGACACAAAGTACAAGAGTACTTAAAGCTGAATGAAATACAGCATCAAAAGACAGTCCCATACACACCAGAGCAAAATGGGGTAGCTGAAAGAAAGAACAAAATACTGGGGTGAGGCAGCAATGACAGCCACATATTTGCAAAACAGACTCTTTTCTACAACAGTGGAGCAAAAGCCATATGAACTGTAGCACAATGAGAAACCAAGTGTAAAAAAAGAGTTTTTGGATGCAATTACAGAGGAAAAACGCACCAAATTCCAAAACAGAGCAGGTAAAGGAATCGTTGGATACAGTGATAATGTTAAAGGCTACAGAATCCTAAATCTCGAAGCAGACAAGATTACCATTAGTAACCACATAACTTTGTTGAAGATCAACGTAATGACAACAGAGGAAGTAAGAACAGAAGAGAAAACTGACACTGATCAGTCATCATTTGTAACTTCTGAACAAATAGTCGAAGTGATCGCAGAACCTACCAGTACTGAAGAGCTGACACAAGCAAACTCAGACACATAAACAAGATGCTCAATGAGAGAAAGGTAAACCACCTGTATGTCTTTCATACAAGTCAAGCACTGCCAGTACCAATGAACCTGCAACCTGGGAAGATATATCTCAGCTTTCAGAAGGGGAGTCCAGTAAATGGATAGCAAAAGGCTGCAAAGGAAGAGATAAAATCCAGGCATGATACTAAAACATGGACACTTAAATAACTACCAACTGAAAGGAAAGCCATAGGTTGTAAATGGACTTTTAAAGTGAAGCACAAAGCAGATGGCAAAGTGGAGCGATACAAAGCAAGACTCATAGCCAAGGGAAATTCTTAAAAATATGGAGAGGACTATGATGAGACTTTTGCTCCAGCAGCTAAACATGCTACAAGGACTTTGTTGACAGTAGCCGCCACAAGGAAAATGCAAGTGAAACACTTTGATGTGAAAACAGTGTTTCAACACCATCAGGCTTCAAAGATGAAAAAAGGTCAGACATAGTATGCAAACTTCAGAGGAGTATATACAGTCTAAAGCAAGCTTCCAGAGCATGGAATATGAAAATAAAAGAAGTGTTTACACATGAGGACTTTCGGAGGAGTAAAGCAGACCCCTGCTTATACACAAAGAAAAAAGAAAGAAACAGATAGATCTATGTGCTTATTTACATGGAAGATACCCTGATTTGTTTTGAGCAAGAAGGGGATGGAGCAGAAATACTGCAAATCCTGAATCAGCACTTTGAGACCAAAGATCTTGGAAACATAAATAATTACCTTGGCATTCAGATTGAGAGAGAGGAAGATGGTGGCTTTCTTCTGAAACAAAAGCACAACATACAAGAAATATTTAAAAGATTTGGAATGAAAGATACCAAACTAAAATCTCCTAAGGAAACCAACTACCCGAAGGAGATAAACAGCCAAGATATGCCACTACCAACTACCATGCAGTACAGGAAAGCAACAGAAGAATTGGTGTACATTACCACCGCTACAAGGCCTGACATTGCAGCAGCTATTGGAATCCTATGCAGAAAGGTTTCAATGCCAATCAGATGGACTGGGATGCTGTAAAGTGAGTATTTTGCTATCTTAAAGGGAATTTACATTACAAGCTAAAGTTACCAGCAAGTTATAAAAGCATCCTGACAGGATATGTGGATGCCCACTTCGCCGGAGACACCAGTGACAGAAAATCCACCAGTGGTTACTTGTTTATTCTATCAGGAGATGATATCAGTTGGACTAGCAGAAAGCAGCTCTTTGTTACACTTTCATTTACTGAAGCAGAGTATGTTGCAGCAGCACAGGCAAGCTAAGAAGTTATATGGCTGAGACAAATGTTAACAGACTTCTGTCCGCCGCAGTTGGCACCAATAAGAATCTTTGAGGACAATCAAGGATGCCTTGCACTTGCGCAGATGGAAAGAGTTAGCTCGAGAACCAAGCACATTGATGTGAAATTCCACTTTCGGAGGAATCTTCAAGAACAGGGACTTCTTGAGTTACTTTATTGCCCTACTGAGCCTATGACAGCAGATATCCTTACAAAGCCCTTGACCGCTGAAAGACATTCGAGGCTCACAAAGAAGATGGGTTTCACAGACTAAGCCTCGACTGTTGAGAAGGGGTGTTGGAGATATAACACTTTTGTAACAGCTTACAGCTTGTCTCTGAATGTGATTATTGACTCTTGTAAGATTTATTGCAGTTTGCACCTATTGCAGGTTATGACACTAGATGGCACTGTGACAATGCACAACTGTAGAACGTCTGTGTATTTTGCTGCTGCGCTTCTAGTTGCTCTCTTTGGTGTTTTAATCCTCTCTGTGATTTAGCCCCCATGTAAGGTGACCTTCTCTTACTGCATTCATGTTCCAGTAAACAAGGTCCTGTTATAACACTAATGTCTATCTGGATTGTGCTGCGCCCAGCACTCACACTCTGCAACAAAGGGAATCTGCTGGCAGCCCTTAGAAATGTTGAGTGTAGTAATATACCTGGCAGGACCCAACTTTTCAGTCAGTTCATCAACCCTAGGCATAAATGGATGGGCATCAAACTTAGACACTTCGTCAACTTCCAATAGTTACTGCAGAACATTAGGCTACCATCTGGCTTGGAGATCAAAACAAAAGGGCTTGACCAACCACTTTGGAACTTCTCTATTACCCCTAAAGCCAACATTTTTTCTACCACCTGTGAAATCACCTGTCTTTCGGCTTCTGGCAACCTATACGGTTTCAGTTTTACAATCTGGCCTGGTTCCGTTATTATATCATGTTCTGTGAGGCTGGTTTGACGGGGTAGGTCAGAAAAGACTGCTTTGTTATTTAAAAGAAACTCTTTAACTTAAAGTGGACCAAAACCCACTAGCAACCCCTAAATTGCTCTCCCATGTAAAGTACCTTTTGACGATTTTCCCTGCTCCTGCTTCACTCTAATCCTAGGTAATGGCGCTTGTTTTTAGCTGTAAAGCCCTGCCTTTTCCATTCATTGCCACTGTTGTGTGTGGCAATGATACTGATTGCTGCCATCTTACATAGGGGGACAGCAAAATAATCAGTGTTCCAGGAAATGCGAAAATATTTATTTTTACCCCAAAAGAAGGGAGGATCGGTAGGGGCTTTGGCCAAATGTATTTCACAAGCTCAGTGGGTTTTGGTCCGCTTTAAACCTGCGCAGCTGATAAGATTTCTGAAATCTTTACAACAGGTAATACAACTTTATTGATGCTGCTTGGGTCAGAAAGGGTAAACAGAGATGGTCAAAACACTTCATCAGAACATCAATAAATACTCATGTTTACAATACAATGAAGTGACTGGTGATTCCACTGCATTACCCATGGAAACCTAGTACTCTTCCCCTCCTTGTTCCCTCCTGTCCAAGTGCTTCTCATACCCGCTCTACCAACCAATCTATGTCGCCTCCTCATCCATGCCCCCATGGTAGGTGGCTCTGGGTCTTCCCATCATGCCGGAATACACGCCTGGGCAGCATTTATTAGATGAATCACCAGGGTTTTCCTGTATTTCCCTGCAGGTTGAGCCGTGGAGTGTAAAAGCAGGGCCTCAGGAGTGAGGGGAACAGACTCTCTCGTTATCTTGTGAATCCATCTCTCAATCTCTTTCCAGATCGTCGGGCAAAATTGGTGTAGCATCTGGGGCGTTCTATACCACCGGCTCAGGAGTTTGTAGCCCGCTTCTTGGTATTGGTTACTGATTGATCTCCGTTGTACCAGCTCCAGGATTTTCCTTCTTTGGGCCGGGAAAAGGAGGTTTTAAGATCTCTCTCCCATGCCCCAACAAAACTTGGGGTGTAGGTCTCCCCTGGGTCCACCAGCCATTGGTAAATCAGTGAGAGCCCTTTTTGGGGTTCACCCCCCCGCCTCACCAGGTAAGTGAAAAACAATAAGAGCAATGGTATTTCACCGGTGGCGTGCCCCTGCGAGGGGGCGGGGCCTCCCACTTATCGTACACCCCACAAGCCAGTTATCCCTGCTGCAGTTAAAAAGCTCAGGTGGTGGACAGATTCAGGGGTACTAGGGAAAGGAAGAGAATGAAGACAAACCAACCCAGCAGTGATCTTGACAGATGCAAGCAGTTGGGGTTGGGGGTTGGAGAGTCACCAGGTTCAGGGAAAATGGCCAAAGGGCTTGGTAGCCAAGTCCTTGAATTTCAGCAAACTCCTGAAGGTCAAGCTGGCACTGAATCAATTTCTGCCAGTCATAGCAAGCAGAGATGTACAGATAAAGTCAGACAATGCCTCCATGGTAGCCTCCATCTAAACCATCAGGGAGGGACTAGATCCTCAGCACTAATGAACCTGTCAAATTGCATTCTCCTACCCTTACAGGAGCAGGTCCATTCCATCTCGGCAGTTCATCTAAAGGGGACCCTCAATACTATAGCAGACTAAGTCGAGTCAGGGTTCATCAGACAGAGTGGTGTCTGAACCAAGAGGTGTTTTTTAAAATTGTAAGTACTTGGGGCCTCCTGCAGATAGACCTGTTTGCCATTGCTGGTAATACAAAGTGCAAGAATTTTTATATCTAACAAGGGGAGAGGGTGCATTAGCAATGAATGCTCTAGCTCATCGGTGGAGTTTTCATCTTGCTTATGCCTTTCCTCCTTTCAAAGTTCTGCCACGAGTGTTCCGCAAGATAGCACAGGAAGAGGTCAGTGTTATCCTCCATTTTGGCCAAAAAGAGCTAAGAAGAATGGTGAAAAAGGGTCCCTGGCGGCTTCCAGACATTCCAAATAACATTCACCAGGGCATCATTCTTCATCCAAATCCGTCCAAAAGCTTCAACTGACAGCGTGGATCTTGAAGGGAAGTAAGGGCTTTTCATCTAGAGTGATTGAAACTCTCCTGACCAATCGAAAATAAACCACAAGGCGAATCTATGAAAAGGTATGGAAATGTTTTTCTTCTTTTTGTGAAGTTAACAAGTTGAAGACTTCGAATTCCTGCAGGAAGGTTTTGAGAAGGGGATAGCTGTAAGTACATTAAAGACGGGGAGGCCGATTCATTAATAGCGCCAGGTAGCGACAGATGAGCGCCAGTAGCGTTATTTTCACAGCGCATGCTAGTATTCGCTGTGCTTGGCCGTTGTTCGGCTGTTGACAGCGACTCAGTCGGTGTGCGGTAATGTTGAATACGGGGTTAGGAGTCGCTGTTTGACAGGTTCCGCGCTGTATGGGAGCGCATGACAGCAAATGGCCATAGCGAACAGCTCCCAGCATATTCATTAACAAATCACGCTCAAAAAATTCTTGCGCTGTGAAATGCTTGTTGAAACCCCAGAGCGCTGGCGGCGATGGGTTAAAAGTAGTTTTTTAACCCCCAAACAACCATATTTTTGGAAAAAAAAAAAACATGTTTTTACAAACATTTTGTAATATGAATACATTAATATCAGACCTGTAATATCAATTCTGCACAAATTATTTTTTTTTTTTTACCTTGAAAAAATATCTAACATTGCAGAAGTGGTCACAGAATTTTTGCCATTTAAAAAAAAAAAAAAAAAAAAAAAAAAAACATTAATAGCAATTAAGAATATTTAAAGATTGTTCCATTGAAATGAATTGGAGAGCGCCAGGTAGCGAGAGGTCATACCTGTCGCTGTTCAAGGTCGCTCGCTGGCGCTGTGGGGTGAGGCTGGAATAATGATGAATGAGTCGCTATCTGGCGCTCTGTCAGTCGCTAAGCAGGATTGGCTTGATAAATGTGTGATTGCGGAGGGGAGCTGGCGTTCTCGTGGCGGTGAGCGTCATTACCGTTCGCTCACCATTCACTACCTGGCGCTATCCCTTGTTAAATAAGGGCCTAAGACTTCTGCATTATAAGTTTTCCTCAAACAAAAATTGAGACCAGAATGAACTAATCAAAACATTTTCAAGTCAGTTATTCGCAAAAGACCAGCACCATTTAAGGGTTTTCCTACATGGAACTTGTCAATTGTATTGAAATGACTAATAGAACCTCCTTCTGAACCTCTAGACGAAGTTCCAGAGAAATGGTTGTCGCTAAAATTTTGTTTCCTGCTAATCATTACTTCTGCTAGATGAGTGAGTGAGCTGCAGGCCTTATCTATGACAGAGCCCTATTGTTCAGTACTTCCAGACAAAGTTATACTTAGACCTAATCCATTATTTTTGCCAAATATAGTGACTTCCGCTAACAGGTGGCAGGAGATAGGAGATAGTGTATAGCAGAGCAACGTTTTGTAACTTTCAGCAAAGCTTAGCAGCCTCGAAGTCCACTATAGCAAGATGGATAAAACAGAATATTGCACAAGCCTATTCTACTAGGGGAGTCTCTCCCCCAGAGGTGCCTGCCCATTCTACAAGAGCGATGTCAGCATCTTGGGCAGAGAGGACTGGCACCTCTTTGAAAGAGATCTGCAAAGCAGCAATGTGGTCTTCACCCCACTCCTTCATCAAACATTATAGACTTGATCTACTATCTGCAAAGCATCAGACCTTCGGTAGCAGGGTTCTACTTGGAGCTTCCCACATTTAAGGTATAATTACTCGCTTAATCCTCTCCATGGTTCATGCTGAAGTATGATCAGAAAACCCCCCGTTAAGACTTACCAGTAACACATTTTTTAAGAATCCTTCAGCATGACCCCATATTACACACCCATAGTCTAGTCCTAGGGGTTACTTAGGTTACTTTATAAAGACTGAAGTGGGGAGGAAGAGGTGGGGCTTTTAACCTCAGTTTGTGCTTTTCCAGGGGGTGGAGCCTCCTCTCCGTGGGTCATGTTGAAGGATTCTTAAAAAATCCGTTATCGGTAAGTCTAACGGGGGGTTTTCAAAAAGATTTCCAGCAAAAAATTCAAGGAAATTAAAAAAAAGCATGGCATCCAGCTTACCAACCCAGCAAACCAAGTATAGGGGCTGGAAATTCGAGGGTTCCAGAGCCAGAATGGGGGCCTCAGTCCTAATCATTACCAGCCCTACAGCACAAGTCCGGTGCTCCCCTGCTATGGCTCCAGGCTCATCCGCAACACCCTGGGCATTGTTGGTGCCATTACCAACAATGCCGTGGGCCATCATCACCAGCCCTTATGCTATACAGTAGGGATGAGCGAATCGATCCTGACGAACCCGGATTCGATCCGAATTTCAGGAAAAATTCGATTCGGATCGAATCCGAATTTCCCCGCGATTCGATCGCTCGAAGTTTTCCTTTAACATCCATTCATTTACATTACAGGCATTCTAAGATGGCGGACGGGACATGTCCAGACATCAACCCCGCGCCAGTGCAAGCTGGGACAGTCACATGCAGCCTATCAGCAGCCAGCAAGCCCGGTGACGTCACAGCGGTATTTAAGGCCGGCCATCTTGCTTTTCCTGCCTCATTTCTCTATTGCATTCGTGAGAGACAGAACGTTGTGTAGCTGAGGGAGAGAGGCAGTTAGACAGGCAGGGACAGACAGGGACAGGCTGGAGACAGGCAGGAGACAGACAGGAGACAGACAGAAAGTCAGCGAAAAACAGGGAAAGGTAGAAAAATCGGAGGCTGTCACAGGGAGTTTTTTTTTTTTTCATCCAGCCTGACAGGCTTTGTTAGCGTTTTCAGGCTGCTTATACTAACTAACTGTGCATATATACTGAACTGATCTTAAGTCTGCTGTGAGGCATCCCATTCTGTGACTACAACAGCCTCTGTTTAAGACCATATAACCATTTGCTCTTATTATAATTGAAATTAGCCTGATAAAGACACTTTTGCTGGGCATAGTACTTCTGGACCCTGCCAGGTCCACTTCTGTTGTGGCATCCCATTCTGTGACTACAGCAGCCTCTGTTTAAGACCATATAACCATTTGCACTTATTATAATTGAAATTAGCCTGATAAAGACACTTGCTGGGCATAGTACTTCTGGACCCTGCCAGGTCCACTTCTGTTGTGGCATCCCATTCTGTGACTACAGCAGCCTCTGTTTAAGACCATATAACCATTTGCTCTTATTATAATTGAAATTAGCCTGATAAAGACACTTTTGCAGGGCATAGTACTTCTGGACCCTGCCAGGTCCACTTCTGTTGTGGCATCCCATTCTGTGACTACAGCAGCCTCTGTTTAAGACCATATAACCATTTGCACTTATTATAATTGAAATTAGCCTGATAAAGACACTTGCTGGGCATAGTACTTCTGGACCCTGCAAGGTCCACTTCTGTTGTGGCATCCCATTCTGTGACTACAGCAGCCTCTGTTTAAGACCATATAACCATTTGCTCTTATTATAATTGAAATTTGCCTGATAAAGACACTTGCTGGGCATAGTACTTCTGGACCCTGCCAGGTCCACTTCTGTTGTGGCATCCCATTATGTGACTACAGCAGCCTCTGTTTAAGACCATATAACCATTTGCTCTTATTATAATTGAAATTAGCCTGATAAAGACACTTTTGCTGGGCATAGTACTTCTGGACTCTGCCAGGTCCACTTCTGTTGTGGCATCCCATTCTGTGACTACAGCAGCCTCTGTTTAAGACCATATAACTATTTGCTCTTATTATAATTGAAATTAGCCTGATAAAGACACTTTTGCTGGGCATAGTACTTCTGGACCCTGCCAGGTCCACTTCTGTTGTGGCATCCCATTCTGTGACTACAGCAGCCTCTGTTTAAGACCATATAACCATTTGCACTTATTATAATTGAAATTAGCCTGATAAAGACACTTTTGCTGGGCATAGTACTTCTGGACCCTGCCAGGTCCACTTCTGTTGTGGCATCCCATTCTGTGACTACAGCAGCCTCTGTTTAAGACCATATAACCATTTGCGCTTATTATAATTGAAATTAGCCTGATAAAGACACTTTTGCTGGGCATAGTACTTCTGGACCCTGCCAGGTCCACTTCTGTTGTGGCATCCCATTCTGTGACTACAGCAGCCTCTGTTTAAGACCATATAACCATTTGCTCTTATTATAATTGAAATTAGCCTGATAAAGACACTTTTGCTGGGCATAGTACTTCTGGACCCTGCCAGGTCCACTTCTGTTGTGGCATCCCATTCTGTGACTACAGCAGCCTCTGTTTAAGACCATATAACCATTTGCTCTTATTATAATTGAAATTAGCCTGATAAAGACACTTTTGCTGGGCATAGTACTTCTGGACCCTGCCAGGTCCACTTCTGTTGTGGCATCCCATTCTGTGACTACAGCAGCCTCTGTTTAAGACCATATAACCATTTGCACTTATTATAATTGAAATTAGCCTGATAAAGACACTTTTGCTGGGCATAGTACTTCTGGTCCACTTCTGTTGTGGCATCCCATTCTGTGACTACAGCAGCCTCTGTTTAAGACCATATAACCATTTGCACTTATTATAATTGAAATTAGCCTGATAAAGACACTTTTGCTGGGCATAGTACTTCTGGACCCTGCCAGGTCCACTTCTGTTGTGGCATCCCATTCTGTGACTACAGCAGCCTCTGTTTAAGACCATATAACCATTTGCACTTATTATAATTGAAATTAGCCTGATAAAGACACTTGCTGGGCATAGTACTTCTGGACCCTGCCAGGTCCACTTCTGTTGTGGCATCCCATTCTGTGACTACAGCAGCCTCTGTTTAAGACCATATAACCATTTGCTCTTATTATAATTGAAATTAGCCTGATAAAGACACTTTTGCTGGGCATAGTACTTCTGGACCCTGCCAGGTCCACTTCTGTTGTGGCATCCCATTCTGTGACTACAGCAGCCTCTGTTTAAGACCATATAACCATTTGCACTTATTATAATTGAAATTAGCCTGATAAAGACACTTTTGCTGGGCATAGTACTTCTGGACCCTGCCAGGTCCACTTCTGTTGTGGCATCCCATTCTGTGACTACAGCAGCCTCTGTTTAAGACCATATAACCATTTGCTCTTATTATAATTGAAATTAGCCTGATAAAGACACTTTTGCTGGGCATAGTACTTCTGGACCCTGCCAGGTCCACTTCTGTTGTGGCATCCCATTCTGTGACTACAGCAGCCTCTGTTTAAGACCATATAACCATTTGCACTTATTATAATTGAAATTAGCCTGATAAAGACACTTGCTGGGCATAGTACTTCTGGACCCTGCCAGGTCCACTTCTGTTGTGGCATCCCATTCTGTGACTACAGCAGCCTCTGTTTAAGACCATATAACCATTTGCTCTTATTATAATTGAAATTAGCCTGATAAAGACACTTTTGCTGGGCATAGTACTTCTGGACCCTGCCAGGTCCACTTCTGTTGTGGCATCCCATTCTGTGACTACAGCAGCCTCTGTTTAAGACCATATAACCATTTGCACTTATTATAATTGAAATTAGCCTGATAAAGACACTTTTGCTGGGCATAGTACTTCTGGACCCTGCCAGGTCCACTTCTGTTGTGGCATCCCATTCTGTGACTACAGCAGCCTCTGTTTAAGACCATATAACCATTTGCACTTATTATAATTGAAATTAGCCTGATAAAGACACTTTTGCTGGGCATAGTACTTCTGGACCCTGCCAGGTCCACTTCTGTTGTGGCATCCCATTCTGTGACTACAGCAGCCTCTGTTTAAGACCATATAACCATTTGCTCTTATTATAATTGAAATTAGCCTGATAAAGACACTTTTGCTGGGCATAGTACTTCTGGACCCTGCCAGGTCCACTTCTGTTGTGGCATCACATTCTGTGACTACAGCAGCCTCTGTTTAAGACCATATAACCATTTGCACTTATTATAATTGAAATTAGCCTGATAAAGACACTTTTGCTGGGCATAGTACTTCTGGACCCTGCCAGGTCCACTTCTGTTGTGGCATCCCATTCTGTGACTACAGCAGCCTCTGTTTAAGACCATATAACCATTTGCTCTTATTATAATTGAAATTAGCCTGATAAAGACACTTTTGCTGGGCATAGTACTTCTGGACCCTGCCAGGTCCACTTCTGTTGTGGCATCCCATTCTGTGACTACAGCAGCCTCTGTTTAAGACCATATAACCATTTGCACTTATTATAATTGAAATTAGCCTGATAAAGACACTTGCTGGGCATAGTACTTCTGGACCCTGCCAGGTCCACTTCTGTTGTGGCATCCCATTCTGTGACTACAGCAGCCTCTGTTTAAGACCATATAACCATTTGCTCTTATTATAATTGAAATTAGCCTGATAAAGACACTTTTGCTGGGCATAGTACTTCTGGACCCTGCCAGGTCCACTTCTGTTGTGGCATCCCATTCTGTGACTACAGCAGCCTCTGTTTAAGACCATATAACCATTTGCACTTATTATAATTGAAATTAGCCTGATAAAGACACTTTTGCTGGGCATAGTACTTCTGGACCCTGCCAGGTCCACTTCTGTTGTGGCATCCCATTCTGTGACTACAGCAGCCTCTGTTTAAGACCATATAACCATTTGCACTTATTATAATTGAAATTAGCCTGATAAAGACACTTTTGCTGGGCATAGTACTTCTGGACCCTGCCAGGTCCACTTCTGTTGTGGCATCCCATTCTGTGACTACAGCAGCCTCTGTTTAAGACCATATAACCATTTGCTCTTATTATAATTGAAATTAGCCTGATAAAGACACTTTTGCTGGGCATAGTACTTCTGGACCCTGCCAGGTGCCCTCCTTTTTGGGGCATCCCATTCTGTGACTACACCAGCCTCTATTTAAGAACCTAACCATTTGTACCTATTCTAATTGAAATTAGGCATGATAAAGACACTTTTGCTGTGCATAGTCTTACTAGTGCCTGCCAGGTGCTCTCTGGTTTTTGGGGCATCCCATTCTGTAACATACCATTAGCCTCTGCATTAACTGTAAGCTGCACAGTTATTTAAAGAAATTTGGCCTGTATGAGCCTGCTTACACACTGCTGCTGTGTGCATATATACTGATCTCAAGTCAGCTTTGGGGCATCCCATTCTGTAACATACCATTAGCCTCTGCATTTACTGTAAGCTGCACAGTTATTTAAAGAAATTTGGCCTGTATGAGCCTGCTTACACACTGCTGCTGTGTGCATATATACTGATCTCAAGTCAGCTTTGGGGCATCCCATTCTGTAACATACCATTAGCCTCTGCATTTACTGTAAGCTGCACAGTTATTTAAAGAAATTTGGCCTGTATGAGCCTGCTAACACACTGCTGCTGTGTGCATATATACTGATCTCAAGTCTGCTTGGGGCATCCCATTCTGTAACATACCATTAGCCTCTGCATTTACTGTAAGCTGCACAGTTATTTAAAGAAATTTGGCCTGTATGAGCCTGCTTACACACTGCTGCTGTGTGCATATATACTGATCTCAAGTCTGCTTGGGGCATCCCATTCTGTAACATACCATTAGCCTCTGCATTTACTGTAAGCTGCACAGTTATTTAAAGAAATTTGGCCTGTATGAGCCTGCTAACACACTGCTGCTGTGTGCATATATACTGATCTCAAGTCTGCTTGGGGCATCCCATTCTGTAACATACCATTAGCCTCTGCATTTACTGTAAGCTGCACAGTTATTTAAGGAAATTTGGCCTGTATGAGCCTGCTTACACACTGCTGCTGTGTGCATATATACTGTTCTCAAGTCAGCTTTGGGGCATCCCATTCTGTAACATACCATTAGCCTCTGCATTTACTGTAAGCTGCACAGTTATTTAAAGAAATTTGGCCTGTATGAGCCTGCTAACACACTGCTGCTGTGTGCATATATACTGATCTCAAGTCTGCTTGGGGCATCCCATTCTGTAACATAACATAACCTACCTACCATACTAAGCAGCTCTCTTATTTAAACTAAGCAGGCCTCTTGGAGGCTGATTGTCCACTTTTGGGTGTGCATTTATATTCGGTTTCATATACAGTGGGGTATCCCAATTTGTAAGATAACCTACCCCAACCATGTAAACTAAATAGGCCTGTTGCAGCCTGAGTTTCTCTGCTTGCGTATGGCCTGCATTACAATCTGTCTCTTTCAATGACACTGCTGCCTGGGGTATCCCAATTTGTAAGATAACCTACCCCAACCATGTAAACTAAAGGTTACGTCCTTCCAGAAGGAAAACTTATGCCGAACACTATTTTTGTTAGGGGCATTGACCTTTGGATTGATCGGCATGAAATTAATTTTTTTTTTCAAAGTATGGCGCTGTAAAGAAGGTCAAAATGATGTCTCATACTTGGATTATTGTTACTTTTTGTTCAGCTTGAAATATAACAGGCCACACGGGCATCCCAAGGCACATGCTATTTTAAACCTATCTGTTATACAACATAAGCGTTGATCAGCATCAGCTTCATTAAGCTACTTCAGTTTGCACTTCCTTTTTGACTGCTTTCATTTAACCAGGCCGCAGGGCACCCCAAAGCTGCACCTTGCACCCTACCTGTTTATACTAAATAAGCATCTACAGCCTCAGCTTTATTAAGTTATTGCATTTTGAATTGGTTTTGGTCTGCTTTAAATACACCAGGCCGCAGGGCATCCCAAACCTGCATGTTGCACCCCATCTGTTATACTAAATAAGCGTTGATCAGCATCAGCTTTATTAAGCTATTGCATTTTGCATTGGTTTTTGTACTGCTGCCAAAACACTAGCCCATATGGGCATCCCAAACCAGCACATGTCACCCTATCTGTTATACTAAATAAGCTTCTACAGGCCCTTTTTTTATTTATTTATTTTTATTTATATAGAGCTGCAATAGCTTATATTGTGAGGTTAATTTGCCATTTTGCAGCATAATATAGAGCAGCCCCTGTGTAAATCTGAGGGGCAATAGCTTATATAGTGAGGTAAATTTGCCATTTTGCTTCGTTATATAGAGCAGGCCCTGTGTAAATCTGAGGGGCAATAGCTTATATTGTGAGGTTAATTTGCCATTTTGCAGCATAATATAGAGCAGGCCCTGTGTAAATCTGAGGGGCAATAGCTTATATAGTGAGGTAAATTTGCCATTTTGCTTCGTTATATAGAGCAGCCCAGTTGCCATCTAAATCAACTACTGTCCGGCCAGTACAGCTTTTCCAGGGCAAACTCTGCTAGTTGCGGGCACAAGTCAAGTTTGGCTTCCCAGCAAATCCAGTGGATCTTGAAGGTGTGTTGGCATGGTCATGTCAAGGTATGACATGACCTGCTGTTTGAGGTCCAGCTCCAGGTCTTCCTGCTGCTCATGAGTAGACTCACTATGCGGGTGTAGAAAGCTACTCACTAGCGACTGAAGACTGAGGCTGCTGCTGATGGAGCTGCTGCTGCTGCTCCTTCCACCCCCCCAGCAGCCATGGCAGTGGAAAGTGATCGCAGAGGTCCCCCCGAGTCAGACCTGCGGGAGTATGGGCCATGGCGCAGATAGACATCGCCCAACTGACTACGTGGGATGTCTCTGTAGTAGGTCAGTTTGTCCTCCCTCTCAGTGGGCGTAAAAAATGCCCCCATTTTGTGCCGGAAGCGAGGGTCCAATAAGTTGGAGAGCCAGAAGTCTTCCCGCTGACAAATGGAGACAATTCTGCGCTCACTAGTACGCAAGCATGTGAGCATGCATCGTGCCATTTGTGCAAGTGACTCGGAGGGACTACCTGTCTCCATCTCCACTGTAAACTGCCACGGTGTGTCTGGGTCCTCTGTCTCGCCTTACTCACAACCCTCTAGCTCCTGTGGCTGCTCCTGCTCCTCCTCTTCTGTCAGATGACTAGATAAAATGGTCATTTTGTGAAACCTAAACTGTGGTTTGCTGTGCCCCACCCCCTCCTCCTCCTCCACTTCAGCCCCCACAGGCTTCATGTGGCTGTGAAATGTATGTGCCATGTCTCCAGTGCCCTGACCAGCCATGGTTTCCAACATGTGTTGTAGTACATGAAGCAGTGGAATCTCATCGTTCATCTCATAGTCCTGGCAACTGACTAATAACGTAGCTTCCTCAAAGGGCCTGAGCAAACGGTCGGTGTCACGTATGAGCTGCCAATGGTTTACATTGAATTTACACAGGGGTGTCCCCCTATCCGTTTGGATCATCCAGAAATCCGTGATGGCTTTTCTCTGTTCCTATAGTGCAGTGGTCCTCAACCCTGTCCTCAAGGCCCACCAACATGTCATGTTTTTTGGATCTCCAAATAGCCAGCTCTATTGCTCTGCAGCTGCACTAATTACTCCACCTGTGCATCTTTGTGGAGATCTGCAAAACCTGGCCTGTTGGCGGGCCTTGAGGACAGGGTTGGGGACCACTGCTATAGTGGATCCTGCATATGGAGGGTGGAATTCCAACGGGTGGAAACATCGCAAATCAGACTATGGTGGGGTAAACCGTTGTGACGCTGAGGCTCAATAAGGTTGTGCTTGGTGGTGTAGGAGTGCCAGAAGTGCATGCTAACTTTCTTTCCTGTTGTTCTTTCAGATGGGGGCAAGACTTAAAAACTAGACTGAACACGTGTGCCATGTCAGGACGCATGACTCTGGCTTCCTTGTCGCAGCACAAACAAGATGTTCTTCCAAGTGTAATGCAGCAGGCTGGACTTATGGTGACGCTGTCTGAGAGGAGAAATCCCTCAGACATCAAGATTAAAAATTCCAAGAATTTTTGAGGGCTAATTATTCAGAGGCAAATGATAGCTAGTTGTTTCTGATTTAATTACAAGGTGGAAACACACCCTCAAACAAAACTTCACTTTGGCAATACTATTGCATTTGTCTATTCATAATTTTATGTATATACAGTAACTAACCTACTTTTTCTCCACAGGATGCTGCATGAAACACTGCCACATCGCTGAGTAGCTGATTTTTCGAACAACAGTCCGCAATAATCTGCTGCTGCTGCCGCCGCCACCGCCGCAGACTCCAGGGACCCTCTTCCACTACCTCGGCTTGCAACACCTCCTCCCACGACACTCTCCTCATCACTAATTGCCGGCTAGTGGAAGAAGAGGCGAGTGTCTCCTCCACTTCTTGGCTGGGCAGTAGCTGCTGAATTTTATGATTATCAGATCTTCATCAGTGGATAGTGGAGCTGAACCCAAAGCATAAAAGACAGACAACAGACAGTTGACTGGGGGTGTCAGATGCCACTTGTGATGCAGTGGACTGCTTTTGCAGCACTTCCAGACAAAGTTGCTTCATTGGCTGACACAATGACTGGTAAAGCTGTGGAACATATGGTTTAAAAGCAAAAATAACCATTTGTTTTTATATGAAAAAGACCCTGGTTTATACATAGTTTTTTTTTTTTCCAGAGACTGCCCTGCGTGGAAATGAATGGCGCATGGATCATCCAAGCTTTCCTCCCAACAATGCCTGATGTATTCCAGTAGATTGATGACGGGGCCAGACCTACACTAAAGAAAGATGGATCGTGCAAAACAGATTTAAGGCGCTGCTCTCCAGTTACAGACATTCCTCCGCATCGGACCACAAGTAAGTATTAATAAAAAATCCTTTACGTTACTCTTACTTTTTATTAATATTCTTCGGATAAGACGGATCAGACATGATTCCAGATTAAAAATTCCAAGAATTTTTGAGGGCTAATTAGTCAGAGGCAATGATACCTTCTTGTTTCTGATTTAATTAAAAGGTGGAAACACACCCTCAAACAAAACTTCACTTTGGCAATACTTTTGCATTTGTTTATTCATAATTTTATGTAGATATTACTAACTAAGCTACTTTTTCTCCACATGACTCTCCACAGGGTGTGATTCATCCAATTTTTGGGCTCCTGAAGCCAACCCCAGGGTCTCTTTAAAGTAATGTTTGGGCTCCTGCTGCTTCTGCTGCTGCCAACTTCTGCAAACTCCAGGGTGTGATTCATCCAATTTTTGGGCTCCTGAAGCCAACTCCAGTGTATATTTGGGCTCCTGCTGCTGCCAACTCCAGGGTGTGATTCATCCAATTTTTGGGCTCCTGAAGCCAACCCCAGTGTCTCTTTAAAGTAATATTTGGGCTCCTGCTGCTGCCAACTCCAGGGTGTGATTCATCCAATTTTTGGGCTCCTGAAGCCAACTCCAGTGTATATTTGGGCTCCTGCTGCTGCTGCTGCCAACTCCAGGGTGTGAATCATGCAATTTTTGGGCTCCTGAAGCCAACCCCAGTGTCTCTTTAAAGTAATATTTGGGCTCCTGCTGCTGCCAACTCCAGGCTCTGATTCATCCAATTTTTGGGCTCCTGAAGCCAACCCCAGTGTCTCTTTAAAGTAATATTTGGGCTCCTGCTGCTGCCAACTCCAGGGTGTGATTCATCCAATTTTTGGGCTCCTGAAGCCAACTCCAGTGTATATTTGGGCTCCTGCTGCTGCTGCTGCCAACTCCAGGGTGTGAATCATGCAATTTTTGGGCTCCTGAAGCCAACCCCAGTGTCTCTTTAAAGTAATATTTGGGCTCCTGCTGCTGCCAACTCCAGGGTGTGATTCATCCAATTTTTGGGCTCCTGAAGCCAACCCCAGTGTCTCTTTAAAGTAATATTTGGGCTCCTGCTGCTGCCAACTCCAGGGTGTGATTCATCCAATTTTTGGGCTCCTGAAGCCAACTCCAGTGTATATTTGGGCTCCTGCTGCTGCTGCTGCCAACTCCAGGGTGTGAATCATGCAATTTTTGGGCTCCTGAAGCCAACCCCAGTGTCTCTTTAAAGTAATATTTGGGCTCCTGCTGCTGCCAACTCCAGGGTGTGATTCATCCAATTTTTGGGCTCCTGATGCCAACCCCAGTGTCTCTTTAAAGTAATATTTGGGCTCCTGCTGCTGCTGCTGCCAACTCCAGGGTGTGATTCATCCAATTTTTGGGCTCCTGAAGCCAACTCCAGTGTATATTTGGGCTCCTGCTGCTGCCAACTCCAGGGTGTGATTCATCCAATTTTTGGGCTCCTGAAGCCAACCCCAGTGTCTCTTTAAAGTAATATTTGGGCTGCTGCTGCTGCCAACTCCAGGGTGTGATTCATCCAATTTTTGGGCTCCTGAAGCCAACTCCAGTGTATATTTGGGCTCCTGCTGCTGCCAACCCCAGGGTGTGATTCATCCAATTTTTGGGCTCCTGAAGCCAACCCCAGTGTCTCTTTAAAGTAATATTTGGGCTCCTGCTGCTGCCAACTCCAGGGTGTGATTCATCCAATTTTTGGGCTCCTGAAGCCAACTCCAGTGTATATTTGGGCTCCTGCTGCTGCTGCTGCCAACTCCAGGGTGTGAATCATGCAATTTTTGGGCTCCTGAAGCCAACCCCAGTGTCTCTTTAAAGTAATATTTGGGCTCCTGCTGCTGCCAACTCCAGGGTGTGATTCATCCAATTTTTGGGCTCCTGAAGTGTCTCTTTAAAGTAATATTTGGGCTCCTGCTGCTGCCAACTCCAGGGTGTGATTCATCCAATTTTTGGGCTCCTGAAGCCAACTCCAGTGGCCATTTGGGCTCCTGCTGCTGCCAACTCCAGGGTGTGATTCATCCAATTTTTGGGCTCCTGAAGCCAACCCCAGTGTCTCTTTAAAGTAATATTTGGGCTCCTGCTGCTGCCAACTCCAGGGTGTGATTCATCCAATTTTTGGGCTCCTGAAGCCAACTCCAGTGTATATTTGGGCTCCTGCTGCTGCCAACTCCAGAGTGTGATTCATCCAATTTTTGGGCTCCTGAAGCAAACCCCAGTGTCTCTTTAAAGTAATATTTGGGCTCCTGCTGCTGCCAACTCCAGGGTGTGATTCATCCAATTTTTGGGCTCCTGAAGCCAACTCCAGTGTATATTTGGGCTCCTGCTGCTGCCAACTCCAGTGTGTGATTCATCCAATTTTTGGGCTCCTGAAGCCAACCCCAGGGTCTCTTTGAAGTAATATTTGGGCTCCTGCTGCTGCTGCTGCCAACTTCTGCCAACTCCAGGGTGTGAATCATCCAATTTTTGGGCTCCTGAAGCCAACCCCAGGGTCTCTTTAAAGTAATATTTGGGCTCCTGCTGCTGCCAACTCCAGGGTGTGATTCATCCAATTTTTGGGCTCCTGAAGCCAACCCCAGTGTCTCTTTAAATTAATGTTTGGGCTCCTGCTGCTGCTGCCAACTCCAGGGTGTGATTCATCCAATTTTTGGGCTCCTGCTGCTGCCAACTCCAGTGTCTCTTTAAAGCAATGTTTGGGCTCCTGCCCCTCATAGTGATGCCACTTCAACTCTCTTGAATTCAATTGTGCCACTCTGCGATTCTATTAGCGATGCCTCTGATCTGCATGTGATATTTCTTCAAAGTATTATTTAACTAACCCAGCACGCATCCTGTGCATGTTACAGCAAGGCAGAATGGTTTACAACCCTATTGAGGCTCTAGGAGGCTCAGAAATAGCCGTTTTTAATAGCGATTCGTCGCGAATTTATTCGGGTCGAAACGATTTTTGTCGGAAAATTCGGCGAATCAGTCGAATCGAATTTTTCAAAAGTTCGCTCATCTCTACTATACAGCATAAGTCTGGTGCTCAGCAGCAGGCCCCTTCTATGTGACACAGGGCTCATTCCCACCACCCTGGACATTGGTTTTGTGGGTAATGGCATTAAACTGGTATAGGGGGCCTTCAAACCCCTTACGAGTTCAGAAGTAGAAAAAAACAACATATGGTTTAACAGTATTTTATTATTCCTAAATATCTGATACTTCTGCCATTTGTTCAGTGCTGCATCACTGAAAATTATTCTGGCATCTGAAAGGACGCAGGTCCTCCTGATAGTTGGACAGGCTGGTCAAGCTTTTATACAGAGAGGTGGAACCTCTCTGGATTCTCCCCATATGACTTACATGTCACAGGAGATAAAGGAGGGGATGGAGGGGGGTTTCCTCAGGAAAACCTGTTCACCTCCCCTGCTGTGACATATGAATTCAGAAGGTGGTGAATCCTCAGAAGATCTTCTAAGTGATAAAACATTTCCCCCTGGAAATCAGGTCAATCAGGCCCCTGTCTGGTAACTGGGATGGAAGTAAGGGGGCCCAGGAAGACCCAGCGCAGGACACTGAACAGGACCAGATGAGGTCATTCCACGGGGGGACAGAAGAAAGAAGACACAAACCAGTAAGTAGTAAAATTTAGAGTATTACATTTTATTTATGTGGTGGTGTGTGGGCCCAGGGTTTTTCCAGTGGTGCCATGAAAAGCACTGGACCCAACTGAAGGGCATAAGGGCTAGCATACTGCAGTTATTGGCAATGTACACAAGTGTGCACTAGTATGCAGATAGTGAAAACTGCTTCCATAAAACACATATTTGCTAGCATAAGCAAAAAAAATGCTAGATCCGTTCAGCACCCCAGACACAATTTTGCCACACAAAAATATACACTTTGAAAAAAGTTATATCACGTACAAAATGGAAATGATCTCAATAAAAACTTGCACCAAAAAAGGATATCTGATGAAATGGGAGAGATGGGGAAAAATGGGCGAATCTCATCTAAAAACATACGAGAATACATTGGCAAGTGGTGCTGAATCAACATTAAAGTGGACCTATCACCGGTATTTTCACTATCCTGGTGATAGGTCCCTGGTGTGACCAAACTGGTAATTAATGTGTCTGTATATATATATATATATATATATATATATATATATATATATAGTGGGTGACTCCAATCACTCTGCGCAGAAACTGACCCCTGGTTAGAGGGAATAAGGTGAGCTTCAGAAGGGGGCAGAGACACTCTAATCTTACTATCAAGAGTGAAACACGCTCCCTTTTAACATCTAAGGAGAAGACCAGAAGCGTGTGAAAGACATTAGGGTCGATTCTAAATGCAAAAGTTAATTAATTTCGGATCGGGAATCGGAAGTTTGGGTGGGTGTTAGTCATTTTTTCCCTTTTTTTTGGCCATTTCGTATTCGCACGAACGTTCGGGCCTAGACGTATATGCTCTTTCGATCCTGGTCCGTCAGTTGTATTATTTCCGTTAGTTATTGTATATTTCCCGTCCAAATCGTATTTTTTGCGATCAGTCCTAATTTTCCCGTTAATGACATGGGCTTGCGATCAATTCAGAGAGCTGATTGGCAAGTGTTTCTAGGCACATTTAAGGGTTGATTCCCGAACTCTTATCCAGCAGCTTTTTGGCCTCGGGAGTAGCATGGATAGGAGTGAGTTCGAGGAACATCAAGCTCTAATGCTTTTTGGCATCGATTTGATCCGGATGTCTGAGGGCAGATTGCCTGTGCGTCGTCGCATGCACATCGATGGCATGAATGACATTGAGCTGTTCGAGCTGACCAGGCTTAATCGCGCTTCCCTCCATAAATTATATAGTGAGCTGCGGCCATGGTTAGCCCGCACCACAAGGAAGGGGCAAGCAATTTCAGGTATGACCAAGATGCTTGGCTGCCTGCAATTTTTGGCGAACGGCTCATTCCAGAGGCTGGGTGCCCTCTCTGTGGGGTTTTCCCAGCCTACGCTGAGCCGCGCACTATCCAAATTTTTGGAAGGCATGGCTGCCATAACTCAGAAATATATTTATTTCCCTGATGATATGGTAGCCAGAAACGCCATTAAGCTTGGTTTTTTTAATATTGCCGACATGCCCAATGTAATTGGTGCAATTGATTGTACACATGTGGCCCTCGTTCCTCGTGCAGCCGACGAGTACATATACAGGTAGATATTTGGGGCGCTTTTTTAGTTTAACAGTTGTTTAGCATAAACCATCATATTATTGATTCCAATGTGTAATATTCCCTCTGATTATTCATCCATATGTTTCTTATTCCATTAGCTTACATATCCCTCTGTGCAATCTTCCCTTCTCATAGTAATCCCTATGTGGATTGATCCCCTTATATTTTTTAGTCTCGGTTCAAGTTTGCCTCCTATTACTGATGACAATAGTGTTTCATTCCTCTTTATTTTTGTGGTTTGTTTGGCCGTACAATTTAGATCTGTCATTTGTGTGCAGGCCAGTTTTTGATGCCAAATGGGTTGTGCCCTTATGTGTTGACCCTTTTTTTTATGTTTTCTCTTTAGGAATCGGAAAATGGGACACTCCCTTAATGTCCAGGCAGTGGTTGGGCCTGACATGCGTTTTTTGAGTGTCCTTGCCGGCTACCCTGGTTCTTCTCACGATTCCTATATTCTTAGGCGATCTGGAATGTATCGGCGATTTGAGGCTGGTGAATTTTCTGGTGCATGGCTGCTTGGTAAGTGGGTTTCATTTTTGGCACTTGCTCTTTTCTTTGACTTTTCCTTGACACAAGCGGGTGACAGCGGCGGACAACACAGCGCGTCCTCCGCCGCCTCCCGCGCGCCCCTCTGACAGTGCGCAAACGGGCGGCGCGGCCGCGCGCACGCCTAGAGGTGCACGCGGGAGGCGGCGGCGCCCGCTGTCGCCGCAGATGATGTGTTTTTTGGTGGGTTTGGGGGGGGTCCCTCAGGGTGAGGGAGGTGATCGTCAGGGAATATTATAGATTTCCTGGACCATACAAACTGGCTGACGGTCCACTTTAATAATATTTGTTTTTTATCTTGAACGTTTGCTTGAGATATGAGCCCACATTTGGCAACTGTTGCAACATCTTTCATTATTCTTGCCCAAACAAACAAGCGGTTTCCCACAATATTATTCTGTAACTGACATACTCGTGTTTATTGTTATTTGTGGGTGTCCCCTCAGCAGCATCCTCATTGACACATTTCTGAGCCCTTAAATATACCCATATTTAATAGCACCCTTGACCTAGCAGATGTGTTACCAGTCTTTGTGGACTTTAAGCATATTATGTATATTTTAACCACATCTCTTCCCCTAATTATTTGGCTAATGTGCCCTGTTGTTTTTGCTTTTAATGGTTTTTGTTTGGAAATTAAATTAGCTTATTTTTCTGACTTTCATTGCTTAATTGTCTTTTCTCTTTCTCTTCTTAAGGGGACTCAGGTTACCCTCTGCTTCCTTGGCTCATGACGCCTGTGTTGCGGCCCCAGGATGTTGCTCAAGAGGCCTACAACCGTGCGCACCGCAAAACCAGGGCTGTGGTCGAGAGGGCCTTTGGCCTTTTGAAGACACGTTTTAGGTGTTTGGACAATACCGGGGGCGCCCTTCAATATGACACTAAGAAGGTTATTGACATTATAATGGCGTGTGCAGTTCTGCATAATTTTGCCCTCCAAGAACGTGTCCCCCGATATGTTGATGTTCTGCCCTCTACACCCATTGAAGAGGAAGCAGAGAATTATGTGGGCACAACCAGTGAATCTGGCCAATCTGTGCGTGGCAATTTGATTGTGCAGCATTTTTCCTAAATAACATTATTTGTTGGCTTTTTGTTTTTTGGTTGCCTTTGTTGTCAATTGTGTGCCATTAAATGTTCATTTGTATGCCTTGAAATAGTTGTACTGTGGTTCCTAATGTTTCCTTTGCTTTTAATTCACCTTGTAAACCATGTTAACGTATACTGTGTTTGTTTTAGTCAAAGGTGGGGTACAATGTTATTAGTAATCAAACCAAACAAGTTTGTAGAATTTTTGAAAATAATTCTTTTAGTCTGACGACAAAAAGCATATCAAAATGGTTCACAACAAATTACACAGTCAGCATTCAATTGTGGTTATAAACAAATCAATACCGGGTTTGTATCCTTAAAAAAATAAAACCATCTACACCTGGAACTCTGTGGCACACCAAAACAAGGACAGCCAGTCCCATGCCCATCCCAGTCCAGTCATTAATAGTGCCTGTGGCCATGTCTAATTTGGCCTGGCCATAATGTCACCCAAACATGTCTGCAAACCGGAGGAGTCCCCAAACCCCAAATAAATGTAAAGCCATAAGTGGGCCATGTTAAATGCCACCTACACTCACCATTCCAATATGGCATTGGCTACTGGCCTAACTCCCAAATATAATGAGCTATATGTGAGCAAATCCTTAACCCAACCTGCAGCTCAAACCCAAATAGTATGTTGGCAAAACTCAAACGCCAAGTAAATACAGTGGGGGGAATTCTAAAAGATGTGGCACACAATCAAGGAGAGGTTGCCTTAATAAGGTGGATACCCCAAAAACCCGGGTGGAGGGCCATGTGGCTGGGAGCTACCCTGGGCGAGGGTTGCATTGGTAATCTGCAACTGCTCCAAAATGTTTCGCTGCATATTGAGCAATTCACCCATGGATGCCTGGCTTGCATTAGTTGCATTCACCATGTTGCTGTTGTGGGTCCGAAGCTCACTCAGCATGGCCTGTAAGGTAGCATTGAGGGTGTCCATCTGGGCATGCCTTGCCTCATGCAGATGTTGATGGCGTGCCTCAAATGCTCTCCTCTCCTCGTGCCATACATCAACCAGGGCATTCTGCCTCCCCAGGGTAATTGTGCGGCGCAAGGGAGTGCGCCGCACAATTACCCTGGCTCTTGGGTGGGCCCTGCCTCGTGGTCTTGGGCCCTCACCAGCAACAGGCATACCTTGCAATTCCTCAACAGCAGAGGGAAGCCTGGGGACTGTAGCCTCAGTCTCAGCATGCTGTGCCCCATCTGCATGCTCAATGGATGCGGGTTCACTCTGCTGCTGCGGAATTGACAGAGATACATTTTGGGACATTTGCAGATTCTGACCCAGGGGGAGGTCTTCGGATGGGCTCAGCATGGTTCCATCTTCCTCCATGTCCTGGATCTCTTCCATGATTGTGTGTGTCTATAGGGGCAGAAAAAGAACAACAAATAAGTTTGGGTTCTTCATTTAATCCCAAACATTTTAAAACATGCTTCTTCACTTTGTTTCAGTTAATAAATACAAGAAACTTACCAGAAAACTCGGATCTGGACTCCGATGCTGTACAGAAGTCAAAGGCATATTCAAACTGGGGGGGGAGTCCACACTTGCTGTGGTCTGATGCTGGGCTAAAGAAGAGACAAGGGAAACCAGGTTAACACACACGCAAGCAATGTTTGCTTTAGCAAAGTAAAAGAAATACATTGGCTAATATTAAATATTTCTACAGCAACGTCCAAAATTATTGCATTACCCTCAGTTGGAGATCTGTGCAATGGATTGGTTTAACTGATAAGTTACCTCAGTTCCAAGTTAGGAAGTGGACACAGTCAGCATCCAACTAGCATTGGCCACAAATTGAGTTGCCCTAACATTCTTTAGTTCAGATCTGTTTTGGCCTCTTCTTTCCATCTTTGGCGTCAATCACAACTCACACACCCAATGTCCCACACATCCCTATTGATGTGTGTATTGTGTTTGAGGCTACATTTATGACTTGGCTTAATTTAAATCCTGCTTACCAGCAAAATTTTTGCTCATGAAGAATTACAATAATGTATCGGCCCAAATCTGTTTGGGCAAAATGTACACAAATATGACCCAACCATGCACATTAGCGCTACCCAAAACAAGCCACAGCAGAGGGGCATAGCGTCAACTGTTACCTTTCTAAAGTTAATTAAGCAACCCACAAGGGAAACATGCATATGAAGGTTACTCACCTTGTGTACGGGTCGGTGAGTCTGTGTCCCTTAGGGCTGCGTGTCCACCGACCGCGAATGGATGGAGAAGGCCCAGCACCATTTCCTCAGCAGGTGTGAACTCCAATTTTGTGGGATAGCCCCCTCCAGTTTTCATGCTGTAAAGTAAAAGTAGGATCTTAAAAATTGGAAATTAGCATACATTCTAACACTGACATTTTCCTTGATCATTTATTTACCTATAATTATGCCTTTTGATTTCTTTTTGGCGTACAGCATATTTAAGATCCGAGATTTTCCGTTGGATTTGGCCCACATCTTTCTTCTCTTCCCCTGCTGCATTTACTTGGCGTTTGAGTTCTTCCAACATTTCCATTTTTCGCTGCTTGGTTGTGAATTTGGATTTGCTCCCATATAGCTCATCATAGACTAATGTTAGGCCACTAGCCAATGCCATATTTTGGCTATGGGAGAAACGGCCACACAACTGTCCGCGACGCAATGTGCGGCCAGCTGTTTGGGTTTGGGGCTCCTCCATGTGTGCAGACACATGTGGGGACATTATGGACTCGTGATGGGTTGGGGAATGCCTAGATTGTTGGCTTCCCAATGACTGGGCTGGACTGGGCAAGGGGCTGGGTGTTCTTGCGTGGCTGGCCACAGAACTTCCAGGTGTAGATGTGGCAACCAAATGCGGTTGCAAGATGGCCTTTCTTGGCCCTCTTGGGGGGCTAAGTGCCCTGCTTGGCCCTGGGCGTGGACTTCTGTCCCAGGAAGGGCTGCGGGCCCTGGTGCTTGCCCGTGCAGGGGTTCGGCGCCGGGATGGGCTGCGGGCCCTGGGGCTTGCCCGTGCAGGTGTTCGGCGGCTGGCTGGGCTGCGGGCCCTGGTGCTTGCCCGTGCAGGTGTTCGGCGGCTGGCTGGGCTGCGGGCCCTGGTGCTTGCCCGTGCAGGTGTTCGGCGGCTGGCTGGGCTGCGGGCCCTGGGGCTTCCCCCTGCAGGGGTTCGGCGCCTGGATGGGCTGGGGCTTCTTGGGCTTGCCCGTGCTTGCGCTCTGCGGCTGGCTGGGCTGCGGGCCCTGGTGCTTGCCCGTGCAGGGGTTCGGCGCCGGGATGGGCTGGGGCTTCTGGTGCTGGCCCGTGCAGGCGTTCGGCGGCTGGCTGGGCTGCGGGCCCTGGGGCTTGCCCGTGCAGGGGTTCGGCGCCGGGATGGGCTGGGGCTTCTGGTGCTGGCCCGTGCAGGCGTTCGGCGGCTGGCTGGGCTGCGGGCCCTGGGGCTTGCCCGTGCAGGGGTTCGGCGCAGGGATGGGCTGGGGCTTCTGGTGCTGGCCCGTGCAGGCGTTCGGCGGCTGGCTGGGCTGCGGGCCCTGGGGCTTGCCCGTGCAGGGGTTCGGCGCCTGGATGGGCTGGGGCTTCTTTGGCTTGCCCGTGCTTGCGCTCTGCGGCTGGCTGGGCTGCGGGCCCTGGTGCTTGCCCGTGCAGGGGTTCGGCGCCGGGATGGGCTGGGGCTTCTGGTGCTGGCCCGTGCAGGCGTTCGGCGGCTGGCTGGGCTGCGGGCCCTGGGGCTTGCCCGTGCAGGGGTTCGGCGCCTGGATGGGCTGCGGCTCCTTTTAGTTGTTTTGGGTGCCGCAGGGGCACATGCCTTTGTGGCCCTTTTTTGGGAGCTTGCGGGTACAGTGTCCCTTGGTGGTGCCGAGCTGCTAATTACCTTGCTTGGCCGACCCTTCTTGGCTCCTTGTTGGGACCTGGTTTTGGGTCCCTCAGCGGCCTGGCTTGCCTTGGAGCGTTTTGCCGGGATCTTTTTTGGAGCCATTTTCGTTCAAAAGACAAAGAGAAATTAGGTTGGGGTGCAGGGACCTTTAAATAAGGCGCACAGCGTCTGACGCCTATGCGCACGACTACGCGATCTTACGGACGTACGTTCGTGCGGAACCAGGAAACCGCTGGGGTTTGACTTATCTGCTGCCTTGAAGAAGCATAAACATGGCGCCCACTATCTTCACCCGTCAACAAGAAGAGATCATCATGCTGGTAAGTGCCTTTCTCTGCCTTTTAAGCTAATACGGACTGATGTACTAAATGTAAATGATGCGTTTGGACCTAGTTTTGGGTCTCTTAATGTTTAAGAACAGGCTCCTCACACTTCATCCTCAAGGGCCGAGACAGGCCACGTTTTAACCTCTCTATGCTGATGTCCTAATTAGGGCAATTGCTCTGGCTTAGCACCAGTTAATGAACCTGTGGAGTAGCGGGGCTAGCTGTGAAACCTGGCCTGTCTCGGACCTTGATGCGGATGTTTGCGGACCACTGTTTGCCTAACATAGAAACATAGAAACATAGAAGGTTGACGGCAGAAGGAGACCATACGGTGCAGCATTTTTCCTAAATAACATTATTTGTTGGCTTTTTGTTTTTTGGTTGCCTTTGTTGTCAATTGTGTGCCATTAAATGTTCATTTGTATGCCTTGAAATAGTTGTACTGTGGTTCCTAATGTTTCCTTTGCTTTTAATTCACCTTGTAAACCATGTTAACGTATACTGTGTTTGTTTTAGTCAAAGGTGGGGTACAATGTTATTAGTAATCAAACCAAACAAGTTTGTAGAATTTTTGAAAATAATTCTTTTAGTCTGACGACAAAAAGCATATCAAAATGGTTCACAACAAATTACACAGTCAGCATTCAATTGTGGTTATAAACAAATCAATACCGGGTTTGTATCCTTAAAAAAATAAAACCATCTACACCTGGAACTCTGTGGCACACCAAAACAAGGACAGCCAGTCCCATGCCCATCCCAGTCCAGTCATTAATAGTGCCTGTGGCCATGTCTAATTTGGCCTGGCCATAATGTCACCCAAACATGTCTGCAAACCGGAGGAGTCCCCAAACCCCAAATAAATGTAAAGCCATAAGTGGGCCATGTTAAATGCCACCTACACTCACCATTCCAATATGGCATTGGCTACTGGCCTAACTCCCAAATATAATGAGCTATATGTGAGCAAATCCTTAACCCAACCTGCAGCTCAAACCCAAATAGTATGTTGGCAAAACTCAAACGCCAAGTAAATACAGTGGGGGGAATTCTAAAAGATGTGGCACACAATCAAGGAGAGGTTGCCTTAATAAGGTGGATACCCCAAAAACCCGGGTGGAGGGCCATGTGGCTGGGAGCTACCCTGGGCGAGGGTTGCATTGGTAATCTGCAACTGCTCCAAAATGTTTCGCTGCATATTGAGCAATTCACCCATGGATGCCTGGCTTGCATTAGTTGCATTCACCATGTTGCTGTTGTGGGTCCGAAGCTCACTCAGCATGGCCTGTAAGGTAGCATTGAGGGTGTCCATCTGGGCATGCCTTGCCTCATGCAGATGTTGATGGCGTGCCTCAAATGCTCTCCTCTCCTCGTGCCATACATCAACCAGGGCATTCTGCCTCCCCAGGGTAATTGTGCGGCGCAAGGGAGTGCGCCGCACAATTACCCTGGCTCTTGGGTGGGCCCTGCCTCGTGGTCTTGGGCCCTCACCAGCAACAGGCATACCTTGCAATTCCTCAACAGCAGAGGGAAGCCTGGGGACTGTAGCCTCAGTCTCAGCATGCTGTGCCCCATCTGCATGCTCAATGGATGCGGGTTCACTCTGCTGCTGCGGAATTGACAGAGATACATTTTGGGACATTTGCAGATTCTGACCCAGGGGGAGGTCTTCGGATGGGCTCAGCATGGTTCCATCTTCCTCCATGTCCTGGATCTCTTCCATGATTGTGTGTGTCTATAGGGGCAGAAAAAGAACAACAAATAAGTTTGGGTTCTTCATTTAATCCCAAACATTTTAAAACATGCTTCTTCACTTTGTTTCAGTTAATAAATACAAGAAACTTACCAGAAAACTCGGATCTGGACTCCGATGCTGTACAGAAGTCAAAGGCATATTCAAACTGGGGGGGGAGTCCACACTTGCTGTGGTCTGATGCTGGGCTAAAGAAGAGACAAGGGAAACCAGGTTAACACACACGCAAGCAATGTTTGCTTTAGCAAAGTAAAAGAAATACATTGGCTAATATTAAATATTTCTACAGCAACGTCCAAAATTATTGCATTACCCTCAGTTGGAGATCTGTGCAATGGATTGGTTTAACTGATAAGTTACCTCAGTTCCAAGTTAGGAAGTGGACACAGTCAGCATCCAACTAGCATTGGCCACAAATTGAGTTGCCCTAACATTCTTTAGTTCAGATCTGTTTTGGCCTCTTCTTTCCATCTTTGGCGTCAATCACAACTCACACACCCAATGTCCCACACATCCCTATTGATGTGTGTATTGTGTTTGAGGCTACATTTATGACTTGGCTTAATTTAAATCCTGCTTACCAGCAAAATTTTTGCTCATGAAGAATTACAATAATGTATCGGCCCAAATCTGTTTGGGCAAAATGTACACAAATATGACCCAACCATGCACATTAGCGCTACCCAAAACAAGCCACAGCAGAGGGGCATAGCGTCAACTGTTACCTTTCTAAAGTTAATTAAGCAACCCACAAGGGAAACATGCATATGAAGGTTACTCACCTTGTGTACGGGTCGGTGAGTCTGTGTCCCTTAGGGCTGCGTGTCCACCGACCGCGAATGGATGGAGAAGGCCCAGCACCATTTCCTCAGCAGGTGTGAACTCCAATTTTGTGGGATAGCCCCCTCCAGTTTTCATGCTGTAAAGTAAAAGTAGGATCTTAAAAATTGGAAATTAGCATACATTCTAACACTGACATTTTCCTTGATCATTTATTTACCTATAATTATGCCTTTTGATTTCTTTTTGGCGTACAGCATATTTAAGATCCGAGATTTTCCGTTGGATTTGGCCCACATCTTTCTTCTCTTCCCCTGCTGCATTTACTTGGCGTTTGAGTTCTTCCAACATTTCCATTTTTCGCTGCTTGGTTGTGAATTTGGATTTGCTCCCATATAGCTCATCATAGACTAATGTTAGGCCACTAGCCAATGCCATATTTTGGCTATGGGAGAAACGGCCACACAACTGTCCGCGACGCAATGTGCGGCCAGCTGTTTGGGTTTGGGGCTCCTCCATGTGTGCAGACACATGTGGGGACATTATGGACTCGTGATGGGTTGGGGAATGCCTAGATTGTTGGCTTCCCAATGACTGGGCTGGACTGGGCAAGGGGCTGGGTGTTCTTGCGTGGCTGGCCACAGAACTTCCAGGTGTAGATGTGGCAACCAAATGCGGTTGCAAGATGGCCTTTCTTGGCCCTCTTGGGGGGCTAAGTGCCCTGCTTGGCCCTGGGCGTGGACTTCTGTCCCAGGAAGGGCTGCGGGCCCTGGTGCTTGCCCGTGCAGGGGTTCGGCGCCGGGATGGGCTGCGGGCCCTGGGGCTTGCCCGTGCAGGTGTTCGGCGGCTGGCTGGGCTGCGGGCCCTGGTGCTTGCCCGTGCAGGTGTTCGGCGGCTGGCTGGGCTGCGGGCCCTGGTGCTTGCCCGTGCAGGTGTTCGGCGGCTGGCTGGGCTGCGGGCCCTGGGGCTTCCCCCTGCAGGGGTTCGGCGCCTGGATGGGCTGGGGCTTCTTGGGCTTGCCCGTGCTTGCGCTCTGCGGCTGGCTGGGCTGCGGGCCCTGGTGCTTGCCCGTGCAGGGGTTCGGCGCCGGGATGGGCTGGGGCTTCTGGTGCTGGCCCGTGCAGGCGTTCGGCGGCTGGCTGGGCTGCGGGCCCTGGGGCTTGCCCGTGCAGGGGTTCGGCGCCGGGATGGGCTGGGGCTTCTGGTGCTGGCCCGTGCAGGCGTTCGGCGGCTGGCTGGGCTGCGGGCCCTGGGGCTTGCCCGTGCAGGGGTTCGGCGCAGGGATGGGCTGGGGCTTCTGGTGCTGGCCCGTGCAGGCGTTCGGCGGCTGGCTGGGCTGCGGGCCCTGGGGCTTGCCCGTGCAGGGGTTCGGCGCCTGGATGGGCTGGGGCTTCTTTGGCTTGCCCGTGCTTGCGCTCTGCGGCTGGCTGGGCTGCGGGCCCTGGTGCTTGCCCGTGCAGGGGTTCGGCGCCGGGATGGGCTGGGGCTTCTGGTGCTGGCCCGTGCAGGCGTTCGGCGGCTGGCTGGGCTGCGGGCCCTGGGGCTTGCCCGTGCAGGGGTTCGGCGCCTGGATGGGCTGCGGCTCCTTTTAGTTGTTTTGGGTGCCGCAGGGGCACATGCCTTTGTGGCCCTTTTTTGGGAGCTTGCGGGTACAGTGTCCCTTGGTGGTGCCGAGCTGCTAATTACCTTGCTTGGCCGACCCTTCTTGGCTCCTTGTTGGGACCTGGTTTTGGGTCCCTCAGCGGCCTGGCTTGCCTTGGAGCGTTTTGCCGGGATCTTTTTTGGAGCCATTTTCGTTCAAAAGACAAAGAGAAATTAGGTTGGGGTGCAGGGACCTTTAAATAAGGCGCACAGCGTCTGACGCCTATGCGCACGACTACGCGATCTTACGGACGTACGTTCGTGCGGAACCAGGAAACCGCTGGGGTTTGACTTATCTGCTGCCTTGAAGAAGCATAAACATGGCGCCCACTATCTTCACCCGTCAACAAGAAGAGATCATCATGCTGGTAAGTGCCTTTCTCTGCCTTTTAAGCTAATACGGACTGATGTACTAAATGTAAATGATGCGTTTGGACCTAGTTTTGGGTCTCTTAATGTTTAAGAACAGGCTCCTCACACTTCATCCTCAAGGGCCGAGACAGGCCACGTTTTAACCTCTCTATGCTGATGTCCTAATTAGGGCAATTGCTCTGGCTTAGCACCAGTTAATGAACCTGTGGAGTAGCGGGGCTAGCTGTGAAACCTGGCCTGTCTCGGACCTTGATGCGGATGTTTGCGGACCACTGTTTGCCTAAGACCTCCAAACACAACGGGAAGCCACACACGTGGGCCCAAAGCCTAAGCATAAGCCGACATCTTGGATGTTCAAACCATCCTAACATGCCATAGATGCAGGTGGCCTGATTAGTAATGTTGGCTAGCTGTATGTACATGGTGTGTGAAACATATAACATAAGACCAGACTCTGAATCATAGTGAACGTCCGCTTTAAGGCACTCCCCAAAAATGGCTGCCACTCTTAAATGTGTGTGTTAATGACATGACATTCGCAACTTGTGATGCAACACATATGGGTCTGTGTGTAAAAGTAAAAGCTCTGTGTCCATTATGTTTTTCAGATCATGCTTCAGCGCCGGTATGACTTCGCGCCCAATGTGTGCGAAAAAAGGGACATCGCCCGGGAGATCATCGCGGAAATCCACCGTGTGACCAGCACCACCTTCACTCACACCCAGATAATGCAGCATTGGTCGGACCTGAAACGTCTGCACATGCCCCGGGTGCGGAGGTTTTTTGGGATCCATTTCCCAAGTAAGTACAAAGCGATTGCATGGTATATTTTCCAAATGTATAAGTTATGCCTTTATTTATAATGACTTTTCTTTGTTAGTGTTGGAAATGGATTTCAGAATTCGCCGCACCCGGAGGCGTACAGGCCGACCAGTGCTGCATGATTCTGCATCTGTGAGTGAAGGTGGTGGATCTCCCGGGCGACGGACCTACCCCTCCTCTGTGGCCTCCTCAGACCAGCCCCTGGACCTTACCACAGAGGAGGGGCCCAACCGCGTGGGCGTGGAGTCATACCTGGCCAGGCATGGTGAAGGCTCTGGTATGTCACTCTTCATGTATAGGCACAAAGATATACATGGCAGGCCAAAAACTAAGTTATCCTTTATTATGTATTTGTAGAAGCTTCTGGTGCGGGTGAGATAGTGGAGGAGGAGGCAGCAGAGATGCTGGAAGTTGATCCTGGCGAAGGTGAGTGATGTCAGCCAGACTGGGAGCCAGATATGTGGGGAATAGTGACTCTATACAACTACTAACCAAATGTCACATGTTTCTCCAGGGACTTCTTCACAGCATAGCCAGGACCAAGGGCAGCCTGTTGGCCCCAACCAGCCATCTGTCGGCCACCAACTCAGTAAGTATCCATGCCATTATTCATATTAATGTGTTGTTAGCTAATAACACACACCTAACTAAAGGCGTAGCCAATGTGTACTTAACACTTTCAGGTGGCCACTTCGTTAGCTTAAAGCGGACCCTAACTCGTATTAAGAACATAGCTAATATTTAGCCAACACACTGTACATACAGATTGGGAACATTGAAAAACACCCTACAGCCATCTAATGCATGTTAGGAGCCTGTAAACATCCAATATGGCGGAATATTGAATGCGCAATATTTACATGCTGCATGGAATACAGATTTGAAAAAGTAAGGTGCTGCCATGCATTGTGGGACTGATGACCTTTCCCTGAACCCAGCTATGCTCTGTATTCCCAAAGCACCACTGTAACCTACTCCCCTGTACTTGATCCCACTCTCCTCTCCTCATTAACTGTTATGCTTCGGAGTCCCGATGGCGGCGCAGTAATCCTAAATCCCCCAAAATATACTTCGATCTGGTGCAGAATAATTTGGGACTAGTTATTGCTTTTCATTAAATAATGTAGAAGGTCCGGTTTAAGGAGTTTCACTACTTACCTGTGGGAAATACATTTACTTTATCCCTTTGAAGAATGACATATGTCATGCATTTACATGTATTTAATTAACCCCAAATCTATTTCCAGCATACAAACCGGTCTGGTACTCCTATTTATGTTTATTTCTCTATTGCTTACAGGGATTATCCCAAAAACATTGGAGGGGAAAAAAAAAAGAATAAAGGAGTTGGTGGCCGAGCTGCTGGCCATACAGGCGACGTTGGGGCCAACAGATGAAGAAGAGGAGGAGGATTAGTGCCCTTGGTCCTGGCTAATTTTGTAAAATAGTTTTTATTTTTTTATTACAAAGTTGAATTTTATAGTTTTTACCTAAAAAAAAATTTTAAACATTTTTAAAATGTTTTTAAAACAAACTAAAACCAAAAAATAAAAAAAATTAAAATAAATAATCTTTTAACCCTTCATAAATGTGTCATTTCTAATATGCGCACAAAAAAACATTTACACAAACACGAAAAAACACGCTTAGAAACATATAGACATATGTACATTATGTTGTTTGGGTAAGTTTTAGGGTCGTCAACATGAAGAAGGATGCAAGCGCTAAGGGGTTTAGGTAAGTTTTAGGGACCGAGAAATGAAGAAGGATGCAAGCGCTAAGGGGTTTAGGTAAGTTTTAGGGACCGAGAAATGAAGAAGGATGCAAGCGCTAAGGGGTTTAGGTAAGTGTTATGGACCGAGAAATGAAGTTGGATGCAAGCGCTAACGGGTTTAGGTAAGTTTTAGGGACCGAGAAATGAAGAAGGATGCAAGCGCTAAGGGGTTTAGGTAAGTTTTAGGGACCGAGAAATGAAGAAGGATGCAAGCGCTAAGGGGTTTAGGTAAGTTTTAGGGACCGAGAAATAAAGAAGGATGCAAGCGCTAAGGGGTTTAGGTAAGTGTAATGGACCGAGAAATGAAGAAGGATGCAAGCGCTAAGGGGTTTAGGTAAGTTTTAGGGACCGAGAAATGAAGTTGGATGCAAGCGCTAAGGGGTTTAGGTAAGTGTTATGGACCGAGAAATGAAGTAGGATGCAAGCGCTAAGGGGTTTAGGTAAGTTTTAGGGACCGAGAAATGAAGTAGGATGCAAGCGCTAAGGGGTTTAGGTAAGTTTTAGGGACCGAGAAATGAAGAAGGATGCAAGCGCTAAGGGGTTTAGGTAAGTTTTAGGGACCGAGAAATGAAGTTGGATGCAAGCGCTAACGGGTTTAGGTAAGTTTTAGGGACCGAGAAATGAAGAAGGATGCAAGCGCTAAGGGGTTTAGGTAAGTTTTAGGGACCGAGAAATGAAGAAGGATGCAAGCGCTAAGGGGTTTAGGTAAGTTTTAGGGACCGAGAAATGAAGAAGGATGCAAGCGCTAAGGGGTTTAGGTAAGTGTTATGGACCGAGAAATGAAGAAGGATGCAAGCGCTAAGGGGTTTAGGTAAGTGTAATGGACCGAGAAATGAAGAAGGATGCAAGCGCTAAGGGGTTTAGGTAAGTTTTAGGGACCGAGAAATGAAGTTGGATGCAAGCGCTAAGGGGTTTAGGTAAGTGTTATGGACCGAGAAATGAAGTAGGATGCAAGCTCTAAGGGGTTTAGGTAAGTTTTAGGGACCGAGAAATGAAGTAGGATGCAAGCGCTAAGGGGTTTAGGTAAGTTTTAGGGACCGAGAAATGAAGAAGGATGCAAGCGCTAAGGGGTTTAGGTAAGTGTAATGGACCGAGAAATGAAGAAGGATGCAAGCGCTAAGAGGTTTAGGTAAGTTTTAGGGACCGAGAAATGAAGTTGGATGCAAGCGCTAACGGGTTTAGGTAAGTTTTAGGGACCGAGAAATGAAGAAGGATGCAAGCGCTAAGGGGTTTAGGTAAGTTTTAGGGACCGAGAAATGAAGTTGGATGCAAGCGCTAAGGGGTTTAGGTAAGTGTTATGGACCGAGAAATGAAGTAGGATGCAAGCGCTAAGGGGTTTAGGTAAGTTTTAGGGACCGAGAAATGAAGTAGGATGCAAGCGCTAAGGGGTTTAGGTAAGTTTTAGGGACCGAGAAATGAAGAAGGATGCAAGCGCTAAGGGGTTTAGGTAAGTGTAATGGACCGAGAAATGAAAAAGGATGCAAGCGCTAAGGGGTTTAGGTAAGTTTTAGGGACCGAGAAATGAAGAAGGATGCAAGCGCTAAGGGGTTTAGGTAAGTTTTAGGGACCGAGAAATGAAGAAGGATGCAAGCGCTAAGGGGTTTAGGTAAGTGTAATGGACCGAGAAATGAAGAAGGATGCAAGCGCTAAGGGGTTTAGGTAAGTTTTAGGGACCGAGAAATGAAGTTGGATGCAAGCGCTAAGGGGTTTAGGTAAGTTTTAGGGACCGAGAAATGAAGAAGGATGCAAGCGCTAAGGGGTTTAGGTAAGTTTTAGGGACCGAGAAAGGAAGAAGGATGCAAGCGCTAAGGGGTTTAGGTAAGTTTTAGGGACCGAGAAAGGAAGAAGGATGCAAGCGCTAAGGGGTTTGGATGGGGTGCGGGATGAGGGTGCGCATGCGCAAGATCTTATATACATACGAACGCACGAATCTAAGAGGCCAAAAACCAATGAAAACCAGAGGCAAACGCAAGTAATTGGAAGAGGTGGACGATGGAAGCAGCAGAAATAACAGGCTGCCGCCGCAACAGGTGAGCACATGAACGTGATTTTTACGATTGTCAACTGACTGAGGCAAGTTCGGGAGATAACTTACGAACGGACGTATATTTTAGGATAGAAACGTATTTGCTTATTGAATCACTCGCAAGTTCATACGAACGCACGAGCGGACGGGAAAAATAGGATGATCGGCACACAAATCCAAGCTGTTACATGTTTCTTTGAATCGACCCTAATGTATTTGATCAAACCGCATCCCAGGCAGACAAGTATTTTGCTATTTTTTATATCTTTTGCTATTTATCTTATTTACCGTGTTTTATAGTTAATTCTGCTTTTATCACCTTGCATCGTTTTCTTGTTTTTGTGGTTTTCGGATGCTCTGAATTATGGATCTAAAAAGCTCACGCTATTTCTAAAGAGCCTGGCTACATTACTTGCCTAGGACGCTCGATTGCCCCCACCTGGAAGTGGTTGTGGGTCGATCAATTTGTTCGATTTGATTGTGTTGTGTGTGGCTTATATAGAGGTGAACACTGTTTGTGTTCTGGTGGCAGCAGTTTATAGCCACGCGTGTTGCCAATTGAACAATTGCGGTGACACACGTGGAGTACGATTGGCCGGTTTGATCGGATGAATGATCAAGAGGTCTGATCAACCCATGCAGTCGTCACACCTGGGGCATCCTGATTTGGAATGCACCGATGTGTAAAACCCCCCAGATCACCCATACAACTCATCTTTCCGCTGTGCATGTGTGGACTCTCGTCTAATCAGCGCGCTATGCTGTGCATACTAATGCGAGGCATGAAGTGTTGTTTTAAACTGAGCATCGGCATAGGGAGCAGCAGTATCCATGGTTTCCCTGTGGTTTGTGGCAAGCTCCCGCGTCCAGCCTATATGAATGGCTGAGCGCAGGACTGCGATTGCGGCATGTGACTCCTGAAAAGGTAAAAGATTGTGTGTCTGCCCGCGAAGGTTCACATGGTGGGGCATCCCAAATTGGTACTCCTCAGGGGCACTTAGTCGGTCTGGAGTATTTTAGACTTCAGAGCTGGGCACGGTGGTCATATGTCCACTTTAAGCGACATGGTGATTTGGTGCAGGCTTCCTCCAGCTTTTCCATGCCTTTTAGAGCCAGGATAGGAATAAAGAGTTTTGGTTCACAGCATTTTGGGAACATGAGCACTCACTGTTCACTGATGGGTTTGTGTTTGCAAATACAGATGGGTTAAAGTGGACCGAAACCGAGCAGGATCGGCCCGGTAAGCTATAAGATTCCTGGGCCGATCCATTTCCTCCCCCTGGGGCATCCAAAATCAAGGATGCCCCGCTGTGTGAAACCCCCCAGGTCACCCGCTACACCTACCTTACTTCCCTGTCCAACGACGCATGCGCGGGCAGCAGCCGCTATCCCTATAGCAGGGCCGACATGGGAACGCTCCTTGTTAGTAGGAAGCGGGGGATGCTGCTGCTCAGCGGCTCCAAGCGCGCTGATTGGACGAGCGGCTGCACATGCGCCGTAGGACCAGGATGAGGTGAGTTGATGTGGGGGATCTGGGGGGTTTCACGTAGCCAGGGGAAGGACCAAAACCCAGGATAGTCAAAATCCTGGGTTTTGGTCCACTTTAAATGCAGAAGACACATTCCAATGTTTGCGTAAGCACGCTTTGCCAAACCCTTTGGTTGCCACAGAATCTTTGTGCCATTGTTGGACAGAGGAAAGTGCTTCAAAAGCGTTGCTTAAAGGTATTTTTCATGCACAAGTTTAAATAAAATAAACAGCTTATCTTGCCAAACATTCCTCCAGCACTGTGCCTCCCCTCAGCCTTGCACCATGAATCAGGAATTACACTTTGTTATCTGCCCCTCCAGCACCCCAACAATGTGGGCCACCAGTACAACAAGCTCAAGGAGCTAGTCCGGAACACACCCCTCTCTATTAATAGCTTAAATGGCACTCTCAGAGCTACCATTAAAGCCCAGCCAAACCCTACCTCCTTCCTGCCTGCCCAGCATCCTTCTAGTAATCCCTCTAACCCCCAGCGCCAACAGCTGCCCACACTGGACCAAAGCCAGCTCCAAGGGCCACATCCAATTGCTTCCAAAAAATTGCTTTAAAACTGTAAACCTTGATATCTGCTTTTTAAAAACAGAAAACAGTTAAACCGGACCTTCACCATGATTTAATGAAAAGCCCAAACTCTTAAAAAACAATTCCTCAGCATCTAAAATTAATATATTTTACATGTTTAGTCACTAATTTATTATACTTTCCCCCACTGGGCTGCAACTCTGTTCGGGAATTTAGGATACGGGCGCCGCCATCTTGACTCAGAAGCATCACACTTACTGAGGAGAGGAGAGTGGGATAAGGTACAGGGGGGCGGGTTATAGCTGTGCTTTGCTCAGACAGAGCAGAGCTGGGGTCAGGGAAAGGTCAGCAGTCCCAGAATGCAGAGCAGCACAGTCACTTCCTGTTTGCAGGCACTTCCTGTTTGCAGGCTGCCTGCAAAAATGGCAGCTTCCATAAGCCGCCATCTTGGATGTTTAAAGGCTTATAAAATGCAGTAGATGCAGGTAGGATGATTTTTAATGTGAGCAATCTGTATGTACAGGGTGTGGGAAACATATAAGATAGACTCTTATTTAGAGTGAAGGTCCGCTTTAAGGGCAGTGCCAAATGTAGCCAAACACAATGGCTTTGCCTGTTCTATCATTTTCAAAGAGTAAAATAGCCCATTTTGGGGAAATAAGAACCAGGGGGTGTAGGGAAACCTTGTTGCTGAGGTTTGCTGCAGTACTGCTTAAAGCAGAACAAAACCTGGGAATTTGACTTTTCTGGGTTTTGTTCCGAATCGGGACGCCCCACTGTGTAAAACTGTCCTGTTCACTCATAAAAACTCACCTGTCCAGGCTCCAAAGGTGCATGTGCGGTCTCTTGTCCAATGAGAGCCGCCTGCTGTGACTACATCATTTGGCAGGTTGCTCTCATTAACTTGAATGGGGAGCGTGCGCTGCCGCATTCCAGGCCATGTGCGCGCTCACATCCCAGCCTATCTAAATAGCAAGCACAATGCCGGGGTTGCGGCAACGCGCGTTCCCTATTGTAAACAACAAGCGCCACCTGCCTAACGATGTGGTCACGGCAGTAGATTTGCATTGAATTAGAGCCCACATGTGCGCTGTTGGAACAAGAGGTTCATTTTTATAAGCGAGCTAGGTAATTTCAAACAGCTGGGAAACGCCAGCGTCCGGCCCTGGAATGCCGCTGCTAAGTTTTGTTCCACTTCCAACCAAAGTGACCTGGTTAGAAATCTATAGGTGACCTAGGTAAAAGACAATGATTTTGCCCATATAGAGAAAATCTAATAAGCGTGATCGAGACACCCCTACTGGCCAGTGATAAGAACGCACCACTAAATGGAACTAGATCATTACAACAATGTTATTGAACATTGGTATGCCTGCCCTGGAGTCTCATAGACGGGGGTGCCCCGCTGTGTGAAACCCCCAGATCGCTGTGTGCAACTTACCTCTTTCCGGGCCTACGGCGCATGCATGGCCGCTCGTCGAATCAGAAATGTCCATTCACAAATGCCTGGCGCCCTGCTTGAGGGATAGCGTGAATGCGACTCGCGCATTCGCCGTTGGGCCAAGAAGCAAGGTAAGTGTAGCGGGCTACCTGGGGGGTTTCACACAGCGAGGCATCCTGATTTTGGATGCCCCGGGGGGGGGGGGGGGAATTGATTCCCGGGCTGATTTCACTGGCTTTTGTCGATGTGTATGCCAATGTTCTATAAAATTGTTGTAATGATCTAGTTCCATTTAGTGGTGCATTCTTATCACTGCCCGATAGGAGTGTCTGGGCCAGGCTTATTTACAGTGTCTCTTGTCTAGGGTTGCACTTTCTAGTTCATATAAAAGACGACTGCTAGCAGAGAGGTGGCCGAAGCTTCCTAGCAACATTTGCATTAAGTATAACTTAAACCAGACCTTCAGCCTGAATAAGAGTCCATCTTATATGTCTCCCCCATGCTGTTCATAGATTGCCCACATTAAAAATCATCCTACCTGCATCTACTGTGCCTTTAAACATCCAAGATAGCGGCCGGCGAATTTTCAGGCTGCCTGCAAACAGGAAGTGTCTTCGGACTGTGCCGCTCTGCATTCTGGGATTGCTGTCCTATTCTTGACCCCCAACTCTGCTCTGTCTGTGCAAAGCACAGTTATAACCCCGCCCTTTGCATTTTGGACCCCTGTCCTCTCCTCAGTATGGGATGCTATTGAGCCAAGATGGCGGCGCCCGTATCCTAGAGTGCTGAACAGAGTTGCAGCCCAGTGGGGAAAAGAATATAAAGTGACTAAAAACATTAAATATATTAATTTTAGATGATAGGGATCATTTTTTTAAAGGTCTGGGCGCTGAAGGTCCGCTTAAAACTTCGGGGAACGAAACAAATTATTTTTAGAAGCATGGGCCAAATGTGGAATCAATGATGCTAGCATTTAACACCTCAAAACTGCACGCAACACTGATACTTAATCTGCGACACAACAGCCCGCCATGTTCACAGATAGTTTATCCCGATAAAGGAAACCAGTACTACTCTTTGCAGCGTTTATATGCCACTGCTAACCACTTCAAAAATGGCGGCTTCAGATTCTCCGCATATTACATTGCGCAGCACATATACTGCGCAGCCGCAATCCTGAGTGAACGCCCTTATCGATGATGTTGGCCCTCGGGTTACCCAATGTGGGCAGGGCGCTGGTTTCCAGCAGAGCAGGGGGCTGGTGTAATAGTTCTGTGCAGCAGCTCAGAATGAGTTCATGTTATTATGGCAGACAGCACGGGTAACCGTGATCACCGAGGCCATGGCCGTGACGATCAGCGGCCTCTGCAGCCGGAAGACACTTACTCCTGCCGACAGGAGAATGAACTGCAAGTACTGGAGGCCATCTATGGCGAGGACTTCACAGACCTGCGGGCCACTTCCGTCTGGAAGGTAGAGGCTGGTGTCGGTGAATCCTGTGTAGATTGCTGCCATAGTTCAATGTGCTTGGTGTATATCTAATGTTCTTTATATCCCCCTTCCAGTGTGTGTATGCGTTCTTTGAAAGCACACCCAGCTCTACCATGCTCCCCAAAACCCAACAGTCAACCTTGGACTCCAGTGCTGCCTGATTTGGGATGCCCCTGCATCAGCCGCATCCCCGGTTTCCCTGTAGTGTGCGGCGCACTCCTGCCTCCACCCTACCTAAATGGCTGGGCGCAGGAGAGCGTCTTACCTACAAGGTTGCCGGGGATTTGACCATGGGTGGACACAACCCCTTTAAAACGACCATATAGTGGCACCCCCCGAAAAGTATGTAGAAAATACTTTGATGAATAGAAAGTTATGTACAACCACTAAAACAATAAGCATATATAAACACTACAGGCACTTAAAGTGGACCAAAACCCATGATTTTGACCATCCTGGGTTTTGGTCCTTAGCCCCGCTATGTGAAGCCCCCCAGATCTACCACAACTCACCTCACCGCGGCCCTACAGTCCTATCAGCGTGCTCGGAGCTGCTGAGCTATGCACGTCTGAGCGATGTCTTAGCTCAGCGGCTCCAAGCGTGCTGGCGGCCGCATCACACGCTACCCTCACAAATGGCCGGCACGCGCCCTGCTAGAGGGATAGCGGGGATGCGGTCGTGTCGTTGGACCAAGAAGGAAGGTAAGTGTAGCGGGCGTCCTGGAGGGTTTCACACAGCGGGGCATCCTGATTTTGGATGCCCTGGGGGGGGGGGAACGGATCGGCCCAGGATTCTTATAGATTTCCCTGCCGATCAGGGCTCGGTTTCAGTCCACTTTAAAACAATACAGCAAGGAAAATAGGCCAACGATTCTTGGTTATTATTAACATACAATAAAATGCAATCCATACAATAAATATAACCGATTGCCGCGAGGAAGTGCGTGTGTAAAATAAATATATATATATATATATATATATATATATACAAATAAATTAAAGCACAGCCTATCTCCCCCCCCCCCTGGTACGGCCCTACTTAGCATATGAATAGTTGTGCCTAATCTGCGTTTCAATCAACATCACACCTAATTAGCATTTGAATCACCCGCGTCTGCCTGTGTGATTGTGATTAAGTGAAACAATCAGCTTTGGAACAAGACAGTAGAGCCTGCACCCCCTCACTTCACTATTGATCATCAGACTGTGGTTTAGAAATAACTTTGCTGGTGTTTATAAACTGGTTCTGCCCAACGTATAAGAACACTAGCAATAGGGAGGGAGGGAGGAGCACAGCCAGGGTGTTTAAAGCATAATATTGGGCTCTTACAGACCCTGCTTATTATGTTCATTTTTATGCACCATCACAGCTCCGAGGGCCATGCCCACTTGCTTCAGAAAAAAAATCTGTCTCTTAATAACAAAGTGCCTTCGTAAATTAGGTTTTCTAATCTTTTTGTGTCCTTACATATAGCGGAGGAAAGTTTCACAACCAGATTGTTTGATGTCTGTAAACTGGAACAAAACCCAGGATTTTCACTGTCCCAGATTCTGCATCTCCTGCCTGGGGCATCCTGATTTGGGATGCCTGCTTTGTGGATTGCCCATGAACTCGCCCTTTCTTTGTTTTCTTGGCACATGTGAGAGTCACTGGCTAATCACTGGCACATGTTCCATTCAGCTTTCACTATGCTGCTCAGAGTAAATAAAGCTGAATGAAGCATGCAGCGCTGGTCTCACCCCCTGCTACTATAGGTACATGAGCCAGCCACTCACAATAGGCTTGTATGGGAATGCAGCCACTGCCATAAACAAGTAAGATTGCAAGGATTTCACTGGTGGCTGCTGGTATACACCTAATGGTCACCCTTGATAACCATATATGCATCACGGTTTAAAATGCAAACTGGTATGTGCCTTCTTTCATCTGCCTCTGGGGTCCTCGTCCCAATATTCACAAAGGTGCACACAGAAAGTACAAGCTTTTGGTCTGTGTTCAAGCAGTTGCTAACTGGTATGTACCTTCTTTCATTTTAAACTGTGGTGGCCTGCGCATACACTATGGGATTACAGGAAGGATTCCCCAGTGGCCATCCTGGCCAAGGCGGGCCACTAGCTTTCTTTTGGGGCGTTCCGAATCTGGATGCCCCGCTGTGTGAAATCCCCCGGGATGCTGGTAATCGCTTGTCTTTCTCCGGTCCACCCGGGCATGTGGGGGCTCTCGTTCATTGAAAGCCGTCTGCCATGCCTATGTCATCTGGCAAACGGCTAGCATTGTTTTTTCGGGGATATGGCAGTGCATGCTCCTCATTGAAAACAATGCGTGCCTTTTGCTGAAGGGTGTAATTGAATGTGCGGTAGACACGAAGGGTGAGTTGTACTAGGTGTTCTAGGGCAGTGGTCCCCAACCCTGTCCTCAAGGCCGACCAACATGTCATGTTTTTTGGATCTCCAAATAGCCAGCTCTATTGCTCTGCAGCTGCACTAATTACTCCACCTGTGCATCTTTGTGGAGATCTGCAAAACCTGGCCTGTTGGTGGGCCTTGAGGACAGGGTTGGGGACCACTGTTCTAGGGGGTTTCACACAGTAGCTCATCCCAATTCGGGATACCCCCGAGAAGCGGAACAGTACCTAGGAAAGTTAACTTCCTAGGTTTTGTTCCGCTTTAAAACAAGATATTCTCCCATTTTTTTGCCCAAAGAACTTGCTATCACTTGTGATAATAACTTGGTGATAGCAATGGAATGATTTTATACATTATTCCTTTGGAAATGGTCAAAATGGTGCACAAAGCATTTTTCCAACAACTTTAAATTCTAGGTATGTCATGTATGCACACTTAGTATAATATAATATTGCAAGCAGGAAATATCTCTTCAATTCTAGCATTTACATCTTCTGTTCTGTATTGTTGTTTCAGGTTCAACAGCCTCCCGTAGTCACTCTTGCATTACGCCCCCAGGGTAATGAGTGTCATGTTATGCTGGACCTATGGGTAAAATGTCCACCAACATACCCTGATGTGTAAGTATTTACTCTGTATCTTGCACTTTTTAAAATGTTCAGAATTTTTAATTTGAGTAGTACATTTATATTCCATCTGCAGAAAACAGTAGCCAGAGAGAGCTCCACTCTTTCTAACAAGCCATATATAAATCTGAACTTCAAAAGCCAAGTCAAAATAATTCAAGTATCTTGTGATTAGTAATCATTGATTTATCAAGAAAAGCCCATTTAGTTGGTTCTCTTGCATTGTAGTGGATTTTGGTGTCTGTTTACAATTGTAGTAAAGTGTTTCGAGTTTATCCTCTAAGAGCATATCACTGAGATTCCAAGACAACTTACAACCTACCTGGCAACCCTGTGCCTGTGCGGATTCTGGTTAACTGGGACGTTAAACTGACCTAATCAATTCCTAAGGCCAATAGCGAGCTCTGCATTAGCGAGAGGTTCTCCTTTTCCTAGCATGCATATGCTTCTGCCATATACAAGGACTGACTCCTACATTCCCTCGATATGGTCAGGGAATTAAAGTATTACTTGGCTGTTACTTGAGAGGTACATAAGACTGATGTCTTGTTCGTGATCCCGGAAAGACCAAGGAGGGGCCTGGTAGCTGCTTGCAAGGGGAAGGAGCGGCCTTCCGAGTCACCATTCACTCTATCCTGGCGATGGCCGTGTCTTGGGCTTTTCAACACAGGCTTCGGTGGAACAGGTCCTGGTTGTGTCTCCACACCTTCACCAAGTTTTACAGACTTGATGTCAGGGCATCTGCCGATGCTACTCTGGAGTGCACTGTGTTGCAGGCGGTGGTGAAACCCTCTGGGGTGTCAGTGCCGTTGTTCTTGAGTATGTTGACACAGTTGGTTGTTGGCTCCTCCCACCCTTAATGAGGATACTGCTTTGGGACGTCCCACACGTTGCTGCTACTGGTGCCTTGGAATGGAAACGATGAGAAAAAGGAAATTTGTGTACTCTTATCCTCCTCCATTCCGGGGCACCACACCCGCCCAACTGTTGCATTATGACTGCGTTAGTGCAGCAAAGTAAAACCATGTAGACCAGGGGTAGTCAACCACTTCTTGTAAAGGTCCGTTTAAAGGCATCTGGTGAGAGGTGAAGGTTCGGGTAGAGGGCTGTCCTAGGGGGGTGGATAGTTAGATATGAGCACACTGGGGGAGGGGCTATAGACTCCCCAAGCAAAAATAAAAAAGGTTGATTGCCCCACTAAAGGTTTTGGGCCATTTTTTCCGTTAAAAATCAAAAATCTTCAGCCTTTCTCCCACACCCCCTCCCCCATTAGGCATCTCTGCCACATATGGCACATCCTATAAAATAAATAAAAGCACCACTTGCAGCCCACTGCAGCTACTTCTGACCTGCCACAGTTCTGCACTGTTCTGACACTTGGCCCTTCTGTACCTACCTATGACCTGCAGTGCACTTACCTTGCCTGACCCACCACTCCTGTCACACCCAGTTTATCTGTACTGAATTCTAATTTGCCACACCTCTGAGTCCCCCTCTGACTAGCAGTCTGTCTGCCTTCCTGTGACCCATAGCTCTTGACTGTCTTACTCTGGAGCAAAGCAGCCCACTTCCTCCCCAAAAAATCATCTGGCAGAGGTGAGCGGCAAATTCCCCACCCTTTAAGGAACACCATCCCCCATCCTGCTGAAATCAATCCAGCAGGGCCTAAGGTGAGCAGACCCCCCCCTCCCAGACAAAGCACTGCCTGCCTCCAATGGTTCCCTCAACACACAAAAAATGCATCTGCCAGAGGTGAACAGACATCGTGCCCCTCATGGGCAAAACACACTGCTGCATATTCACAATTTCTGCCAGGTTTATTTTTTGTTGGTTGGAAGTACATTGTAGTGTGGTAACAACATATATGTTATAACATCTTAAAGATCCACAAGACGATCACTTTGGAGCTCTTGCCCTATTCCATGCAAATTGTCCTACCAGCATAAGGACGGGGGACACCTAAATGACCCACTTTGTTGACATTATGTGGAAACATGCCCTACAGAATTGAAGAGATCTGGCCAATTTACGACGCCGGAAGGGGAAGATTGTCTGAGTGTTGGGTAAATCACCAACATCCTAGTATTGTAATGGTGAATCCAGCAGTTCACCCAAAATAGCTCCAAACCACCGCACCTCCTCCACAGTAATCAATAAAATCAACTAAATATATATCATGAATTCATAAATTATTTATTAATAATTACCCACATAAATCACATTACAGACAATTAAAAATCACCAACATCCTTTACAGACCATAAATATCTAAGTTGTGCTTTAAAGTGCACCTGTACTCAGAAAGCAGGTTTACGTGGTCACCTTCCATCCCCAGCCCAGTGCCCCAAACAGTTTTGGTTTCTTTTTTTATTACTAAAGCATTTGCCCATAATTGATAAAAAGAACAACAGGAGGTATTAGTATCGCGAATGGCCTGTGATATGATAATTCGTTCAGTTACAACTAACCTGTCACATTACTGTGAGAATTTTTTTCTCATGTTTTTCTGTGAGAAAAACATTTTTATTTTTTTCCTTTTTTCCTTTATTTTTAAATAATTTGCACAGCTAAAAATAATGCGGAATTGCACTAATGAAAAAAAAACATTAAAAATTCTCACAAAAAGAAGTGAGGAAAAAATGTAATGCCATGCAATTGCAAATCAGATAAATAAGCGGAAGTTACAATGGTGGGGCCCCTTGACATCATGTGGGACAATATGGTTTAGTTCTGCTATAAGATGCAGTTAGAAATTACATCTTGAACCTAAATTCATTATTTTTTTCCCTACCACAGCCTGCCAGAAATAATGCTGAAAAATGTGAAAGGTTTGTCAAATGAAAATGTAAATTTCTTGACAAACAATTTGGAAGAGCATGCCAAGAAACTTCGTGGAGAGGTAATTGTTTAATGTATAAACTATTTCAAGTCTTATACTGTATGCTTTGTTGCATGGGGTGAGCCCTGGTGAGGCTTGCCCTGCTGTGTATTCCTCTGCTGGAAGCAGGGCCAGTATCTTTACTTCAAGCAAGTGCTTGCGCAGTGTAGATCGCGGGTGGGGCCAGAGAGTACACTCGTGGGGCTTTCGGCAGCATTTAAACATACATGATGGCTAGATGTATTACATGACTAAAGGGGCATGTAGACACCCCCTCCGCAACAATGATGACAACAGATTTTAATATCTAGATTTCTACATTTAATGTGAATCAATACCTCGCTCTAAAGGGATATAAATGCTATAAATGTTCTTAGGCGCTCAACGTGCAGACTCCTCAATCCAAAGAAAGTCGGGTTAAATATAATGGTTAGGCACCAACCATTATATTAAAAATGTGGTCCCGAAGCACATGCACATCAAGTGGACAAACACTGGTGTATCCAGCAAGACATAGGCCCATCAATCAACAAATTCATATCCATATACATGAGCCTCGTGAAGTTGCTATAGGCAACGAAGCGCGTCGGCGGCAGCATGTGGCGGTTTCTTTGAAGTTGTTCTTGGATACATTTGGATTTGGCCATTTCCAGTTTTGGGTTGGTGAGAGCCGCCTACACCTTTTTATTGCTGTACGCTTGTTTTAACATTGTAAGTGCAATCACATTAGATTAAAGTGTGAGCCATTTTTACAATATTACGCTAGGTGCGTTTTTCTTCCCTTTTTATGCTTATCTCCAAATTGCCTCTGAATGCATGGGACATTATGCATATCAGATATGGTCTCTATGTGGAAACACCGATGATTTAATCGTGTATGTGGATATGAATTTGTTGATTGATGGGCCTATGTCTTGCTGAAGTCTGGTAAGAGTCCAAGCTTTTGGTGAAGGATACACCAGTGTTTGTCCACTTGATGTGCATGTGCTTCGGGATCACGTTCTTTTGGCTAACCGCTATTTCTTCACTATTGGGGAGCTCTGTGCCTAACCATTATATAGATTAAACATTGTTTTCATGTCAATGCTGGTTATGGGAGTTGGACCCTTCCTCTGTCGTGTGTGCTACTAATCAGGAGCTGTGCAACCACTCCACCATGTTCTATCTGGCTTGTCTCTGGATACTAAAAGTGTGAGCTGTGCCTCTGTGGCCAAGACTGGAACAAGACCTAAGCATGTTTAAAGCAGATGGAAAGGCATTTTTCCAGTCAGTTACAATGTGTGCCCATTCACTGCAATGTTGGACCATGCCATGCATGGTCCTAGCACACCCTCTTCATTGCAGTAAAAGGAGCAGGTGTTTACAGGCATTCTGATTTGGGAGAGGGATGAGGCAACAACACAGTTAATGTTGGTCATATGCCCAAGGAATTCTGGAGTGCAATTTAGCTGCTGGACTTTACTGGTCTTTAGGAAGGTGGAGGTTTCTGAGTATCTAACCAGCTGGGAGCTGCTGTGGTGGAGTAAAACCCTTTTAGTCTTATTTAATTTGGGTGTACATTTTCTTTTAAAAACAAAAATGTTTATTCGTGATGATTTCTGCGGAGCCGCTCTCTCGTCGAGATTCTCTTCCGGTCTCCTTTCGCCATCAGTCACGGTGACCTGCCAACATGCTAAATGTAAAAGTGCAAGGTGCCCCAAACAGAACAATACCCAACATGCATAGGTACTTTTAACCCTTTTACTTGCCAGCCTACTTGGAATTTTTTTGAAACCCTCTGTTGACTGGTTATTTTTCATCATTTTGCGCTATGTCAACTGTCACTTTTGCAGGATTTCCAGGAAAATTTTATATAGTTTTTTTTCGCAAAGTTTGGTCTTTAAAATGAAATGTTGTAATTATTCCAGTGCTTAAAATATTTTTGAGCGAAAATTGTAAAAATAAATTAAATTAAAATTAAATACATTTACTGGTGTTGTCATCCTGCAGCTGTGCCACCCCCAAACTAACATCCTCCTCTTCCACCAACTAGGCAAACTTGGGGGGGGGGGTGGCCTGCTCAGGGCTGGCCTTCCCACAAACTTTACACCTACCCTGCCTTCTAACGGTTACCCAAATATCTACCTCATTTTCCTTTTTTCTGTCCCCCCATTCTACCACTCTCCCCTGAACTAGAACGTGTCTGCTAAATGAGCAACAGACTCCTTATTAACATATCAATTGTGTTGGCAGAAACTCATTTAGATCCACAATGTGAGCTTCCAAATGTGCAATGCGCACACATTGTGCACAGCAGTATTTACCTTCGAACGGCTGTTCAAGCAGTGCATATACAGCACAAAATGTACACTGGAGAGCATTGCTAAGCATGGAGCACATTTCTCCTAATTTGGGGAACCCACATCTTCTGGTTAAAAAAAAAGAATATGCAAGCAGCAAACAGTTGAAAGACTTTGTGAAGTCAAAAGTACTGCTGCAACCTCTCCTCTTAACCTTTTTTTTTTATTTATTATGTCCCACACAAGGAAAAGTACATTATGAATATAGAAAAAAGAGTAACATCAATGTACAGTGACAGCAGTCTAGCCATCAGAAAAATCAGTATCCTCCTGCAAAATATTCACCACCATGTACCACCACAATATTAGTGATTTATTTTGTATAAAATCTCACTGAAGAAGATGACCAATAAAGTCTGTGTCCCTAACATCAATGTCTATTCAAAATCTTTTGTACAAACTCTGCACATAAGGTTGTCAAAAAAAGAATGGTTTAGTAAGTATGAAATAATATTGTGGTGGACCAATTTAACCTCTGCTTTTAAATCGCTTAGAAGCCAGGCCACTTGGAATGATCAGTCTAGAGAATGAGCAGGCTTATTATTATTATAGCACCTGATTCGTGATATCAGCTTTAATTGATGGGTATATCATACATACTGCTGGCCAATGAGGATGTCTGCTTTGAAAATAATGGTGTGATTAATATTCAGTTCTTTATTGTATGTGTATTCAATATCTGTGCCTTAACTGTGTCATTTGGTTATGGTGGACAGGTGATGATTTACCAGCTGGCAGACTATGTGCAGTGTTTTTTAACCGAGCATAACCATCCACCTCCTAAATCATTTCATGAGGAGATGATGAAGAACCTTCAAATACAAAAAGAGAAGATTGCTTTAGAAGAAGAGAGACGAATTGAGGAGGTGAAAAGGAAAGAAGAGCAAGTGGTAAGTTGACAGTGTATATCCACCCTGCATTTGTATTAAAATACACAATTTGGGTAGGTAACTTTTGCTATAAAGTAATTATGATGGGTAAAACCATCCAATAAGAAGGCTAAGGACCTAGCATCTTACACATATCAAGTTCCTAGGATAGGAACAGCATATCATTCTACAGCGAAAGTGCTACTTGGTGACAAGACATAAGGATATTTGTAGACAATCCAGGAGGTCTACAAATATCTTGGAGATGGAGAAACACAGGCCTGTTGTTAGGCTACCGGGTGTGAACCCTGATTGCAGAGACTAAGAACCGGCTCACCTCTCGACCGGGAAGCCTGGAATCTAAGGACCAACCTGGTTTTCACTAGAGCCTCTAAAGGTGAGGATGGGCTGCAGGAAGGCCCCAGGTCAGGCAACCTAAGAGTGGGTTTTGCCAAGTTCTGGGTAGAAGACAGACCAGAGCTGGTCGTAAACAGGCCAACGTCGTGGGCAGGCAGATCAGGATCGAAGTTGTAAACAGGCCGAGGTCGTCAGGAGAACAGGAGCGTAGTCAGGATCAAGCCGGGTCGGTACACATGAATGGAAGACTGGAACGCATGAACAGGCAGGAGAAATGACCAACTGGCAATGGAGCTCAGAGCTCGCCAGTAAAGACCCCTGCACATGCGCAAAAGCGAGCGCATTTTCGTGCGCATAATTGCACATGCGCACAAATCCACGGTGCCCAAATGCGCATGCATATTCGCACGCTTATTGGCCCTACTATGTCTAGTGCGAAATTGTGAGCGCACAGGGAACCTTGGCATCCTCTGCTGGGAAAGCATTCCTGGTTCTATGACACCTGTGCTGCCATACGGCTGAATATCCCTGGGGCATCACAATTTAAGTTCTTTGTCTGATAACCTCCGAATTGCCTACTATAAGCACCTTGCCGTATTGTATTCTCAATATATAATATTATCTGTCAAGAATACTAGAGTTCATTGGACATTAGACTGGATAATGTGAAATAGAGTAAACTAAAAAATGTACCCAGCTCTGCCCGGGTATAAAGTGTCTGTGTTTTAATTAGATTTGTTCCCAGGCCTCCCATACCCCGACAGTTATGCACTGTTTATGTAAATTGTAACTTATATGCACATTAGAAAAAAACAGAAAACTTGCTTGCAGTCATGCCTGAGTTTGCTGAGGAGTGTCTGCAGCTCGTGATGCAGTTTTCCTCCTGGCCATGCAAGATAATGTGCCTGAGTTTCCTGAGGTGTTTCAGCAGCCCTAGCAGCAGCATGATGCATCTGATCAGCTTGCTGCCTGGCCTGAGTTTCCTGAGGCGTTCCAGAAGCTCGAGCAGCTTGCAGTCAAGTTTGCTGAGGAGTGTCTGCAGCTTGTGATGCAGTTTTCCCCATGGCCATGCGAGATTCCCTTGCAGATAAGCAAGTTTTCTTTGGGGGCATTTTGCCAAATTGAAGTTAACGTTAGACCCTGAAGATGTAATGGTGTCTCAAAAGCCTAGGACAATACACTTAACAAATTTGAATTCAAAATCTCACAAACGGAGTGGCTTTAAGTCATCACTGATCTTGGTTTAACTTAATGGGTCCAAAAGACTTACTGAAGTCAGTAAGATCAGCTGCAGGTTGGCACCCCTCTGTTATTAACGAAAGCTTTAGTATGTGCCCAAACAGCAGAATATATAATGGGAGATTTTTACACCGAACTATTGTAAAAGAAAAATGAGGCAGCCACCCCTAGCAACCAATTGGATTCCAGCTCCCTTTGAAAATCTAAGTAGTAATCAGATTGGTTGCTAAGGCTTCAGTGTACCTTTCCAACTACCATTATCTACATTATATACCAACTGTCAGTGCATATGAGTGATAAATATATATATATATATATATATATATATATATATATATCACAGTTAGACTTACGGATTTTTTAGGAATCCCTCAGCATGACCACATGGAGGAAACACAAACTGAAACAGAGGTTAACAGAGGTTAAAAGCCCCACTCCTTCCTGCCCACCTCAGTTTTTGTAAAGTAACCTAAATAACCCTCGGACTATGGGTGGGTAATAGATGGTCATGCTGAAGGATTCCTAAAAGATCCGTTACTGTTAAGTCTAACAGTGTTTTCTTTTCTCTATGCTAACCCAACAGCCAAGGTTGGGATGTACAGATTGCTCTCCTCAGGTTTTCAGATCCGAAATGGGACAAGGCAGGGTTGCCCCCTGTCAACTCTGATGTTTATACTAGTGATGGACACTTGGCAGTGGCACTTGGTACGAACCCTAATATTGGGGGTATTACAGTAGGGGAAAAACCCATAAGATGGCATTATATGCAGATGATCTGCTTTTGTATGTTACCCCGCCCCATATGTTGCTACCTTCGATCTTGCAGGAATTTCAGAGATTTTGCAGTGTTTGCAAATTTCAGTTTAACATTTCTAAATCAGAAATAATAAATGTTAGCCTGGGAGATCAGCTGATGGTGAGGAGACTGAAGAAAAGGTTCCATTTTAGGTGGTGTGAAGAGGCCATTAAATATTTGGGGGGAGGCCATAATTGCGATTGAATTATGACCTATTACTACAAAGGACTAAAATGGACCTAGGAATGTACTCTAACAAAGGTATTTCGTGGCTGGGCAGAATCAATGTACTAAAAATGGATGTTTTGCCTAGACTATTATATGTTTTCCAGGCTGTCCTGTTGTATGGTGGCAAACAGTTCTTCCGGCAAATTACAACAGAGCTTATAAACTTTGGGTGGGGAGGGGGGCAATCTAGGCCCAGCTTTCGCAAACTTACAAGACCCAGAGACAAGGGGGAAGTTGGGCTGCCAGACCTGGAAAGTGAGTTGAAGTTACCACAGAGCCTACCGGTACTGAAGAGCAGACATAAGCAAGCTCAGACACAGAGCCAAGACGCTTAACAAGAGAAAACAGAAGGAAACCACCTGTATGTCTCTCAAACAAGGCAAGTACTAATGAACCTGCATCTTGGAAAGACATAACTCAACTTTCAGAAGGGGAAGCCAGTAAATGCATAAAGGCTGCAAAGGAAGAGATAAAATCCATACAGAACACCAAAACACGGGCACTTACTGAGCTATCGCCTGGAATGAATGCCATAGGTTGTAAATGGACTCTTAAAGTGCAGTTACAATGCAGTTGGCACAATGGAGTTATACAAAGCAAACTTCTCCAGGGGCTAACGCTTCGGGTCCTGGGCGCCACCATCTTCAATGATAAAAACTGAGCCGCATCCCCCAGCTCTGTGTGCACTCCCATACGGCCATTCACATGAAGGGGGCGGAGGCTGCACACAGTGCGTCACGCTATGCGTGCTCCCCGACAACTATTTGCTCAAATGGGTGGACGGAAGAGGAGAGGAGTGCGCTCTACGATCGGCACCACGCGGCAAGAAATATGGCGGCGCCCAGCACTCCAAACGTGCAAGCGTTGATGCTGTATTCTGGGACAGGTAGTGTGTATCATTTTTTAAATATGATATAATAATTTAAGTACTACCTTCACCGCCAAACTCAAGTTCTACCACTTGTTATCCCTCCCCATTTTGTCTTGATCTTCTAGACTGTAAGCTCTCCTTCCTATTATCTCTGGTTATCACATTTGGTTTAAACTTTGTAACATCCAATGATTACTGTACAGTATGTTTTACCTTGTCTGTAATTATACCTTGTACAGTTGTACACATGTTATTATGGACTGTTGCCCCACAGGTCAGTTTTATTTTGCCAATGTTACTGGTACTGTTGGTCATTATTCACTTTGTTGACTTTGGTGTTACTGTCCTTTACTGCTTTTGTATGACTGAATAAAATGTGTCAGACAATCATTGAGGAAGCCAAGAGAAAGTGTTGCCAAAGTCCTAGAAAGTAGAAGTTATCCCCATGTGTACTAAAGAGATGCTGTGTTCTGAGCCCCCTTGGGAACAGTGTAAAATAAGCCATTTCAAACATAAAATAAACCATTACTACCCACTGACTTGATGCCACAAGTCCTTTCAGGCTGCATTAGTCTGCTTAGTGCACCATAATGCATTCCCCGGGCAACTTTGGTAGTGAGAAAGCTAAACACAGAAACCAGACCACTTCACCCTAAAGGACTCTGGGATTGACTCTGTGGAAGTTAGTTAAGTAAAGTTGTTTTTCTTTTGTGCCTGGTCAAATCCTTTTTACCAAATTTTAATTTTAATTGTCAGAGACGGGAAATCCTTAATGAAATTCAAAAGAGAGAAGAGGAGAAGAAGGAAGAAAAACGGAAAAAAGAGATTGCAAAATTGGTAATTTAAAAATTTATTTATGAAATGATAGAGAGCTATTTCCATGTATATATGGTTGTTACATGTATAACAGAGGAAGATAAACATTAATATTTTTAAATTTTTAGGAGAGACTTGAAAATGAACATCAAGTTTTAGAGGAAAATTCTGTCAAATCCAGTAATAGCTGTGCAGGCCCTAAAAATCCAACAAATGGGGGTTTTATGGGTTATGGTGAAAATTACCGAGTTCGCTCAACTTCTGCTGGCAGATCAAAGTAAGTGCTCCTTTTAAAACTAGGAATTTATTGTACTATTCAATTTTTTTTTTACTGCTGCGTATGTGGTTTTCAGTAACTTGAATTAGTTTGGATTTGGCGTTTAATGTTTTTGTATGCCATTCAACTAGTCATTTCATGCAAGGTTGGGGCCTGGTGCAGATGACTGTTGATATATTTTGGGAGATCTTGTGTATCTATGGACACCCTGAGAAGGAGAGTCCTACTCTAAATCTGACACAGCTCATTGTACCTACTGTAGTGTACTTCTAGTCTCAGAGCTCTGTCCTGTAACAGCAGTTCTTAAAATTGTGCTTTCCACTTACAGAACAGCAGCATGTGTTAAAATTGTGCTTTTTATATAATCAGTTTGTCAAACCCTAATATCTGGAGCTATGCAAGCTTGAAGGGAACATGGTTATGTAAACACTACCATTGCAGCTTGAACACTTTATAATTTATACAGTGGAGAAATACATGGACAAGACTACTGTTGCATCTAAACCCTACCTATGTAGATCCTGGACCCAACCTACAGCAGACTCTGACACTACATTGCCTCCAGCTTCAACTAAATCCTTGACCCTAGAAATCTCAGCAATTCTCAAGCCACAAATTGACCCAAAAATTGCTACCATGAAAGCCTCTCTTAATCTTTTAACTTCACAAATATTTGAACATAATAAGCTTATAACTTAACTAGAACAACGAACTGGAGATATGGAGGACACACTTCAAACGACTACAACCGCTGTTCATGATTCATCTTCAACAATTAACCACTTGTTGCAGACCTGGAAAATAGGAACCGTCGTAATAATCTACACCTGATAGGCATTCCGAAATCAGTTAAACAAACTGACCTAATGCAACTAACTACATGGCTACCAGAAGTCCTAGGCCTGAACGGTCCTATAGCAGTTCAGAGGGCTCACAGATTGTGCCCAGAAAAGGAAAAAAACAATGCCACACTGAGGTTCTGGACTTTTGTGACAAATAAAAGATATTGGAGGCCTTTAGGCAAAAGAGAGACATTCAGTATAATAGAGCTGCACTCCTTTTTTCAGGAGAAGCACAAAGCATTTACACCAACTTACAAGCTGCTGACAGAAAGACATATCTATTTCACCTTGGCTTATGCTGTAAAACTGTGGGTTACCCAAGAGGGGAAATACCTCAACTTTGAAGAACTAGGTATATCACACACATTCCAGAATAGATTATTTCCTAACCGGTTCGGCCAAATTATGGAGATAAAAGTACATGATATTCTTTTCTCAGACCATGCACCTATGTCAGTTCAGTTAGCTCAACCAATGACCCGACAGGTGCAATGGCATTTTCCCTCACACTTGTATCACTCTCAAGAATTGAAAAAACCTCTGATTGCAAATTGGGTAAATTACTTAGATAACAACATAGAACACATATCCATATGTATGGCCAACCTCCAAGGCAGTGCTTAGGGGCAACATTATAGAGATTGTGGTAAGGTAATGGAAACATACAAAATTTGAGAGTTAGCACATTCGTTACTGATTTCCTGGTGCCCTGGAGTGGACACAGAGAGAAAACAATTCTACAGGTGAGAATCACAGAATTGTATTTCTTTGGACGTACTTTTTGTCAGAACCGTATATCACTTACTGACTTCTGTAATAGAAATAAATAGGCTAGCGCTTCAAAGTAAAAGGTGTTACTAGAGAACCCCAAGCATGCCATGGCAACTATTTTGTAAACATTTACAACACTGGTAAGCACAGAAGCTCAGTCGCTCCGGGTGTTCGGTGGAGGGGCGAAAGAGCTCTGATCTCTTGCCCCCCCAGCCCCCCCCTCCACCGATCACCTGACAGCTGTCATCAGAGTTTTGTGGGACATGATCGTCGGGGGACAGCAGAGGATTGGAGGTGAGTAAAGAAAAAAAAACAAAAAACAATGAATGTCATTTTTTTCTTATATGTGTGTGCGTTTTTTTTTACTGTTAACCCCTTTTGAACTGGTAAGGGATTAATGGGATCCCGATATCAGTTCACAAGGCTGGGGGCTGGCAAGTCACATGAGGCTAACCCCCTCCTCCCCAATTACCTGCCTCTCCAAAGCTCGGGGGAGGGGGGCAGAAGAGACCAGGCCCACAGAGCTTTTAATTAACTCCTTATGTTCTGTTGTCCAGCAGCTATAAAATGCTTCCAGCAGCAGCAGGAGTCAGCGTGAAGTGATCAGCGTGGAACACAGTGCTCTGGGAGATGGGAGGTAAGTATTAAAAAAACAATAAATAAAACACATTTTCTCCTTGTCTTTTTTTTTTTTTTTTTTACATGTAACCCTTTGTGAACTGGTAAGGGAGCCATGAGATCCCTATACCTGGTCACAGGGCTGGGGGTTGGCAAGTCACCTGCTGCTAGCGGGGGACTTGCCATTAACCCCCGGCACCCCAATTACCTGCCTACCCAAAGTCCAGTATGGGGGGCAGAAGGGCCCGGGCCCACGGAAGCTATGTGGGCTTGTAGCCAGCAGGGTGGGGGCCACCAAAGCTGGCCTCTGTGCCCTGTTCTACAAGCCCTGCATAGTTGGTCCCAGGCTGGTTATGCTGGGTAAAGGGGGCCCCATATAATTTTTGTGTTGGATTTTTAAGGGTTTTTAACCCTTAAAATTCCCCCCCCCCAAAAATGGGGCCCCTCCCCCAGGAGTGGGGACCCTATGTTTTGTGTGTGTTTTTTATATTTAATGCATTGTGAACTGGTTAGGGGCCCATGAGACCCCTATACCAGTTCACAAGGCTACCGGGTGGCTTGCTATTAACCCCCAGCCCCCCATTACCTGCCTCCCTAAAGCCAAGGGGGCACAATGGCCCGGGGCCAATTTAGCTGGTGCGGGCTTGTAGCCAGCAGGGCGAATGGGCACCAAAGCTGGCCCCTGAGAAAGGGTCCGCCATTTTTTTAACCCTTTATAGTGTGGATATTAGTTACATTTTATTTGTAAATGTTATAAAACACTCTCTTCAATTTGGGTGGCTATCACATGCAATATAGTTTTCTTAATAAAACAAATGTTTTATTTAAAATAAAGGAGACAATTTTCTATTTTTTTTTTTTTTTTTTTTAAGCAAAAATATTTAAAAAAACAGTAGAAAAATTACAAACAAGACATTTCATGTTGAAGCCTAAACTCTTCTGCAAAAAATATATATATAATTTTCCTGGAAATTCCTGCAAATTTCGCTGTTAAACATGGCGCAAACTGGTGAAAAATGACCTGTCAACAGAGGGTGACAAAACTTCAAGTAGGCGGGCAATTTAAAGGGTTAATAGCATTGTTCTGCTCGGGGGACCCTGCACTTTCAGATTTAGCTTGTTTTTTCTTTTTTTATAAATTCTTTATTTAGTTTGAATTTTTACAAACACATCTTAAACATCTCAAAGTACAGTGCACAGAGAACAACGCATGTATATCACTGTCCAAAATAAACATGAACATGTCAAAAAATTTCGCGTTGTATTATTTCAACAGCCGCATTTGCTGCTTAGGACCCGCCAGGGGGCCCAAAGCCTTCTCGATGACCTACATTCTCACGAAGTCAATCGGGAACATAAGTTCCTCGTGCAATTCTCCAGAGTGTTACAGATAAGTCCTCAATAACAATATTCAACCACAATACAACAAAAGGAAAAGAGATAAAGAGGGAGAGGAGGGGGAAGGTAGGTAAAGGAGGGACAAGGGAAGGGGCACCCCACGAACAAGCCTGAGTAACTACGTCTCGGTGAAGGTGAGTTTGTATTCGTCTGTCTCAGTGTATTGAATCCAATAATACCAGGTTGCTAAGTATTTCTCGAAGCCACCCTCCCCCGATGTCATGAGGTCCTCGAATCTCATTATCTCGTTGACTTTCAGAGCCCACATTGCTTGGGTGGGAGGGTCTACTTTCTTCCACATTAGGGGGATACATGTCTTGGCTGCGTTGAGGAGATGACATAACAGGGAACGTCTATATTGTTTAAGTGGCACCACTGCCATGTGGAGCAAGCACAAGGCCGGATCATCTGGTATCTCCTCACCCACTAATTTCCCAGCCACCTTTCTAATCCCATCCCAGAACGATTTCAGCTTAGGGCAGGACCAAAATATATGCAACAGGGAGCCCTCCCCAGTCCCACACCTCCAACATCCGGCCTCTACTTCCGGATACCATTTGTTGAGCGTTACTCGGCACCCTGTACCAACGCGTCAAGATCTTATAACTGCATTCCTGATGCCTGGTACAGAGCGACGTTTTGTGGGGAGCTTCTAAAAGCCTGCTGATTTGCTGAGGGGAGAAAGACCTACCCAGATCTCCCTCCCACTTCCCAACGAACGGTGGTGGGGCCTCATCCAGGGGGATTAATCAACATTTTGTAAATATATGAAAGGGTGTGGCTCTTTGCGTTTTTACTTGAGCAAAGCTCTTCGAATGGGGTGAGTCCTCTTTGCGCTGCCTTATGGTCTCGGAGTGTGTGAAGGAAATGCGAGAGCTGCTGTCGCTGCCAGGCCGACCAACTGGGGAGCCCTCCCTCAACAGGCAACCTTTCAACATCCCGCCAGTCCCCTTCTGTTAGAAAATGCCCAACTCTGAAGATCCCGGAGGCTTTCCACGCCTCCGGAATCGAACCCCTACAACCCGGGGGGAAGCCCGGGTTCCCCAACACCGGAACCATCGGCGAGGGGGCAGGGGAGAGACCCGGCCGCCCGAAGTATTGATGGCACACCTTCAGTGTGGCCCCAACCAGAGCATGTTTCATTGCTAGTGGGATGTCAGCCCGCTCAACCCATGGGATACAGTCCATCCGGACCCCAACAAGCCTCTGCTCAATGGAGACCCAATGTTTGTGGCGTCTATGCAGACACCAGTCGACCACTCTGTTGAGGTGGACTGCGGCGTAGTATAGTCTAGGGTCAGGAAGTCCCAATCCTCCCCGCTCCTTACTCCTGATGAGGATGGCCCCACTTGTCCTCTGTCTCCCACCTCCCCATACAAATCTACGGAAAAGGGCATTCAACTTCTGGAAGAAGGACTGCGGTATGGACACTGGGAGGGCCTGCATCAAATAGAGGAGCTTAGGCAGCAGGACCATCTTCAGTGCATTGCACCGGCCGAACCATGAGAGCTTCCTAGCCGACCATCTAGTGATTTCCTCCTCAAATTTTTTAAGTAAGGGGGGGAAGTTCAAAGCAAAGATATTGGCCAAATTCTTACATATCTTGGTGCCCAAATATGTCACCCTTTCTTCTGAGCATTTAAATGAGAAGGCGCTCAGAATAGCGCTAAATCTTTTCGTAGGTATATTAACGTTTAATACTTCTGACTTCTGGTAGTTAATTTTGTATCCTGAAAGGTCTCCATACCGCTTTAATTCCCGCAGCAAATTCGGCAGCGAGACCTCAGGGAGAGTCAGCCCAAAGATCAGGTCATCAGCAAAGGCCGCAACCTTGTAGTTACCCGAGGGGGCAGCTTGTTGTTTCTTGTTTGCTAAACCCTGTGCAACCATAAAATTCTTTGAGGGATCACTTCCAGAAAGATGAAGCCACTACCACAAGCTGGGTATGCCTAGAAAGGTTAATGGGTGTACTTTCTGGGAATATATGGTATGTGGGGGGGGGGGGTATTCCAAATGTAAAGGTTGTTTTGGTTGAAAATGCGCACTTTGTCTGCAGAGCTGAAATTGTCAAGTAAAATTACCGTTACGCGCAGGCGTTACTTTTGGGTGTTTGGGTGTCATCTCTACCCTTTACAGTATCTATGCATGTTGGGTATCGTTCTGTTCGGGGGATGATGTTTTTTCAGATTTAACTTGTTTTTTCTTGTTTACATATTGTTTTTTAAGAAAAATGTGGCTTTGATTCAGCTTTTTTATTCTTTTTTTTAGAAAAACCCAAAGAATTAATTGAGGGATTACTTCCAGAGAACTGCGCCCCCGATAACAAGCCTGGTATAGTTTGTTGGGGGTATTTCAAATGTAAAGGGTTGTTTTTCTTGAAAAACTGCAAGGTGCGCATATTGCATAGCATAGTTGTATTTTATCTAAAAATCTCCTGGGTGTCTAACAATACATAGGTGGTATTGTAATTGGAATTGTAACCAGAAGAAATGGGGCTGTTACATGTAATAAGATTTCATTGAAAAACATACATTTTTTTCATCACAAAAAAGCAGTACAAATTGTAAAAAACAGATTTTTAAAAAATTTTTTGCACATATTTTGCCAAAAAATATTGTGAATACACTTAAAAAATGACAAGCAAGACATTTCATGTTAAAGCCCAGACTTTGGTGAAAAAAAACCAATATATAATTTTCCTGGGGAAATCCCTTCAAAAATCACAGTTGAACACGTGCAGCGCAAAATAGTGAAAAATGGTCTGGCAACAAAGGGTGACAAAATCTCCAGGTAGCCTGGCACTTAAAGGGTTAATAGCATATGTTTTCACAGAAAATTTTTACAGATCCCTTGATGAAGTATAAAGTCATGTACAAAGTATACACGGATCCATAATGGCAACATATAAGAATCTGTGATGATATGTTTTAATTAACCCTTCTATTGCCAGCCACGTAAATTTTACGTGGCTGCCTCTCCAACCGTTAAACGCCAGCCACGTAAAATTTACGTGCCTGACTTTCCCCATAAATAAAATAAAAAGTATAAAAAAAATCACTTACCTGACCCCTTGTTTGATTCATCCGGGTCTCCTCTTCAGCCAGAGGGGCTCCGATCGGCGATTGGGGGTCCTCCGGCTGCAGGGGAGGGCCCGGAATAGGGTGCCCCCCCCCGTTTCAGCAGCCGCCGGCATTTGCCTGCAAAAAAAAAAAAATGACATTTACTCACCTCCGCTCCCGCCGCCTCTCCTCTTCATGGGGGGGGGCTCCGATCACCCCCCCCGGGTCTTCCGTCTTCTGGAGGAGGGCATAACAGCCCTCCTCCCTTTACCTCCTCCGATGGCGGCCGCCATCTTGGATTCTGGCCCCGCCCCTCCGGGGGCGGGGCCGATGACGTCACCGCCGGGTGTCATCGGGGCACCCGGCAGTTCAGCCTTCAGATGCCGGTGACGGCTGGACAGAGGAGGAGGGAGGTAGGCGATCCTCCGATCGCCTGCCTCCCCCCTCCTCTGCCCAGCCGTCACTGACAGCAGATCGCCGCGGGACACAGGAAATGAAGATCGGAGGTGAGTAAAGTAAAAAAAGTTTTTTTTTTTTAAATAAAGTGTTTAAAAAAAAAAAAGTGTCTTGTCTTTTTTTTTACTTTAACCCTTTGTGAACTGGTAAGGGGTCCATGTGACCCCTTATACCAGTTCACAGGGCTCGGGGGTCTGGCAAGTCACCTGCGCTAGCGGGTGGCTTGCCATTAACCCCTGGCCCCCCAAATTACCTGCCTCCCCAAAGCCCATGGGGGGGCAGAAGAGCCGTGGCCCTAGGCTATGGCTGCTTGTAGCCGCAGGGCCAGGGGCCACTAAAGCTGGCCCCTGCGCCCTGTTCTACAAGCCCCCATAGCTGGTCACAGGCTGGTTACACTGGGTAGGGGGGACCTCACGCCATTTTTTTTTTTGATTTTTAAGGGTTTTAACCCTTAAAAATCCAAAAAAAAAATGGGGTCCCCCTCCCTTCGAGGGGGGACCCTATGTCATTTTTTTTTTTAAATGAACCCTTTCTTACCTGTAACCCAGTAGGTATAAAAGGCTTCCAGCAGCAGCAGGAGAGCAGAAGCCTAAGTGATCAGCGTGGGACACATGGATGGATCGGAGGTAAGTATTAAAAAAAAATATTAAAAAACATATTTTTTTTTTTAATAAAAATATTTTTAAATAAGTGTGTCTGTGTGTTTTTTTTACTTTTAACCCTTTGTGAACTGGTAAGGGGTCCATGTGACCCCTTATACCAGTTCACAGGGCTCGGGGGTCTGGCAAGTCACCTGCGCTAGCGGGTGGCTTGCCATTAACCCCTGGCCCCCCAAATTACCTGCCTCCCCAAAGCCCAGGGGGGGGCAGAAGAGCCGTGGCCCTAGGCTATGACGGCTTGTAGCCGCAGGGCCAGGGGCCACTAAAGCTGGCCCCTGGCCCTGCGGCTACAAGCCGCCATAGCCTAGGGCCACAGGCTGGTTACGCTGGGTAGGGGGGACCTCACGCCATTTTTTGGGGGGATTTTTAAGGGTTTTAACCCTTAAAAATCCAAAAAAAAAAATGGGGTCCCCCTCCCTTTGAGGGGGGACCCTATGTCATTTTTTTTTTTAATTAACCCTTTCTTACCTGTAACCCAGTAGGTATAAAAGGCTTCCAGCAGCAGCAGGAGAGCAGAAGCCTAATGATCAGCGTGGGACACAGGGATGGATGGGAGGTAAGTATTAAAAAAAATATTAAAAAACATTTATTTTTTTTTTAAATAAAGATATTATTTAAAAAGTGTGTCTGTGTGTTTGTTTTTACGTTTAACCCTTTGTGAACTGGTAAGGGGTCCATGTGACCCCTATACCAGTTCACAGGGCTTGGGGGTCTGGCAAGTCACTTGCGGCTAGTGGGTGACTCGCCATTAACCCAGAGACCCCCCATTACCTGCCTCCCAAAAAAACCTTAAAATTCCCCCAAGAAATGGTGGACCCCCCCCCCCCGTGAAGGGGGACCCCACACCAATTTTTTTTTATTTAACCCTTTATTATGTGGATAGTAGTTGTATTTTATTTGTAAATGTTATAAAGTGCTCTTTTCAGTTTATGGGATCACCTGGACAGGAACGGGGGGCTACCGATGCATATGTGGTATCATTGTAATCGGGAGAAATGGGGCTTTCACATGCAATATGGTTTTCTTTAATAAAATAAATGTTTTTGTTTAAAATAAAGGAGACAATTTAAAAAATATATATTTTTTTATTTTTAAATTTTTTAAAAAATATTTAAAAAAGTAGAAAAAATACAAACAAGACATTTCATGTTAAAGCCTAAACTCTGCCACAAAAAGAAAATATGCCATTTTCTTGGAAATTCCTGCAAAAATCACAGTTAAACATCACGTAAAATGGTGAAAAATATCCTGTCAGGAGAGGGTGACAAAATCTCAAGTAGACTGGCAGTCAAAAGGTTACAGGTACCTATGCATGTTGGGTATTGTTCTGCTCGGGGGACCTTGCGCTTTCAGATTTAGCTTGTTTTTTCTTATTTGCATATTGATATTTTAAGAAAAGGTGTTTTTTATTCTGCTTTTTTATACTTTTTTTTGTAAAACCCTGTGCAACCTAAGAATTCTTCGAGATATTGCTTTTTTAGGAAAATGTGGTTTTGATTCTGCTTTTTTATTCATTTTTAGGGAAACCCTGTGCAACCTAAGAATTCTTCGAGATATTACTTCCAGAAAGATGAGCCCACTACAACAAGCTGGGTACGCTTAGAAAGCTTAACATGTGTACTTTCAGGGAATATATGGTTTATGGGGGATATTCCAAATGTAAAGGGTTGTTTTGGTAGAAAAAGCACAAGGTGTGCACTTTGTCTGCAGAGCTGAAAATCTGAAGTAAAACTACCGCTATGCGCATGCTTTACTTTGGGGTGTTTGGCAACTCTTTCCTTGACAGAACCTATGCATGTTGGGTATCGTTCTGTTCAGGGGATGTTGCTTTTTCAGATTTTCTGTTTTTTTCTGGTTTGCATATAGGTTTTTTTAGGAAAATGTGGCTTTGATTCTGCTTTTTTATCCTTTTTTTAGGGAAACTCTTTGCAACCAAAGAATCCACTGAGGGATTACTTTCAGAAAACTATGGCCACATCAACAAGCCTGGTACGCCTAGAAAGCCTGAGGTGTGTACTTCCAGAGAATATATAGTTTGTTGGGGGTATTTCAAATGTAAAGGGTTGTTTTTCTTGAAAAACTGCAAGGTGCGCATATTGCATAGCATAGTTGTATTTTATCTGAAAATCCCCTAAAGCGTTGTTTCAATTTGGGGGAGTCTCCTGGGCAGGAAAGGGTGTCTACCTATACATATGTGGTACCGCTGTAACCGGGAGAAATTGGGGTTTCACACGCAATAAGATTTTATTGACAAACTTACATTTTTTATTACAAAAAAACACTACAAATTGTAAAAAATAGTTTTTTTTTTATTTTTTTGCACAATTTTCACCCAAAAATATTGAGAATACACTTAGAAAATGACAAACAAGACATTTCATGTTAAAGCCCAGGCTCCGCTGAAAAAAACAATATATCACTTTCCTGGGAAATCCCTGGAAATCCCTTCAAAAATCACAGTTGAACATGGGGAGCGCAAAATAGGGCAAAATAATCTGGCAACAAAGGGTGACAAAATCTCAAGGTAGGCTGGCAGTTAAAGGGTTAAAGGAAAATACATTGTACCAATACTGCTGTAACAACAATTAGGTTAAAAATGTATTAATCCTAATTGGCCAGCCCCTATTGTGTGCTGTTCTTACGATGTACCAGGGTGGTTATTTATATGTTCCTAAATAGGTGAAACAGCCATAATGGTTAGGTCCCATATATATCCATATTGATAAACAACATACAATCCCTGTAGTGGCCATATGGCCCATTTCCTCAGCTTGGAAATTCATAATTCTATTTTTTATGTAACACTGGAAAAATTGAATCTACTGTATGCTTCCTGCTGCCCATGAGTAAGATGGAGCGTCCGTACAGTAGAGACAACAGTGGACAACAATATTTGCTTGCTTGTTGCATAAACCATGTAAACTGAACTAGGAAAAATCATTATTTGTCCCATTTGTGGGCAACCCACTTTTTCAGGAATGAATGCTACCAGGAACCTTTTAAACCTTAAAGTGGACCAACACCCAGGATTTTCACTATCCTGGGTGTTGGTCCACTTCCACTGGGCACCCCGGCCATTCACAAACGGCCGGCGCGGGTGCGCGCCCTGCTTGAGGGACGCGCGGGAGGCGGCGGCTTATCCGTCACTTGTCCGTCGCCGATAAGGTACGTTTTTAGGGGCTTTCTGGGGGGTTTCACACAGCGGAGCATGCCGATTTCGGATGCCCCGCGGGGAGGGAGCTGATCGGCCCGGGAATCTTATAGATTCCTGGGCCGATCAGGGGTGGGTGTTGTTCCACTTTAACCCAAGTAGGGTTTACATTTTTGGTAGATCTAATTGACTAAAATAATTGTCATTCAGTAACGTAGCAGAGAAATACCACCTTTTGGGGCAGCATATTCTACCCTACCTCCAGGCCAGAAGTTTCTTTATGAAACTTTTGGGTCCAGAAGCACTAGATGTGTTCCTACATCCACTTTGGAAGAAATCTTATTCCATTAGTAAAATATATCAATTTTTTACGCCCAACAATTAAATGAGAAAATGAACCACCCAGTTTGGGAAAGTGGGTAGCGAAATTACCATACAACAGAGGAAAGTATCCTAAAAGCTTATAATAAACTGAAGAAAATGCTGCCATATAGTGAATATATATAGAAATACACATAAATATTTTACACAGGGCGTATATCGCAGCAGAAATATGCCTTGAATCGGGGAGTTACACATATACAGAATGCCCCAAATGGGGCAGACTTATTACACTGTATGTGGGAATGCACAATGATTAAAACTTTATGGCAAAAAGTTAAAGGGAAATAAATTAAAAACAGAACTAGGGGAACAATTTAAAATCTTCCCAGAATGTATTAGGAAACCAATTGCAAGAACTATTATATATTATTTTTGATAGTGGTCTCAAATCTTACAAACCAGCCAAAAAACCCAAAGCTGTCATCAAAAGAACATTGGCGATCATCTAAAGTTTTGTTATCTCTACAAGAATTGGAACAAAGGGAATTGGTCATGTTCTGTGATGAATAAACCTTTGCACAGTTCTGTAAGTATAATAGACAAATTAGGAGACCAATTGGAAAAACATATTACATCCAATCCAACAGTAAAATTCCCTTAAATACTGATGGCGTATTTTCTTCGAGTATGGTTGCACTCTGGTTTATGTCTAAGAATAGGATAATAAATAGAGTGCAATACCTCAACACCATAAAAGACAAACTTCTAACTTTCATGACACTTTGATGTGAGTTTTTTCAGAAAGATAGGGAACCATGTCATGATGGACCTGCTCAGCAAAGGCCGTCAGCCAGCAAATACAACTTGCTGGGATTGTGGCTGGGTATTTCGACTAATCTCAATTCCATGGATAACGGCTGATGCATCATGAAGACAAAAGTAGCAGACGAACCCCATCTCATACAATGACCTGATTAAAAAAAATTAAGAAAGTCTGTGTCAATAAAATCACTCCTAATCACTGGTGTTCAGCACATTCAACGGCGAGAAGAATTGCTGAAGTACTTAAAAACAAGGGACACACTACAAAATATCAATTTATTGGTCAAACTGTCTACTACCATCATATTTGCATTTTGATTTTGTTTACTGGCTTTTTTGTAGTAATTACTACAAGGTGCTATAAATACCTTTGATAAAGTGTTTACACAGTGTTTTGGCCACCACTGTATGTCTCAGATGCTTGCTGGTCATGATTCTGTCCATTTGAACTTTTTCCACTCTTATTGGCTGATCTAATGATGGCTACAATCAGATTTCACTATTTCCTGGAAAACATCCAGGGCATTGAACGTGAAATACTGTAAGCTGGTACATTTTTTAAATCTTAGATGCCTGTTAAGGCTGGATGTTCCATTTTTACTCCCGCTAATTCTGCTTAATGCAGTGTGTTAATATGAGCTTGTACTGTATTGGCCAAAGAGGTTGTCCTGATCAAATCAAGTGGACTAGATTGTGTGTCCGTATTGTCAACTGAGGATTGATCAGTCTCTTTAAAAAGGTGTAATTCTCAATGTAAGTGCTCTAGCAAACTTCTTCACTTCAATCATTTAAAAAAATAAATGGTAGGAAAGAAAGGCAACCCATATAATAAAAAAATCTCCCGATCAACAATTAAAAGTGTGAGAAATAAATTAATGTTTGTGGAGTCCAATTACGTAGGTTGCGGAGTTGAGCATTTAAAGCTATGGTGATGCTTTCGCCCGCCCCTCTTATATTTGCTCCACCTGTTTGTATTCTTGGGGGCTCTTGCTCTTTCTCCTTTCTCCATCTGTTTGAATGAAAAAATGGTGGCACATCATGGTGTTTGCTTTGCTTATTCTGAGCTGAGCAGAGATCCCTGTGTTATTTATTTCAGCAGTTCATATTCTGGGAATTGAAGACACAATGACAGACTTTCCTGGCAAACAGCAGATATGCCATGGAGAGCGGGAGCTGAATCAGACCATTTTCTACGCTTTACAAGCACTTGGTAAATTCAGAAAGTTTATCTGCATCCAGGCACGTTAGGCATATCAAAGCCGTGGTTGGCAGTTGGGGTTGACACACTTGTGGTGGATTGATCAGCAACCTATTGGAATGGTTTTGGTCGATCCAGGCTGACCTAGGCAGACATGGGTAATCTGGCAGTGGACAATGTTTGGTGCCTTCTCATACTGCCTGACCTTCTGTCTTTGGGTCTATTTCTATATTACATCCCAGTTTCAAGCCTCTGGCTCTGATAGCGTAGCCGTGGACGCCTATTTTAGAGGGGAATAATCACGGGTATCAGCTGTGTGTTCTTTTACAAACACTCTTAACTTAATCTGTATTAGACAAAGGTTTTTAATTTTGTACACAAGAAGGGTCAAATTTTTAGTGCTTAGCCTAGGAAGCTTCATGCTGGCAGTTGCGACTCAAGAAAAGGCAATACCTTTCAGACAGATACACTGAGGCTGTGACACTGTTTGGAAAGAAATAAGGAAAATAACTATGACTTTGAAGGTTTATATATGTGCTGTTCTAAAAGGAGACAACATTTTGTGAAAGATGTGCTGCTGCTTGCTTTCTGTACCTTTGACAGTAGGGCACATGATCTTAGCTATACTGTATATGTACGTCAGGCCTCCTGATTACAGACTGTTTGTTTTTTTTTGTTTTAAGGAGAGATCGACGGTATTCAGCGTGCAGTGATGACTGTTCACCTTCCTATGAAGTTATGATCTATGACATTGGTTCCTCAGGTCAGGTTGTTGTACACAGAGGAAAATGTGTTGGTGAGTTTATAACTTGTTAAACTATTGTATGTGCTACAACCTTCCTCCGCATTTACTGTTTGTTTTATTAAATGTTCTACTTGTCATTAATATAAAATATTTATCTGAGAAATCAGGCACTGACATTTTTGTTGCATATTTATAAACTAAAACAGAAATGTTTAACCATTTTTTAGAAATCTGTGCCCTTATGTGTACACATATACATTATCATAACTGTGATGCCCAGATAATAGAAAGTTATGAGCATATTACTGCTGTTCTGAGATGAGTGAAATATTATAAGTTGTTATACTGTATTTGACTTAATTGTTTAACTCTCAGTAGGTTGTTACTGTCCAGAGCACTAACTTTCATGTAACATTAAGCCTAACTGCAGGTTTGGATTGAAAAGAACTAACTTTCCCAAATCGTCTTCTAGACTGGTCTTGGAGTCTTAGGGTGAATGCTACAATATAGATGTTATGCAGGTTTATCGTCAAACCTGCATAAAAGTGGAATCATTTATATGTTCCTATTTGCTGAATTGCCATTTCGGTCCAGTTCACCCCCTCCCGGATAATTGCTCCAGGTCAAATCATCTGCTGGTGCCCTGGCTTTCCTTGTACTTTTTTACTTTTAAAGTAGAAAACTTTTTACTCTTTTTTTTTTTTTACACTGTAGTAAAAAGTGCATTGACTTTCATTGTCTTTTTATCTGGTGATTCAGTAATGGTGATCGGGGGTGCCCCGCTGTGTGAAACCCCCCAGAAACCCCAAAAAACTCACCTCTCCCCGCTCCCACGTGGCCGCGCCGTCCAGTCCCCGCCGACGGACAAGGGGCTCGTCCGCCACCGCCTCCCGCGCGTCACTCTCGGCACGCGCATGTCTAGAGGGGCGTGCGGGAGGCGGCGGATGAGGTAAGGAGTTTGGGGGTTTTTTGGGGGGTTTCACCCCGCGGGACATCCCAATCTTGGATGTCCTGCGGTGAGTGAGGTGATCGGCCCGGGAATCTTATAGATTCCCGGGCCGATCACCCCTGGGTGTTAGTTCACTTTAAGAATTGTCACATTTTGGGACGGGGTAATTTATGAAGCCTATCATGACCTAGCTCATCACAGGGAATTTCAGTGGCAGTATCATTAAAATGTAGAAACCACAGTAAAATTTGGTAGCGGTTTCTGATCATTATGACTAGAAATAATGGGGTTGCCACTAAGGTTTGGTTACCCCAGTAGGAGGTGATACTAACTTTTTTTTAAATACCAATTACTAAATTGACCCCCCCTTTTTTTTAAGTCACTTACCTCTGTGAGTTACCATAATTGAGCAATTGCCTTTTGTTCGGGTTTGTGCACTCTCAAAATAGCAATTTGTGTAGGCCTCTGTGATGAGCAATTTGAAAAAATCAGTGAGACAGAAGTTTCCGTGTCAATGTTAACTCCAGGGACCGAAACCAAAGGGGGGATTTTGGGGTAATAATTATCAGGAGGCCTCCACAAAGACACTCCTTCACCAGCTGCAGCTCTCTCCACCTGACCTACACTCTTCTCCAGTGTGGCCTCTTCTTGCGCGGTACCATACATTCTAGGATGCCTAACACTACCACTGGTACCACTGTGTGCCTGTGTCTCCTTTGTTATCTGAGGGCAAATACTATGACCCTGATTCGCTAAACTCTTCCGAGACCGAATCCATCATGTAAGCTGCTGCTTCCTGTGAAGTGTGCCTTCTCCCAGTCATGACAAATTCTGCTAAACAACAGCTAAAACAAAATCAAAACTACAAAAATACTACGCTAAAGGGGAGGGACTACAGTAACTAAAAGCTAAATCTTAGATCTAACTCTAAAACTTGAAAATAAATGTAAGAAAAAAAACAGTACAATATACAACCGTAAAATTACACAAAAATGCAAAAAAGTAAAAGAAATAATAAGTGTGATTAAAAAAAAAAAACAATAACTCAAAAGAAAAGTTGGGTGTGTGGGTATGTTATGTGATGTCAAACAAGGAGCATTAGGAGCAGCAGAAGATCACAGATAAAAAAAAAATGATTAGGTCTCATTATTGCCCTCATTTATTCATAAAAACAGGAATGTACTGGCTTCAGATCTGCAGATAGTACTTTATTTTTTGTATGAATGAATGAGCCCATGAATCATATCTAACCATTTTCCAGGTGTATAGCACGGCTTGCTTCATTTCAATTCTTTACATGTGGTAATCCGCCACAGGTGGCGCAATCGACTGCAGGAAGACTTGTGGCCCCTCCCGGCCCATAAAAGGGCTAGAATTACCCAGAAGATCCCAGTCTTCTCCTGCAGTCTGACTGCGAAGATGGTCTCTTTCTCTCTCTCCATGGGCTTCGCAGATAAGCGGGGCATTACTAGCCCGTCGGCTGCTGCAAGCCCTATTCCCACCTACTTCCGGGACCCTTCTTGCCTCCCAACCATGGCTGCGGATCAGGTGCAGGTAGGGGAACGCCGAGGGTCAGACGTTCGGCAGAGCTACGCTCTGGGCCGCGGACTCTTCCTCAGAGTAAGCAGACCATAGGCTATGGTGAGCCTATAGGCGGGGGGAGGGGAGGAACCACCCTTTTTCCCTTTTCATTATGTGTCTCACATGCTTTATTCTTGTGCATTTTATGCTGTGTGTGTTTTTCTCGTTTTTTACCTCACAATATACTTACCTTCCCCGCTCCTGCTCCTCTTGCCTCCTCTACGTTATGGCGGGGGCGCCCCTTGAGGTGCTGCTTGGGCAGGCCGGCGCCACTCTCCTCACAGTTTCCTGATGTAGTTCCCGTTTTTACCTCACGCCGTGGCTCCTTGGTCTGCTGACAGGCTGCACAGGCTCTTCCCAGGCTCTCCAACTGGCTCCCTTTTGGTCCGTGAATCCGGTCTTTTCTTGTTGGTACCTTTTATTATTGTGTTTTATATTGGCTGTACATGCGCTGTGGGGCCCTTATCTGCTCCCTTTTGTGTCTTTCAGAGTCCCATATTGAGATTCTTGTGTGTCCATACACTCCCCCCTCCCACCCCACCGCCCCCACCCTTTCCTGCCCTGTGGGTTAGGGTGCTGAGAGTCAAATTGGGTTTATTTTATGTACGGTTCTGGGCCATCTTAGTGCCTTGAGACCCGTCTTTCTGATTATAATCACCATAATGGAGGCTTCTGGGGGTAGCGGGCTTGGGAACCCTCCGGGACTTGCTAAACTTTGTCTTGTGTGTGGTACATGCCTGCTGAGTGTGTGGTTTGTGTGCCCTGCGCCCAGAGTGCTATTGCGGATCAGGATGGGGCAAGTGTTGCCGGCCCCAGGCCCATTGCTCCTCCGGCCTCGCCGACTCCCCCGCGCCTGCTTCTGGCCCCTAGTGAGGGGGAGGCCAGCAGGCACTCGCATAGTAATTTTGAGCCCAGACTGGCTAGCATTGAGCGTCAGTTGGCGTGTTCGGCCGCTGGCAAGGCCAAGATTAAGAAGCGGCATTTGGAGCCAGCTCGCGCCATTTTTTCTGATGACAATGAGGATTATGAGGCCTTCTGTAGCCAAGATTCCGCTGAGGAGGGTGAGTTGCTCCAGGGGTCCGACTCCTCCGGGGGTAGTCAGGGGGACCTTGACAGTCACCACGGGTCTTCATCTGACGAGGACGAGTGGCCCCAGGATGATACTGAGCAGCTGTTGTCGGCGGTACTTGATACTCTGCACATTGTTCCTCCTAAGGCGGCCAAGAAGAAACAGGGGGACCTTTTTCGGTCGGAGAGACAGCGCCTTGTCTTTCCTGAACAAGGCCACTTCTCTAAGATGGTTTTTAAGGAATGGGAGAAGCCTAATCGGTTGCCATCGGTGCTTAGGTGTCTGGACAGACGGTATCCCTTTTCAGAGGATTTGGTTCGCCTATGGTCCCATCCTCCGGAAGTGGATGCTCCTGTTCTGGGGCTCTCCATTACCTCCGTTATGCCGTCTCCTGAGACTTCCTCCTTGCGTGATCATGTTGACAGGCGCATGGATCAGCTAGCCTGTCATGCCTTCACTTCTGTGGGAACCGGTCTGCACCCTGTCTGTGCTGCGGCCATTGTTTCCATGGCCATTAGGAAGAAGGTAAGGCGTCTCGCGGATATTGCCAAATCTCACAAGCGAGCGGAGGAGTATGGGGAGCTTTTGGCTTGTATGGACTTCCTTGCCTTTTATTATATCTGCTATGGATGACGTCTTCCTTTCGTCCCTCTCAGGGAGGACGAGGATCTTCCTTTTCTGATGGCCGCAGAGACTCATAGCGACGAGGTAGAGCCCGAGGTCGTCCCGGCCTTGCCTGGGGATCCAAGCCTAAGCCCCCTTCCAAGGCCCCTCAGGCATGAGGGGACGCCCTCACCCAGCCGGGTGGGGGGACGGCTTTGGCTCTTTGCTCACGTCTGGAGGCAACACATCTCGGACCTGTGGATTCAGGAGGTGGTGTCCTCCGGATACAAGATAGAGCTGGCAGCTTAGCCGCCCCCAAGATTCATTCGGTACCGGATCTCCCAAAATCCTGTGACAGCGCAGGGCCTGAGGCTGGCTGTTCAACATCTTCTGTCATCAGGAGTGGTTTGCCATGTGCCTCTTCAAGAACGGAGGCGGGGGTTCTACTCCAACCTGTTCACGGTGCCCAAGAAGGACAGTTCCCTGAGACCCATCCTGGATCTAAATGGTCTCAACAGATTTGTCAGGTTCAAACACTTCCGCATGGAGACCTTACGGTCGGCGGTGAGCTCTCTTCAGCCAGGCGATTTCATGACCACTGGGGAAATCAAGGATGCCTATCTGCACGTTCCTGTCTTCCTGGGACACCAGAGGTTCCTGAGGTTCGCTCTGGGGGATCAACACTACAAGTTTGTGGCCTTGCCGTTTGGCATCACCTCGGCCCCCCCGGGTGTTCACCAAGGTGCTGGCGGGTGTCATGTCCCTTCTGAGGAGCCAGGGCATTCGCGTTCTTCCTTACTTGGACGACCTTTTGATTGCAGCTCCATCTTTGCATCAGGCAGAGAGGGATACTCGGATGGTAGTGTCCACCCTCGAGTCCTTCGGCTGGGTGATCAATTATCCCAAGTCTTCTCTCTCTCCTTCATCGGTAAGATCCTTTCTGGGAATGACGCTGGATACTTCTCAGGTCAAGGTGTTTCTTCCTCAGCAGAAGGTGGAGGGCCTTCAGATGCAGGCGCGGGTCTTGTTGGCTTGCCCTCATCCCTCCATCCGTCTGGGGATGCAGTTGGTGGGTCTCATGGTGTCTTGCTTCGAGGCTGTGCCTTTCGCTCAGTTCCACATAAGACCCCTTCAGTTGAATCTTTTGACCGTCTGGGATCGGAGTCAGGAGTCTTTGGAGCAGGAATTCGCTCTATCCCCTCTGGCCAGACAGTCCCTCTCGTGGTGGCTGGACTCGAGGAATCTTCTAGTGGGCAGGTCCTTTTTTCCTCTGTGCTGGGAGATTGTCACCACAGACGCCAGTCTGACCGGTTGGGGAGGGGTTTAGCAATCGCTGAAGTTCCAGGGCCAGTGGGGCCCTCGAGGCCCACGCGCCTATCAATCTCTTGGAGTTGAGAGCGATCAGGTTGGTTCTCTTCCATTTGACTCCCCACCTTCGGGGTCGTGCGGTCCAGGTCCGCTCGGACAATCAGACGGCGGTCACCTACATCAATTATCAGGGAGAGACTTGGAGCAAACGAGCCCTCAAGGAAGTGATATTGTCTTGGGCGGGGGAGACGGTTCCCTCCATCTCGGCGGTTTACATCCCCGGGGTGGAGAACCAGAAGGCAGATGCCCTGAGCAGAGGGACGTCTCGCCTAGGGAAATGGTCTCTCGACAACAAGATCTTTCATGCCCTGTGTCGCTGCTGGGGTCAGCCGGATGTGGACCTGTTTGCGTCCCGTCACAATCACAAGCTTCCGAGATTCGTATCCCTGTCAAGAGATCCTCTGGCCTTTGCCACAGACGTGCTGGCATTTCCTTGGAAGGAGTGTCGACTCCTTTATGTCTTTCCTCCCTTCCCTCTGTTGGGTCGTGTGCTGCGCAAGATAGCCCAGGAGGGGGTACCGACCATCCTAGTGGCCCCCCGCTGGCCAAGGAGGGTATGGTTTGCAGACATCGTCCAGATGGCGGTGGATCAGTACGTCCTGCCCGACGTTCCAGAGCTCCTCACTCAGGGACAGCTGCGACACACCAGTTTACAAACGCTGGCTTTGACGGCTTGGCTGCTGAAACCTCCATCCTGATGAATAAGGGTTTGCCGGCTTTGGTCGTCAGTACTATGAATACTATGTACTATGATTCAGGCTCGGAAAAAATCCTCTTCTATGATTTATTACAGGGTCTGGCACGTTTACATTGTCTGGTGTGAGTCTAAGGCCTTCCCTTGCCGCACCTTCTCCCTCTACAGGATTCTGGAGTTTCTTCAACACGGTCTAGAATCGGGTCTACAACTGAGTACCCTCAAGGGACAAGTTTCTGCCTTGGCAATTTTTTTCCAAAGATCTTTCGCTAATCATAGGCTTGTCAAAACCTTTTTCCAGGGAGTCACTCATGTACGTCCACCGCGTAAGCCTCTGCTACCGGTGTGGGATTTGAACTTGGTGCTTTCTGCTCTTCAGGGTCCTCCCTTCAAGCCCCTGTGCGATGCTGTTCTTTCTATTCTGACTATTAAGGTGGCCATTTTGGTTGCTATCACTTTGGTGCGTCGCATCTCTGAGCTGGCGGCGCTTTCCATGAAACCTCCTTATTTTGAGCGGCATCAGGATAAGGTGGTGTTCCATCTTAGGCCGGAATTCTTGCCCAAGGTTGTTTCTGCCTTTCATCTCAATGAGGACATTGTCTTACCTTCCTATTGTCCTGCCCCTGATAATTCCAAGGAACGGTACCTTCATTCTCTGGATGTGGTCAGGGCACTCAAGTATTATTTGGTCGCCACTGAGTCATTTCGGAAGTCTGATTCTCTTTTTGTCCTTCCTTCCGGACCTAGGAAGGGCTTGCCTCCAGCCAAATCCACTATCAGTAAGTGGATTAGACAGGCGGTGGTGCAAGCATACTCTGCTAAGGGGAAGGAACCCCCTTTCTGTGTTACAGCTCACTCCACTAGGGCTATTGGTGCCTCTTGGGTCTTTAAGCACCAGGCTTCAGTTGAACAGGTTTGTAAGGCCGCTACTTGGTCTTCGGTTCATACTTTTTCCAAGTTTTACAAAGTTATTGTTAAGGCCTCAGCTGACGCTGTTTTTGGCCGCAAGGTGCTTCAGGCGGTAGTGGCTTGAACTGCCTGCCATTACTCTCTGGGGATCCCACCCTTCTTTTTTGGACACTGCTGTTGGATGTCCCACATGTAAAGAATTGAAATGAAGCAAGCCGTGCTGTACACCTGGAAAAATACAATTCTGTGATTATTCACCTGTAGAATTGTTTTTACGGTGTACAGCACGGCTTGCTTCATCCCACCCTTGTTAGCGTTGTTCTCTTTTGCCTTGTTATGGTGATTTTTGTTGAGAGAGTTTCCTTTTAGTGGGCTGTGTTTTACTAACATGGTCCTTGCCTCCCGGCTTCTTGCATTACTGCTTTCAAACACTGGTGTTACTGGGTAATTCTGGCCCTTTTATGGGCCGGGAGGGGCCACAAGTCTTCTTGCAGTCGATTGCGCCACCTGTGGCAGATTACCCACATGTAAAGAATTGAAATGAAGCAAGCCGTGCTCTAAACCGTAAAAACAATTCTACAGGTGAGTAATCACAGAATTGTATTTTTTCCCATGTCTGTTACTACAGTGTTTACTATGGCAAGGCATCTGAATTAGCAGCTATCAGTTGCATGATGGATGTGGCATATTGTAGTAAACCCATTCATTTATGCAAACAGCCATGCTGACCGAACCATCGCCCAAACCCTTAAACTATTCCCCAGCATCTAAAATGAATTTGTTTTATGTTTTTAGTCACTTATTATTCTTATTATTATTCTTTAGGGGATCAGAGGGATGCCGAAGCTTGATACGTTCAGAGTGGCAAGTTGAAAATCACAACCCAGAGAGGAAGGGGGGGGGGGGGGCAAGCAAACTAAGTTTGGGGCATTTTTATTAATTCCCCATTCCCTCTGATATTCTAGTCTAGTGAATTTCAGGAATAAATCTTTCGATTTATCAACTTTTGGTATTGTGCACCCTGTCTTATAAACAAAGCAGGTGTCACCATGCTAGTGAAAATGCAGCTTAGCAGGCAGCATCCTATTGCACTACTTATGATTATGTCAGTGCCTCGCCTACTTTAGGGCTGATTCAAAGCCTCTTTTCACATGCACTTTCACATGAAAAAGCATGTGTATGTGTATTTTTTCCGTTGGGTTTGGGCCATTTGTGAGTTTCTCGTTAGCTTTTTCCATCGTATTAGTGTTTTCGTTTTGTTGTGTGTGACTGCATTGTATTTTTTTCAAATACATGTGTAAAACTCGTGATAAGTGAGACTTCCACATGATTCAGAGCCCAGATTTAGCATGTGAGAGAAGGCTTTACAACGGGAAATTTATTACGGCACTTCTGGGCACTATTTGTTCTTAAGGCACTGCGAGGCTGTCACCTTCTTTTAAACACCCCCAAAATAAACATTTTTAAATATTTTTGAATAAAATGTGACCTATTTTTGATAAGGTATATTTTTTTTACTTTTATATTTTATAAAATTACATTTGCAAAAACCTTTTCAATATTAGAAATATTAAAAATAAAAATACATTAAGAATAATAATTTCATAATATATATATATATATATATATATATATATATATATATATATATATATATATATATATATATTTATGTTTTATACAACTCTTAAGGTGTGTTTGAATGTTTTTTTTTCTGGGGAGCAGGGGGAAACTTGGGCCTGGTGCAACAGGTCAGGGAGTTTTTTTTATTTTTTTTTATATTTTTTTTTTTTACCTAGGTGCAAGAAAAAATACCTAACCCTGTGTTACAAGGGTGTTTGTTTGCAGCCAGGATAGGTCACACGATTTGAGTAAAAAAAAAAAATTGATTTAATTGCCCAACACACTTTTTAAACACCAACAAATGAAACCTCATTGAAATGTATGGCAGAGCAACACTGAGCCAAATTTTTACATTATATCCATGTGGGCATCCCAAATATTCAACTAGGAAGACGTAGAGAAGAATGCATGGCAAGCATTAAAGTGGTTAAGGTATGCTTTAGGAGAAGAAGAATGCATGGCGTGCATGACATACTAAGTAGTTTGGAACAGAAGAGAGTTGGCACAGAAATAAGTAAGTAATAGGCTAGCAGGACCAGGGTATGTGAAACAGTTAAAAAAAAATAGGCTTGCATATGTGTAGAATCAATAAAAAAAACAGTGTCTGTGTATAAATCTTACAAAAACGAAAAGTTCACGGAATTTAGGGGCTAAATGAAGGTAAAAACGGGAATTTTCTGATGGAAACTAGAAGAATCTCACCTGACACAAAATACGGAAAAAAACGCTCTAAAAACGCCACGAGTGAGAATTTCACATCAACATACACAAGAGCCTCGTCTGTGAAATTGTCTTTGAGAGAGTTTCTCACAGCGTTCTCAATGGCTCTCACGTCATCGGGAACAATACGAGATGCTCCCGATGGAGGCTCTGAATCATGTGAACGCTCCCATACTGAAGAAAGCCATGTGTAGTGTTCACACAGAGAGATAAAAATGGACCGCGGTGAGGTGAGTTTCCTCGGAAGATCTGGGGGGTTTCACATAGCGGGGCACCCCCGATCGGCGTCCCCCGGGGGATTGGACCAAACACCCTGGATAGTCAAAATACTGGGTTTTGGTCCTCGTTAAGTGAATCATGCAACCTTCTGGTGACAAGATTGCTTCCTTACCACTAGGTCATGACTGCCCATTGTGAGCATGTAGCTCTGTGCCTTGAAAAGGTCACTGCTTTCTTTTATGTCATTAAAAAAATGTTTTATAAAAAAATGTTTAGTAAATATAAGTAACCACACCTTTCATATGACATATTCCAGGGGTAATATATTTGCTCTGGGATGACCTATATTCCCTGACTATTTTACCTACTGTATGTGTCATGCTATTCTTGATCCGTCATTATCATGTGCATGTTCTCCTGTACTATGTTGTTCTGCAGATCTAAAGCATTCAAGCGTGACAAATGTGCACGCGCAGAAATTGCACATACTTTTATATTTGCATTTTAGCAATGTATGAAGCAATTTTTTTCTAAAACATGAGCAAAGGAAAATAAATTCATCCTTGGATGTGAGTGGGCAGTCATAATACTGAATTTCATACCTGAAAAAGATTATCTCACTAAGCTGGAAAATCTGGCAAGTGCTATGCGGGCCATGATCTGTCTTATCAACTGCTGTACCTGAGAAGACAGAATCTGAACAATGAGCCTGTCTGCACCAATGAAAAGTGGAATCTGGATTAGTCGCCTTTATTTATTCCATATTGACAGCAGTAGTTACATAAGTGTATTTTAGCAAAAGGTAAATTTACATTTATATTTTTGTCTTGCAGGAAAAGATGAACAGCTTGGAAAGTTAATTTACAATGGCTTGGATGTTGCATCTGGACAGTTTGTTATAGTTTATGAGTGGGTTCTTCGGTGGCAGAAGATGGGCAAGTTTCTTACTACTCAGGAAAAAGAAAAAGTTGACAAATGCAAAAAACAGGTAACCACTTTTTTGTTGTATTTTTGTATGTGTGGGTGAAGGATGTTAGTGAATTTTATTAAGCGAATGTAAAAAAAAAAAATACACTTGTATTAACTTCTCTCCTGCGATGCTGATCGGGCTCCCGCAGCCTGGTTCTGGAGGGTGGGCATGGCCTGTATAGAGGCGGTATCCAATAAAAACAATGGGCACTGGCCATAAATGCAGGCGGTGCCCGCTCATCGCCCTAAACCAATGTTGCACCAGGAAAATCAGCAGCGTGGGAAATGCAGGTAAGATGTGATTGTGTGCATGCGCATACATCCGTGAGCAAATGTATGCATGCGCAGGACGATGGACGAGCAACAGACAGGCAGGAAAATCTGCACAGGGCAGGAGAGCCTGAGGAGCCAAAAACTATACTTACTTTCGGTATTTTTGTGCCTATTTTTTGTTTACAGTGAATGATGCATTTTGTTTTTGTTATAATGTTGGAGCGACTGTCAACTGTAAAAAAAAAAACAAAAAAATTCTAGTGAGTTAATAACATTCAACCAGAAGACTAGAATCTACTGTCTCTGTCAGGGGGAGGGGAGGTTGTGCATGTTTTGCCAGTTAGTACCTTCTGTGGAGGGGGTCCCATCACATCCACCATGTATGAGGCATCTAAAGCATCAGGGATTTGCATTGCTGTAGGCGCTGGTGCGGTTGTCTATGGGGGAGCATATCCGTTGTGGCTTCGACTCAACTTTCGACATCCTGTGGTAAGTCTTTGCTAGGGGCGTTTGCTTCTCCACAAGTTCTCATTTATCGGTCTGCGTTGAACCTTTCAGGGAGGGGGGCTAAGCTGGAAGAGGTGGTGCTGTAAGACTGGACCTGAATTATCCCTGCGCAAGCACAAAAACTTGTGAGCTGCTGTCCAGCTGATTCAGAATCATGAAAGGGACTTTTCCTGCTCAGAGCAAAATCCTCGAATAGGAGGGATTTTATCGTGACAATGGACATTAAGGGTGCCTACCTATACATTCTGATGTTTCAGGTCTCCATTGATACCTGATATCTGTGTTGGGATCTCCACATTTCCATTTGTGGCATTGCCATTCGACTCATTCACAGCTGGCAGAATAGCTGGCAGGGATCATAGCCCTGCCAGGACAACAGTGAATTCAGATCATACCCTTATTTTGATGATCTCGTCTTCAGGGTTCCCTCCAGCGGGGAGGCAGAGAGGAATGTCTTGACATGTTTTAAATTGTTTTGTCCAGTGTGACCGTTTCCTGGGTATGATTCTGGACCCAGAGCAGGCCAGGATCTTCTTTCTGGTAGAGATATGCAATGCACACCAGGAGACTGTAAGGGTTCTTCTAGTGGGAAACAGATCGAATAGTCATCCGGGCATCCTTGGGACACGTGGTGTCTTCCCTAAAGTGCTCCAGTTTAAGCTTTTTGCCTGTGGGAGCAGATTGACAGAAAGTCTGGACTGCATATTTTTCTTCTTTAGATGATCAGGGACTCACTTATTTGATGTCTTTGGTAACTTCAGTCCTATATGCCAGGTAAATTTTTCTTTTCAGTTCATAGACCACTCTGACCATGGGTGCCAGTCCATTGTCTTAGGGGATCCTCAAGGTTCAGAGTTGTTGGGGCCAGCAGGGGAGTCAGCTTGTCTTAGGTGTGTTGGAACTGATTCAGTCCCTCAGACTGACCAAACCTTGAAGGATCCAGCTGGACAATATAACGGCAGTAGCCTATGTCAGGCACTGAGTTTTCACTCGGAGAAAGTTGCCCTTTTGAGTTCTGAGGTGGATCATCTGAGGGGCATAGAATTTTATTCTGTATATTTCAGCGATTTTCTTCTCTGCTATAGGCCCTTCATTTAGAGGTGTTTCACGCTTGTGTGCTCAGTTAGAGCAGCCAGATGTGGATCTGTTTGTGTCCCTTTACAACTGAAAGGTGGAGATAATTGTTGCCAGAGTAGAAGATACGTTGGCAGGGCTGGTCTGGTGTCTTCTTGGATGGATTTCCATCTGGGGAGTTCAAATCATGACAACTGTGGACCCCTAACTCCCAATCTGCGGCCCCAACCTCTCTCCATACACTTGGAGGATGGGCATGCACCAAATGGCACATGCGGCCGAGACATACATTTGGAAATTATCTCTCTGCTGAAAGTTCTGCAGGCACTATAAGCCAGACACTCAAGAGGCAATGCTTCAAAACTGCCGCCTCCATATAGATCATATGGAAAACAGAAACCGTAGGAGTTATCTGTGCCTGAGGGGCATCCCAGAAGCGTCAGCTGGCGAGAACAAATTGTGACCACTATTTTCAATTCATTACTTGAAAGAGTGCTATCCACCTCCATAGAGCTTGACAGAGTACATAGAGCACTAGGCCAGTGGAACTCTGTCAAGAAGGAATGTAACACATTCTTGCATAAAACGCATCTGAATTTTGAGAATGTGTTCACCTACCTTTGCTGCGACCCAGTTGCCATTTCAGACCTACCAGGGGACAGGACTCTAGGGGGCTTCGCGGACAGAGGCACCTGTGGAGTCCTATAAGGCCCTATGATACGGCGCATGAGGGGAATATACACAAGATGGCCTTCCAGGATGGCTAAGCTCTTTGGGACGCTCACATTTCCCCCTTATCATCTGGGTTGTGAAATAGATGCAAAGGAGGGGTGGCAGCCGCTCAGACCATTTTATAACTAACCTGGGAGGTGCACGTTAGCAGGGCAATTAGGATACAAAAGTCTTAAAGGAGCCACAGCACTCAACCCTGTTAGCTTGCAGACCAGCCTACACACATCTACAGAAGTATGCTTAAGCTGCACCACCAGCACCAAGGTGCCTCTGTGGGATGCAGTCCTAACTCTAATCTCTGAGAGCCCCTCTAGACGTGCCCGCGCCGGCCGTCTGTGAATGGCCGGCGCGGGCACGCGCGCGTCAAGAGTGACGCGCGGGAGGCGGCGGCGGAGGAGCCGCTTGTCCGCGGCTTGTCCGTCGGCGCGGGGAGAGGTGAGTTTTTCGGGGGGTTTCACACAGCGGGGCACCCCGATCGGGGGTGCCCCACCGAAGTGGACCAAGACCCAGGATAGTCAAAATCCTGGGTGTTGGTCCACTTTAAGCATACTTCTGCAGATGTGTGTGACCGAGCCCTCTGTTTTTAACCAAGTTTAGAGACAGATTGTAGGCTGGTCTGCAAGCTAAAAGGGTTGAGTGCTGTGGCTCCTTTAAGACTTTTGTATCCTAATTGCCCTGCTAACGTGCACTGAGCAGCTGCCACCCCTCCTTTGTTTCTCATGAATTTGTGCAAGCACATGGGGTGTGGGGTCTAGGCTGTATTGCAAGGTCTTCGACCCTTCCACCCCATGGCTTGCACTTAAGGTTTAGGGCAACCTTAGGTAAGCCTGCTCCCAATTTATCTATTGCATTGTATGTCCCAAATGGGGCTCTCAAAGATTAGAGTTAGGACTGCACCCCACAGAGGCACCTTGGCGCTGGTGGTGCAGCTTAAGCATACTTCTGCAGATGTGTGTGACCGAGCCCTCTGTTTTTAACCAAGTTTAGAGACAGATTGTAGGCTGGTCTGTAGTGCTGTGGCTCTTTTAAGACCTCTGTGAAATGGATGCGTCTGCTCCGGAAGCAAGCCCAAATGAGTAGTAGATTGTGATATGTTTTGAATCCGCATCTAAGCGTGACCCAATGTTTATGTCAATGTTTGTTTAGCTTGCCTGGTTTAGCAGTGTAGTTATCCTCTTACATGTTATTTTTTGCTGCTCAAAAGTCATTTCGCACCACGGGAATTGGAGTATTTGTTTGCGTCCTGGCTCCATGTCGACAGACATAGTACCCCCAGTAGGCCACCATGTAGGTTTTTGTCACCTATTAGGCTTTTCCTTCTAGGAAAGTTTAGTTGTTTCCTTCCCCCTACTCCATCTTCATTTTACATTCTTCCCTTTTATACAGTATCCTCTTGCCTCTCTAAACGTTCCTTTTCTTGCCCTTCCCAGCTCCCTACTGTGAGTGCACTATGCCATAGTCTATACTCTTTGGTACCATGAGGTCTGACGTTAACATTTTCTCTTAACAAGGGTATGAACACACCAGAAAAGAGGTCCTTAATTTTCACAAATCTGAAAGGGTTGAAGGGGCAGGTAGCCTTCCTGCAAGAAACGCATTTTAAAGTCTCTAACCCCCCTCGCTCGGCAACAGAAGCTATACCACAAATACTCAATCATCCAATAATAGGCCCAGCTCTATACGACTGTCAGATCTACTTCCAACACCAAGAGGTCTCCCTCCCTATCTCCTGTTTATGCCATCCTGGGAAATACATGTTTTCTCCCGGGGTGCGAGGGACATACAGAGAAGTTCTGAAGGGGAGCAGGTTTGTCCAAGGTGAAGCACTTCTTGCCACAGGATAGGTGGGCCGACTTGAATGACATGGCACGTACAAAATGTGTCCACAAAATGTGTCAACAGTTACAGCTGTCACATTTTTTTCCCAGAAAACATGGGGGAATCTAGATGCCCCACTCCCTTAGAGGAACTGTGCTTAAGCAACAGCCCTGAAAGACATACCCTCTCATATAAAACGCTAACTGCTCCCCCTGATATGGACACTCTGGCCTTATCAAAAATGGAAGGAGAACTTAAAAATCGCTTCCCCGCCTAGAGACCGGCGCTGTGTGATGTTTCTCAGGGTCTCTTCCCACCATCTGCCATCTTATGATCCTGGGTGCCGCGTCGTGCTTGGGGAGAAGAAGCCTTCACAGGTAGGTTCCTGGCTGTTTTACCATTTCTTCCCTCCTGCCATAGAGGGGGATCTGCTGACAGAGATTTCCTTCATAAATTTAACCCTTTAACTGCCAATCTACCTGGATATTTTGTCATTCTCTGTTGCCAGACCATTTTCTGTATTTTGCCCTGTACATGCTTAACTATCATTTTTGAAGAGATTTCCCAGGTAATCAGGAAAATTATATATTGTTTTTTTCAGCAGAGTCTGGAGTTTAACATAAAATGTCTTGATTGGCCTTGTTTTATTGTATTCTCGTTATTTTTGGGTGAAATATGTGCAAAACAAAATAACAGAGGATTTTTTTTAATTTTTTTTTTTTGTAATAAAAAAAATGTAAGCTTGTCGATAAAATCATACTCCATGTAAAAGCTCAATTTTTTCCGGTTACAGTGGTTCCACATATGTATTGGTGGACACTCTTTCCTGCCCAGGAAACTCTGCTTTATAAGATTTTTTGATAAAATACAACTGCTATGCGCACCTTGTAGTTTTTCCAGAAAAACAACCCTTTACATTTGAAATACCCCCCACAAACTATGTATTCTGCATATATTACAATATGCAAAAAACAAATAAAATCTGAAAAAAGCAAGGTCCCCTGAACAGAACAATACCCAACATGCATATGTACTGTCAAGGGTGGGGTTGCCAAGCACCCCAAATCTCTCACCAGTTCACAAAGGGATAACTGGAAAAAAGACACCAGGCAGAGAAAATGGCTTTATTAAAAAAAAAGTTTTTTTCTTTACTCACCTCCGATCGTCAGCTCTTCTGTCCTTTGCTGATCTCGAAGACAGATGCAGTGATCACTGGCGGGGGGGAGACAGGGGATCAGAGGATCCCATGGCCCTCCACCCATCTCTCCAGCCGGGAGCGGCATGACGTTATCCGCCCGACCGGCAAGGGGCTAATTGTGAGGATGGAACGGCGGTGGAAGTGGGGGGAGGGGGCTTGTCGGCCCTCTCCTGAAGACCAAGTCCTTCGATTACTTTTCTATAGAGATTGTAGGCATGCCTGATTTGTTCCAGTAGGCTTTTGAGCCCTTGTCCTTGACCTGCAAATCTTTTCCCATTCTGCATCTGAGTATATTTCCCAAATCTGACCTCCAGTTTCTTGCTCTGACTGCGCTGTCCTTGTCTGCTAGTACAGAGTATGTCCAAGAAAGTAAATGTGCTGTGGGTCCCTAGCCTATACATATTTTCTCAATTGTAGTTAGACCTCTTGTATATTGTTCAACTAGCTTTTTATTTGTGAGAAAATGTATAACACCCAGTGGGGTGGTAGTCTGATGTTCTCAGGATATTTTTTTTGAGTGAGAGACCCTAGAAACAATAAGTCCTACATGTGATTTCTAAATGTGCTAGTGGTTCTTTATATTGTTGCTTTTGCTCATAAGCCCCTTCATTCAGCAGATCACCATACATGTGCCTCTCTAACCTAACCCAATCTTTGGTTGGATTGCAGTTCCACCACTCTGGCTAGATGGATTGCCCTCTGATACAGCTCTATGTCAGGAGCAACCATTCCTCCCTTTGCCTTGGAGGCTGACAGGGTGATATGGTGGTTGATGTAAGGGGGTTTATTGTTTCAAATGAATTTCATAAACTGCTGTTTGATCTCCCTGAGAAATGTATTTGGTAAAATTATGGGAAGACATTGAAAGATCTATTTTTAAAACTGCAACACGCCAGAACCACGAAAGCCTAGGGACCATTTATAAATGTCCTTTATGCATTCCCATAGCTGTACATAATTTAGTGAAAACTGTTCTGCTATGTGATTGATACCTAAAACTTTTTTTCTTCCAGCAGAATGGGAAGGCATGTCTCAACTGAGACACCACAATGCCGCAAACTTGAAGTAATTAATTTTAAGGTTAGATAATCTGCTAAATGTTTCTATCTCTTTCATTAATTTTGGTATGGAGGTCTGGGGTTTTGTGATAAAGAATAGCAGATTGTCCACGTACACAGCTATTTTATATTCCCTAACCTTAATTTAAGTTTCTGATATATCATTGTTTCCTCACATGCCTAATAAAAGGCTCTAAACTGAGGGCAAATTTGAGAGGGGACAAGGGACAACTGTAGTTGCATTGCAAATTTCAAAAAGTTAGTGGACTTCGATAATTTTTGCTAAAGGGTTATTTTCCTCGAAACCCATATTAGCAAGCGTGTCTCTGATCCAGGGCCACGCTACTCTGTTAACCACCTTTTCTGTATCTGTAGACAGGGAAAGCATGCCTACTCCCCTAGCCTGTATACAGCATTTTACTAATTCTATCAGCTGACTCCTTTTGAGACCCGTTGTTGTAGAGATCCCAGAGGTAGGGGAGCTATTTCAGATGTTTATAATCACTTGATCTTAGGGTCTGGAAATTTGTGCCCTTCCTATATGCAGAGCTTGCAAAAAGAACTCAATAAAAAATTTGATCGAAAATGTTGGTCTCAGATGTGGAGATCGTCTTTTGGCACCTTTTCATCTCTGGCATCAATTGAAGCTAACAAAGTTAATGACAAGATGGTATCTGGTCCTGAGCGAATGAATCATTACACCACTGGTTTCCGGGGGCTCTGGTCCAAAATTTTTCAAGTTCTTAGTAAAATTTTGGGGAGACATATTGTTAAAGATCCCTGGATAGCTCTCCTTAACACACCTATTGTTCGTAGCACTGTAGCGCAAAAGCAATTGATAAATAATTCTGACAGGGGCAAAGATGCTCATTGCTAGTGCTTTGAAATTGCCCACCCTAAGTTTTAGAGAATTCAAAAATAAAAGCAAATTATATTATGAGCATGAAAAAGATGTCCACCATCCATAATGGCAATCGAGAGATTTAGAGAGAGATGGTCTCCTTGGGTGCAACATTATCTGCCAATGGATTTTGATGCCAATCTTTTGGTAGTAAGATTTTCTCTCCCAATCCATTCCAGGCTGTCAGCTTCAGTAATGAATGGGTCAATTCCTGCCCGGAGGGCGTGGACTGCAAGATAGAAAGGTGTTGCTTCTATATACTTCCGGCTGCCCCTTCACAAGTCAGTTTCATTCTTGCAGTTGGACAGGACTGCAAAGGTTCCATGGATTTTCTTTCTCCCTTTTTCTAGGATTTATGCAGGAAGCGGGGGATTTTACCCTGTCTGTCTTCTTTAATTTCCCACTGATCCTTGGATCCACTATGCCTTCTCAGCTATGCTATATGATGGGATCTTGGTGGTAATGGTAGCGCCAGGGTCTTGTGGTGCTTTAGGGTGTCATGGCACTCTGGGCTGAAGACTTTCTTTAAAAAGCAATCAGCCGCAGATTTTGGTCTGGTGAACCTGCAGGGGGAACCTGGATGTATTTTTATATATCCCCTCTTCTCCTTCCCACACGGCTTTTACTTGATTTCACTTTACTTTACCTTACCTTTTTTAAATCAGCGCTGTTTCTTTAAGGGGGCGGGTACTTGTTGGGGGCAGAGTCTCACACCAGGAAGCGACTGGCGGCGCGTGCTAGCGTTTATTCCTTTTCGGCTGCTCGGGCGGCGTGTCACTATTTCTTCGTCCGTAAAGTGAGCTGCTCTCTGGCTTTACCCGATACTATAGTGTCGGGATTGCGGCCTTGGGGAAGAATACAAAGCTAGAATTCTGTTTCTACTTTTATTTTCCTCGAAACCCATATTAGCAAGGGTGTTCAGCCTTCTTTATGCATTCCCTCCGTTTCCACTCCTAGGTCGAGTCCTAAAGAAGGTGTCTCGTAGTGGGGTGCCAACCATTCTAGTGGCTCCTTGCTGGCCAAGGAGAAGCTGGTTCACAGACATTATTATTATTATTATTGTTTATTTATATAGCGCCATCATCTTCCGTAGCGCTGTACAAAGTAGTAATTGCAGACAGGGTAGAAACATAAAGTACATAGACTATTTCAGATGCAGGGTTACAGAGTTAACAATGGATATTCTGAATACAAGATACAATAGTAAAGAGAGCCCTGCCCTTGCGAGCATACAGTCTAAAGACATAGTAAGAATGTCGGCAGGGAACGATCCAGATCTTCTCACACAGGGGCCTCTTCGGCACCCCAATTTTCGAATGCTGGTTTGACGGCCTGGCTATTGAAATGCAAACTTAACAGAGAGGGGTTTATCGGCCAAGGTTATTCACACCATGATCCAGGCCTGGAAGCAGACTTCTTCAAAGATTAACTACAGGGTTTGGCGGGCTTTCATCACCTGGTGTGAATCTAGGAACTTTCCTTGTAGGAGGTTTTCTGTCTCCAGGTTCCTTGAATTTCTACAGAAGGATCTGGAGGATAGACTCCAATTAAGCACGCTAAAAGGGCATGTGTCTGCCTTATCCATCTTTCTTCAGAAGCCCATTGCTGAGAATAGGCTAGAAAAGACTTTTTTAAGGAGTTACTCATGTGCGGCCACCGGGTAAGTTTGGGACTCAAACTTAGTATTGTCGGCCCTGCAGGGCGCGCCTTTCGAGCCCTTCATAGATGCTCCTCTGAGCTTATTGACTAAGTTCATTTTTCTAGTAGCTATTACTTCGGTACAACGGATTTCTGAATTAGCAGCGTTGTCAGTTAAACCTCCTTATTTCGAGTTACATAGGCTGTCTTCCGATTTAAGTCGGATTTTCCGCCCAAGGTGGTTTTTCCTTTTCATCTTAATGAAGAGGTGGTTTTACCATCTTTATGTCCGGAAATGGTTCTTCATTCTTTGGATGTCGTAAGAGTTTTAAGATATTATATCTCTGCTAGAAAGTCCTTCCGTAAGTCTGACTTTTTGTTCGTTATAGCCGAGAGTCCTTGGAATAGAGCCCCCCTTTCAGGTTACAGCTCATTCCACTCAAGCTATTGGCACTTCCTGGGCATTTCAGCACCAGGCCTCGGTGGAACAAATTTGTAAAGCAGCTACTTGATCTTTGGTTCATACATTTACCAAGTTTTATAATTGTTAGAGCTTCGGCGAATTCCGTTTTTGGTAGGAAGGTCCTACAGACAGAAGTGAGTTAAGTTTTTGGCTGCTGCTACTCTTTTTCGGATCCCGCCCAGACGTAGGGCCACTGCTTTTGGAAGTCCTGTTTGTTACAGAAGCTGACGGTCTGGAATGGATTGGGAGAGAAAATACAATTCTGTGACACCCGCCTGTAGAATTGTTTTCTCTTCTACATCCATTCCAGGCCGTTAGACCCTCCCTTCTTCTTGGTTACGGTTTCTACTCCTTAGATGCTTAGTCCTGGTGGATCTGTATATATGTAAATTGCAGCATTAAAAAAAAAAAAAAAAAAAATATATATATATATATATATATATATATATATATATATTAGAAAGAGAGAGAACTGTGGATTAACATTTTTGTCTCTGACAGATCATAGATGTTTTAGCCTCCCAGTCGGTTGTTCTACTGCTTTTCAATTACTGACGTGTGATGGGGCAGCCAGAAATATATAGGGCCGGGGGAAGCCACACCTTTCTATCTTGCAGTCCACGCCCTCGGGGCGCGCACGGACAGCCTGGAATGTATGTAGAGGAGAAAACTTCTATAGGTGAGGGTCACAGAATTGTATTTTTCCCCCTTCTTTCCCCCCTTTCCTTTCCTTTACTTTCGTCTGCATAATAATTAACGTATAGGTTGCTAGCGTTTCTGGTGTTAGGTGTGCCTCTAGATTACCTGCTATTTTAGGAATGTCTGGAAAATTGGTTATGCAACTTTGATTTATCTATATATCTTTATTTGCTCTTTACTCAATAAAATGATTGAAACAGAAAATGTATCTATTGATACAGTCTCATGTAATAAAAATTTAACCTAAAGCAGAAGTCCAGTCTCCAGGCGACATGGGGGAATAAAGTGTAATTCCCAGCCACTTCACTGTTTCGGCAGTTAAAAGCGGTACAACGCCTACGGGACAGGAACCCCATGGTGTGCATCCACCACCTCCACCTCCTATTATAGACAATAGATTCCATATAGAGCTTGTCTCTAGATTACTGAGCGCACAGCTAGAGCAACGTGTGAGCTACACATAAACCTGCAACACAATCGGCAAATAGGCACGTTTGTATAAATGAGCTGCAGGCTCATTCATGCAGTACTAGGACTGATGTGAACAAGCTGGCGCAGTAGCAAGGCCACCACTATAGGAATGAGCATGCTGTGCTTATTGTGCCTGCGCAATCTTTCTCTATGGATTGGGGCACATGGGATAGAAAGAAGATGATAGCTTTTTGACGGCGAAAAATGGCAGCAGGTGGGTATTTTTTATATAAAAGTTGCTCTGAGCTTGTTTGATTAGCCCATCCCTGCTGACTGGACATCCACTTTAAGCTGCAGTAAATATTGCATCAGTGTGTACATGGCGTTGAGAATAAGAACATTGGATGTTTATTTATATTACTTGTAAGCAGTGAATGTATTTTTTTATTGGACATTGTTTAACTGTGATGACATAATGTTATCAATTTTTCATCTTTTTTTTTTTTTTTTTTTAATAGATTCAAGGTACAGAAACGGAATTCAACTCCCTCACCAAACTAAGTCACCCTAATATAGTGCATTATCTTGCAATGCAAGTTAAAGAGAAAGATGATTCCATTTCTGTTGCAATTGTGGTTGAATATGTTAATGGGTCTAAACTTTCCAGCTTCCTTGAACGGGAAATTCAGGTTCCTGTGGACCAGCTAAGACATTATGCATCCCAACTTCTATCTGCCTTGGACTATTTGCATAGTAATTCAGTTGTACACAAAGTATTATGTTCCTCAAATGTGCTGGTAACTGGTGATGGCAAAGTTAAACTAACGGACTATAGCCTTTCCAAACGCCTGGCAGATATCTGCAAAGACGATATTTTTGAGCAGACCAAAGTGCATTTCAGCGAGGATTCACTGCCAACCAAAACTGGCAAGAAGGGTGATATATGGAAACTTGGCCTGTTGTTGTTGTCACTTAGTCAAGGCATGATTACTAAGGAATACCCAGTAAAAGTACCTAAGGAGCTGCCTGTGGACTTCCAGGATTTCCTCAATAAGTAAGTTACTTTTGTAAAAATGTTTGCATAGCGTCAAGTTCTTATTTGGTTTAAACCATACAGAGGCAATACAGAAAATGGCAATATTAAATACACGTTTACTTTCTGGTTGCGGTATATAATGTATAGTCTGAACAAGCCTCCGGGAACAGCGCTGCCTTGATAAGTTTGCACTTCAGTTCTGATCTTTTCAATAGATGGCATTTTTGAGACTTACCCCACTTGTAGATGTTGCACTCTACTAACTGTAGTATAGTATTCTTGGTTGAAGGCTAGGGGTGATTTTCCTCTAAGGGGTTTGACCTGAAAGTGACACCTTTCCATCCCATCGTTTAGCTGCTTTACTCCCAGATTCCAAGTGATCCAGTATCTGCAAAGGGGTGGCTATAGCTTTTTTTCCCACCTTGATACCCTCCAGGGACAGCACACTTTATTTCCGGATTCTTCTCTGGCTGTGATCAGTGCTCCAGATCTTCCAGCTCAAGTTTCTGTCTGGGCCTCTGCAGAGACTGTGCATTCTAGACCTTCACCGGCAGTCATGAAAAGTTCTGTGCTTTTTGGAATAACTTCCAGCTTTTTTATTTACCTTCTGCATCAGCCCTACATTTTTATATACCTGCAGCATCAGCCCTCCAGAATCACTGTCAAGATGATCACCCGTAGAGAAATAAGTCTCTGAATTTTACTGCTGCAGCGAATCTGGAATAATCCTGCGGCATTGTCCGATCAGCTGAAAAATGAATAGATCCGAGTTAGCCAGACACCCCAGATTACCTGGAGGATTTGATGCACCTGGCGATCAGCTGTGAAATGAGGCCTGTAATTGGCTAGGTCTTGACCACACACCTGAGACTCGTGGCCCAAAGACCATGAAACTATGCACAGGCAGTGCACTTTTTGCTTATACTATGGTGTGCATCTTATATAATAAAGGGGTGGAACAATTACCTTCTCAACACCTTTATGACTGCCCAATTGACCTGCTTCCTGGGTCCATAATATCTTTTGACCAGATTTACCCTCTCTCTGTGCCTGAGTTACAGACACTTCAGGATCATCATGATGAAAACCTGACCAAGGACGTATCTATTCTTTGACTAAAATAACGGCCTGTGATGCTTAAACAGAGGAAGAATGCTCCTACACAATTTGTTGGCCTTAGTCAAGTTTGCCAAGTTGCCCATGGATAACACAGCAAAGCAGCTTAGCAGGAGTCTCTACCTCTCCGCAGCCATGCACCGTGCCCTGTAGCTTAAAAAGTGGTCTTAGGGTCAGGGATGTTGGGTAGGGTACAAGCTTGAATGTATGAGGTGGCCTTCCCCCTGATTCCTGTAATCCAGACTTCCCCACGTCCCAGTTAACCTCTTCCCAGCAGGGTTGCATTCTGGGAATGCATTTAGTCATGGTCCAGGCTAACAAAGGGTTTTAATTCTCTTTTTGCTATTGTCTGGCAAAAAGTTGATATCTGATGTTTTGGAAGGTTAATTCTCACCATTCTCAAGCGACCTGCATTAACTTTTCTTTGGACTTATAGAAGTGCTTCTTAGCAATGATATTCCATGGGTCTTCAAGCTTAAGAGAGAGAGCAAGGTTGTCCGCTTCAAGCGTCTCAATATCATCTGTGTTGTTGGCATTGGAGACAGTTAGGTTGGCCATTTGTTGCTTGATAACCATAGTCCGCTGGTTGAGGACACCGTGCTGTGCATTCCTCCTGTTTATAATTTTCTGAGACCATTTCTCAAGGGCTGTTGGCAGAATAATGTCAAACTGCGCAAGCATGGGATCAGAAGCTTGTGGTGAACTGACAGGAGGTAGGACAGCAGATTCCTGCAATGGTTCGTCAATCCAGCTCTCATCATCAGGAAACAAGTTGTCAGTGTTCAGAAGGGCTTCCCCAGGTGGCTGGGACTGCAGCACCATAGTTGAGTGTGAAGTAAGAATTAGTATCTTAGAAGATGGGGTTAATGCTGCCCTTGAGTGAACTACTGGAATCCAGTAAGCACACAGGAGACAGCTAATACTAATGAAAGTTTAGGAATATAAAAGTAGTCAGGTGTCTCCCTAACAATTTGATAGGGGAATTAATAGCTCCAAGAGTAGCAAGCAGGATGTTCTCTATGGCGTATTTGCACACTTTCAAGTGCCTGCTAATAAAAAAAGAAGGCCCCCTTGCTGTGCTGCAAACTGCCAATAAAAGGATGCCTGGCTGTTATTGACAGTCTTTCATGGAGAACTGGCTCAAGACTGCTTGTTGCTTGAGAGCTCCCTGACATGCATTGTCTCTCTCCCCTCACTGACAGGCCACGGGCTGCCTGGCTGCACGAGAACTGTGGCCTCGACGAACTGTGGCCGCTTCTATCTTCTCTCCTGTGGACAATCTGAGCGCCTCAAAGGGATGAGGGAAGTCCCAAGGATCTCCCCCGCCTGCCCGCCGACAGTGCACCACCATAGCCTTGCTGGGGCAAATGATCAGACCAGCGAACTACACCTCCACCATCAGCCCTGCACACATGCGCACTTTCCTCTCGCCATTTTTATTTATTTTTTTTATTTTACTTTTTTATTTGGGGGATTTTAATCCTTAATAGTGCACATAGTAGTAGTGTTTGATTTATCTCATAAAACACTCCTTTTAGTTTGGGTTGTCTCCTGGGCAGGAATGGGTGCCTACCAATACATATGTGGTACTGTAGCAAAAGGGGGAGAGGGGGAAACACAGCCAGGGTCCTGAAGCAAGTTCTAGGAATCTTACAGACCATGCCCAGTATGCTGTTTATTATTTAGCATCACAGAGCCAAGGGCCATGCCCACTTGCTTCGGAATAGAAGTCATGAGGTGATCCCGTAAACCTTGATATCTCACCCAATTCTTTTTCAAATTTCTTAAAAATGAAAAACCGTTTAGGACCGTTCCAAACATAGCCCAACACAATGGTTTAACAATTGACTTTACCTGCTGTAGCACTTTAAAGTGGTACAGAACCCTGTATTTTCACGATCCTTGATTTTGGACCTTCCACCAGAGGCATCCTGGATTGGAATGTCCTGCTCTGTGTTTTCCACAGATTGCCAATAAAACTCCCCTTCTGGTAATTCAATGCTTTACCCATCTGTGCTTGTGCTCCATTAATACAGTAGATTCTCAAGCTTTGACTCTACAGGGAAAGGCAACAGATTAAAACTGCAATATCAGACATGCAGCACTGAACACCAAAAAGCCCAGCATGGAGTATTTTTACATTTTCACTTTAGGTGAAAATGAAATAGAAGAGAAGTGCTTGAGTGCGAAATCAACCTCTAGGTAGACAATTTAAGGGAATTGCATTTTTTTTTCTTTCTATACAATTGCACACGCATTAACCGCTTGATAGTCGTATAGTTATTATAATTTACATACAGATGTAGCAACTATTAGCCGACACTTCCCAGTTCAGCTCATTGTAATATCTCACAAAAAAACATTGAAAAGCATTTAAGATTTCAATGCACTAGTGCACCAAGTGGAGTTTTAAAGAAAGCTGCATATGTAGTTTGTTGGCTCAATTCTGGATTTCTTGATTGTTTTGTAAGATTAGCAGGATTACTAAAAAAAAATAAGTAACTTGACTGTCGAAGGCCTCCCATCATGATTTTTTGAACATAAAATGTTTTGGGGAAAAAGAAACAAAAAGACTAGAAGGAAATTATTAGAAAGAAATAGAAATTCTTGATTGCATTGAGCTGGGGATGATGGTGGGGGGTGAGGGGGGGGGGGGAGAACCACCAAAAGCTTAAATCAACCATCATGTTACTCCCTAAATATTGAAGAAGATTTAATATAGGAGAAAGTAAGGATTTTTTCCTATTCTGGGAAGATGTCTGTGCTACATTTAGCAGATATCAAGCCGGGGCATCTTTTTAAATCAACTTCCGTTAAGTCCTGCATAAATTTATGTGCCTCAGACCACAATTTTGTTAGTTTAGGATAACTCCAGAGGATATGAAGTATTTTGCCCTGAGCATGCGAGCATCTCCAACACAGGGGGGAGCTAGTAGAAACTATATTGGACAATCTAGAAGGCACACAATACATAGTAACGTGGTATGGAAGGCTGAATAAAGACTGTAGTTCAGTCTGTTTATCTCTTTCAAGTGGTCTAGCTATTTTTAACTTGAACCGTGATTTGACTGATGAGATATGTTTTTTCCTCTATTTAACTATTGAGGATTCCACCTTTATCACACTCTTAAAGTATATGATGTGAAGCACATTCTGAGCCTGGTAATGCTTTTATAGCATGTTTTTTTTTCGGACCCAATTTTCACATAATGAGGCGCTAAGTATGGCATTTAATTTGGATAAAGGATGTATATTTACTATACAGGCTGCCTTTGACACCCAAGGAAGCGAAAACCCCTTATACCAGGGGCAAGATATTTGCTATTTAAGAGGCACAAAACTCTGGTCATTAAGCAATTAAAAAGATATTGGGACATTTGTACCATAGAGAATTATATCCAACATAAAACAATCCTGGGGGGGGGGTTAAGGGAATGTATTATACCAGCTGAGCACTTATGCTCAGATAGACTTATTTTAAAGTGGCAGAAAGAATGTATTGAACATGGGATAAGATTCATGAACTTGATTATAGAAGAGGTAAATTCAACTTGCAGAACTGGATGAGAGTATCAAGGAAAGTTGTACTAAGTTAGATGCATTTGGAGATGCCCCAGACTTTCAGAAACGGAATGATTTGAACAAAAAGGAAGTGGAACATGTTCAGAAATCGGTAAATGAAATCAAGCAAAAGAAGTTCTGTAAGGACATAGCTGAGTTTGAAACAGGTAAAGTGTTTTTGGAGATAAAATCTGGTAGAGTGAACCCTAGACAAAGAGATTTCCAGTGATTTGTCTGAGGGAGAGAGAGGTGTCTGTTGATAGTCCCCCATGTATATCCTGAAAATCCCATTGGTCGGTGTCTTTTCCTTAGGGAGGACAGAGAAGGGGACAGAATTGCCACTCGGGTGAAAACATTGAGAGTGACAAGGAAAATGAAGGGGATGGGTCCCCCATGAAAAAGTCAGCTCAGAGGGAGGTACTTTGAATGTGATTAATTTATCTGATTTTGTCTTAAATAATGATCAAATTTCATTGTTATCAAATGTCCTCTTCTTTTCTCATTCTGCAGGGGGTGATGAATTTATTATGTTTCTAGACACAGCACTGTTTCTTTGGAAGGTCCTCTTTAGAACAATGTATGCTGAACTGGGGGATGAGATATCAACTAATGAGACCAGTAGTCAGATAGGGTTGAGAGATGACAGCTCTATTAATATGTTAGAGTGTGGAGGGGATGAGATTCCTGATTTGATGGTCGACTTGGGGAGGTATAAGGTTGCACTCAAGGAATTTCCCGCTTCTCCGCTTTAACAGGAACATTGCCCTGTTTTTGCAGTTAGTGCAACGTGATCTGCACGCTTGCCTGGGCGCACCGACAATCTCACAAATGTAGAAACTAAGGCCCTAAGAGAGTTAGCTAAAGCACCCGGAATAACTGTACGCCCAAGTGATAAGGGTGGTAATTTGAATGAGGATTATTGAGGAAATTGAGGCTCAATTGAGTGACCCCAATACATAACAAAACATTGGAGGTAATCCTTTTCTCAGGGTAGTAGCAGCCTTAAATGATAAGCTTGATTGGGCTAGTGAAGAAAAGTTAACTCCCAAGGTATTGGAATATCTGAGGGTGGTGGTTTATAATATTCCAGTGTTATATACATCCTTAAGATTCATAAGTGTCCCTCTGCACCGCCAGGCATACCCATTGTTTCTGGTAATGGGGGGCCTGTACAGGGTACAGCGCGATTTGTAAATTGAAAATTTTACCATCATTTGTGTTGGATAGTAGTGATGTGTTGAAAAAATGAACTTTCAGATGGATGAGAATTGGTTCTTGGCCAGTATTTATGTGAAGAGATTATATACCTCTATCGCCCAATCAGTAGGTTTAGAGGTGGTTGTATCAACTCTTGATGAGATTGGTCCTTGTGATGCGGCATATAATGCATTTGTTGTGGAGCTGCTGGAGTTACTGTTGAAGAATAATTTCTTTTGGTTTAATAATGGTTACTACCATCAGACATAGCCCCTACCCTTTGTTAGCCCATTAATTTGACCACATCACTAAGTTATTAAAATATTTTTTTCATAGTTTGTGTTCTTTTCTTAGAAAAGATTATTTCTTACTCATCTTGCACATAATTACATGAAAAATTACAGAAAATACATTTTAAAACTTTTTTGCAAATGCATTATTTCATTACTTTATCATTACTTTACGAAAGCTATGTGTAATATTTACACGTAAAGACAAAAATGAGATGGAATATAGAAGGCTCTGAATCAACCCTATTGATTGTACATTAATTAAGGTTTGGGTACTTTGTGGTTTGGATTCTTTTTATCACTCTGCTCTACAGAGACCTATTATTTATTGTACATTTGCTTGACCGTGGTTATGCACACAATTCTACCTATTTATAACATTCATGGTTAGACACATTTTTTTACACGTAATTTATTTTGCCATTGAGTCTACAATTAAATATATAGCCCACATGCCCCCTGTTTGTCATTGTTTTTAATTGTCAATAGTGGTTGTCATGTTTTGCTTTATATTCTTCTTCATTAAAGGGATACAGAAGGCAAAGGCAATTGTTAGGCCATTGTGGCAGGCTATGTTTGGCACTGTCATAAATTATTTTCTGTTTTTATATTAAAGAAGGAATGGCTGAGATATCAAGGTTTACAGTTACACCTTATCATTTCTCTTCGGAAGCATGTGGGCGTGGTGGCCCTTGAGGATGACCATTGAGATCCAGCATGAGGAGACCATTTATTGCCTGAAAGACACACCCTGGAGTTGGCAGCAGCATGAGGAAACCATATATTGCCTGAAAGACACACCCTGGAGTTGGCAGCAGCATAAGGAGACCATATAGTGCCTTATTGACACATCCCGGAGTTGGCCACAGCATGAGACCATATAGTGCCTGAATGGCACACCCTGGAGTTGGCAGCAGCATAAGGATAGCATATAGTGCCTGATTGACACACCCTGGAGTTGGCAGCAGCATGAGGATGTGTCTTTCAGGCATAAGGATATAATATATTGCCTGAAAGACACACCCTGGAATTAGCAGCGGCATAAGGATATATTATATTGCCTGAAAGACACACCCTGGAGTTGGCTGCAGCATAAGAAGACCATATAGTGCCTGAAAGACACACCCTGGAGTTGGCCACAACATGAGGAGACCATTTAGTGTCTGAATGACACACCCTGTATTTGGCAGCAGCGTGAGGTATATAGTGCCTGAAAGACACACCCTGGAGTTGACCACAGCATGAGGAGACCTTATAGTTCCTGAATGACACACCCTGGAGTTGTCAGCAGCATGAGGCATATAGTGCCTGAAAGACACACCCTGGAGTTGGCCGCAGCATGAGGCATATAGTGCCTGAAAGACACACCCTGGAGTTGGCCGCAGCATGAGGAGACCTCATAGTGCCTGAATGACACACCCAGGTGTTGGTAGCAGTTTAAATAGACCATATATTGCCTGAAAAACACACCCTCGAGTTGGCAGCAGCATGAGGTATATAGTGCCTGAAAGACACACCCTGGAGTTGGCAGCAGCATGAGGAGACCATATATTGCCTAAAAGACACACCCTGGAGTTGGCAGCAGAATAAGGAGACCATATAAAAATTTTGGACATATATATATATATATATATATATATATATATATATATATATATATTCTAGGAATATTATTAAAAGTTAAGCTTTAAGTAATGAATTTCCTACTTACTTACTTGTGGTCTGATGCGGAGGAATGTCTGTACCTGGGGAGCAGCGCCTTAAATCTGTTTTGCACATCCATATTTCTGTGTTTGTGTGGCACCATGATTAATCGACTCCTGATGCATCAGGCATTGGTGGGTGGAAATCCTGGCTGATCCATGCCCGATTCATCTTCACATAGGTCAGTCTCTCATAATTTTCATGGACAGGTGAGTTCTCCTTGGGGTTACTCTGGCCCCCGCCGCACTAAACACCCTCTCTGATGGCACACTGCTGGCCAGGCAGGACAGTTTTCCCAGGGAAATTAAGTTTGGCTGCCTAGAAGTCCAGCGGATCTTCAAGGTGTGTCGGTATGGTCATGTCAAGGTATGCCACCACCTGCTTGTTCAGGTCTTGCTCCAGGTCTACCTGCTGCTCATGAGCTTCACTATGCAGGTGAAGAAAGCTACTCATCAGCGACTGTAGCGTCAGGCTGCTGCTGATGTGGCTGGTACTGCTCCTGTCACCCCACCCCTCCCCAGCAGCCATAGCAGTGGAAGGTGAGCGCAGAGGGCCCCCTAAGTCAGACCGGCAAGAGGATAGCCGATGGTGCAGATAGACATCGGCCAACTGACTAGATAGGATGTCTCTGTAGTAGGTCAGTTTGTCCTCCCTCACAGTGGGTGTAAAAAAGGCGGGTAGCGAGGGTCCAATAAGGTGGAGAGCCAGGAGTCATCCTGCTGCCGAATGGTGACAATTCAGTGGTCACCACGCAAGCATGTGAGCATGCATCGTGTCCATTTGTGCAAGTGACTTGGAGGGACTACCTGCTTACATCTCCACTGCATGCTGCCACAGTGTGTCTGGGTCCTCTGTCTCGCCTTCCTCACAACCCTCTAGCTCCTCTGGCTTCTCCTGCTCCTCCCTTTATGTCAGATAACTAGAAAAACTGCCCGTTTTGCAAAACCTAAACTGTTCTGCTTCAAACTAAACTGCTCCACTGTGCCCCTCCTCCTCCTCCAGTTCAGCCCCCACAGGGTTCATGTGGCCATGAGATGTAGGCACCATGTCTCCAGTGCCCTGACCAGCCATGGTTTACAACACGTGTTGTAGTAGATGAAGCAGTGGCATAATGTCGTTCATCCCTTAACCCTGGTGACTGACTAATAAGGTGGCTTTCTAAAAGGGCAAACGGCAGGTGTCACGTATGAGCTGAAATCGGTGATGACTTTTCTTTGTTCGTATAGTCGGTCAAAACATATGGAGGGTGGAATTACAACAAGTGGAAACGTTGCAGATCAGACTATATTGGGGAATACCGAGTGGCTGACGTGCATGCAAGGTTTCCTTCCCATTGTTAGGATGTCTTGCAGATGGGGGGGAACAATTCAGGAAATGCTTGACAACCAGATTGAACAACTGCCACAGTGCAGACAAGATGTTCTTTCCGTTGTCCATCACCATGGTCCCCCTTTGCAGTTTTCGTGGATTAAGCCATGATTTGATTTCTTGATTAATTAATCTTAGCAGTTCCTTCCCTGTTTGACGCCAATCAGCAAGGCAAACCATGTGGAGAACAGCGTGACACCGCTGTGCCCTGCACACATGATAGGCTGGAGGGTCACTAAGACTTGTTCATGCAGTGGAGGCTGAGGAGACTGTGGAGGTTGATTAGGCGCACGCTGTCAAACAACGGCCTGAGAGCGTGGAGGCGGAAGCGTCGTGACATGCAGTAACCACATTCACCCAGTGGGCCTAGCTCCAATTAAAGTGGACCAAAATCAGCCCTGGAATCTATAAGCCAAAAATCGCAAATCGCTGTTTTAAACTCCCCGGGGTCAGGTTAAAATTACCTGACCGCTGATTCAGTGGCGCATGCACGGGCTTTGGATGCGCGCTGCTATACCTTTAGCCGGGCACGTGCCTGCGCCACACATGTGAATGGCCGGCGCAGGCACACTTCCAGCTTGAGCATGGTGGGGGGATGCTGCGCACTTGGCTCAATTCTGCTGACTAAGGTGTACGCATGCACCGTTAGATTTACATTTTAATAAAATATCAAGATTGACCTGCAACTCTTTCTGATTTTTAAATTTTAGCCCACTGTGTATTTGAGTTTGACACCGCTGACCTAAGCAGATAGAAATGTAATGTGAGGTAGGCCTCACATTACGTTTTAGCTCACAACTACAGTGGCCTTTTTAGTCTATTGTCTCTGCCCTGGCTAGATCTCTCCTCTTAGACCTGGGTTTGCCTTATTCTGTTAGGCCTCACTTTGTGATGTGGGACCCTTTCTTGAAGCAACTTCTGATGTCCCATACATCTCCAATGATCTGCTTTTTCAGCAATTATGCTTTTTTCAAGCAGTTATTCACCCCTCTGCTAACTCATTTGTTGGATGCTAGGCTTCAAAAATCGCTGCTTAAGCAGACTAGTTTTTGTGGACAGCCTGTTCTGAAGGTGATCCCTGGTCTCTTCAGAAATGGGAGCATAAGGTTGGTCATTCATATGGGTGATACTTGAAAAAGGCTCCTTTACACAACTATAAACTTTTCATTGTCTGAGCAACACAAGAAAACAATGAAGAAATCCAAGGTTATGGCAATAACATTTATTGGCTAACTCAATAGACTGAAATGTGAGCTTTCAATGCACTTTAAGCTTCCTTTTCATGCATAATACAAATCTGTAACTTGCAGGCACACATTTATAAACAAAACTACACAAGAGTTACAATTGTTTTTCTACAAATTGTAAGCTGTGAGATATCGGGGAGGGGGGGGGTGTGTGTATGACAATTAATGGTGGGCTGATAAGAATGGGATGGGGGAGAAAGAGTGTGTGGCATTTTTATTGCTGTCTTAGTCACATCAGCCAAGGCAGTCTGTTTAATATCAGGCCCTTTTGTAAATCTAGTCCATTCAATTCACTTCATAAGCCCACAGTCCATTGATTTGAATATTTGGATGCACTTACATTCCCACTCCAACCTCTCCTTTTGTGAACAGAGCACCGTGAGTTTGAGGTCATTTAGTCCATGGCCTGCTCTACAGAATTGGGCCGCAACAGGTGCATCAGTTTTTTTTTTCCATTGTGAGCCTTTGCAGATTTAGTCGCTTTCTTAGCACTTGCCCTGTCTGCCCGATGTATCTTGCTGAGGGGCAATGCTCACATATGATCAGGTATACTGCATCTGCAGGGGAAACTACCCTGTATTTTGTGATCTTGTTGCATACATGATATCCTTATTGTGTCTGTGGTGTAGATGTGTGTGCAGGTTTAACACCTCTTCTGAAGCAGGGCCATGACCCATTTTGTCCTGAGGCACTAAGGGAGCTTAATTGAGTGCTGGATGTTTCCCTTTAGCTTGGCGTAACCGAGCCAGGCATTTCTGAATGGTGGTTGCTTGTACACACATTAGTTAGAGGGAAGCAGAGGGAAAAATTTGGTTTGCACATGTGATGTGGGATCATCAGCAAGCGTAATTTACACAGCAATCTGGGAGGATCGCTAAGCGATCTGGAGGATTTTTACACAGTAGGTCAGTGAGGCATTTGCCTATGTCATATTCATTAAATGGAGCCTCTTTGGGGAAAAAAACCTTAATCGAGAGACCAAGTAATGTCAGGTACGCTTATATCCATGCAGTTTATGTGAGGAGGCTTTGAAACTTTATCATTAACTGATAACAAATGTTATTGCTGATAAGCTACTCCTCGCAGTTCTCTATGCTGTTTTGCATATTAATCCTTTTCAGCACTTTTTGTAAATCATACACCAGAGTTGAACATGAAATAAATTATTTCTTATCAGAATGATGATAATTATTGCTTCTATTATATGACAAATTGTATGGCAAACCTCCTAGGTCCTCTGATGATAATAGCCTCAATCTCTATCAGGTGTTGTATTGATGTGTGTCTGTCGGGAGGATTAACCGGAAAAATGTTTAGATGCCGTAGGTGAGTATAAACTAAACTGCTTTTTTGCTGATTGGCTGCATTAGTAGACGACAGGGACTTGTGACATCGGCTGTCAAAAGTAATCTGGGTTAAGATGCGCCCACTGTGTCACCTCATACAGATACTGGAGATTTATGGTAGAAAAAGGACTATTACCCATATATAGTGAGTGTGCCACCCCAGGTGAACGCTGTGACGAGATCTTTACATTTATGAGAAATGAATAACCAATTGCTAGGGGATTCTTATATCCAGGGTTTGTGGTCTGCTGTATAAAAAAAAAAAAGAACTCCACAAATTTAGAAATGTAGTATACCAGTATCCCCCTGGTGCATTGGTGCTCCCAGGATACTACTATTACTACAGTAGTATGGAGTATACAGGAGTATGTACAATTATTAGAGACCAATATGCTTCTACTCATTTTCTTCATTTTTAAATTTTCCTCCTTACAGTTCCTTCTTACTTTCTGTTCTTATATATTCAGTGAGTACTGGCAGTTTCTGTTAATTTTATGCACAGGCTGGCTTAAAAAGTTAGGCTGTTATTGACACACAATATTTAAAGTAATCTCTAAAATCATTCAACTACTACAAAAGTCCATGCTTTCATCATTTGATTCTTTTACGTTACATGCCTTTTGATTCCTGAAGCGGGGCAGTCATTTTTTATAGTGCTTGGTCCTTTGCTGCCCTTTTTTATTCATTTTATTTGTGCTATTTTAAAATAAACTAAAAATATCAATTTACTGAAATGATATATTCCTTCAATCAGATGTGTATGCCTAGAAGACGAGGAACGTTGGAATTCGCAGCAGTTGCTGTGTCATTCATTCATCAATCCTCCTCCTGAGAAAATTCCTGTTACAGAGGAAAGCCCTGACGGTGAGTCTTTCTTAATTTAAAGGTTATACCGGTACATTTTTCTACATCTTGGCTTATTGACACAAGTAAGGAAGTGATGCAAATCTGTCTTTCCTATTGCCTATTTGACTCTATAGTATATTTTATATAGCTTTAGCCAGGGTTGGACTGGGATGCCTGGAGCAAGTAGTGCTGACTGGGGGCCCAACCCACATTTAAATGCAACCACTACTGGATTATATTCAGAGCTCATGCACTGTATTGTCTGTGTGTGCACACATACCTGGGGTTCCACAAATAAGCTATACATATTTTAGATTTTGATAATGAAGGCCCTCAAATGGGCCCCTGGGTACAAGGGCCCAACGGGGAATTTCTTGATAACCCTGTGGGCCAGTCCAGACCTGGCTTTAGCACATTGCATGGTGCAGAACAGTACTTTAGAGTGATCACATGAATTCTTGACTCTAAAGAAATGCCTAATTAAATGTTTGTCATGTATACAAAGCACCTGGCGAAAAGCTAGAGCAAAATATAAACTTACAAACGCCGTGCATCACAAGATTTTTTTTCATTGCTTTACCCAGAACAGCAATGGACTGCAGCAGGAGTTACAAAAACGTAAATTTATATTTATGTGCAGCCCTGGGCAACTGTTATGGTGTTGGTCTGATTTAAGTGGCAGTTAACCTTGGAAATGGATGAACTAGCATATGGCTGCCATTCAGACATTATACTGCTTCTCTTAGTGTTTTTATGAATACTGGGCAAAAGCTTTAGTAAAAATAAATAATAATAAAACACAGGCTTTTTTGGGGAACTGGGCTGGGCATTGAAGATGAGGACGTAAACTTCCTTTCTGGGTATAGGATCACTTTAAGAGACCTGGATTTGGTAACGGAGGTATGACATTTGTAACACTAACAAATTAGTTGTACGTGGTTTAAAAACGTGGTTGGTTTCAAGAGATCTCCACTCTTTCGATATATAGTATAACGGGGAAAAAAAAGGATGAATTTATGTACCGTATATACTCGAGTATAGGCCGTCCCGAATATAAGCCGAGGCACCCAATTTTACCACAAAAAAATGGAACAAGTTATTGACTCGAGTATAAGCCGAGGCGGCTTTTTTCAATTGGAATTGGAGTTGACACACAGATAGAGAGACACACACACACACACACACACAGAAAGGGACACACACACAGAAAGAGACACACACACAGAAAAAGACACAGACACACACACAGAAAGAGAGACACACACACACTGTGGGTGCCTGCTGCCGCCGCTCTCAGACGCGCAGGTGTCGGGGGTTAGGGTTTGGCCGAGGTTACCTTGCAGAGGGGCAGCGGGGTCCCCCTCCCCTCCTCCGCAGCCGCCGCCGTTCTCACACACACACCAGCACTTCCTGGCTGTTGCGCGCTCGTCGTCGGTGGGCGTGCCCCATATGGCAGGCGTCCAATGAAAACATTGGATGCCGCCCATTGACTACCAGCGCAGCAGCCTGGAAGTGCCGGTCAGTGTGTGAATGTGTGTGCGTGTTTGTATGCATGAGAGCGGCGGCGGCAGCAGCGGGTACAGCAGGGACCCGCAGCGGCCGCCCCTCACCCTCCAGCCCCTCATACAGGTCACCGAGCAGGGCAATAGAAGAGCAGCCACAGCTAAATGCCCCCATTGACAGTGGCTGCACACTGAGCTATGTGTCCCTGGCACACACACCCGCCTCCATCCCCCAGGTGAGGGACCTGCCGGGCACACAATGGCGCCTCGCACCCACCTTTATTGTCCTGTCCATGGTATTCTGCGACATGTCCGCGGAGGCTCAGCGCCCCGAACAACTCATAAGCTCGCGGCTCCCGCTCCCCCGCACACGGTGTCACGGCGAGCAGAGGGAGAACGGGGCGGGAGGCTGAGGGACCGGAGAAGACACCGGAGCCGAAAGGCCTCCCCTACCTACAGCCCATTACCTCACCGCAAGCGTGGCCACCACACTGCCTGTTTTGCTTCACGCCCATCCAGCACAAGCCCCGCCCAGACCGGGGAGCTCGCGGCTCGTGAAACACGTACAGTAGAGCGCACACGCCACGCATCAGGATCCGCACTATACAGGAAAAAAGACCGGTGTGAAGAGAGGCTACAGGCAGTACTGAAGGCAGCCCAGCGGCGCGCCACGCGGGAGGAAGGTGGCGCCGGTCAGTGTGTGAATGTGTGTGCGTGTTTGTATGCGGCGGCGGCAGCAGCGGGTACAGCAGGGACCCGCAGCGGCCGCCCCTCACCCTCCAGCCCCTGGACTCGAGTATAAGCCGAGGCGGCTTTTTTCAGCCCAAAAAGTGGGCTGAAAAACTCGGCTTATACTCGAGTATATACGGTAAGTCTTCTGAAGGGCAACTGACAGTAGAGCGGGATGCAACTTTTCAGTGCTCCAGCACAAGGAGACAATGGATGCATTGTGAATGCCACCCTGGTGGTTCTTTGAACTTGCAAAGGGAAGCCTATTCCTCTAAGCAACTGTAAAATGTGGACTTCATTGAATGCATTGTCACAAGTGAAATTAAAAGCCTTTGTTTTATACCCAGATTACCCAGGAATAGACTACACAGAGACTGTAATACCCAGGACATCTATAGTGACTGCTGCGTTCCTCAAGGAATCACAGAGGCAGTTTTCTCGCTACTACAATGAGTTTGAGGAATTACAGATGCTTGGTAGAGGTGCATTTGGTGCTGTTATTAAGGTAATTGCTTATTGATATAAGACACGTTAGCTTAATTTCTGCCTAGCATGTAGTTGTAGGTGATGGGTATTATGTTAGTATTATTGTATACTAAAGTAAAAAAGAAAAAATGTAGGGCCCACCAATAGTATTTACTGGCATCAATACCACACAAACAGTGTTCCATAAGACTGAGGATAGGTATTGACTTAATCTAAAGATTGACCTTTTATACATAGACTTTTAGAACCTTGCCAATATAAAATTGTAATATTTTTGTCAATCACTTGTCCTGAGTGATACCTCCTCTCATTAGGATTAACAATGAAACATTTGAGTGGTCAGCAATATATAATTTGAGAGATTAAATCTTGTAGGAAACGTGTATATACCTCTTGACCATTCAGCTGCACTAACTGTGAACATATAACAGCCAAAACATAGTCCTGTTTAAATAGCTACAATGTGGCCCTGCTCTAGAACAAGTGAAACTTTGTTGTTTAACCCTTCTACCGCCAGCTAAGTAAAATTCACGTAGCAGCCTCAACCCTGTCAACTGCCAGCTACATAAATTTTACATACCTGGCATTCCCCCTTGCTAGTGGGCCAAAAAAATAAATAAAGACACTCACCTGACCCCTCAATCGAACCGGCCGGGTCTCCTCTTCATCCGAGGGGGGCTTCGATCCCCTCATCCAGGTCCCCCGGCTGCAGGGGAGTGCTCGAACTAGCCCCCCCGTCAGCAACAGCAAAAATGAATAAATAAAAATGACATTTACTCATCTCCATGCCCGATCGCTCCAACTGAGTCTTCTTTTTACCAGGGGTCACCCCCCCCCGCTCTTCAGTCTTCATGGGGAAAGCCTGATAGGTCCTCTTCTCCTTCTTTACCGACTGGCACCGTCAGCTTCACGAGTAGCCCCACCCCTTTGCCTCATCACCATTTGGGCGTCATACCGGCTCCCGGGGCTCAGCTCTCAAATGTGGGGATTGCTGGGCAGAGGAGGAGAGGGGCAGTCGACTGAGTTTCCTAAGGTAACTATGAAGTGTACAGCCAAACTGCTTTCCAGAAACCTTGCTCTGTCAGTAACTTTGCGGCCTCCTCCCCCCCTTCTGACTAAAGCAGTAATCTGTGGATAAAACTTTCAAGAGGACCCTTGCAGCTCTTCCTTTTGTAGGTGAACAAATTAACAAATTGACTGGTGCCAGTTTTATGGAGTCTGGAGTCCAAGACAAATATGGACTTCCCATGGGTCTTGCACTTTCTAAACTTTAATCCAGAGTCTGTTTGACTTTGGGCATAGCCACCAAGTATAATACTACTTGGGTTTTTTTATGTGGAAGCAACTTGTAACCCATTTATTGATCCATTTTACAAATTAATTGACCCTTTTTAGTATATTGAAAATACTTTTTTTTTTATGTTTGTGTTATAGGTTCAGAATAAGCTTGATGGCTGTTGTTATGCTGTGAAACGCATTCAGATTAATCCTGCCAGCAAACAATTCAGGAGAATCAAAGGAGAAGTGACATTACTGTCCAGATTGAACCATGAAAACATAGTCCGTTACTATAATGCTTGGATCGAGAAGCATGAACTTCCTTCATCCACTGAAAAACCTGGAGAAAAGAAAGTGCAGATAAAAATAGAACAGTCTGCAAAGAATGAGCTGGGACTAGTAGATGATGTGGAAGCCAATGCTCCTGCCCCAGTTATGGCTAGTTCTGTTGAATGGAGTACATCCTGTGAGAGGTCATCCAGTGTACATCATAATAGCAACAATCAAGAATCCAGTGATGAGGATGAAGATGATGATGAAGAGGGTGTCTTTTCACCATCATTCTTGTATGTTTAGTGGGAAAATCCTTATTCATGTAAATTAGATGTTACGGTTTCAGTCCAAATCATGTCTTTTTCCAACTCCCTTGTGGAGCACCACTCCCCCCAATGGGTTTTACACCCTTCTTATGCCCCCCATCCACAAAACATTCACAATGTCATTGGCTATTTTCGTGGAGGGGGACCGGGGTTTTGGAGTATTTATGAGGGTAGCACTTCCCTCCACCCACCCAATGAGTACGTTTATTGGAAATGGGCAATAATAGTTAAATCATGTTGTACCTACACTGTGTGCACAATAATAAGACAAGGGAGTATTTAAAACTTATAATTTTTATGCAGATTTTCCAACCCCAAGATGTATAACTTGAATGCTTATTGGTTGTATTCAGGGATTTTACACAGCTTCTTTATCCCAAACAGTAATCCCAACAGCCCAGGTGAGATGCAAGGCCCCAGTCAGAAACTAGCAACAAAGTCTAGCACTTCATTTCCGGCCGAAAAATAAATAATACTTAGCTTTTAATTTATATTTTGATCAAAATATATGTCTGATCCCATGTGCAAAGAAATTCAGGTACAGTAACCCATCTGTGGCGACTCATTTTTGAGGGTCACCCCTTAGTCATGATACCTCTTGATACAGGTGAAAGAGACACTATCAGGGGTCAATAAGGAGGGCCTAAAAGTCTCCTGTTCTTGGTCCTAAAGTGATTTTTGATTACTGAAGAGGTTTGGGTTTTCCCATTGTCTCTCAACAGGCACATTAGATTTTTGAGTTTTCGAATGGCGCACCCCACATATTGTAAGTGGCAGCTGATACAGGTGACAACGTAAACAACTCCTATAGATAATTTTTTGGCTAAAGTTGGGGCACGGCATGGCAGAATTCGTATCCCATGTTTTAAAGCGGAACTTAAATCAAACAGTTGGGATTTCTTCATATAAGCCAAACCGTCCCAAGGCCCCAAACAGCAAAACGAAGCATACCGCAGCCTTTTCAATGTGTGCTTGTCTCCCCCACCGGCATTCGAGTTCCGTCAGAATGCTGTGCTGTTCACCACCATCTTTAAATCCCTGAGGCGCCTTTGCGCCTAGGAGAATCATCTGCGCCTGCACAGTAGCGAGGGAGGGGGAGAGGCCAGTACCTGGCTCAGACTGTGCTACCTCCCAAAATCTTGTGAGAGGCGAGATTTAGGACAGAAAGCAAGGAAAATAGACGAGAAGAACCGAGGCGCCGGCCTCATAGAGACATATGGGACAACAAAGGAACCCTGTGGTGGCGGCGGCGGCAGCCGCAACACAGCTGAAGCCTAAATAAATAGGGTGATGGCAAGTGTGTTTATATGATTTATATGTTAATTTTATCATTGTCTGTGAGTATATTTTTAAACAACTAAGGGGCAAGTTTGTTACCTCGTAGAATTACGGTATATTTGTCTTTACTTACTTCCCCTAATGCTCTGTATGTAAAAGTGGGAGGCAGAGCACTGAATAATCTTATCTGCACCAGTCAAGAGAATTTGCTAAAGAGAGAAGTGCAATGGTTCAAAAGATGGCCTGCAAAAGTAGCCGCTAAATGACTGAAAACTAAAGCCTTTCTGGTAAGTGCATGGTGTGACTGATGAAGGAATACTCAAAATATGCGAGCAATACACATTTTTTTATATTGTACTCAACAGCCACTGTTTCTTCTTCTAAGTCAGTCAGGCCCTGCTAAAATTGAGTTAAGTTGGGGTTTGGCTTACAGACTCCACAGCCCTGACCAAAGCTCCTGTTGACCCCAACTAACCCCCCCTTCTTCTGGGCTGCCACACCAGCTCCCTCCCCTGTTGTCGCCCAGCATGAGGAAGAGGGAAGGAAAGAGTGGCTGTTGAGTACAATATACAAAAGTGTATTGTGTAAAGAAATAAAAGGTATGCCTTATATTCTAAGTATGTCACACACCCCGCTTCAAGATATTCATTACCTGTGGGTAGTATGGTCCTGTAGAGGGCTTCTGCAGAGATGATTGGAGGAAAGAAAGCCCCTCCCAGTCCATAAGTACCTGGGACCTCCCACTCATTACCCAGTCTTCATCTCTGCAGACGGCGAGCAAGCAGCAGATGATATCTTCTCCTTGCACAGGGGGACTTTAAGGTAGCCGGGTCTACTCCCGGCCTATATATTTTTTATTTCCGTTCGGACTCTTTATTTCCCTTATGAATATATATTTATTTGAATGCCTCCCAGTCTTGACTGCTGTCCGAACGAGGGTATACCAGCACCTCAGGTGCTCAGGAGCTATGCTCCGCCGCGAGACCCTATAAAGAGGGTAGGCGGTTATACCGGGTTGGTGACCCCGGTTTGGGATGCCCTGTCCATGAGTATAATTTTCCCCTTAAATGGCCTATTCCCTCATTATTAGCTGGTGTGGGGGCCTTCTACTCAGCTTCTGGTGTTTTCTATGTGGGGCGCCTAGAAGATATATTTATTTGAAATGTTTGCACTTTGTGTGTTAATAGTTACAATGTTCAGGAGGGGAGCTTGTTACTGTCCTTTTCTGCCAGGCCGCCGCGGTGCTGGTTTTTTACCTCAGAGAGCTGAGGGGAGGATTTCTCCCCTCACGCTCTCCTGTGAGGGGGCGGGGCCGGGCCTTCTGCGTGAGGCCGCAGTCCGCGCCCTTTAGGTTCTAAATACTTAGTAGCGTGCCCGAGCGGGGAGCAGCTCCGCTTGTTTTGCGGGCCGCTACCAGCTGTCTTTTATTTATGCGCCCGGCGCCGCGGCTGCCTGTGGAGCCGGTGCGCGCGTTTTTTAAAATGGAGGGGAGCTTCCCCTCACGACTGAGCTTGGGGGCGGGACCAGACTCACGGCGCGTCGCCGCGGGCCGCCCCCTCTAGTTTCCCTGTCTATGTTGAGGAACTTGTTCCTCAGATATGTTGCGTTGCGGGGGCGGAGCTTTTCAGCGCGCGGTCCGCGCTGGCCACGCCCCCCTGCTGCGTCTCCCGCACTGCTCTGAGTTACCTCAGGCAGAGGACACAGCGTGCTGGCGCCTAAAGGATCAGTGAGTGGCCCTGCGGCCCGTTTGTTATCATTACACACTTGCATGTATATAAGTATATAGATATATATATATAGGGAGAGCCTCTTACTGTCTTTTTCTATGTTTTTTAGGCTGAACCGCCAGGGATTTTTTAGGTTTCTCCCGGTCCTAGAGTACCTGGGTACTTTTGCCATTTATTACAAAACCTCCCACTTGGACACTATAAGGGCATCCCGGGTTGCTTAATAGCGTAATTCCCTCACTCATAGCGACTTACTCAAGTTCACCTTATGGAGGCATCCCAAGATTCCGGGCTTCCTTCGGGACAATCCCGGAAGTGTATGGGTTGTGGGGTATCCCTAACAGGGGATGATTTTTTCCTATGTATATCATGTGCACAGCAGACTATTTCACGGCAGTCCGGTCCCCAGGCCTCTGGGTCAGCGCAGCCGGCTTCATCCTCTCCCCCTCCCACTTTGACCCGTGCCCCGTGTGAGGTTGCCAGGGGGGGGCAGTCGCAATCTGATGTGTGTGCCAGGTTGGCCAGTATTGAAAAATTCATTTCCTCTACGGTTGCCAAGAAAGCACCGGCTAAGAGGAAGCATTTATCACCGGTTTATCATTTTGAATATGATGATGACGAGGACGGCCTGGATTGGTCAGATTATTCCCCTCTAGAAGAAGGGGAATTATTGGAGGATTCAGATATTTCTGATGATCAGCAAATTGTGGGCACTGATTCCGATCGGAGGTCAGGGATTTCCTTGGATACTCCTAATGTTCTGACTCAGATGTTTGAGGTTCTTGCTATCTCGCCTCCGGCGGAGGTTCCTCTACAGCAAGGTGAGTTTTATGACGAATCCAGGCCGCGGTTGGAATTTCCTAATCAAAGGCATTTTGATAATATTATTTCTAAGGAATGGGAAAGGCCTGCCCGGCTCCCAGGCATTCCCCAGAATTGGGATAAAAGATATCCTTTCCCAGTGGATACGGTTAAGCGCTGGGCGTCTCCCCCCGAGGTGGACGCCCCAGTTTTGGGGTTATCCAACTCAGCCGTATTGAATAACCCTGATTGTTCCTCTCTTAAGGATGGTGAGGATAAACGCATTGACCAGATGGCTTGTCATGGTTTTGCCAGCATTGGGGCAGCCATAAGGCCTGTTTGTGCCTCATCGCTGTTGGCGGTGGCTACTAGAAAGGTGGTCAGGAATTTGTTATCCTCCTCCGGTTTGAATCCGGACAGTGAGGAATTTCGTGATCTAAAACAATGTGAGGTGTTTTTGTCCTTCATGGTAGCCGCTTTGGATGATTCCTTGATGATGAGTAGTAGAGCCTCTGCTCTAATGGTTACTATCAGGCGTTCAATTTGGTTACGCCAGTGGGCAGCTGATTTTGGGTCAAAAAAGTCACTAACAGCTCTTCCCTTCATTGGGTTACGGCTCTTTGGAGACAAGTTGGACGCCGTAACCAAGGGGGGAAAACTACCTCAACGCAAGAAGCAGCGTCGCCCCTTTCGAGGAGCGGCTTCCTTCACTCCTTCCTTTTGGGGATCTAGAGCAGGAAGAGGTTTCGCCTTCCCTTCTACAAGGGGAGATTCCTGGAATAGGGGCAGAGGACGTGCCCGTTCAGGATACAATTGGGGCTCAAAACCCAAACCCGTGGCCAAGCCCGCTCAACAATGAGGGGGCGCCCTCACCCGTGCGGGTGGGGGGACGGCTGCAGCACTTCTCCCAGGTCTGGAATCAAGAGGTCTCGGACAGGTGGATCCGGGAAGTGGTGTCTTCCGGCTACAAGCTGGAGTTCGAGTCCTGCCCTCCCCCGCGTTTCCTCAGGTCTCGGGTGTCCCCGGATGCACTGGCTGCGCAGCAGCTCCGGGCGGCAGTATCGAGTCTTCTGGAAATGGCAGTCATTTGCCCAGTTCCCTTATTAGAAAGGGGTCGGGGCTTTTACTCAAATCTGTTCACGGTCCCCAAAAAAGATGGCTCCGTCCGGCCCATACTGGACCTAAAGATTCTCAACAAGTTTGTCAGACTGCGAAAGTTTCGTATGGAAACGTTGCGCTCGGCTATTCATTCTCTTCGTCAGGGGGATTTCATGACGTCCATAGACATTCAGGACGCTTACCTCCATGTTCCCATTTTTCCCGCGCACTAGAGGTTTCTGAGGTTCGCGGTGGAGGATCGGCACTTTCAGTTTGTAGCTCTTCCCTTCGGTCTCACCACAGCTCCAAGAGTTTTCACCAAGGTGCTTGCTGGGGTGATGGCTCTCCTCAGAGCGCAGGGGATTCGCATTGTGCCATATCTGGACGATCTCCTCATCATGGCACCGTCATTCAGCCAGGCAGAATTGGACACCAGGACGGTAATATCCACTCTGGAGAGGTTCGGCTGGGTGATCAATTACCCCAAGTCCTCCCTACACCCGTCCAGGACAGTATCCTTTCTGGGAATGTCTCTGGATACAGATCAGGCCAGAGTTTTCCTTCCTCAGTCCAAGGTTCTTCTGATTCAGGAGTTGGTTCGGTCGTTCATGTCCATGCCTCGACGTCCATCCGTCTAGGGATGAGACTGGTGGGTTTGATGGTGGCCTCATTCGAGGCGGTTCCCTTTGCTCAGTTTCACACAAGGACACTACAGCTCCATCTGTTGTCGGTCTGGAACAGGTCTCCTCAGTCGCTGGATCATCTCTTTCAGATGTCTCCCCGGGTTCGCCGCTCGCTTCGGTGGTGGCTGAACTCAACCAACCTACTGAGGGGCAGATCCTTTCGGACTCCTCAGTGGGAGATAGTCACCACGGATGCCAGCCTCTCAGGATGGGGGGCTTCTGGAAGGATCTGCAAGTTCAGGGTTTGTGGAGTCCCCTGGAAGCTCACGAGTCTATCAATGTTCTGGAATTGAGGGCCATCAGGTTGGTTCTTTGTCATTTGACTCATCAACTGCGAGACTTGCCGGTCCAGGTCAGGTCGGACAATCGAACGGCGGTGGCCTACATCAATCACCAGGGGGGGACCCGCAGCAGGAATGCCCTCAAGGAAGTGTCTCTGATCCTGGACTGGGCAGAGAGCCATGTCCCATGTATCTCAGCAGTTTACATCCCAGGAGTGGAGAACACGGAGGCGGACTCTCTGAGCAGGATGGCAGTCCGCAAGGGGGAATGGTCTCTCAATCCCAGGGTCTTTCACTCAATTTGTCTCAGGTGGGGGTCACCGGCGGTGGACCTGTTTGCCTCCCGTCACAATCACAAACTTCCGGCTTTTGTGTCTCTGGCGAAGGACCCTCTGGCTCTCGCAACGGATGCTATGTCTCTGAACTGGAGGGATCTGGGGTTTCTGTACCTGTTCCCTCCGTTTCCCATGGTAGCCAGAGTAATGCGCAAGCTTGCTCTGGAGAGAGCAACAGCAATTCTGGTGGCTCCAAGGTGGCCAAGACAGGTCTGGTTCGCAGACGTGGTAAGGTTGGCAGAAGATCAGTTCGTTCTGCCCCTGCTGCCAGATCTGCTCACACAGGGTCATCTTCGTTACCCCAATTTACCAACGCTGGCTTTGACGGCGTGGCTGCTGAAACCTCCATCTTGAAGGAGGAAGGTCTTTCTGATGCTGTGATTCAGACTCTTATTAGCGCTAGAAAGAAGTCTTCTTCATCCGTGTACTATAGGACTTGGAGGTCTTATATTGATTGGTGTGAGTCTAGGGCCTTCCCTTGTAGGGAATTCTCTGTTTCTAGAATTTTGGAGTTCTTGCAACATGGTCTGGACCTAGGGCTCCAACTCAGTACTCTGAAGGGGCAGGTGTCTGCCCTGGCGGTGTTTTTCCAAAAGTCTTTTGCGCTACATCCTTTGGTTAAGATTTTTTTTCAGGGGGTTACGCATGTGCGGCCTCCTAGGAAACCTTTGATTCCGGTTTGGGATTTGAATTTGGTTCTTTCTGCGCTCCAGGTTCCCCCCTTTGAGCCTTTGCATGATATTCCTTTGTCTTCCCTTACGCAAAAGGTGGCATTTTTGGTAGCTATCACTTCTGTTAGACGTGTTTCTGAGTTGGCGGCTCTGTCTATTCAAGCTCCATACTTTGAAAGACATCAGGATAAAGTGGTTTTCCGTTTCAAGACGGACTTCCTTCCTAAGGTGGTTTCGTCCTTTCATTTAAATCAGGATATTGTTCTGCCCTCTCTGTGTCCTAACCCCAGCAATGACAAGGAGAGGGTTCTGCATTCTTTGGATGTGGTTCGTGTTGTGAAGTATTATTTGGTGGTAACGTCTGCTTTTCGCAAGACTGATGCATTCTTCGTGGTGCCTTTTGGGCCCAAGAAGGGTCTAGCACCCACAAAGTCTACCATCAGCAGGTGGATTCGTCAGGCCATTGTCGGGGCCTATTCTACTAAGGGGAGAGATCCTCCCTTTCGTGTTACAGCTCATTCTACTCGTGCGGTTGGGGCCTCATGGGCTTTTCAGCACCAGGCCTCCGTTGAGCAAGTCAAGGCCGCTACCTGGTCTTCTGTTCACACTTTTTCAAAGTTTTACAAGGTTGATGTGCGGGCCTCCGCGGATGCTGTTTTTGGCCGCAAAGTTCTGCAGGCTGCAGTAGTTTAAGTTGTGTTTTATACCTTGTTTTTGGATCCCCACCCCTTATGGACACTGCTATTGGATGTCCCACAGGTAATGAATATCTTGAAGCGGGGTGTGTGACATACTTAGAATAATACCATTTTGTGAATACTCACCTTGTAAAATGGGTATTATAAGTATGTCACACACCCCGCTTCAACCCGCCCTTTGGATTCTGCATCCTTCATATGGTGAACTTTGCGTTGTTATGACTGATATTTGGCTCTGCCTGGTCCCTTACCTTACTGCTTTCTTTATACTGGGTAATGAGTGGGAGGTCCCAGGTACTTATGGACTGGGAGGGGCTTTCTTTCCTCCAGTCATCTCTGCAGAAGCCCTCTACAGGACCATACTACCCACAGGTAATGAATATCTTGAAGCGGGGTGTGTGACATACTTATAATACCCATTTTACAAGGTGAGTATTCACAAAACGGTATTTTTACATTTTCAAAATGAAAATCCTTTGCCTCCCTCTAATAGGGAGCATGTCCGCGCCAGCCGGGCACAGGCACTGCTAGAGGGAAGCGGAGGATGCTGCTCTTAGACGCGCCGTGGGCCGGGATAAGGTGAGTTGGCTGCAGCGATCTGGGGGGGTTTCACACAGTGGGGTACCCCCAATCGGGGTGCACCCAGGGAAAGGAACAAAACCCAGGATAGTCAAAATCCTGTGTTTTGGTCCACTTTAATAGGGAGAAAAGAGGGGCTGGAGAGTTAACTCTCCAACTCTGGTTGGGGACTTCAGTGGGCCTTTACAAGGGAGAGAAGAGGGGCTGACAAGCTCACTCTCCAACTACGCTTTGTAACTTCAGTGGGCTTTTACCAGGGAGAAAAGAGAGCGCTAACTCTCCAAATCCAGTTTGGGGTAAAAATGGCAATTGTTATGGTTCATAGTTAGCTTTTCTAACAGGAAGCGCCCCCGCGCCGTCCATTCACAAGCGGCCGGCGCGGGTGCGCTCCCTGCTAGAGGGAAGCGCGAGAGGCGGCCGCGGCCCGTGCATGCGCCGTTCGAATGGGGAGAAGGTAAGGTTTGTGGGCGTCCCGATTTCGGATGCCCCGCGGGGAGAGAGCTGATCGGCCCGGGAATCTTATAGATTCCCCGGGCAGATCATATTGGGATATATATATATATATATATATATATATATATATATATATATATATTCACCCCCTTCTTGGGGTCTTGGAGTAGTCTGGGAGTGTCTGGGAGGCTCTAGTTGCTGCTAAACAAAAGTTGGTGGTCAACAGATTAAGAGTATGACAGACTCCATGAATGGAAAGCTTAGGACTGCTGTTGAAAAGAAGGCTGGTTATAGGGTCACTGATTTTTTTTTTCGCATAAACATGAAAATGTGAGATGGAAAATGTTCCTTTTTCATTTAGTTATATAATAGTTGCCAGAACGCAAAAAACTCACTTTTACTACCTTAAAGGAGCACTATTGCGAAATTGTATAATATTAAAAATGAGAGGAGGGGTCACTTATTTACCCGAACTGAATAAAACTTTTGCCAAGTGTTGGGTTTTCTTCTCCTGGTAGAAATAAAATCCAGGTTTAGTCTATCTGATTTCCTCTACCTTCCAATAAAAAAAAAAAAAAAGCGTGGCAGGATATTTCTGGATACCGGGTGTATAAATGACCTCTTCTCCCGCCACCCAGCATATATTTATATGGATTTTTATCATTGGGACAATTTTTGCGAAAGTGCTCTTTTAAATATTCAGGTTTGAGATTTTCTTAATGCTTTGGATTGATGGACAGCACTGTAATTCAACATTACATTTATTGTCAAATACAATTGTGCACACAGTGTACTGTACACATGTCGCACAAAGAACATACCGTATTTGCTGGCGTATAAGACGACTTTTTCCCCCTGTAAAACAAGTCTTATACGCCGGGTGCACCTGGGTCCAGGGCCGTATCTCCCGCAAGGCAGACCTAGGGTTTATTTTGGAGAGGGAGTGTGTCACCAGCTCCACCCCCTGGCATCATGTACTCCCAGCGCAGGATAAAATGCATGCATGGGTGCTCCCAGAGACGAGTGAAATGTAATGGGTGAGTGGGCAGGGTAGTGTACAGTCGGAGACTGGGGTGGGGGGGGGGGCAGCACCACACTTTCTTTTAAAGTTATGTGATGAATGGTCCTTGCCCATGCTGCACTGTGAAAGTAGGTGACCCGGGCACAAGCAGTTCTGTTATATCAGTCCCGGATGTGTAGATCCTCGGCCTGCCCCTAACATCCATCTCTCTATCTGCACCTATCCTCATCCTGCCCCTAACACCCACCCATCTCTCCATCTGCACCTATCCCCAGCCTGTCCCTGACACCCATTCCTATATCAGCACCTATACCCAGCCTGCCCCTGACGCCCATTTCACCATCAACACGTATCCCCCACCTGCCCTGGTCACCCACCCATCTCTCCATCTGCACCTATCCTCTTCAAGCACCTGACATCCATCCCTCCATCCACACCTATCCCCCACCTGCCCTGGTCACCCACCCATCTCTCCATCGGCACCTATCCTCTTCAAGCACCTGACATCCATCCCTCGGGAGAAGGGATATAGAGGGAAATAGAGGGAGTAGTCTTATACGGCGAGTATATAACAAACTCTATATTTTGAGTGGAAATGTTGGGGGGTCGTCTTATACGCCGGCAAATACAATATATTAACTCATATTTTCTTTTTTTTACCTTTAAGGCCAGGATCAGATTCTGATAGCGACATTATTTTCGACAATGAGGAAGAAAATAGCCCCGAGCAGGTAAAGGCTGTATATGAAGAAAATATTTTTAATAGCTATGTGTACGTATTTCTATTATTATGTTCAATATTGTCTATATAAACAGGAGGAGGGTAATATAGAGTCTGAAGATGGAAAGAATAAAGAATCTTCCATTAAAATGACTACACAAGATGTGCACTTCCTCTACATTCAGGTATAATAATCTCTATATTGGTTTGATTTGATAGTGAAAAATTGCGTTTGATTAAATTGACAACTTTTGGTGAGGCAAGACCCACTTTGAGGCATTTTGTCCCACTAACCCCCCCCCCACAAAAAAAAATAAAAACAACAAACTTTAAAGAGGACCAAAACCCACCCTAGAGTCCAGTGCGCTCGGTTTTGCTTGCATTAGACTAGCTCCTGGATGATGGGGCTGTAACAGATCCGAGCGAACTGATTGGACGGACGACTGCGCATGTGTTGTAGGATCGGGAAGAGTCATTCAGGCGACTCCCACACAGTGGGACACTTTGTGACACTGTTGCCAGACCATTTTTCACTATTTTGTGATACACATGTTCAACTGTGATTTTGAAGGAATTTCCAGGGTTTGTCTAGGAAGATGATATATTGTTTTTTTTTTAGTCTGGCCTTAACGTGAAATGTCTTGTTTAGTTAAGTGTTAAGTGTATTGTTAATATTTTGGGGTGAAATATGTGCAAAAAATCAAAATATTTCTTCCTTTTTTTTCTTTAAATAAAAAAATGTACGTTTTTCAATGAACTGTTATTGCGTGTAAAAGCCCCATTTCTCCTGGTTACAGCGATACCACATATGTATTGGTAGACACCCTTTCTTGCTTAGTATACTCCGCAAACTGAAACAGCGCTTTACGAGATTTTCAGAATAAACTTTTATGCGCACCTTGCAGTTTTTTTGTTTTTTTTTTTTTAACTTTACATTTGAAATACCCCCCACAAACCATATATTCCAAGTATACAGCACTTCCTGTTCCAGATTATTCCTTTCACATGGGTTATACATCCACAATATGGTGCTGGACTGCAGAAAAAGACTTGTGGACACTCCCGGCCCCTTAAATAGCCAGGAACCTCCCACTTACTCCCAGAGTTCTTCTGCACTCTGGACTGCAAAGATGAAGATGGCTCTCTTCTGCGCAGGGAGTGGGCTTTGCCTAGGGCCCTGCAGGCTTATTTCCACCCGTTCTGGACCCACTGCCTCCCAGCCTCGGCTGACAGTTCGAGTGAAGGTAGGACAGCACTAGGGTCAGGTGCTGAAGGAGCGCTGCTCCGGGCCGCAAGACCCTGTACCAAAGGGTAGCCGGCGACAGGCATTTTATGGTGAGCCTCATTGGGATGCCCCCAGCCCTTTATCTCGGGATCTTGTTCCCTCCTTCATCTCCCTCCCTCCCTTTCCACACTAATGGTTGTGCGGGACCCTCTCATTGCAGTCCGTGTGACCGGCAGGGGACGCTCGGGGAGTACGCTATTGTGTTTTTTGTTTTGGTGTTTTGTTACTTCGTGTTTGGTGTGCGCGGGGGCCGTTGTATGGCGCTCCGCGGTGGTTGGTGCTTTTACTGTGCGCTTTTGCTTAACCGTCATGGTGCCAGCGCGTCACGTGATCTTGGTTTCGTGCTCTTTGGGGGGGGCAGGTACCGCGATTTGCCGCGTTCCGTGTCATGCGGCTGCGGCCCGCCTCTAGGTACTGCTGCCGGCGCCATTTTGTGACCCTTCCTTGTGCTGCGACGCGGTTTGGTGATCTGCTTTCCTGTGCGCTTGTCGGCTTGGTCCGTGAGTCCCTTACGAGGTTTTGTTACCTTGGTTTATTATAGTATGGCTAGGGATGCTTATGTTGTACATTATTGTGCTTGCAGGCGGGTCCCTTGACTGTGGTTCTCCCGGCCCTGCCTATTGCCAATCTCCCACTTCCTTAGCGGGTTTCATAGGGGCGTCCCAAATAGGGTGGCTGTTTAGCTGTGTCCCTGTTCTGACTATTGTGCATATTTTTGTAAAAGTCACCATATGGAGGCTTCCGGGGATAATGTGCTTGGGGTTCCTTCGGGACAAGCCCGGCTGTGTGTTGCGTGTGGGGTTTCCCCTATAAGCGACGATGTCAGGGTATGTGTAACCTGCACCCAGCAGGTACTTGCGCTGCAATCTGGGTCGCCTGCTACGGGCCCTGGTGCGGCGCCCCTTCTGGCTTCTCCTACCCCCCCACGCTTGCATTTGACCCCCAGCGAGGGGCATACTAGTGGAGAGTCTGTCGTATTTGGCTGCACGGGTGGCCAGCATTGAAAAGTATATTGCTGAGACGGGCCCGCATAAGGCTTCTGCCAAGAAGCGGCATTTATCCCCTGCTGTTTCCCTCTTCCCTGTTGAGGTTGAGGAATTTTTTGACATTTCTGGTTTTTGCCCCCTCGAGGAGGGGGAATTATTCTCTGATTCAGAATCATCTGAGGAACAGCCTAAGATTTATGGTGGTACCGGGTCTCCCTTTGGAGAAGACCCATGGTCCTCAGATGACACTGACAGGCTGTTGTCTCACATTTTTGAAGTGCTTTGTATTTCGCGTCCTGCAGTGGCTCCGCAGCAGCAGGGTGAGCATTTTCACGGTTAAACCACGCTTGGAGTTCCCTGAGCAGGCTTACTTTAATAATCTGGTGCTCAAAGAATGGGAACAACCTAGCAAGCTACCTGGGGTGCCCAAGAGTTGGAACAAGAGGTATCCCTTTCCTGCTGATGTGATTAAGTGTTGGTCATGTCCTCCCGAGCCCGTTCTGGGGCTGTCAAATACATCTGTCATGCATTCTCCTGACACTACTACCCTGCGGGATGGTGAGGACCGGCTGGCTTGTCATGCTTTTGCCTGTGTGGGGACCGCGGTTTGTGCCTCTGCCATTACAGCTATTGCTATTAAAGAGCTGCTTAAGAGTCTTTTAGATGGGGCCTCTGATGACGCGGGAGGAGAAGAGTGTAGATCTCTCCTGCTTTGCTATAAATTTGTTGCATATGTTCTGTCTGCCATGGATGATGCCATTAGAATGTGTGGGAGGACCTCTGCCCTTTTGGTGGCTATACGCCGCTCTGTCTGGCTGCGTCAGTGGGTAGCTGATAATGCTGCTAAGGCTCTCACTGGTTTTCCCTTTAAGGGGCTGCGCCTCTTTGGTGAATGCTTGGACCTGTTTGCCAGGGGCGGTAGGTTACCTCAACGTAGGAGGCCGTCTCGGCCCTTTCGGGGGACTGGTGCCTCTCTCCCCTCCTTCCGCTCTTCCAGGGCTGGTCGAGGAGCTTCCTTTGCTGGAGTACGTGGAGCCTATTGGGGCAGGGGCAGAGGACGTGGCTGCCCCGGGCTCTCCTGGGGTCCCAAGCCCAAATCCTCCCCTAAGCCCCCTCAGGCATGAGGAGGCGTCCTCACCCATCCGGGTGGGGGGGGGCGGCTTCGGCTCTTTGCTCACGTCTGGAGAGTTTGCAGCCTGGCCGCCTCCAAGATTCATCAGATCCTGGATGGCTCAAAACCCCCTGTTAGCTCAGGGCTTGTGTCTTGCTGTCCAAAACTATTCACGGTCCCCAAAAAGGATGGGTCCCTCAGGCCCATCTTGGATATAAAGTGTCTCAACAAGTTTATCAGATTCAAGCATTTTGGCATGGAGACACTTCGATCAGCAGTCAATTCACTGTGCCCAGGCGACTTCATGACCTCTGTAGACATCAAGGACGCTTACCTTCATGTATCAATCTTTCCAGGTCATCAGAAATTCCTCAGGTTTGCTCTGGGAGATCAGCATTACTAATTTGTGGAACTGCCCTTCGGTATCACCTAGGCTCCCAGGGTATTAACCAGTTGCTGGCGGGCGTGATGGCTCTGCTGAGATCTCAGGGCATTCGCATTGTTCCTTATTTGGACGACATTCTGATCTCATCCCAGTCCTTCCATCAGACCGAGCTGGATACCCAGGTGGTAGTGTCCACACTAGAGTCGGCTGGGTGATCAACCTTCCCATGTCTTCTCTGTCCCCGTCACTGGTGAGGTCCTTTCTGGGCATGACTCTGGATACATCTCAGGTCAAGGTGTTTCTTCCTCAGCAGGGGATATGCAGCTGGTGGGCTTGATGGTGTCCAGTTTCGAAGCGGTTCCCTATGCTCAGTTTCACATGAGACCTCTTCAACTTCACCTATTATCAGTATGGGATCAGGACCCTGAGTCCCTGGATCAGGTGTTTGTTCTGTCCCCCCTGACCAGGCGGTCCCTCTCGTGGTGGCTGGATTCAAAGAATTTCTTGGTGGGCAGGACCTTTCTGCCCCCTTGCTGGGAGACTGTCACCACAGATGCCTGTCTGACAGGTTGGAATTCCTTCAACATGGTTTGGACTTGGATCTTCAACTTAGTACCCTCAAGGGACATGTTTCAGCTTTGGCCATTTTCTTCCAAAGATCATTTGCTAACCATTGTTTGGTTAAGACTTTCTTCCAGGGGGGTACTCGCGTGCGCCCCCCACGTAAGCCTATGTTACCAGTCTGGGATTTGAATTTGGTTATATCTGCTTTGCAGGGTTTTCCCTTTGAGCCTCTGAGTGAGGCTCCTTTGTCCATTTTGACTCTTAAGGTAGCCTTTTTGGTGGCTATCACTTCTGTTAGGCGTGTTTCTGAGTTGGCGGCGCTTTCCATCAAACCTCCTTACTTTGAGAGACACCAGGACAAGGTGGTTTTTCGGTTTAAGCCAGATTTTATGCCTAAGGTTGTGTCTGCATTTCATCTCAATAAGGACATTGTTTTGCCTTCTCTGTGTCCTAATCCTAGTAACCCTAAGGAACGGGTCTTGCATTCTTTGGATGTGGTTAGGAATCCACTATCAGCAAGTGGATCCGTCAGGCAGTGGTACAAGACTACTCTGCTAAGAGGAAGGAGCCTCCCCTTCGCCTTACTGCTCATTCTACTCGTGCTATTGGTGCCTCTTGGGCCTTTCAGCACCAAGCTTCTGTTGAACAAGTTTGCAAGGCTGCCACATGGTCTTCTGTTCATACTTTTTCTAAGTTTTACAAGGTTGATGTTAGGGCCTCAGCGGAAGCTGCTTTTGGCCGCAAAGTTCTGCAGGCGGCAGTGGTTTAAACTGCCCGCTGTTGCTTTTTGGGATCCCACCCTACCTTACGGACACTGCTATTGGATGTCCCATGTGTAAGGAATATTCTGGAACAGGACGTGCTGTATACTTGGAATAATACAATTCTGTGAGTACTCACCTGTAGAATTGGTATTATATGTATACAGCACGTCCTGTTCCCTTGTTATCATTATTTTTGGTTACCTCTGTATGGTGATTGTTCATTTTATGTTTATTGATTCTCCCGGCTTCTTGTATAACTGCTTGTCAACACTGGGAATTAGTAGGAGGTTCCTGGTTGATTAAGGGGCTGGGAGTGGCCACAAGTCTTATTCGTAGTATACAGTACGTCCTGCTCCAAATATATATAATATAGCCGAAAATAGGCTCCTCCCGGCCCCTCAAATACCCGGGAACCTCCCACAAATCCCCAGAATTTCTCTGCAGTCTGGCTGCAAAGGACGAGAAATGGCTCTCTACTCGCAGGTGAGCGGGGCTATTAGCCTGGGGCCCTGTAGGACTATTCCCACCCGTTCCACTAGTAATATGCCTTCCAGCCTTGGCTGCGCTGGTCGGGTGAAGGTAGGCAGCACCGCTGTTAGGTGCTTAGGAGCGCTGCTCTACCGCAATCCCCCACCAAAGGGTAGGCAGTTCAGGCTTATGGTGAGCCTCTATGGGATGCCCCTCCCGCACTAGTGCCTTCGGGGAAAAAGAGGGGGGGGGTGTAAATGTGTATGCTATGCATTCTGTGTTTTACACTTTATATCTATTCTGTCTGTCTTGTGTCAGCCGCCGCGCTGGCTTCCTTTTACTGTCATTTTAAATTTGCTGCCGCGCGCTCTTTTTGTCAACACTTTGTTCTGCGCTTGGCGGCGGCTGTACCTCAGTCGCTGGTGCGCCGTCATTGGCTGCTTGTCACGTCCTGGCTTCGCGCTCTTCGGGGGGCGGGGCCCGTCTAAGGCGCGCTTCGCGTCATCGCTGATACCGGCCCTCGAGGTATACCGACGCCATCTTTAACCTCCTTGGTTGGCCCATGCGCAACGGACCTCCACCTACCGCGGTCCGTAAGTGCCCTCGCGGGCGGCTCTATATTCTTCCTTTTATTACTGTGTGCTTACGGTCTTGCCTTCTTATGTCTTTCCGGCGGGACGAACCCTTTTGGCTTCTCCCGGCCCTTTATTTGTTATATAACTAGTACGCCTTGTTAATACTCTCACTTCCCTAGCGGGTTATTGGGGCATCCGGGGTTGTGGCCACTAGAACCCTTATCATAAATATACTTGATAGTGCTCCTGAGGATTTGCCTTGTGAGGTGTTTAATGCACTCTCCAGTTGTGATGTTTTTGTCAATTTTGTCCTCTCAGCCATGGATGACACCATCAGAATGTGTGCCAGAACTTCTGCCCTTGTGGTGGCTATACGCCGCTCGGTTTTGGCTGCGCCAGTGGGCTGCTGACAATGCTGCCAAGAAGGCCCTCACCGGTTTTCCCTTTAAAGGACTGCGTCTGTTTGGGGACCGCCTGGACCTTTTTGCTAAGAAGGCAGGTTACCCAAGCGCAGACGTCAATCTCGGCCCTTTCGGGGTCAGGGTTCCTTCTCCTCCCCTTACCGTGGTGCCAGACGGGAGGGGGGTTTCCTTTCCGGGGACCCGGGGAGATTTCTGGGGCAGGGGCAGAGGACGTGGACGTCCTGGCCCCTCCTGGGGTCCCAAAGCAAAATCATCCCCCAAGCCCCCTCAGGCATGATGGGGCACCCTCACCCATCGGGGTGGGGGAATGGCTGCAGCACTTCGCTCACGTCTGGAGGCTTCATGTCTCAGACCGATGGATTCAGGAGGTAGTGTCCTCCGGTTACAAGATAAAGTTTGTTGCCTGTCCCCCCCCCCCCCAAGATTCATCAGATCCCGGATCCCTCAGGACCCTGTGTCAGCTCAGGAGCTAGTGCAAGCAGTGCAAGGCCTCCTGAAGCTGGGGGTCATCTGCCAGCTCCCCTTAAGAGAAAAAGGCAAGGGCTTTTATTCCAATCTATTCACAGTACCCAGGGTACTGGGTACTGTGGTACTGACTGGGTCAGTCAGGCCCAACCTGAACTCAACAAATTTGTCAGGGGCAGGCGCTTTCGCATGGAAATTCTGCACTCTGCTATCAGTTCCCTACGCCAAGGGGATTTCATGACTTCTGTGGACATCCTGGCAGGGTGCTCCCTTTGAACCTGTGCAGGATGCTGCCCTGGCCATTCTTACGCTCAAGGTTGTATTTCTGGTGGCTATCACCTCTGTCAGGCGCGTGTCTGAGTTGGCGGCGCTTTCCATTCAGCCACCCTACTATGAGAGACACCAGGACAAGGTGGTGTTTCGTTTCAAACCTGACTTTCTGCCTAAAGTAGTGTCTGCCTTTCATTTGAATCAGGATATTGTTCTTCCTTCTTGTGCCCTAATCCTAGCAATGCTAAGGAGAGGGTTTAGCACTCTTTGAATGTAGTTAGGTGTCTGAAGTACTATCTGGTGGCTACTGCACCTTTCAGGAAAACTGATGCTCTTTTTGTGGTCCCTTCTGGTCCTAGGAAGGGTTTGGCTCCTGCCAAGTCTACTATCAGCAAGTGGATACCAATACCAATTCTATACAGGTGAGTACTCACAGAATTGTATTTTTCTGGAAGTACACACCACAAGCTTTCTAGGCGTACCAGGCTTGTTGATATGTTAACATCTTGGCCGAAGGGCGTGGACTGCAAGAACAAAGGCGTGGCTCCTCCTCCCAGGCCTATATCCTTCCGGCTGGCTTCCTCCAATCCAATTTCTTTCTTGCAGTTGGAACTGGACTGCAAGGGTTTCTCTAAACTCCTCTCCCATTTATTTTTTATTTTTAAGGATTATGCCTTGGAAATGGGGGTATTGGAAATCCTGTCTGTTCTTGGCCCCTTATACTCCTCTGATCTGGATGGACCCACTATGCCTTCGCAGCTATGCTGTATTCGGATCAGGATGATAAGGGTAAGCGCTAGGGTCTTGGGGCGCTCTGGGGTGTCACCTTTTGTAAAAAGAGCTGACACTCCTGTGCTGAAAATTCCGCCCCAGGAAAAAGCAGCCACAGGTTTTTGTCTGGTGAACCTGATTGGGGGGGGGGGGGCGGCAGGGGAATTTTTTTACGTCATTTATTGCTCTTTCCCATGTGTTAATTGTGTATTTTACTGGTTGCAAAATTCAAAATTTGCATGCCTTTAAGGGGGCAGGGCTAAGGCAGTAGCGAGGAAGGATTGCTTTCTCGGCCGCCATCGCTGGAAGAAATTCGGCTTAGTAAAGTAGCTAGCACCGCCGAAGTGACTGGTTCTCCTCTGGGGCAGAGCGCTCTTTTTTCGGCAAATCGCGGTTTCTCAGGCCGCCACCTCTGAAATATTTTCGGCTTAGCGAAAGGCAGAGCACTGCTGACACCTCCGGTACTTTTCAGGGGGGCACATCAAGGTTTCTCAGGCCGCTGCTGCTGAAATATTTTTGGCTTAGCAAAGTGCCAAGCACCCCTGACGCCACCGGTTCTTCTCCGCTGCCCAGGCGGACGCTCGGCTCTTCCCCGGCCGGACGCTGGGGTTGCTGGCCAGCAGGGGGCTGCTTCCGAGCCGCCAAAGGGCCACCCTCATGCAGACCTAAACCATTAGGTAGGTTAATTTGATTGTAATTTTATGATTATTGTGTTTATTAATATTATGTTTATAAATATTAATATAGTTTTAATAATATATATTTAATAATATTGTTTAATCTATATTTTTATATTTCGATAATATATAATATTTGCTTTAATCTATATTTTATTTTTTTGTGTGAAAGGGCAGGTAATATATATATATATATATATATATATATATATATATATATATACACAGAGAGAGAGGTTCACCCCCTTCTCGGGGTCTTGGAGTAGTCTCATGTGACTGCCGAGAACTGTTATATACTTGGTCTCAGATCCCCAGGGACATAGATTAGTATTATTTCACCATGGCGGAGGCATTTGGGGTAAACGGATCTGATCCTTAGCAGATATATTTACCCCATGTCCAGTTTGCATGCAGGAGACACTGGACGATGATAGCACTGTGTGCAGGGACTCTCCCCCCGAAAGGGTTCTGACCCCTGTCGCCGGTGCCCTCTGAGCTTTAAAACCCCCTTGGCAGTGTTCGAGCGGACCTAAACCTTTAGTGAGAAGTATCGGCTACTAAAAAGGTTTTATAAAAAATAAAAATTCCTCTAAGTTGAAGAGCATATATGTGGCTGCCATAGTCTCCCAGGAAGTTATCCGTTGGGGAGAATTCATCCAGTAGGGACTCTGATTCAGAGTCCTCTACACAAGAAGGCGCTCAGTTAAGGAAAAGATGGATGGTTTGATTTCCTCCATTCTGGAGGATGTTGCGGTGCATATACATTATTCTAATCTGATCAATAAGGAATGACAGGTTGTCTTCCGCCCATTCGTAAAGTACTAGATACTATGTATCCCTTTCCTCCAGATCAGATTGAATTATGGTCTCACCCTCCTGTGCTGAACGCTCTGGTGCCAGGTCTTTTTAAGACTTCGGTTATGCCATCCTCTGATAGTGCTTCTTCAAAGGATCCAGTGGATAAGTGCATGGATCTGGTGGCAAGTCATCCTTATTCTATTATGGGGTCGACCTTAAGCCAGACTGTGCTACATCCATAGCATTTGTGGCGAGCAGGAGGTTGTTAAAACTGGACTCTAAGACTAATTTGGGTCGTTCACAGAAGTCATGCTTCCAGTTGATCAAAATTTGGATACAACAGGTATGTGATCTTGGCTATGGAGGATTTGATCAGGTTAAGTGCCAGAGGCCTAGCTTTGGTGGTAGCTTTAAGACGTGCTTTATGGCTTAAGCAATGGCCAGCTGACACAGCCTCTAAAAGAATATGACAGGACTCCCCTTTAATGCAGGGCGTCTGTCTGGGGAGTGCTTGGTTGACGTGGTAAAGCAGGCTACTGGTGGTAAAAGGTGGCTTGCCAGACCCCTATGCCTGGTGAATTGGTATAGGGGGTCTCATAGATCCCTTACCAGTTCACAAAGGGTAAATGTAAAAAAAAAAAAACGGACACAGAAATATTTTATTATTTTTTTTTGTTTTATTCTTACCTTCCATCCATCCCCGAGCACTTTGGCTTCTGTTCTCCTTCTGCTGCTGGAAGCCTTTTATACCTGCTGGGTGACAGGAAGGGGCCCCATTTTTCTTTTGAATTTTAAGGGTTAAAAGCCCTTAAAAATCCCCAAAAATGGCACATGGTCCCCCCTACCCAGCATAACCAGCCCAGGGACCAGCTATGGCTTGCGGGTCCCTGTGACTGGTTTGTAGAACAGGGCGCAGGGGCCAGCTTTGGCTCCCTTGATCCTATTCCATCACACCATATCCCGCAACTGTCTCCATCTGTCATTCCAGCCCTAACATGCATGCTGTTATAACTCCAATTATCAAATAATCTTCTCTGGACCCCTCTGCCCTCCCCCGTTACCTCCCTATCTCTCTGCTCCCGTTCTCATACAAGCTTCTTGAACAGCAAATCTATACAGAACTGGCTGTGTACTCCCTCCTAGACCCCCTCCAATCAGGTTTACGCTCAAGTCACTCCACCCAAACTGCCCTCACCAAAGTCACCAATGATCAACTGACTCCCAAATCCAAAGGCCACTACTCTGCTCTCATTCTTCTCGATCTAACCTCTGCTTTTGACACTGTCGGTCATGCTCTGCTTCTCAATAGTCTTTCTTGTCTTGGAATCCAAGGTCTCGCTCTCTCTTGGCTCTCCTCCTATCTTGCTAATCGCACATTTAATATATCTTTCTTTAACACAATTTTCTTCTTCCCGTTCTCAGTAGGTGTACCACAAGTCTCAGTCCTAGGACATTTACTTTTATTATACACTTCTGACCAACTAATAACCTCACTGAGCTTCCATTATCACTTTTATGCAGATGTCACATCTACCTCTCTGGCCCAAATCTCTCTCACTTTCCTGTCTAACAGCCATCTCTTTTTTCATGACCTCTCACTGCCTTAAACTGAACACGGACAAAACACTGTCTCACTCCCCTCCCCTCGCTAACACCACAACCTCTGCAAATAATTTTACAATAACTGCAACTCTGGACTCCTCTCTCATTCACACCTCACATTCACTCCCTAGCCACCTCCTGTCATCTCCAACTTAAAAATATCTCCCGCATCCATTCCTTTCTCTCACCTGATACCACTAAAATGCTATTGCATGCCCTGGCCATATCCCAACTGGACTACTGCAACACCTCCCCTGTGTTTTGCCAACAAACAGACTGGCACCCCTCAAATCTACTCTAAACTCTGCTGCTGGCCTCATCCACCTCTCCTCTAGCTTTTCTAGCGCTGTCCGCCTCTGTCAATCCCTCCACTGGTTACCTGTCTCTCAGTTCAAACTTCTAACACTAACTTACAAAGCTCTATCCAGCCATGCCCCTCCCTACATTTCATCTTTAATCCACCGTTACCAACCCAAGCACAACCTCTGCTCTGCCTCTGACATTCTCCTGTCTTCCTCCTTTGTTACCTCCTTACGCTCTCACCTTCTGCCTCCTGTGCCTCCCCACTTCTCTGGAACGCACTCCCCCACTCAATCCTTCACTCTCCATTACTCCAAACCTTTAAAAGTGCCCTCAAAACTCACTGTCAGACAAGCGTATAACCTGGCTTAAGAAAATCCTATAACCTTCAAATGGCACATTCAGCCTAGCTCAAGCTCTACCACTTGTGTCCCCGCCCCCTTGTCTCCACCCTCATCTTTTAGACTGTAAGCTTGCAAGGCTAGGGCTCTCTTTCTTATTGTCTCCTGTTCTCACAACGCTTGGTTTAAATCTTGTAGCATCTAGTTGTATTGGTCCCTGTACTATATGTTTTGTCTTGTCTGTCTGTAATCATACCTTGTAAAGCGCTACAGAAGATGATGGCGCTATATAAATAAACATTAATAATAATAATAATAATTAGAGCTTTCCTTTCTTTAGTAGAAATGCCACAAATAAGTAAGCAAGATGCTCTCACACTTTATTATCTATAAACACGGAAAAGGTCTTCAATCGGATCGACTAGCCTAGGACTGAATATGTTGCCATGGGATAGGTGCACTGTATTTGAAGCCTTCAGCATCTATCAGAATAAACAAAATGGTCTCCGACCCCTTTACTATCTGAAATGGCATGAGATATTGGTGCCCTTTTTCACCTTTGATATTCATTATCTCCATGAAACCATTGCTACGCTCAGGAAAAAAACTGACATCTCCAGTATCAAGATTGGTCCCACTGAGCATAAAGTAGTGACATACGCTGACAACTTGATTTTCTATATAACCTAGAAACGGCCTTTAACCCCTCAATTTCCCCCACTTGTACTCTTCTATCGAAAGGAACCTGTATTCATGGGGTACTAAAACCTTTTCTTGGTTTAGCAGATCGGTATTATCAAAATGAACATTTTGCCTAAAATCCTATATCTGCTACAAACCATCCCAATTGAGAACCCTTCCACCTTTTTCACCAATTTGAGATCTTTGTTTATTAAATTTATCTAGTCCAGTCGCCATCCCAGAATTAGGATGGATTTACTTTCCTTACCCAAACAGTACGGGGGTTTGGGTATTGCAGATATCCGTAAATACTATTACGCTATACATTTAAATCGTATCCTGGACTGTGTTGTCAGGGAGACACCAAATTATAGGTGGGCCTTGAACAACGTTAAAGCAAACTTATCTTTAAAGGCATTCCTCGAACTTCCGGGCCATTGCCAAATGATATTAAACTGCACAATACCATTGGAGCCTTGGTATTCCACAAATTGTCAGAATTCACTAATATATCTCCTTCTCTTACTCCGATGATGCTGATACTGCTGATGCTGTATACATGAAAGCATGGTATTAAGGAGGTGGTGTAACAGAGAACGAGCATAGGCTTTACCAGGGGATTATTATGAAAGAGAATAACTTGGGTATTTTATTCCAGATCTATGCCAGTGACTGATGTTATTTTGACCTGCTTCCAGAAAGGGGTCACTATAGAGCTGTGCCAAAGGATATAGTAGACGCTGTAAGCGGGGATCGAGCGCTGTAACCTAGCGTTGCGGTTGCTGTAGTAACCTGGCTGGCATTTATGAATGTGATGTGTGTTGGGCACTCTGACAACAGTATAGCGCTGCTGTGAGCGAGAGGTAGCTCCACTCGGCGCTCCACACCGTATTTAACAAAATGCTAGATACACACAGCGTTGGTATGTTATTAAAGTCTGCTTTTTAACACATATACACCAGTAACAAAGAGAAAACACATGGAATGACATTGTTTTAACACTGTGACATAACACTTTAGTGCCAGACCTGTAAATACAGTATTCTGCATAAAAATATAAAAAGTCAAAAGAAATTATAAAAGTGTTGTTTGCAGGCCAGGAGAGGTCACACAATGATAATAAATTAAATTAAATAGCCAAACAAGCTATTTATACACAACTAATGAAACCCCATTGAAATGTATGGGAGAGCGCTACAGAGCGCTGAGCCTAGAGTGCCGGCGCTATACACTGAGCCGCCTAGATTAATACATGTGATGCTACATGGCGCAGTTAGAGGCGCTCACCAGATTCGCTTTCTTAAATGTGGTTTTGTGTTCACCAGACGCTGCCTGCTGCTATCCGTTGTTAAATAACACCCATAGTGGTTTTAGAGCTGCGTGATCTTTAATCCTCTCTGGATAAAAAATAAAGACCATGCCAGGGAGATCTCAGAGCGATGCGGCCTCATTCCCTTATGTCCAGACACACACCCATTGTTATTATATTCTAAGTATACAGCACGTCCTGCTCCAGATAGTAAATTCCTTATGTTTGGGTTATACATCCACAAGATGGTGCTGGACTGCAGAAACAGCAAAAAGTGGCTCCTCCCGGCCCCTTATATTCCAGGGACCACAAAATCCCAGTTCTTCTCTGCAGTCGGCGCTGCGATGACTAGAAGATGGCTCTCTACTCGCAGGTGAGCGGGGCTATTAGCCTGCAGCCCTGTAGGACTATTCCCACCCGTTCCTCCTTTTCATGCCTCCCAGCTTTGGCTGCACTGGTCGGGTGACGGTAGGCAGCACCGTTGTCAGGTGCTTAAGGGGCGCTGCTCCGACCGCAATCCCCCACCAAAGGGTAGGCGGTATAGGCCCATGGTGAGCCTTATGGGATTCCCCTCCCACGCTATCGCCCCTCGCCCCCTGTCCATCTGTGGGCTCCTGTTAGGTTGGCCGCTGCCCTCCCTCGCTCTCCCTGGTATTCTTGGGAGGGGGGGGGTGTGCTCTGTGTGTGTGTCTTTGGTGTATTCTTCACTTTTATTGTTTGCGTGGTATGGTTCGGCTTTTGTCGCCGCGCGGTCTTTTGGTTGCACTGGTTGCTTTTGAAAAGGCCACCGCGCGCTGGTACGGAGTTTCGCGCTCAAGCGGCGTCTTTACCTCTGGTGCTGCTGCGCCATCATTGGTTGACATGGTCACGCGGGAACCTTCGCGCTCTTCGGGGGCGGGCCTTGCGGATGATGCGTTCCGCATCACTGTCTCCGCGGCCCGCCCCTCGAGGTATCTGTGGGCGCCATTTGGCCTTCTCGTGTTGCGTGGCTGGCTTCTACCTACCGTGGTCCGTAAGTGCTCTTGCCATATGGAGGCTTCTCAGGATAATGTGCTTGGGGTTCCTTCGGGACAAGCCCGGCTGTTTGTGGCGTGTGGGGTGTCCCCTACTAGTGATGACAATGTGCGGGTCTGTGTACCCTGGGCCCAGCGGGCGCTTGCGCTGCAATCTGGGTTGCCTGTGGCTGGGCCTGCGCTCCGGGTGGCTTCGCCCACTCCCCCACGCTTACATCTGACTCCCTGTGAGGTTCATACCAGTGGGGAGTCTCAGCCTGATTTGTCTACCAGGGTGGCTAGTATTGAGAAGCTGATTGCTGGCTCTACGGCGCGTAAGGCCTCGGCTAAGAGGCGGCATCTGGCACCTGGTGTTAACTTATTTCCTGTGGAGGCTGAGGAAGGGGAATTGCTTTCTGATTCAGAATCATCTGATGAGCAGCCTAAGGGTTATGCTGATTCTGGCTCTGACCCATGGGCTACAGATGATACTGACAGGCTTTTGGCTCACATTTTTGAAGTGCTTTCTATCTCTCCTCCTGCCGCAGCTCCTCGGCAGCAGGGGGAGTTGTTTCACACGGCTAAGCTGCGTTTGGAGTTTCCTGAGCAAACTCACTTTAATAATCTTGTGTTCAAGGAGTGGGAGCGACCGAGCAGGCTCCCTGGGGTGCCTAAAATTTGGGATAAGAGGTACCCTTTCCCTGCTGAAGTGGTTAAGCGTTGGTTGTCCCCTCCAGAAGTGGATGCTCCAATTCTGGGGTTGTCCAACATTTCTGTCATGCATTCCCCTGACTCTACTACACTGAGAGATGGTGAAGACCGGCGCATTGATCAGCTGGCTTCCCATGCCTTTGCCTGTGCGGGGTTTGCGCTGCGCCCGGTTTGTGCCTCTGCCATTACAGCTGTGGCTATTAGGACTCTGCTCAGGAGTGTTTTAGATGGGGCTCCTGATGAGGCAGCTAGTGCTGAGTATAGTGCTCTTCTGTGTTGTGATTAATTTGTTGCATATGTCCTCTCTGCCTTGGATGATACCATTAGAATGTGTGGCAGGGCTTCTGCCTTAGCGGTGGCTATAGGCCGCTCAGTTTGGCTGCGCCAGTGGGCAGCTGACAACGCTGCCAAGAAGGCTCTCACTGGGTTCCCCTTTAAAGGGCTGCGTCTTTTTGGGGATCACCTGGACCTGTTTGCTAAGGGAGGCAAGTTACCCCAGTGTAAGAGACAGTCTCTGCCCTTTCGGGGTTCAGGTTCCTTTCCTCCCTCCCACCGGGGGTCCAGAGTGGGAAGGGGAGCATCCTTTGCAGGGGCCTGGGGAGATTTCTGGGGCAGGGGCAGAGGACGTGGTCACCCTAGATTCTCCTGGGGTTCCAAATCTAAGTCTTCCCCCAAGCCCCCTCAGGCATGAAGTGGCGCCCTCACCCATCCGTGGGGGGACGGCTTCGGCTCACTTTGCTCACGTCTGGAGGCGTCATGTCTCAGACCGGTGGATTCAGGAGGTAGTGTCCTCCGGTTACAAGATAAGAGTTTGCAGCCTGGCCGCCCCCAAGATTCATCAGATCCCGGATGCCTCAAGACCCCCTGTCAGCTCAGGGCCTGTTGCTTGCTGTGCAGAATCTACTGGAGCTGGGGGTCATTTGCCAAGTGCCCTTATGGGAAAGGGGCAAGGGCTACGATTCCAACCTTTTCACCGTTCCCAAAAGAGATGGGTCTGTCAGGCTCATCCTGGATTTAAAGCTTCTCAACAAGTTTGTCAGACCCAGGAGGTTTTGCATGGAGACTGCGCTCAGCTGTAAGTTCACTATGCCCAGGGGACTTCATGACCTCTGTGGACATCAAGGATGCTTACCTCGATGTTCCAGTTTTTCCAGGTCATCACAGATTCCTCAGGTTCGCATTACCAGTTTGTAGCATTGCCCTTCGGTCTTACTTCAGCTCCCAGGGTATTCACCAAGATGCTGGCGGGCATTATGGCTCTGCTGAGAGCTCAGGGCATTCGCATTCTTCCCTATTTGGATGACATTCTTATCACTTCTCCATCCTTCCAACAGGAAGAGCTGGATACTCAGAGGGTGGTGTCCACTCTGGAGTTATTCGGCTGGGTGATAAACCACTGCAAATCTTCCCTGTCTCCCTCTTTGGTAAAGCCATTTCTCTGCATGAATCTGGATACAGCTCGGGCCAGGATTTTTCTCCCTCAGGGGAAGGTCGACAGTCTGCAGGCTCAAGCTCAGCTCCTTCTATCATGTCCTCATCCCTCCATCAGGCAGGGAATGCAGCTGGTGGGCCTGATGGTGTCCTGCTTCGAGGTGGTTCCTTATGCTCAGTTCCACATGAGGCCTCTTCAACTCCACCTCTTGTCTGTATGGGACAGGGACCCTGTGTCCCTGGATCAGGTCTTGGTTCTGCCTCCCCCTAGCCAGACGGTCCCTCTCGTGGTGGCTGGACTCAAGAAACCTGTTGGTGGGCAGATCCTTTCTGGCCCCTTGCTGGGAGACAGTCACCACGGATGCCAGTCTGACAGGTTGGGGGGGCTTCTAGAGATCCCTAACCTTCCATGGGCAGTGGGGCCCTCAGGAGGCCCACACCCCTATCAACATTCCTGGAACTGAGGACGATCAGGTTGGTTCTAGCCCGCTTGACCCTGCACCTTCGGGGTCGGGCTGTTCAGGTCCGCTCGGACAACCAGACGGCGGTTGCCTACATCAATCATCAGGGAGGGACCCGGAGCAAGGGGGCCCTCAAGGAAGTGTCTCTGATCCTGTCCTGGGCAGTCCCCTGCATCTCAGCTGTGTACATTCCGGGGGTGGAGAATCTGGAGGCAGACTCTCTGAGCAGGGGGACTTCTCGCCTGGGGGAATGGTCCCTCAGCAACAGGGTGTTTCGCTCTCTGTGTCACCGTTGGGGTCAGCCAGATGTGGATCTGTTTGCGTCCCGTCACAATCACAAGCTTCCAGTCTTTGTATCTTTGTCCCAGGACCCTCTGGCCTTTGCCGTGGATGCTCTGACAATGCCCTGGCAGGGCTTTCAGCTACTGTATGTCTTTCCCCCGTTTCCCCTGTTGGGCAGGGTTCTGCGAAAGATAGCTCAGGAAGGGGTGCCAGCAATCCTGGTGGCCCCCTGTTGGCCAAGAAGAGTGTGATTCGCAGACATCGTGCAGCTGGCGGTAGATCAGTACGCCCTGCCCAAGGATCCAGACCTGCTCACTCAGGGGCGGCTACGCTACCCCAATTTACAAACGCTGGCTTTAACGGCCTGGCTGCTGAAACCTCCATCTTAATGGAAAAGGGACTGTCTGCCTCTGTTGTTGACACCATGATTAGGGCTAGGAAAAAGTCCTCCTCTTCCATTTACTATAGGGTTTGGTGTGCCTACATTGACTGGTGGGAGGCTAGATCTCTTCCCTGTCGTGTGTTTTCTATCCCTAGGATTCTGGAGTTTCTCCAACATGGTTTGGATCTGGGGCTTCAACTCAACACTCTGAAGGGTCATGTGTCTGCCTTGGCTGTTTTCTTTCAGAGATCTTTTGCTCAGCATCATCTGGTCAGGACTTTTTTCCAAGGGGTTACTCATGTGCGCCCCCCACGTAAGCCTGTGTTACCAGTCTTGGACTTGAACTTAGTCCTATCTGCCTTGCAGGGGTCTCCTTTTGAGCCTGTGCATGAGGCTGCTTTGTCCATTCTTACGCTTAAGGTAGTCTTTTTGGTGGCTATCACTTATGTTAGGCGTGTTTCTGAGTTGGCGGCGCTCTCTATCAAGCCCCCTTACTTTGAGAGACACCAGGACAATTCTAAGGAGCGGGTTTTACACTCTTTGGATGTGGTTAGGACCCTGAAGTTCTATTTGGTGGCTACTGAATCCTTCAGGAAGACTGATGCTCTTTTCGTGCTCCTGTCCGGACCTAAGAAGGGTCTGGCTCCAGCTAAGTCCACTATTAGCAAGTGGATCCGTCAGGCTGTGATTCAAGCCTATTCTGCTAAGGTGAAGGAATCTCCCCTCCACCTTACTGCTCATTCTACTCGTGCTATTGGTGCCTCTTGGGCCTTTCAGCACCAAGCTTCTGTTAAACAAGTTTGCAAGGCCGCTACTTGGTCTTCTGTTCACACTTTTCCTAAGTTTTACAAGTTTGATGTTAGGGCCTCAGCTGATGCTGCTTTTGGCCGCAAAGTTCTGCAGGCGGCAGTGGTCTGAACTGCCCGCTCTTCCTTTTGGGGATCCCACCCTACCTTACGGACACTGCTATTGGATGTCCCAGGAGTAAGGAATATTCTGGAACAGGACGTACTGTATACTTAGAATAATACAATTCTGTGATTACTCACCTGTAGAATTGGTATTATATGTATACAGCACGTCCTGTTACATCCCACCCTTGTTTTTCATTGTTCTTAGTTACCTCTGTATGGTGATTGTTCATATGTTCATTTATGAATTATGGTTATTATAATTCTCCCGGCTTCTTGTTAACTGCTTGTCAATACTGGGGAATTTGTGGGAGGTCCCTGGCTTATATAGGGCCGGGAGGAGCCACAAGCTGTTTTCTGCAGTCCAGCTCTATCTTGTGGATGTATTACCCAGGAGTAAGGAATATTCTGGAACAGGACGTGCTGTATACGTATAATACCAATTCTACAGGTGAGTAATTACAGAATTGTATTTTTTTTTTATCAAATAAACCACCTGAAAGATATTTTTTTGTTTTCTGAAGATGGAATACTGTGAAAAAAGCACCTTGCGAGACACTATAGATCAAGGGTTATATTTGGACACCAGTCGTCTGTGGAGGCTCTTTCGAGAGATTTTAGATGGGCTAGCCTACATTCATGAACAGGTAGGTGTGGATATTGTTGTTGGCCCCTAGCTATATTTTATTTTATAGACTGTATGACTGTATTTACATTAAAAGACAATGAGATTATATACAGCAGGTTTGTCTTTTAATGTAAATACAGTCACTAGACATAGTATTTGTGCCACATTGTAGGGTTAAATTTGCTCATTGCCGGCGGGGAGTACTCACCTCTCCGGTGGACCGGTCCCGCGCAGAGCTTGCGCCTTACTGAGTGTATGCGCCTGCCTCTCCCCCTTGCAGCCACACTCAGTACACAGGAAGGTGATCAGCGTCCGTCGTGCGCTCCAGGCTGGAGTGCAGACGTCCGATTTCTGTGGACAGACTGACGCACTTCCGGCCGGAGTGTGCCAGTCTGTGGTGATATGCGAATCCAGCGGGTGGAGAGGTGGGTATAAAAGGGGGCCTACCCTGCTGGAGACTTACTTGTGCCTTGAAAAGAGACCTGTGAACAGTCTCGGAACGCGTGGGCTTGGCCATGCGGGGACGCTAGTATCTAACCTCATTAAGTGAGAATGGATCTTTTATTGTTTTATGTTTACCTTTATATGCACTTTATGCCTATACCTTGAATCAACCTTTGCACATACTGCTTATGAATTGATGCACTTTTATTTGGCATTGGCACTTTAGAATTGTTGTAAATAGTACTTATTAATTATGAACACTTTGATGAATTGATTAGATAGCTCCCCCTTGTGGCGCATTATGTAAGTGACATTTAGGTTTTTAAATGTTTTAATATTGCTGCTGATGAATTATGAATAAAATTATATGGTTAACTTGCCAATTGTTAGTCCCCTGGGCACTTTACAGGGGGGGGTGAGAGGTAACCCCCATTTTGGATTGTTCTATATGTTTGCCATAGTTATAAACTGGTTTTCTTTGAGCATTACTATCTTATTTAACCCTGACACTGAATTAGGGAAACATTATTCACTTTCTTTTCATACAATTTATAAATATTAATAAGTAATTCTGCTAAAACTTACAAAACTGGGTTTTGCATCTGCTTTTCTATTGTAGGGGATGATTCACAGAGATTTAAAGCCAGTCAATATATTTTTGGATTCTGAAGATCATGTAAAAATTGGGGATTTTGGTCTAGCCACTGATCACCGAGCATGTGTAGTAAGTATTTCTTTATTCACACGAATTCAAGATAACTGAATGTACACATATGGAATTAAGTAGCAAACAAAACCCTGTTAAACACACCATATATTTATTTCTTTTCCATTTTATGTCAGGCCATCAGAATTCAGTAACGATAGGGTTAACCTTTTGCCGAAGGGCGTGGCTCCTCCTCCTGGTCTATATCCTTCTGGCTGACTTCCTTCAATTCAGTTTCTTTCTTGCAGTTGGAACTGGACTGCAAGGGTGTATCTGAACTCCTCTCCCATTTATTTTTTGTTTTAAGGATTATGCCTTGAAAGCGGGGGCAATGGAGACCCTGGCTGTCTACCTGGGTCCCTTATACTCCTCTGATCTGGACGGACCTACAATGCCTCCTCAGCTATGCTGTATCCAGATCAGGATGGTAAGGGTAAGCGCCAGGTTCTTGGGACTTTCATTTAAAAAGCAATCCACCGCAGGTTTTTGTCTGGTGAGCCTGACTGGGGGTGACCAGGGGAATTATTTTCCCCTTTTATTGCTCTTTTCTTTGTGTAAATAGTGTGTTTTTACTTCTTGTAAAATTCAAAATTTGCACACCTTTAAGGGGGCGGAGCCAGGGCGGGACAGCGTCCTTCCGCTGGCAGCGGGGACAGATGGTTGTCCCAGCCGCAGCTGTTAGATAATTCGGGGCTTGGCCGAGTGGTTCTCCTTAGTCTCATATCACTTCTTGCCAACAGCAGCCGTTGGATGATTTTCAGCTTGGCTGAGCGGCTCTCCTCCGGCTTATAGTGCTTCTTGTCGTCCGCAGCCGTCAAATGATTTTCAGCTTGGCTGATGGGTTCTCCCCGGCTCATAGCGTTTCTTGCTGGCCACCGGCTTTGGATGATATTCGGCTTGGCTAAGCGGTTTTTCACCGGCTCATGCAATGCCCCTGCAGGTTTCCAAGACTTTTTTTTTTTTTAAATTCTTTATTTATATTTTTCAAAGAGATTGATACTGATACAATACAATTGTTGGGTTCAAGAAACAGAACATTTGGATCAGCTCACAACTTTTGTCCGGAGTTGCAACACACAATTGGGGTTATTCAAGATGATACAATATATTTGTGTCTACCAATTGCTTCCTGCTTCCGCGTGATCCTTTAGGAAAATAAGAAGAAACAAAAAAGGGGGGGGAGGGGAGGAGGGATAAAAAGGGGGGGGATCAGTGGGGGGGGGGGTTGTGGACCCCCGGGCGCCGCCAAGTAAGGCCCTGCATTCTGCAGATTCCGAGTATTTCAACCAACTGAACCATGTGATTGTGAAACTATCGAATCTATTTTCCCGGGAGAGAATCACATTCTCGAACCGCATGAGTTCGTTAACCTTTACTATCCACATTTCCATTGTGGGCGGGTCTGGGGTTTTCCATTTAAGGGGAATGCAGGATTTTGCTACATTTAGAAGGTGGCATAGCAGAGATTTCTTATATAGTTTGAGGGGGACCTTGGTCAAGTGCAGCAAGCAGAGTGCCGGGTCGTCAGGTACATCTGCCTCTGTAACCCTACTCGCCACCTCTCTGACCAAATTCCAATAGGGTCTAATCATGGGGCAGGACCAGAATATGTGGAGCATGTCACCTCTTGCTTCGTTACATCTCCAACATTTTTCTGAGGTCTCTGGGAACCATTTATGTATAACAACTGGTACTCTGTACCAGCGCGAGAGTATCTTGTAATTGCACTCTTGGAAGCGCGTGCATATGGACGTCCTATGTGGCATGGCTAAGAGTTTTCTGCATTGTTCCGGGGAAAAGGAAGTCCCCAGGTCATTCTCCCACCTCCCCAAAAATGAGGGCTTTTCCCCCTCTGGAGGGCTAATCAGTAATTTATAAGTATATGACAGTGTGTGCTTGACTGCGTTTTTGCTGGCACACAGGTCCTCAAAAGGTGTGGTATTTCTCAAACCCTCCTCAAAGCCCCGCAACGAGTGAAGGAAGTGCGACACCTGTTTGTTTTGCCAACTTGACCATGCCGTAAGTCCCTTCAGACGGGCGAGAGTCTCCAGGTCCATCCATCCTTCTCCCCCCCAGAAATGGTTCGCTCTGTAAATACCCGCTCTTCTCCACTCTCTAGGTATAGGGCCCTCGTTGCCGGGGGGGAAGCGGGGATTGCCCAGGATTGGGAGCATAGGGGAGGGGGTTGGGGAGAACTCCGGATGCTCAAAGTGGCGCCGACAGGCCCTGATGGTGGCTCCAACTGTGGGATGTTTCATGGCAATGGGGATCTCATGCTCGTCTAACCAGGCGACTCCGGAGATCGGGGCCTCCAGGAACCCCTGTTCTAGCCCTACCCACTGTTTATGCGTCCCATGAAGACACCAGTCAATGGCTCTACTGAGGTGTACAGCTGCATGGTACAAGATCGGGTCTGGGAAGCTCAGTCCCCCATTGTCTTTCGCCCGGGTCAATACAGTTACATTCAGCCTCGGCTTTTTATTGCCCCAGACAAATCTGATGAAGAGACCTCTAACTTTTTGCAAAAAACTTTGGGGAACCGTCACTGGGAGAGCCTGCAACAGGTACAGCAAACGGGGGAGGAGGTTCATTTTGGTTGCATTAATGCGGCCAAACCAAGAGATCTTGCCCTGGCCCCACCTAGCCGTCTCCTCCTCAAACTCCTTCAACAACGGCGGGAAGTTTAGATCGAATATTTTTGTTAGGTTATTACCAATTTTGGTCCCCAGGTATGTAATACTGTCCTTGGCCCATTTGAATGGGAAGGAATTTCGTAAGTTGTCGAGTCTCTTGGGTGGGATATTTAGATTGAGGGCCTCGGATTTTTGATAGTTAATCTTATAGCCAGACAACTCTCCGTATCGTTTTAGTTCTGACATTAAGTTCGGGAGGGAGACCTCGGGGCACGACAGGCTAAATATCAGGTCATCTGCGTATGCAGCCACCTTGTATTGCTTTGGCGTGGTGGACTGACTGGATAAGCCCTTGATATCTGGATGGTGGCGAATGCGGCACAGGAAAGGCTCCAAGGTAAGTATGAAAATTAGGGGCGAGAGAGGGCATCCCTGCCTCGTCCCATTCGTTATTTGGAAGGAATCTGACAGGACCCCGTTTACTCGAACCGCGGCAGATGGGGAACCATATAGACTACCGATCCAACTCAGGGCATTTGGGCCAAGCCCTATGTGTCTGAGTGTGGCATGCATGAAATTCCAGTTAACTCGGTCAAAAGCTTTTTCCGCATCTGTCGCGAGTAGCAAGGCAGGGGACCCATTTTTTTGAGCCAAATGGATCAGGTTCAACACTTTAATTGTGTTGTCTCTTGCCTCCCTGTGCGGCATGAACCCCACTTGGTCCAGCCCAATAACATTATGGAGATGAGGAGCTAGTCTGGAGGCCAGGATCTTGGCGAAAAGCTTCAGGTCTGAATTCAGGAGCGAGATTGGTCTGTAGCTCGCACATTGGGCCGGGTCCTTACCCTCTTTCGGGATCACCGAGATATGAGCTCTTAATGTATCCACTGGGAGGGCGTTCCCATCTTTGATTGAGTTTAGGACTTCAAGAAGTTTCGGGGCAAGGAGGGGGAAGAACTTTTTATAGTATGGGAGGCCAAGGCCATCAGGGCCCGGGGCCTTCCCTCCTGCCGCTTCTGTAACTGCTTTATGCAGCTCGAGCAATGTTATAGGTTCCTCTAATTCCTCCAGGGCGTCTCTGGGAAGCCTTGGCAGTCCAGATTCTGTTAAGTAACGTTCTATAGGCCCCCCCCTCTCCCCATCTCGCCCCCCCGGAAGATTATACAGCCGATCATAAAACTTCCGGAAAGTTTCCCCAATTTCATTAAAAAGATGCGTTACACGTCCCTCTGAGTTGAATATCTTGGGGACATAGGTTTTAGCACGTTCTTCCCTTAGGGCCTTCGCCAAGAGTCTCCCACATTTATCCCCAGATTCGTAGAAGATTCTACGACAATTATTTAGTTGCGCTTTTACCTTGTCACAGCAAAGCGTTTTTAATTTCTCCCTCAGAGAGGTTAGGGTGGGGAGAAGTTCGCTGGCCAGGGACTTTTTGTGCTTCCTCTCTATTTTATCTATTTCCTCTAATAGTTCTCTTACTTGTTTTGCCTTCTCTTTTTTGATTCTGGACCCAATTTTGATAAAAGTGCCCCTAATGTAGCACTTGTGCGTCTCCCAGAGGTTCCCTGGGCTAATCTCTGGAGATGAGTTAAGCTGGAAAAAATTTTTAATGTCATTCTGCACCTCCTCCAAGATCCTTTGGTCTTCAAGTAAGGACGTGTTAAGTCTCCATGACCAGCTCCTCGGAATTTGGGTGGGGCATGCGACATTCAAGGCGATTGGGGCATGGTCTGAGACCGTAATATTGCCTATCGTGGCCTCTGATACCCGACACAGGGAGGCGTGGGGGACCAGAAACCAGTCAATTCTCGAATAGGAGTCGTGTGGGCTAGAATAGTACGTGTAGTCCCGTTCATTGGGATGTAGGATTCTCCAGGGGTCAATCAGCTTATGGAGCGCAAGAATTCTTTTAAGTTTCTTGAGTCTCGAGTAAGATTCATGAGGGCCATCTCTAGTGGTGTCAATGAGGGGATCAAGGGCAAGGTTGAAGTCTCCCCCTATTATTAGTTCTCCTTCTTTGAAAGCCGATAGGGCTTCTAGAACCGATTCCAAGAAGGCCACCTGTCCCGTGTTCGGTAGGTATACATTGGCAAATGTATAGTTATGTGAGGCAATCTTTCCTTTAAGGAAGATCCACCTCCCTTCTTCATCCGTTTTGTAATCTACCAGTTCCCAGGGGAGGCCCGCACCCAGGAGTATGCTAACCCCCCTGGACCTGGAGTCAACGGAGTAGCTGTGGTATGCTCTCGTGTAATACCTGTTGCCGAGGAACGGTGGTTTGCCCCTCTTGAGATGGGTCTCCTGTAGGAAAGCCACCTACGCCCCAAGGCCCCTCAGGTTTCTCAATACAAGAGATCTTTTTTCGGGGCTATTGAGCCCTTTGGCGTTGAGGGAAACTATCTGGACATTAGCCGTAGCCCGAGCCATATTGTGTGAGGCCAATGGCGTGCTCTGGTGCAAGCCGCGCCCGGAGATCCACAACTGCGATGAGGAAAAAAAAAAGGGATGCCGAGACCCCGAGGTATGTACGGAGCGTAGGGTTGAAAGGGGAGAAGCAAACCAGGGAAGAGTAAACTCACTACAGGCAGGGGCCTGTGAAAGGGGTATGAACAGAACAAATTCAAAACTTTCCTTTCAGGGTAATATACGGTCTATCTTTACACAACGTGTTTACTTAATCCGCCTACTGGGGGTGCCGAGTCCGACGGAGAGAAGAAGCAAGCCGTTTTCGGAGGATTGCTTCCCAACCCAGTCCGGCACGTCATCTAAGCAACCAGGCGGTCAAAAGGGCCGTGCACGCAGGAGTTATGAGTCCTGCGCGCAGGGCATCAGTCAACATAATAACACTTAACAAAAATAATAGCAATCAGTAAAACTACTATTAAGAGGTGGAGAAATGGTCACGTAGAGGAGGATGTAGGTCAATGACTCACTGTGAGTAGGCAGCTGGAGGACCAGTCGCCGAACCCCCTCCTGTAGCTATGTTTGGGGCCCTCAGGTCGCGTTCCCCTCCCCCACCCCAGATGGGTGGACCGGAGGGGGGGGGGGAACGAGGCGCCCCGACTCCCCGGGAGTTGCCGGGACTTTCGAGCCCAGGTCTTCCACTCCTGGGGAACCCCCGCATGTTACCCGCAGACCGCTTTGACGAGGGTCCGAGGCGTCTAAGGTCTCGGTAAGTTCTCAGGTTTCGGTTCTTCCCGGTCATCGGGCGTGCGGACGACGCGAGGGCCTCCTGGTCCATCCAGTCGGGTATAGTGACAGGGTCACATTGTAGGAATTCAAATAGCTCTTCGAGTTCCTGGTGTGCTCTAAGTTGGAAATGTCCCTTGGCGGACTTGACGATCAGGTGAAACGGGTAACCCCATCTATATGTTGCTCCCTTGTTGATGATGACGTCAAGCAGGGGTCTCATTATTCTGCGCATTTGGAGGGTTCGTCTGGACAGATCTTGTAGAATCTTTACTGTTGCTCCGTTATAACTCACGGTACATTTATTCCATGCTTTCCTCAGTATCTCCTCCTTTAATGAGAAGAGATGGATTCTGCACACTACATCTCTGGGGTACTCAGGGTCCATGCTCTTGGGGCCCAGCGCTCTATGTGCTCTGTCAAGTTCAATGGGAGTCGCGGGGTCTCTGTCCAACACCTCATTGAATATGGTGGTAACAATAGCTTTTACGTCCTCTGCGCCTTGTGACTCTGGGATGCCTCTGAGCCTCAGATTGTTCCTTCTGTTGCGATTTTCTAAATCGTCTAGGTGAAGGTGGCACGCCCTTATCATCGCATCTTGTCTTGCACACCTGTCTTCCAGCGCCTTCATCCGGTTGTCTGCTGAGGTCTCCTTTTTTTCCAGGACGTCTACTCTGGTCTCCACTCTGGCAACCTCCTGGCGGACCTTTGTTATCTCACGCTTATGTGCTTCTGTGTATCTCGCTATGAGGTTTTCAATATCCGTTTTAGTGGGCATCCCCTTCAGGAGGGAGATAGTTTCAAGGTGGATCCTGTGCTCCTCTGCACTCTCTGGAGCTACGTGAGACTCCACTGTGGCCCAGTCGCAAGGTGTAACCGGAGCGAGTGTTGGGGATCCAAGCGGGGTCGCCGGGGACATCAATACAGGGCTTGTGGTGAATGTGGCCGGGGCTCTCTCTGGTGTGGGAGGTAGTGGAGACGCTGGCAGCGGGTTTGTTCTTTCCGCCATGCCTTGCGCACCTATTTTCCCTTCGCGCATCTTGGCCTGTCTTTGCGGTAGTGCACTCAGGTGGGATCCAGGTACTTGCGCTGGGCATGTCTTGGGGGCGCAGGAGAGGGGTGCCACCTCGCCGCGCTCTTTTGGCTGGTAGGCAAACTTTTCCAGCTCTGTAGCGGTCCTGCTGGGGCCATTCCTCTCAGCACACACAATCATTTCTTCTACCCTTCTGGGATGGGGTGGGTTGTCAGGGGTTAGTGTGGGGCCTTTTGCCAGCTGCGTTGTCAAGAATGGTGCCTGCCCCTTTAAGACCGTCTGAGCTGAATGACATTTTTGCCCTGCTGCTCCTCCCTCTGAGACAGGTTGCCCATAGGGGTCATTGCGCCTCACATTGCTACTGGTTGGCACTGGCACAGGGGTGAGGATCTGCATGGCTTTCGCGCCATTTCCAGGCTGTGTAGCTGCTGTAAGAGGGACGGCGGCCATCTTGGTACACCCTCTATCTGTGGACGATCCCCTCAGGCTGTCTGCTGGCACTTTATAGGGGTTGCTCTCTTCTCCGCATCCTGCCCCCGGGGCTCCTGCCTCGCTCACCCCCGTCCCACATGATCCCAGCCACTCTCCCGGGTCTGCTGCCTCCTCCTCACCGTCATAAGCAGGGGCGCCGTCCGCCATCTTGGTACTCCCTCCACCCTCAGCTCTCTCCAGATCTTCACCGCTCTGGCTGTCAGCGGTCTGCGTCTCTGCTCTCCGTGCTGTGCGCTGCTGCCACGGGTCAGTGCCGTCCTCACTGCTCTCCCCGCAGGATGATGATGCAGCAGGCTCGCTCTCTTCCTCCCCTCGCCATCGGGAGGTCGCCGCCGCCGCCATCTTTGCTGCCTCCATCGTCTCTCTCCTCTTCTCCTTCTCCGTCAATCCGCGGCCAGCTGTAACTCCGCTGCCTGCCCTCCTTCCTCTGTGCTGCTTCTGGCGCCTGGTCATGCTTTCTCCAAGTCTGTAGCCGCCCGGTAAGTGCTCCTATATGGGTCAGGTAAGCAGGAGCTCGCTCACACAGCACCTCTCAGCTCCATGCCGGGACACGCCCCCGGTTTCCAAGACTTTAATGATGATTTCCACGGATACCTTAGTCATTTTATTGTGATGTACTGAGATGACATCCTGACATTTTATCAATCTTTGTCAGAACACCGATGACATGTTAACGCCGTATTACAGAAGCTGAGAGAGAATAATTTGCATGCCAAAATCTCTAAATGCATATTTGAGATCACTGAGGTTCCTTTCTTGGGGTATCTGGTTACTGACAAGGGCTTAGTTATGGATTCCACTAAAGTTTTGGGAACAACCCAAAACTTTAAAGGCCTTACAAAGATTTATTGAATTCACTAATTCTATAGGTGCTTCATTAAAGGTTTCTCCTCTATAGTCGCTTCATTAACAGACTTAACACGAAAGAACACCTTTCCTTGGGCATTGGCCCAGTCTAGTGGTTAAAGCCTTTCAAACCTTAAAAGAGGCTTTTACCCCAGCCACTGTGTTCGTCCATCCAGACATAATCTCCTATTCATTATCGAAGTAGATGCATCTGAACTTGGTGTAGGAGCTGTTCTGTCTCAGTATTCTGGTAGCCCGCAGAGACTACATCCATGTGCATATTTCTCTCATAAATTCTGTTCAGCCGAGCAGAATTATGATGTGGGTAACAGGGAATTGCTGGCAGTAAATTGGTGTTTGAAAAGTGGAGACACTGGTTGAAGAGCTCTTTGCATCCAATTACTGTGTACACGGATCATAAGAACCTTAAGTATATTGAATTTAACAGATTAAACTTGTGTCAAGCTAGATGTTTTTTTCTCCCAATTTAATTTTATTACCTGTAAGCAAGAAACACCAAGGCAATTCTCGGGAATGTAAGGTTAGGTACCCACTTTGCCCTTTGGTTGTGTAGTTGGTGCATTATTCCCCGATTTATCTAGCTCCTTGGAACCATTCCAGGTAGACTCGCCTCCTGGTTAACCTCCACATTTTTATATGATCCCCCTCATATCTGTTTATCTGTGTTGCAAGCGTTTTATGATGCAAAATTGTCGTCATTTGGGTAGCAGGAAAACCAATTACCATGTCTGATGGCCTACTATCATATGCAATATCACTGCCCATAACAAGGGAACCTGCAAACCTCCATCTGGGTTACTTGTACCATTAGTTCCTAAATAGCCATGGACTCATATTTCAATAGATTTTATTGTAGATTTGCTGCAATTTTAGGGTAACCTTGTCATTTGGGTGGTGGTGGTCGACCCCTTAAGTAAAATGGCACGTTTTCCCCTGATCAAACTTTTGTCTGCCTCAGAACTGTCTCAGTTGTTTAAAAATATATTTTTCGTATTCATGGCATCCATACCACTCTCAATCTAATGGTCAGGCTGAGAGGATAAATCGGTCTTTAGAACAGTACTTGTGTGTTGTGTGTCCGACTGTCAAGGGAATTGGTCTCAGTATATTGAATTTGCTTGTGATAATGCGCCCAGTGACTCGACTATTTTCTGTGATTATGGTAAATACCCCAAGGCAACAACTTTCTGGTCCTTCCTCCAACTTGTTAGCCTTGGAGAAATGGCTACAGGAGTTAACATTTAGATGGAGGGTTTCAAGAAAATTTAAAGAAAGCTGTTAACAGTACAATGCCTTTGCTGATCACTGCAGGGCTGTGAAACCAACGTTTCAGGTAGGTAATTTGGTCTGGGTCTCTAAACAAAAATTGCCTTATGACAATCATCGTCAAAGTTAGGAACCAAATGCATTGGTCCCTTTTCTATCTTACAAAGGTTGAGCAATGTAAAGTTCAAAGTCGATCTTCCCCAGTCCATCAAGATTCAGTATCTTTGTTAAAATCTGCTGGTAATGTTGACATTAGACTGTGTATCTGAAATGTTAGGTTGCAGAGTGATCGTGACAAACAGTAGCAGCGCTAGGCTGGATTCCTATTTGAAGAAACTTGTACTTGTGTTGCAGCTATGTCTCAGCTCTTCACTTGTGCTGCACTTCTCATCACTTCTCTTTAAAACCTGGCAAACACAGCAGAGGCAGCCTGGGGAGAAGGAGGGGTCACTCCCAGTGTTTGACTGAAAGCGGGAGGAGGGGGCGGCACACTAGAATGGGCACACTGCTTTACATTGTGTCACAGCTGGTTAGTCACCTTTTGTCCAGTGCAGCTCCACCGCTGGTGCACAACTTACAGAGAACAGAAATTGAGTGCCCCGTTGATTCTCTCCGGTCCCACACAACACCTACCGAGGCAGGGTTATATGCGTGAAAGCCCCCTCCATAGCAATAAATGTACTGCGCGTGCTGTGGGGTGGTGACCAGGAGATTCCACAAATTGCATCTTAGCAAGTCTTCCTTTTAACTCAAAACAAAAGTTTGGTACTTATTTGGTACTAAATTCAATATCGTTCTGCAATGTAGAAAACATTTTACAATGTAGGAAATATAAATGGACAAGAAACTCAGGATAACAAGTTGATTAGAGAATTAGGGAGGAAGCATTGCAAGTTATAAATATCCAGTATAAAGGTTTCTAATAAAAACTGCTACTTCAATGATAGGTCGTAAACGCTGTTATTCCATCCAGGGAATATCGACAAATGACAGAAAAGAGTTTTCAGCAGTTCCAGTGTGCAGTTTGGTTTGATGTGGAGGTAGATTTTATCAAATGTTTAGTTAACAACCCCTTTTTACAGTTTCAAGTATGTTCTATGTCTAAACAGTATGTGACTATATAAAATAAAGTAATGCCATTTTTGTTCTTTGCAGACTTCCTCATCACAAGAAGAGGACCAGTGTCAGAATGATTTTGTTAAAGCTGACGCTGAAGGTAACATTCTATGCTAATAATTATGTTTTTTTATGTTTACAGCATGTACAGAGAATGTTTGCAAGAACAAAAAAAATCTACACTCCCTGTTTGTCCCTCCCTCGGCGTGTCTGTGCACTGCAGCCGCATCCCCGCTGAGCACTAGCCATTCGCTCGCCCGGACTTCCTGAATGGGCGACGCCGGCACGCGACGACTATCTGTATCTGCTATATTCTGTCTTGCTACTGGGCACTGTTCAACAGGTCTCCATTCAAGAGGGAACTTCCTCCTCCTCCAAGTCTGACGTTTTCTTTGTCAACTCCCCTCCTTTGCAGAAAATGTGTGCCAAGAGGCATTCATTTGCCTTGGTGGAGTTGGCCATTCCCTTGTGAATGGAGACTGGCGATAAACGATAGGGTACAGTACCTTTTTCCGGCAATCAACAAGTTGCAACACACCGGAGCAGATCAGAAAATATGCTGGGGACAAAAGTACTAACGCTGAAAATGTATTCCTATGGGTGACCAAATATAAGTGGCTAAAATTAAACCCCTCATGGCTGACACCGGCAGTTAAAAGGGCAATAAAGAACAAGAAAGGGGTATTAAAACATTACAAGGCTGAGCTCTCAGCTGTAACTCTTGAAAAGTATAAATTAGTAACTAAAGCATGTAAGAAAGAAATAAGGTTGGCGAAAGCACAACATGAATAAGATGTGGCCAAAGAAAGCAAAACACACCCTAAACGTTTTTTTTAAATATATAAATTCCAAGAAAACTAAGTCAGAACAGATAGGTGCCCTAATTGATGATTATGATAATGAGGAAATGGTCACTGGGGATGAAGAGAAGGCGGAGCTGTTGAATGTACTTTAGCTCTGTGTATACAAGAGAGGAGCCAACAAAGGAGATGCCACTGATAGCAATAGACCAAGTATAATACTTAACAAGCTAAACATGGATATCATCCAAGAAAGACTAAATAATTTAAATGTGCCTAAGACTGCAGGACCAGATGGACTTCACCCAAGAGTTCTTAAAGAACTGAGCTCAGTTATCTCATCACCCCTGTTCATGATCTTTAAAGACTCACTAACAACTGGTATGCCAAGAGATTGGCGCAAGGTAAATGTAGTGCCCATTTTTAAAAAGGGATCTAGGTCTTCTCCGGGCAATTACAGACCAGAAAGTTTAACATCCATTGTGGATAACTTGCTTGAGGGGCTATTAAGGGACTATATACACGAATATGTAACTATTCATAATACTAAGGACAGAATCCTCCAGACTAACCTGATTGGCTTCTATGAAGAGGTGAGTAGAAGCCTTAATAGAGGTATAGTTGTTCTGGATTTTGCAAAAGCATTTGACACTGTCCCCCATAGATACTTATTGGGAAATTGAGATATTCAGGACTAGAAAATACAGTTTGTAACTGGATTGAAAACTGGCTGATCGTGTGCAGAGAGTTGTGGTTAATGATACCTACTCTGAATGGTTACCGTTTGTAAGTGGTGTACCCCAGGGTTCAGTCCTGGGCCCACTTTTATTCAACTTGTTTATAAACGACATATGTTGGGCATGGGAGTAATTGCCCCAGTTTCCTGCCATCAGTGGGGAAGGGGGCTCTATCCGAGCATCTTCTCGGTAAAGAAGTCCTCCGGAGGCTTTCGGTTTATTCTGAATCTGAAGAGGCTGAATTTAGTAGTAGAATACAGGAGTCTCCTCCCACCAGGTTTTTTTTTATGAAGGACGCCTATTGTTGAAAAAAAATATCATTGTCCTGGAAATCTCTGGTTAAACATAACACAAAATGGGGCAAAAGTGCCTGGCAACAGAGGGTGACAAAATCTCAAGTAGCCTGGCAGTTAAAGCGGAAGACCAGTCAAAAAGAACCGCATCCCCCAGCCCGTGCACACCCTTTCACTCGATTTTTCTTTTTTTTTTTTTGTATATTGATATTTTAGGAAAATTTCACCCAAAAATATTGAGACAGCACCTAAACAATTACAAATAAGACATTACATGTTAAAGCCCAAACTGCTGAAAAAAAAAACGATTTAAGGACTGATTCGGCATGGGAAAGTTTTTTCTCTCACTTTTTTGAGAGAAGAAAGTGCAATTCAGCACAATTTTTAGCTGTGCAAATGTTAGTATGAAAAAAATTCTCTCACAATAAAACATGAGAAAATAAATGCTGATTATGCTGAATCTGCCCAATAATGTTCCTGGAATTCCTACAAAAATCAGTTAAACATGTATAGCGCAAAATGGTGAAAAATGGTCTGGCAACAGAGGGTGACAAAATATTTAGGTAGGCTGACAGTAAAAGGGTTAAAGCCTCTAGCTGGGCCATGAGCCTTTACCTGGTTTAGTCAGCAATACACTCCCCCCCTTTGAGCGTTTTACTTTTTTTTTTTCTTTTTCAATCAAGTAGCTTTTATCTTGCCCTTAAGTCTATATAAACAAGCTTCTGTATCAAAGGCTAGCAGTTTACTTGTAATGCCAGATGTCTATATGGCAAAGGGGGGAAGGTTATATTAATTAAATGTATCTTTACTAGGTAAACTTACTGGAATGGTGGGTACAGCTCTGTATGTGAGTCCGGAGGTCCAAGGAAATACTAAAGCTTCTTATAATCAGGTATATGCTGCATACTATATATGGTGTGATCTGTAATACTGTTGTAATACTTTTTTTTCCCTTTTTGTTTGCAGAAAGTAGACCTCTTCAGTTTAGGAATAATATTGTTTGAGATGTCCTATAGACCTATGGACACGGGCTGTGAAAGGATTTCTGTGTTAAGCATGTTAAGACAGGTAAACTAATACGAACAATGTATCTTTCATTGTGCTGTAAAAAGTAGTAATGCCATGTTATCTTTAATTGAACAATGGACACTGCTCAATAATGAAAGACCATACATACACTTAGGCTAGAAAGCATTTTGTACATTGCTGCATTACATCTGGAATGTATCAGAGCAGAGGGTATGGCCTTGGGTACATGAGCTAAAACTCTAAAAATGATAGCAGTTGACTGTTTATTGGTGACTTGTATGCCACATTTCATTCCAGTTGGGAAAGGGTTTAATCTTTTCTGTCTTTCTTTACCACCCCTCTCTCTCATTGAAAAAATAAAGGCAGAGGGTGTTTCTGACCACTCAGGTATTTTAAACCTGTCTAATCTACTATGTGCTAAGTGAACCTAAACTCTTAGCGTACATCAATTAAATTGAGGCAGCATATACAAGACTTAATTCATCAGAAAGAAAAGAAAAAGAAGATTAGAAGATGAAGATATGAAGAAGAGACAGGAATCAAAGTCTAAAGAAAGAAAGACTAGACGGGCATGAGAGGTTGGGGAATGGGGTCAAGGGCGGAAGAAGGGGGCGCAGGAGGGGACAAGTGCTCGAGGGGGTTAAGATGGGTACTGATGCTCCATACCAAGTCTCAATGGCCTTAAATAGAAACAGGGGGGGCCATGAGGTGATTTTTGTTCTGAAGCTCAGCAGTGGGCTCTTCCATTTCGAACACCTGTTGTACCTTATGGAACTAATCTCTCACCGATGGTGAGGTGGTTGCCTTCCACAGCTCTCACCACATTTAGTAGGTGGTTGCAATCCCATTTTGCTTAATTGTAGTAAACAGAGTGCGGAGTCCTCTGCTATATGATGGTCTGTTATTCTCACTATTGGTGTGGCAAAAGGGAACTTTTATATGTTTTAGGAGGGGTACACCATTTTGTTGCAAAAAAGAAATCATTGATATGGACAGCAATTTAATTTTATTAGGTAGTCTATTGTCCCCAATACCAACCAGGTAAATTTTCTTTCACAATTCCTTAATAGTGTGGGTTCCGTGGCTCAAGGCATGGCTGTCATCTACAGAGATTCGAATGCTGTTCTTTGCTCTGAAATTGATCCCTTTGCAACTCTTTAGCAATGCCAAATGTTCTGTTGAGCTTTAAGGCATTCCGGAAGTTGCTATATAGGTTCTTGTTTGTCAAATGCTGGAGAGAGACACACCCAGGAACTCAGATCTTTACACATTTCTCCCATCCACACAATATGTGTATTGATTATATATTTACTTTTTAAAATACCTTAACTTCAGTTGGAGCAGTTCAAATAATTCCTGTGTCCTGGTCTGACCATGATGGGGCATTACTGAAGTTGCAGTCTTTAACTAGAAACCCGTCTGAGTTTTCCTGGTCTCTGGACACCCCCAAGGCTCCTGCTATTCCTTGCTCATAAACCTACTTTAAGAGGAAAATGAAATTTTCACCAGTCGCTATTCTGCTGCAGTGTAGGTATTTTGCTTTACTGATAGAAGGGCCTCCAGCGGGCTAGGAGCTCAGGCTTTCCCCAAGGGAAAGCACCCTGTATGCCAATTTGAATCACAGGGCACTGCCACCACACGTGAAAGTATTCACCCAGCTCTCCACACCCTCTGTAACAGTGGAGAGTGAGTGGGGCAGCGTTTATGGAGTCGGGCTGGGGTGTAATACCACCTATATGCTATTTTGAATGCATTCTCAACCGCCCACACATTAAAGGATGTTGTCCTCAAGTTCTTCTACATTGTACCCCAATCCTCATCCACAATCCTAGCCCCCAGCTCTGGTTGGAGATGATATGGGGGCCAGAAGTATGGAGACAGTGGCTCGTGAAAACACAACATGCCATTTAAAGTGGAATTAGAAAAAGTCCACTTTTGATTGAATTTTTGAAAGTGTATATTTTTGTGTGGCAAAATTATGTCTTTAACGTGCTGAGCTGATCTAGTATGTTTTAATTTTTTTTTCTGCAATCTGTTGCGATTGGCAATGTACACCAAGTGCACTCTTGGTGTACTTTGCTGATAGCAGATAGCTGCACAGGACACTGCTACTGGGCATGTGAAAGTTTTAGTGAGCTCCCTTACCTCAGCAGCAGCCATAGCAGCAGTGTTCTGTGTGTACAAGGCTACATTTCTCACATCTTGGTGTATGTTGCCAATAGCAACAGATTGCAGGTAGGGAAAAGTGCTTTCATAAAACACATATTTGCTGGCATAGGAGAAAAATAAAAATACTAAATCAGCTCAGCACATTAAGCACATCCTTTTGGCAGATAAATATACACTATCAAAAAAAAAGGTGGATCCGTAACAGAGAATAAAAGGCAGTAAGGGCCTTTTAATTATGTTTTTATACTAAAATTGACTTTACAGTGTACTGTATATGAATTATTTAATTAAAAAAACTATTTCTTTGTTGCCTTTAGCCTTTCACGGTTTTTCCAAATGATTTTGTTACAATTGAAACAGAAAAGCAGGTAAAGTGCTGATTTTATTAGTATTTTTTGAAAACCCACGATGACCTCAAGATACTATACATACATTAAATAATTATATTTTGTTTTGTAGAGAAAAGTAATCACTTGGCTTTTAAATCATGACCCTGCATCTCGCCCAACGGCAATGGAACTCTTGAAATCTGACCTCCTACCCCCACCTCAGCTGGAGGAATCTGAGCTTCACGAAGTGCTTCACCATACCTTGGCCAACATAGATGGAAAAGCATACCGCACCATGATGAGCCATATCTTCTCCCAGCGCATTTCACCTGGACTGGATTACACATATGATAGTGATATATATAAGGTATATATAGATAGATATTATATATAAATAAATGGCCATAGTATCATTTTATCATGTTTTATTTTATATATCTACCTGCTTTTAATGAGCTTAAAGTGGACCTGCTCCCTGAATAAGAGCATATTTATATGTTTCCCACACCCTGCACATACAGATTGCTCACATTAAAAATCATCCTACCTGCATCTACTGCATGTTATGAGCCTATAAATATCCAAGATGGCAGCTCATGGAGCATCAAGCAGCTTGCAAACAGGAAGTGTCTTCTGCTGTCCTTTCCCTGACCCCAGCGCTGCTCTGTCTGTGCAAAGGACAGCTATAACCCCACCCCATGTACTTTATTCCGCTCTCCTCTCCTGAGTATGTGAGATGCTTGAGAGTATGTGAGATGAGTCAAGATGGCGGTGCACGTATCTGAACAGAGTCGCAGCCCGGTGGGGGAAAGAATAATAAGTGACTAAAAACTTTAAATATAGTACATTTAGATGCTGGGGAATAGTTTAAGGGTTTGGGCTTTTCATTAAGTCATGCTGAAGGTCATTTTGTCAAAACTTGGACCCAGGCACCTTGGTTGCAGACACAATTGCTTTGTGTATAAAGGATTCTTTATTATATAATGTAAATGAAGTAAACTCCTGGTCATTGAACCCTTTTGTTTGCACAGGATTGCTATTAGGCAGCTAGAGAAGAAAGAGTAAAGAGAAGGTTAGTTGGGGTCAATTGATGAAGGAGAAAGGACATGTTGGCACAAGGGTCCTTTATTGGTAATGAAAGCTGTTAATTTTAGGCATATGTGGTAACTGACAATTGTAAACAGTAAAACTTTTAGGTAATTTTAGAAATTGTTTTTCTTTATTGCATGGCATGGCCCGCTTCGGTATTCATAACAGTTGGGTTATTCCACCACAAGGTGGCGCAGTGGTACTGCAGAAAGCTGTGGCATCTCCCGGCTCCCTATAAAAACAGGATTAACCATAGAGTTCCCAGTGTTTCCTCTGTAGTGAAACTGTGAAATTAGAAAATGTCTCTCTCTCTTGCGCAGGTGAGCGGGGCAACCAAGCCTGCGGCCCTGCAAGTCTATTTCCATCCGTTTCTGGACCCTCTCTGCCTCCCAGCCTCGGCTGACAGATCGGGTGATGGTAGAAGAGCACTAGGGTCAAGTGCTCCAGGAGCGCTGCTCCAAGCCACAGACCCTGTACCAGAAAGGGTAGCCGGCCATAGGCATTATGGTGAGCCTAATAGGGATGCGGAGTTCCTGTCCTGGCTTCTGAGGGGGTGAGTGTTTTGGGGGCTATGTCCCCTTCTTTTCCTTCAGGGGTCCCACCTCCCCCCCCTGGCCTGGATACTTGCCGCTGCCTTCTCGTCTCTCTCTCCCCTCTCTGACTTTGTTCGGGGGGGGGGGGGGGTGTAGCGGGGAGGGGTGTATATGTGTGGTGTTTTTTAGCCGCCGCGCCGCTTTGTACTGCACTCCGCGGCGGTTTTGCTTAGTTATGGCGCCGGGCGTGTCACGTGAGTGCCGTTTTCGTGCTTTTCACGGGGGCCAGGGCCTCGGGGATGATGCGTATCACTCCCCCAACCCCCCCCCCCCCCCCGCAGCCCGCCCCTTGAGGTACCTCTGCCGGCGCCATTTTGGATTAGCTGCGCGGCTGGATTTCTCCTTTCCTGGCTGCAGCGCTGCTTCCTCTGTGCCGCTTCATCCTGCGGTCTGTGCCTTGGTGACCAAGGTGGGGGGACGGCTTCGGCTCTTTGCTCACGTCTGGAGGCTTCACGTCTCGGACCGGTGGATTCAGGAGGTGGTGTTCTCCGGTTACAAGATAAAGTTTGCAGCCTGGCCGCTCCCAAGATTCATCAGATCCCAGATGTCTTTAAACCCCCTGTCTGCTCAAGGGTTGCTTCTGGCGGTTCAATGTCTGTTAAAGTCAGAGGTCATTTGTCTGGTGCCCCATCTAGAATGGGGTCAGGGGTACTATTCCAATCTTTTCACGGTCACCAAAAAGGACTGCTCTTTGAGGCCCATTCTGGACCTGAAGGGCCACAACAAATTTGTCAGATTCAAGCATTTTCGTATGGAGACGCTGCGCTCTGCTGTCAGTACCCTTCGCTAGGGTGACTTCATGACCACTGTGGACATCAAGGATGCTTATCTTCATGTGCCTGTCTTCCCAGGTCATCAGAGATTTCTAAGGTTCGTGCTGGAGGATCAGCATTACCAGTTTGTGGCTCTACCCCGGTATCACCTCGGCACCTCGGGTGTTCACCAAGGTACTGGCGGGAGTGATGGCTCTGTTAAGGAACCAGGGCATCCGCATCATTCCTTACCTGGACGACATCCTGATTGTGGCCAAGTCTTTTCCTCAGGCCGAGCAGGACACATAGATGTTGACCTCCACTCTAGAGTCCTTCGGCTGGGTGATCAACTATCCCAAGTCTTCTCTGTCCCCGGCCTTGGTGAGGTCCTTTCTGGGCATGACTCTGGATACCTCTCAGGTCAAGGTGTTCCTTCCTCAGCAGAAGGTGGAGGGTCTTCAGAAGCAGGCTCGGGCTCTGCTCTCTTGTCCTCATCCTTCCATCCGTCAGAGGATGCAGTTGGTGGCCCTGATGGTGTCCTGCTTTGAGGCAGTCCCCCTTGCTCAGTTTCACATGAGACCTCTTCGGTTGCAGCTCTTGTCAGTTTGGGATTGGGACCCTATGTCCCTGGATCAGAAATTTGCTCTGTTTCCTCTGGCCAGACAGTCCCTCTCGTGGTGGCTGGACTCAAGGAACCTGCTGGGGGGCAGGACCTTCCTGCCCCCGTGCTGGGAGACGGTCACCACAGATTCCAGTCTGACCGGTTGTGGAGGCTTCTGAGAGTCTGAGGTTCCAGGGTCAGTGGGCCCCACAAGAGACAACCAGACGGCGGTTGCTTACATCAATCATCAGGGAGGGACTCGGAGCAAACGAGCCTTCAAGGAAGTGTCCCTAATCCTGTCTTGGGCGGAACAGCATCTTCCCTGCATCTCAGCGGTCTACATCCCGGGGGTGGAGAACCAAGTGGCGGACTCCCTGAGCAGGGGGACGTCTCGTCTGGGGGAATGGTCCCTCAACAACCGGGTGTTTCTCTCCCTGTGTCACCGCTGAGGTCAGCCGAACATGGACCTGTTTACGTCCTGTCACAATCACAAACTTCCCAGATTTGTCTCTCTGTCTCAGGATCCTCTGGCCTTCGCCACGGATGCCCTGGCAATACCTTGGAAGGAGTTTTGGCTTCTCTATGTGTTCCCTCCGTTTCCTCTACTGGGCAGGGTCATGCGCAAGATAGCCCAGCAAGGGGGTACCAGCCATCCTGGTGACCCCTTGTTGGCCAAGGAGAGTTTGGTTCGCAGACGTCGTGCAGTTGGCAGTAGACCGTTCCATCTTGCCCAAGGATCCAGATCTTCTCACTCAGGGGCAGCTACGCCATCCCAATTTACAAACGCTGGCTTTAACGGCTTGGCTGCTGAAACCTCCATCTTGATGGAAAAGGGGTTGCCTGCCTCTGTTGTTGTTACCATGATTCGGGCTAGGAAGAAGTCCTCGTCCTTTATCTATTACAGGGTCTGGCATGCTTACGTTTTCTATTCCCAGGATTCTGGAATTCTTGCAACGTGGTTTGGATCTGGGCCTTCAACTTAGTACCCTAAAAGGCCATGTTTCAGCTCTGGCAATTTTTTTCCAAAGATCCTTTGCCAATCACCGGTTGGTTAAAACCTTTTTCCAGGGTGTTTCTCATGTGCGGCCTTTGCTACCAGTCTGGGATTTGAATCTGGTGTTGTCTGCTCTGCAAGGGCCTCCCTTTGAGCCTATCCATGAGGCTGCCTTGCCCATTCTGACTCTTAAAGAAGCGGTATCGTGAATTTTTCTTGGTGACTTATATTTAAGTGGTACTTTGAATGTAGGTAAGTGTTGGAGTAAGAATTACAAATTTAGAAAAAAATGACTAATAGCTCATGTTCTCTGCTGCAGAATCTTTCAGTTTACCATTTTCTCTTTCATATTCTTATATTCTAAGTATGTCACACACCCCGCTTTAACTTTAATAATTACACTTGGGTTAACCCACCTGCAGGTGGCGATGTTGCAGAGAAGTCTTGAAAAACGAGCCCCTCCCGGGCTATACATACCTGGGACCTCCCACTTATCTCCCAGTGTTCTTCTCTGCAAGATGGCGACAAGACAGAACAATGAAGTCTCCTGCTTGCAGGTAACTGGGGTAACACCCCGGCCCCCCTTCTGGTCTATTTCTGCTCGGCTATGTTTTGTTTGCCCTAATTGTGAAGCCTCCCAGCCTAGGCTGCCGGCCGGGCAAGGGTAGACGGCACCCCAAGGTGCCTAGGAGTTTAGCTCCTCCGCTAGACCCCATACCATGGGGCAGCGCGGATATCCGGCCTGGTGATCCGGATTGGGATGCCCCGTCCCGATTCACCTTACGGTGATGCCTCCCTTCCCCGCTTGGTCCCGTCTCCCTGTGCTAGGTAAGGGGGGGCCCTTGTGTAGCTGAGTGCTTGTACGTGTGTAGCTGTTTGTTTACTTGAGCTTCTCCACCTCAGACTGTCGGCGGTGGGTGCATTGCGCCGTGCCTGGGTGGTCGTCTCTGCTATTGGTGGGGGGGGGGGGGGCGGCCGGCGTGTGTGTTGCCATCCCGCCTGTCCCCTTGTTGGGCTTGGGCCGCTGCCAAGCCCGCTCAGCAATGAGGGGGCGCCCACACCCTTGCGGGTGGGGGGGCGGTTGCGACACTTCTCCCTGGTGTGGGACCAGGCGGTCTCGGACAGGTGGATCTGGGAGGTGGTGTCGGCCAGTTACAAGCTGGAGTTCGAGTTCCGACCTCCTCCAAGATTTTTCAGGTCTCGTGTGCCCTCGGATCCTTTGGCCGCGCAGGGGCTCCTGGCGGCGTTGAGGAATCTTCTGGAATTGGCAGTCATCTGTCCGGTTCCTCCCTCGGAGGTGGGCCTCGGGTATTATTCCAATCTATTCACAGTGCCCAAGAAGGACGGGTCGGTTCGTCCCATCCTGGATCTGAAGTTCCTCAACAGGTTTATCCGTCCCCGGAAGTTTCGTATGGAAACTCTGCGCTCTGCCATCAATTCTCTTCGGCAGGGGGACTTCATGACGTCCATAAACATCAAGGATGCCTACCTTTATGAAACCTTATGAAAGGTTTCTTCGCTTCGTGGTGGAAGATCGGCATTTTCAATTTGTGGCTCTTCCGTTCGGCCTTACCTCGGCTCCAAGAGTGTTCACCAAGGTGTTGGCGGGCGTGATGGCCCTTCTCAGAGCTCAGGGGATTCGCATCGTGCCTTATCTGGATGACCTTCTCATCATGGCTCCTTCCTTCAGTCAATCGGAGTCGGACACCAGGACGGTGGTATCCACTCTGGAGAGTTTCGGCTGGGTGATCAACTATCCCAAGTCCTCCCTCGCTCCGGCCAGGGTGGTGTCCTTCCTGGGAATGTCCTTGGATTCTTGTCAACACAGAGTGTTTCTGCCTCAGCCCAAGGTTCTCTTGATTCAGGAATTGGCACAGCTTCTTCTTTCCAATCCTTGTCCGTCCATCCGGCTAGGGATGAGATTGGTGGGGTTGATGGTAGCTTCCTTCGAGGCAGTTCCCTTTGCTCAGTTTCACACAAGGACGCTTCAGCTTCATCTGTTGGCGTCTTGGGACCGGCGACCAAGGTCGTTGGATCGGCCCTTCCAGATGTCGTCCCGGGTTCGGCAGTCTCTTCAGTGGTGGATGGTTTCGGACAATCTCTTGAGAGTCAGGTCTTTTCTGACACCTCTTTGGGAAACTGTCACCATGGACGCCAGTTTGTCGGGTTGGGGAGGTTTCTGGAAGGATCTTCAGTTCCGGGGGCGGTGGGGTCCTCAGGAGGCCCACTTGCCCATCAGCGTTCTGGAGCTGAGAGCCATCAGGTTGGTTCTGTCTCACTTGACGCAGCATCTACAGGGCCTGCCGGTGCGGGTTCGGTCGGACAATCGGACGGCAGTTGCTTACATCAATCACCAAGGAGGGACTCGCAGTCTGGGTGCTCACAGGGAGGTGTCTCTGATTCTAGTTTGGGCAGAGACTCATGTCCCTTGCATCTCGGCAGTGTACATTCCAGGAGTGGAGAACACGGAGGCGGACTTTCTGAGCCGGTGTTCGTCTCGCCGGGGGGAATGGTCTCTCCATCCCCGGGAGTTTCGGTCGCTTTGTCTCCGGTGGGGGACGCCGGAGGTGGATCCGTTTGCCTCTCGTCACAATCACAAGCTTCCGACATTCGTGTCGCTGTCTCAGGATTCTCTGGCGGGGGGGGGGGGCGGCCGGCGTGTGTGTTGCCATCCCGCCTGTCCCCTTGTTGGGCTTGGGCCGCTGCCAAGCCCGCTCAGCAATGAGGGGGCGCCCACACCCTTGCGGGTGGGGGGGCGGTTGCGACACTTCTCCCTGGTGTGGGACCAGGCGGTCTCGGACAGGTGGATCCGGGAGGTGGTGTCGGCCAGTTACAAGCTGGAGTTCGAGTTCCGACCTCCTCCAAGATTTTTCAGGTCTCGTGTGCCCTCGGATCCTTTGGCCGCGCAGGGGCTCCTGGCGGCGGTGAGGAATCTTCTGGAATTGGCAGTCATCTGTCCGGTTCCTCCCTCGGAGGTGGGCCTCGGGTATTATTCCAATCTATTCACAGTGCCCAAGAAGGACGGGTCGGTTCGTCCCATCCTGGATCTGAAGTTCCTCAACAGGTTTATCCGTCCCCGGAAGTTTCGTATGGAAACTCTGCGCTCTGCCATCAATTCTCTTCGGCAGGGGGACTTCATGACGTCCATAGACATCAAGGATGCCTACCTTTATGAAACCTTATGAAAGGTTTCTTCGCTTCGTGGTGGAAGATCGGCATTTTCAATTTGTGGCTCTTCCGTTCGGCCTTACCTCGGCTCCAAGAGTGTTCACCAAGGTGTTGGCGGGCGTGATGGCCCTTCTCAGAGCTCAGGGGATTCGCATCGTGCCTTATCTGGATGACCTTCTCATCATGGCTCCTTCCTTCAGTCAATCGGAGTCGGACACCAGGACGGTGGTATCCACTCTGGAGAGTTTCGGCTGGGTGATCAACTATCCCAAGTCCTCCCTCGCTCCGGCCAGGGTGGTGTCCTTCCTGGGAATGTCCTTGGATTCTTGTCAACACAGAGTGTTTCTGCCTCAGCCCAAGGTTCTCTTGATTCAGGAATTGGCACAGCTTCTTCTTTCCAATCCTTGTCCGTCCATCCGGCTAGGGATGAGATTGGTGGGGTTGATGGTAGCTTCCTTCGAGGCAGTTCCCTTTGCTCAGTTTCACACAAGGACGCTTCAGCTTCATCTATTGGCGTCTTGGGACCGGCGACCAAGGTCGTTGGATCGGCCCTTCCAGATGTCGTCCCGGGTTCGGCAGTCTCTTCAGTGGTGGATGGTTTCGGACAATCTCTTGAGAGTCAGGTCTTTTCTGACACCTCTTTGGGAAACTGTCACCATGGACGCCAGTTTGTCGGGTTGGGGAGGTTTCTGGAAGGATCTTCAGTTCCGGGGGCGGTGGGGTCCTCAGGAGGCCCACTTGCCCATCAGCGTTCTGGAGCTGAGAGCCATCAGGTTGGTTCTGTCTCACTTGACGCAGCATCTACAGGGCCTGCCGGTGCGGGTTCGGTCGGACAATCGGACGGCAGTTGCTTACATCAATCACCAAGGAGGGACTCGCAGTCTGGGTGCTCACAGGGAGGTGTCTCTGATTCTAGTTTGGGCAGAGACTCATGTCCCTTGCATCTCGGCAGTGTACATTCCAGGAGTGGAGAACACGGAGGCGGACTTTCTGAGCCGGTGTTCGTCTCGCCGGGGGGAATGGTCTCTCCATCCCCGGGAGTTTCGGTCGCTTTGTCTCCGGTGGGGGACGCCGGAGGTGGATCCGTTTGCCTCTCGTCACAATCACAAGCTTCCGACATTCGTGTCGCTGTCTCAGGATTCTCTGGCTCTGGCGGCGGATGCCATGACCCTGAGCTGGAGGGACCTGGGGTTTCTTTATCTGTTTCCTCCGATTCCCATGCTAGGCAGTGTGCTGCAAAACTTGGTTCTGGAAGGAGTTCCCGCCATTCTCGTGGCCCCAAGGTGGCCAAGGCGGGTGCGGTTCGCTGACATCGTTCGTCTGGCGGTGGATCAGTTCGATCTGCCTCTTCGGCCGGATCTTCTCACTCAGGGCCAACTGTGTTACCCCAGTTTACCAACGCTGGGTTTGACGGTTTGGCTACTGAGACCTCCATCTTAAAGGAGGAGGGTCTTTCGGATTTGGTCATTCGGACTCTTATTAGTGCCAGGAAGAGATCCTCTTCTTCCATCTATTATAGGTCTTGGAGATCTTATATTGATTGGTGTGAGGCTAGGTCTTTGCCTTGCCGGGTCTTTTCTATTTCTAGGATTTTGGAATTTCTTCAATCTGGGCTGGACTCTGGTCTTCAGCTGAGTACTTTGAAGGGGCAGGTTTCTGCTTTGTCTATCTTTTTTCAGAGGTCTTTTGCAAGCCATCCTTTGGTCAAGACTTTTTTCCATGGGGTTTCGCATCTGCGGCCTCCTAGGAAGCCGTTGCTCCCTGTTTGGGATTTGGAGTTGGTTCTCTCTGCTCTTCAGGCTCCTCCTTTTGAGCCTTTGCGGGATATTGCTCTGTCCACTCTGACTCAGAAGGTTGCCTTTCTGGTGGCCATCACTTCGGTTCGGCGTGTTTCGGAGTTGGCAGCCTTGTCGATTCAGGCTCCTTATTTTGAGGAACATCAGGACATAGTGGTTTTTCGCTTCAAGTCAGACTTTCTCCCTAAATTGGTCTCTGCTTTTCATCTTAATCAGGACATTGTTCTTCCTTCTTTGTGTCCTAAGTCTAGGAATGTCAAGGAGAGTGCGTTGCACTGCTTGGATGTTGTACGTTGTGTCGAGTACTATCTACGTACTACGTCTTTTTTTCGTAAGACTGATGCCTTTTTCGTGGTGCCCTGTGGGCCTAGGAAGGGCTTGGCTCCGGCTAAGTCTTCCATTAGCAAATGGATTCGTCAGGCGATTGTTGGAGCCTATTCTGCCAAGGGGAAGGATCCCCCTTTTTCGTGTTACTGCTCATTCTACTTGTGCGGTTGGTGCTTCCTGGGCTTTTCAGCACCAGGCTTCTGTTGAAGAAGTTTGTAAGGCTGCTACTTGGTCTTCGGTTCACACTTTTTCTAAGTTTTATAAGGTTGATGTGCGGGCTTCAGCGGATGCTGTTTTTGGCCGCAAGGTTCTGCAGGCTGCAGTGGTTTGGGTTTTGCATTATGGCTTTGTTGGATACCCGCCCTTTTCTGGACACTGCTGTTGGATGTCCCAAGTGTAATAATTAATGATTGAAGTGGGGTGTGTGACATACTTAGAATAATACCATTTTGTGAATACTCACCTGTAAAATGGGTATTATAAGTATGTCACACACCCCACTTCACCCGCCCTTTTGGTATCCCGGATTCTTTATAGGGTGAAGTTTTCGTTTACAGTTTGAGGGTTTTTTCTGGTAACCTTGTCTTTATTGCTGTTTGAATACTGGGGAATGAGTGAGAGGTACCAGGTATGTATAGACCAGGAGGGGCTTGTTTTTCATGACTTCTCTGCACGTCGCCACCTGCTGGTGGAGTTATCCAAGTTTAATAATTAATGATTGAAGTGGGGTGTGTGACATACTTATAATACCCATTTTACAGGTGAGTATTCACAAAATGGTATTTTTATACACTCTCATTGGTGTGATTCCTTTTGTCACCCACAACCGTAGAACCTACAGTGAGCAATGGTTATGTCAATCATTGATTTTATTATTTTTATAAAAATTGCTTACAAAAGTAGAAAAGTGTACTCTCTTTCCAAAGCAAAAGTGGTCAACATCAGCCCCCTCATAAAAGACTAAGGACAAGACATCAAGGGAAAGACAAACTCAGAAACCTAAACTTCGAGCTGACTACAAAGTTTCCCCACACAAAAAGGCAACCTCATTCTTTCCATTGGGGGGGGGGGGGGCATCTGTCTGGAACAAGTGTCAAATCCCTCAGTCAGGGAAGGGATCTCAACAGGCTACAAAATTGTTTATTTCCTTGCCGCCCAACAAGTTTTTCAACTACAATCTGCTGCAAGACCCTGTTTGCCTATCTCATAGCCATCATGTCGTTCAGGACCTTTATATTTCAGAAGTCGTAGTACTAGTTCCTTATTCAGAATGTGGTGTCAGGGATACGCGTATCATGTGAACCACACAGGACTTATGATAATGCAACACTCTTTCCTAAATCACCATCTGTTTCACCAGCCCAGGGGACTACATGGTCCACCAAGACCACTGATACACAGATTCTTGGTTAAGGCAAAGAGATAGCTCAAGTTAAATACATATTTTAATGTAGTAATGAAAATAATACAAATACTAGCCCTGAGAGGTGGGATAGAGATTACAGGTGAGGTGAATTACAAAACAGAGATTCAACATAGAGTCAGCTTCCTTGGTCAAACAGATGAAGGATTGTGATGAAGGGCTCCCACAGGGAAGTGTGTGGACAACCTATGACACTAACAAATGGTACAGTACCAAAGGATTGGTGCAAGGCAAATGTGGCGCCAATTTTTTTAAAAGGGCTCTAGGTCTTCTCAGGGTAATTACATCAATTGTGGGAAAATTGCTAAGAGACTACAGGATTATATAACTATGCATAATAAGTGACAGCCAGAACGGTTTTACTAAGTGGTAACGTGACTGGCTTTTATGAGAAGGTGAGTAGAAGCCTGGACAAAGGAGCTGCTGTACAATAGATATAGTTTTTTTTCTGGATTTGGCAAAGGCATTTGACACGGTCCCTCATAGATGCTTATTGGGGAAATTGAGGTGATCTGGCTTATAATATACAGTTTGTGACTGTATTGAAAACTGTCTATAGGATCGCGTGCAGAGAGTTGTGGTTTATGATGCCTACTCTGAATGGTCCCCGATTGTAAGCGATGTACCCCAAGGTTTAGTGCTGGGCCCTCTATTTTTCAATTTGTTTATAAATGATCTAGTATGATCTCTGTTTGTGGATGACACCAAGATTTACAAGCTTTAGACTTACGTGGACAAGTGTCTGGGCATCCACTTGGCAAATGAAGTTCATTGTAGAGAAGTGTAAAGTAATGCACTTGGGATCTAATAACGTAAAGGTCAAATAGTTCCTCGGGGAAGTGAACATCAGAGAGTCACTAGTTGAGAAGGACCTGTGGGTACTGGCAGACAGTCTACACAGTCTAAATAACAGTATGCTATGCCGAGCAGCTGCTTCTAGGGCAACCGAGATTATGCATTAAGAGACATGGAATCACGGGACAGAGATGTAAAATTGCCTCTTTACAAGGCACTCACCTGTATTATGCTGTCCAGTTCTGGGCAACGGTTCATAAAAGAATGCTTTGATTATGGAAATGGCGCAGAGGAGAGCCACAAAACTAATAACAGGAATGAAGGCTCTTAGTTATGAAGAAAGATTACGGGAATTAAATCTGTTTAGTTAAGATTGTAATCTTGTGAGCAGGGTCATCATTTCTTTTGTTTCAACGGATAGCCTTTTTACTATATAATTTTTTATTCTGTTTGTACATGAACTCTGTCTGATCATAAAGCACTGTGGAATATGTTGGTGCTATATAAATAAATATTACTATTATTTAGACTTGAGAGGAGAGATCTGAAGGGGGACATGAATGACTTGTATAAATATATAAATAGCCAATGCATAATGTATGGGGGAAAACTATTTCAGCTAAATCCTCTCTAATGACAACGGGGGACTCACTCTGTCTGGGGGAAAAAAAAGATTCAGTCTCTGAAAGGAGACAATCATGTTTTTACCATAAGGGCTATAATTACAAAAAAGGATTACATGATTTACTAGCATTAACAGTTACTATTAGCTGTTTTTATCAGTAAAAAAAAAATAATAACTCTCCCCAACTCCGTCGCTTGGTTGAAGTTGATGGACATTTGTATTTTTTCAATCATGCTAATGATGTACCTATTTAAAGTGGACCAACACCCAATCTATAAGATTCCCGGGCCGATCAGATCCCTCCCCGCGGGGCATCCGAAATCGGGATGCCCCGCTGTGTGAAACCCAGCAGGACGCCCAGAAACCTTACCTTATCCCCGTTCCAATGGCGAATGCGCGAGCCGCGGCCGCATCTCGCGCTTCTCTCTAGCAGGGCGCGCACCCGCGCCGGCCATTTGTGAAGCGCGAGATGGGGCCTCCAGAGTGCTCAGAGCCCCTGTGGTTGTCCGTCGCTTGTCCGTACATACCACAGCACTCTGTTGGACGATTGCTCGCGTAGGAGCGGGGTGAGGTGAGTTTTTGTAGGGTGATCTTGGGGGTTTCACGCAGCGGGGAGCCCGATCGGGGTGCCCCGCGGAAGTGGACCAAAACCCAGGATAGTGAAAATCCTGGGTGTTGGTCCACTTTAAGAAAAAAGGGTTTCACTACTGCCTGTAAAGGTCTTTTCCAGGGCTGTATTTAGGGTTCATGCTGCCCCAGGCACTGTTTGTGCTTACACACACACACACACACACACACACACCATACCCTATATAGCTTTATATACACAGCAATGCCGAGGGAAGAGACTGCCTCGAAAATCTAAGGTCCAGGACCCAGTAGAGGAGGCTGCAACAATATATAACAATACATGTGGGATGCAGTAAGACTAGCAGCAAAGGTGGACTAGAACTAAGTCTGTAGGGATCAGCAGTGGGTGAGTGGAGATGGCACTAGAAATCAGAAAAGTCGGTGGAGACTGGTGGCAAGTCAGCGTTGATGAGTTCCAGAAGAACAAACTGGGACTGGAAACTGTAACATGAACTGCAGCAGTTGCTGCTTTTGGGGTTTTGGATCCCCAGAGGGTATCAAAATGTAACCCCTCCCCCCGACCTGCCACCCTTCCCTGCCACTTAGGCAACACAAAACAACTTACTTTACCCATGATCCAGGGCCTATTACTGGCAATTCCGGCACAGTGCAGCTACCTTGGATCTGCTGTACCCCCGCTGTGTGCATTTTAACCCCCCCAGCCCTGTCTCAGCCCCTGGGGGGGGGGGGGGTTATAAGTATACTGGACATCCACTTTGAAGTCCCTGTCCAGACTGGAGACAATAAAAAAACACTTACATCCCAGCCCATAGACTCAATGCCACAGAGTTCTGCAGAGTGCAACCCTCTGGTTCCAGCAATGGTGTCTCTGTTCCCTGCTGGGCTTCACCACACATCTCTGCTGCCAGTCTGCCAGTCATTGGTTTGCAGCAAGGAGTGCATCAGATGACTGAACCAACTGAAACTAGAGGACTGCAGCCAAGGGATCAAACTTGCTGGCTTAGAGGTGGGGGCCATTGTTTTTTTTCTCAGGCCTGCACTGTCCATTTAACATAATGCTATCCCCCCCTCAAGTAAACTTGGCTCCACTCAACAGGTCCTGACCTCGTCTCCTTAAGCAGAGGGACCTAAAGCGACAGAGCACACACAGTGGCTACTGTAGTGTTTTCCAATCCCCTTTCACAGTGAAAAAGAAAAAGGAATGGGAAGAAAGTGATGGAGGAGATAAAAGCGAAATAATGCAAAAATGATTATAAAAAGACAAAAGGGCGTCAAGAAATAGAGAAAAAAGTAAAGAAGGGGGGAAGAAAGGAAGACAGGAAGGTAAGGAAAATAAGAAAGAGAGAAAGACAAGAACGAGGGAGGGGAAACATGTAAAAACAAACAGAGAGGGAGGAAGGACAGAAAGAGGGACAATTAAGAAAATACGGAAGGAGTGAAAGGAAGAAAAGAGTAAGACATAAAGGCTTGAGGACAGTTAAATAAAAGACCAATACAAGTGCTGCATACCCTCAAAATGGCTGGTGAGCTACTTTCTGGAGCATGGCAGGCTATGAGGCACATGAGCTGTGCGATGTGCTACACTTCCCCTTCTCAGCCCCTCAGATAAAGTACCTGCTGTTAATTCTGCTGTCAGTTTCCTCAGTGAGGGGCGGCCATTTTGTCATGGCTTTTAGCTTTGGCTGCACTCACCCTAATTTTTCTAAAGCACTAACTGTATACAAATGTTTCTGGTATGCCCCTTTTGTTTGAATGAAGCTGCATGTGGTAATTTAGGTGGGGATGGTGTTTGTCCACTTGTATAAACTTACAAGCCATGGTCAGCCCCTAGGGCCTAGAAGGGCCATTGGGATGCACCTTGCAGACAGGGGAGTATACCCAGGGCCCATCGTCTGCGGGGAATCAAAGGTAAGTATAGCATTTTAATGTTAAATGGTGGTGAGCAGGGCCGGCCCTAGGTTATGTGGCACCCTGTGTGTTTGTCTAGCCCCCCACGCACACCATTAATGCCCTTGTTACCTCCAACACAAACACAGTAACACCAAAATGCAGTTACCCCATCCCCACATATACACACACATATATACCCTAAAACCTTTTAACCCCCACAAACCTGTTAATTAGAAGTGTTTATTCTATTTTTGCAATAACCCACCACATACTTTCAACCCCATTAACCCTTTTGCTGCAAGCCTCCCTAGAGATTTTTTCACCCTCTGTTGCTAGGCCATTTTTCACCATTTTGTGCTATGTATGATTAATCATGAAGTTTTGCCGGGATTTCCAGCAAAATTATATATTGTTTTTTTTCCAACAGAGTTTATGCTTTAACTTGACATTTCTTGTTTATAATTTATTTCAGTGTTTTCACAATATTTTTGTGTGAAATATGTGTCACATTTCTTTTAAATAAAAAGAAATCATATTGTGTGTAAAAAAAAATCAAATGCTTCTTTTAATTTTCAATGGTTAAACCCTTAAAAATTGAGCCAAAAAAAAATGTGTAACTATGATATAGAGCATTATGGGTTTATTTGATATTGTAGTATAGTCTCCTGTTAAAGCTTGGGGGAAGACTAGATTTAGATTACTTGGGTTTTTAGAAAAAGGATGGATGAACCTCATTTATTTAGCTAGAGATGTACCAAGCTTAGGACCACAGATTCTTGTCATGTGAATATCTGGTGTTCTATAAAATATATAGCTAATTGGGAAGCCCCTTTGCAGGAGGTGAATATTGTGGTAAAAATTGCAGCTACTGGTGTCCATGCATTTGCTGGGTGAGTTTTCCCCTATGTCCGCTTGCTTTCATTTTCCGTGTAGTGACCAGGGATTTGTTAGGTTTTGAGGTAGAGGGTGTAAGCATTAGAGGTACATGGTGATATTTCAAGGCATTTTAACATCCTTCTTTTGCTATTTGAATGAGAGCATTTTGTTTATTGATTATTCTTTTTGCTGTTATTTTTAGGGTAGTTTCTCACTTCGCTCATCTAGAATATATCACTATGTGTGCGAGACGCTTTGCAGAGTGTTTAAAAGACATGGTAAGTGCAGAAGACTACCAAGGGGTGTTAGTGGTCTTTTTTAGGTTTTGTTTTTCTTTATAGGCTTTCCTATTTCAGTTTACCATAAAAGCTTGTATTCTAAGTATACAGCATGTCCTGCTCCAAAGATAATTCCTTACGTTTGGGTTATACATCCACAAGATGGCGCTGGACTGCAGAGACAGAGAAAAAAGTGGCTCCTCCCAGCCCCTTATGCCCAGTTTCACATGAGACCTCTTCAACTCCACATCTTGTCAGTATGGGACAAGGACCCTGTGTCCCTGGATCAGGAGTTTGCTCTGTCCCCCCTGGTCAGGCGGTCCCTCTCGTGGTGGCTGGACTCAAGGAACCTGTTGATGGATCCTTTCTGGCCCCTTGCTGGGAGACAGTCACCACGGATGCCAGTTTGACAGGTTGGGGGGGCTTCTGGAACTCTCTAAAATTCCAGGGGCTGTGGGGCCCTCAGGAGCCCACACCCCTATCAACATTCTGGAACTGCGGGCGATCAGGTTGGTTCTAGCCCGCTTTACCCCACACCTTCGGGGTCGGGCTGTTCAGGTACGCTTGGACAACCAGACGGCGGTTGCCTTCATAAATCATCAGGGAGGGACCCGGAGCAAGGGGGCCTTCAAGGAAGTGTCTCTGATCCTGTCCCGGGCGGAGGACAATGTTCCCTGCATCTCAGCCGTGTACATTCCGGGGTAGAAGAATCTGGAGGCAGACCTTCTGAGCAGGGGGTCTTCTCGCCTGGGGGAATGGTCCCTCAGCAACAGAGTGTTTCGATCCCTGTGTCACCGTTGGGGTCAGCCGGATGTGGACCTGTTTGCATCCCGTCACAATCCCAAGCTTCGAGTCTTTGTGTCTCTGTCCCAGGACCCTCTGGCCTTAGCCATGGATGCTCTAACACTGCCCTGGAAGGGGTTTCAGCTTCTGTATGTCTTTCCCCCGTTTCCCCTGTTGGGCAGGGTTCTGCGCAAAATAGCTCAGGAAGGGGTGCCAGCAATTCTGGTGGCCCCCTGTTGGCCAAGACAAGTGTGGTTCGCAGACATTGTGCAGCTGGCAGTAGATCAATACGCCCTGCCCAATGATCCAGATCTGCTCACTCAGGGGCGGCTACGCCACCCTAATTTACAAACGCTGGCTTTGACGGCCTGGCTGCTGAAACCTCCATCTTAATGGAAAAGGGGCTGCCTGCCTCTGTTGTTAACACCATGATAAGGGCTAGGAAGAAGTCCTCTTCTTCCATCTACTATAGGGTTTGGCGTAACTACATTGACTGGTGTGAGGCTAAATCTCTTCCCTGTCGGGTGTTCTCTATTCCTAGGATTCTGGAATTTCTTCAGCATGGTTTGGATCTGGGACTTCAACTTAGTACTCTGAAAGGTCATGTTTCTGCATTGGCTGTTTTCTTCCAGAGATCTTTTGCTCAGCATCATCTGGTCAAGACCTTCTTCCAGGGGGTGACTCATGTGCGTCCCCCTCGTAAGCCTATGTTGCCAGTCTGGGACTTGAACTTGGTCCTATCTGCCTTGCAGCGTTCTCCTTTTGAGCCTGTGCAAGAGGCTGCTTTGTCCATTCTTACTCTTATGGTAGTGTTTTTGGTAGCTATCACTTCTGTTAGGCGTGTTTCTGAGTTGGGGGCGCTTTCCATCCAGCTGCCTTACTTTGAGAGACACCAGGATAAGGTGGTGTTTCGCTTTAAACCTGACTTTCCCGCCGAAAGTTGTTTCTGCTTTTCATCTCAATCAGGACATTGATCTGCCTTCTCTGTGTCCCAATCCTAGTAACCCTAAAGAGAGGGTTTTACACTCTTTGGATGTGGTCAGGAATCTGAAGTTCTATTTGGTGGCTACTGCACCCTTCAGGAAGACAGATGCTCTTTTTGTGGTCCCTTCTGGCCCTAAGAAGGGTCTGGCTCCAGCTAAATCTATTATCAGCAAGTGGATCCGTCAGGCTGTGATTCAGGCCTATTCTGCTAAGGGGAAGAATCCTTCCTACCGCCTTACTGCTCATTCCACTCGTGCTATTGGTGCCTCTTGGGCTTTTCAGCACCAGGCTTCTGTTGAACAAGTTTGCAAGGCTGCTACTTGGTCTTCTGTTCATACAGTTTTACAAGGTTGATGTTCGGGCTTCAGCTGATGCTGCTCTTGGCCGCAAAGTTCTGCAGGCGGCAGTAGTTTAAACTGCCCGTTGTTACTTTTTGGGGATCCCACCCTATCTTACGGACACTGCTATTGGATGTCCCAAACATAAGGAATAATCTTTGGAGCAGGACGTGCTGTATACTTAGAATGGTTCGGTTCTGTGATTGTTCACCTGTAGCGTTGGTGTTGTGCGTATACAGAACGTCCTGCTCCACCCCACCCTTGTTATCATTATTCTTTGTACCTCTGTATGGTGATTGTTATTATGTTTCATGGTTAAAATTGTTGATTATGGGTTTAATTTTCCCGGCTTCTTGCTAACTGCTTTCAATACTGGGGAATTTGTGGTAGGTCCCTGGTATACAAGGGGCCGGGAGGAGCCAATTTTTGCTGTCTCTGCAGTCCAGCGCCATCTTGTGGATGTATAACCCAAACGTAAGGAATTATCTTTGGAGCAGGACGTGCTGTATACGTATAATACCAATTCTACCGGTGAGTAATCACAGAATTGTATTTTTGCATGTTCCCTGACTATGAGACATCCTGATTTCGAGTGCCCAACTGTGACTTGCCATGTCTCTTCTGTGATCCCTTGGTGCATGTGCAGATACCCCTCCAGTCAGCCATTCTGATAGGTCAGCCTTAGGGGCCCTCAAGAGATGCTCATGCATGCTCAGGGTTATCACTAGAAAGGTTGAGCCGCGGGCAGTCAAATCGGGGAATAGTGACTTGAAGTCTTTGGAAGAGGGGATGGTGCTAGTATAGAGAGGGGGTAAATTAAGGGTTTGTCTGCTTCCTTAAAATGAACCAAAACTCCCCAATCTAGGATGCCCCACTGTGTAAAATACCCTGGTCGCCTGGTCTTACCTTTTGGCCTCTCATCCAATCCACTCGCTCAGATCCGCTCAGGTAAACTCCTCTAAGACTCGCAGAAAAACATAATGGTCAGCTCTACCTTACATATGATCCACATCCCATGTGTAGGAAAATCATCCGGTACGGCGGGGAGCGCTCCACTCCAAGTCTCAAACGCAGCCAAAGGATAGCCAGTCAAAGTTTCCATTCAAAATCAATACAAAACTGTATTCTCTTGTTCCATAAGGCAATAAAAATATGAAAAACACATCTACGTGTTTCGGGCCACAAAGGGCCCTTAATGATGACAGTTAACATCTGTTAAAAAAAGCATTTAAAGAAACCGGAAACTAAACCCCCACCCACGGGCAGGGAAGAATTAACACACATGTGTGAGTCACGGTACCAGTCAAATCAAAACTCACCCTCACACAAAGTCCGAATTCAGAAGCGGCCCCCCTTTCAAATAGGGACCATGCAGTCATCCTGAGAGGGACTGCATGGTACCTACTAAATAAAAGGAAAAGGGCTTTAGGCAAAACCACCTAGAAGGACTCATGGGAAGGGAGGAAAACATGAACAACATGCTCAATAAATGAAAGGATCAAATAGGTGCATAGGTAATTTAACAAGCATAATTCAATATTATGGGCACAATAAAGAAACACATAAATAGCATGCTCAATAAAAAGCCATGATGAGTCGATCAAATAAATATATTAACGAATTTAAGCAAAAAATATAATAAAAACCGACTGCACAAAAAACGATCAATTGTTGAAAATTATCTAATGGTCAAATCCACATCCCACCTGAAATTAAGGCCTCTTGGTATAGGAGTATCCACATCAAATATCCATTTAGTCTCCCTATGTAATAATTTTTTGTGGCGGTCTCCCTCTCGGGCCAATACTCACCTTCTCTATTGCCATACATTCAAAGTACGCCAGATTGCCACTATGACTATCCCTAAAATGTTTGGACACATTCGATTTCGACCCCAACCTATCATGTTTAGCATCAGCAATGTGCTCTGCTATTCATTGTTTCATTTTGCGGGTAGTGCAACCAACGTATTGTATCTTACACATCGTACATTCTATAAGGTAAATAGCATACGTGCTATTGCCATTAATAAACGATCGAACAGAAAAATTCCTGACATTAGAGCACGACCTAAAGTGATCACCCGTCATTGTGAAGGGGCAACATCCACAGTGGGCCCCACCACACCTATAAAAGCCTACATGGGATAACCAATTACCGGTGGCAGCATGATTTTTATTCTTATGCATACTAGGAGACAGCATATGGCCTAAAGTCAGGGATTACCTGGAGACAATTATTACCCCTTGATCTAGCACTTTCTTTAGTACGGGATCACATACTAAAATGGGTATGTGCTTACTAATTTCTTAACCTGACTGAATTCAGAACTGAACGTCATAACCAATGTGAGGGCTTTACTTTTAGTCCCTCCGATCAGACTCGATTTTCCCAAGCTCAACGACTGTTTAGCACTTTCTACATATTCAGACGGGTACCTTATATTGGATAATCTGTTTGAAATCTCGGCCATTTGCTCAAAAAACTCATCTTGTGAACAATTTCTACTGGCTCTGATCATTTCACTAATCGGAATTGCACGATAATACTACATCGGAATACTATACTCATTTGAGTTCAAATATTCACCAAATCTTTGAATTAATTCCTCCTCTCCCTGCCAAATAAGCAGGAGGTCATCTATATAACGACCAAATAATACAATATTTTGGTTGAATGGGTTCTCCTGTCCAAAGATGTGGGACCTCTCCCACCAATCCATAAAAAGGTTGGCAAGGGAGGGGGGAAAAAGGTGCCCCCATAGAGGTCCCACATCTCTGGAGAAAGAACCTATCCAGGAACATAAAAAAATTGTGTTTCAAGATATACTCCATTGCCAGGATCTAGAATGTGATCAGACCCTCGTAATCAGAATAACTGCATAAAAGAAAAAAAAAAGCCTGAAGGGCCAGATCATGCGGGATAACAGAATACAAGGAAGCCACATCACATGTAATCCAAAAATAATTGGATTGTCATGTTAGATTTTCCATACACTTAAGAACATCCCGGGAGTCCTCCAGGAAACCTGGTAATTTTCTGACCAGCGGCTGTAAATAGGAGTCCACCAGCTGTCCCGACCTCTCATTCAGCCCCCCAATACCAGCCCCAAACGGACGGCCCTTAGGTGGAAAACCAGGTTTATGAATCTTGGGAAGATGATGAAAGATTGGGACAACTGGGGACTCCACACACAGCCAATCCGCCTGACTATCTGCCAGCACCCCCTAAGGTTTTACCTTCCTGCAACAAGAGCCTAATTGCCTAAGAGCCTCATTTTCATAATCAACAGTGTTGAGAACAACAACACACCCCCCTTTATCAGCAGATCGTATCGTAATTAAATCATTCTTTTTCAGGGAATATATTGCTGCACGTTCCCTAGATGTAAGATTAGATCTGGCCCTAGATTTCTTTAAAGACACTAACAGATTCCTCAAATATTTCTCAATCAGCTCCTGAAACGTATCCAAAATGGGAACTCTCGAATTAACCGGATAAAAATCAGGATTAGATACATTTGGTTGTACTGGGGGGGGGGGGATACCTCAGTAGGACCCTCCTCAGACAAATCTTCCAAAAGTAGAATCGCATATGTTTAAAAGTCAGGTCTTTTAATTCATTTTGTATAGAACCAGACATCGATGGGACCAACCGATCAAGATTTTGGGATGGATCTTACTCATCAAAAAAATGTCTCCTTAAAGTGAGATTACATACAAATTTATTCACATCCATCTCACTTTAAAGTGGACCAACACCCAGGATTTTGACTATCCTGGGTTTTGGTCCACTTCGGCGGGGCACCCCGATCGGGGGTGCCCCGCTGTGTGAAACCCCCCAGAAAGCCCCAAAATCTTACCTGTCCCCGCTCCCACGTGACTGGACGGTCCAATCCCCGCCAACGTCCAGGCAGGGATCAGGAACGTCCAAGCGGCTGCCGCCGCCGCCTCCCTCGCGTCACTTTCGCAGACGGCCGGCGCGGGCGCGCGCACGCCTACAGGGGCGCGAGGGAGGCGGCGGCGGTCGGCCGCCGCCGAAGATCAGGTAAGCGATTTGGGGTGTCTGTGGGGGTTTCACCCCGCGGGACATCCCGATCTCGGATGTCCCGCGGGGTGGGAGGTGATCGGCCCGGGAATCTTATAGATTTCCGGGCCGATCACCTCTCGGTGTTGGTCCACTTTAAGAAGACATCTTTGAGGTTGTGAGCTTCTGTTAAATTTAGCTTCCCCCCATATACCTTTAACAAATTTGTCCCATAACCCGATGTTCTATCTTGTGTATCATTCCCCTACTTCATTCAACAGCTGAATGGAAGCTGGGATTACCCGCCTCACTCATCTTTTAGGTGCTGATTGGCGTTCTTCCATTCCAGTTATTCGTTTCTGAGCTTTTTTGTTATCTCCAACCTAAACATTTTGTGGAGACCTACAAAAATGTCTTGGACAACACTTCAGCATTTGATGACGCTGCTGGTCAGACTCAAGTTATAGGATAATTTTTTTGGTTACTTTAAACTTTTCCTCACTCTTGACTCTGGTAGGCCATCTTATACACATAAATGGAAGGCGGACCTGGGGGAGGGCCTAGAGGATGGAGACAGGGAGCACATTTGAGAAAGCTCAGCTAGATAATATTAGTTCAGGGCTAGCTGAGACTATTCTGAAGGTTCTTAATAGGTGTATATGGTTCCCTCTAAACTGGAAAGATTCGTTCCACATTACCCTTCAAAGTGTATTCAAGGATGCAATACAAACTGTTCATTCCATCACATAAGGTGAGATAGTCCAAATGTTTGCTTTTTGTTGACATGGGCTTACCAACTGATTTATTCCACTTTGGGGCAGACATTTAGGAAGAATTCTTTTGAAGTTGTCCTCAATAGGATGCCGGTAAAACATATAAAAGCCCAATTTCGTTTTATGATGTTTATATGTATTTCTGTCAAACAGACTATAACCAAAGCTTGGAGGTCACCGACCTTGCTATCCAGGGAGGTTAAAGTTAGTCGATATATAGCAGCGAAAGGCCCGCATCGATCCTGCGTGAGGCAAAACACCTGTTCCCAATTGGGATATGACTTTTAATATTGGTTACTACCTGAATTCAAGGCCGGATTTCAGCAGTGCAATTATGTGGCGATGAGGACGGGTGCGTGGAGTGTATGGGTGAATGGGGGGGCCCGTAACTTTAGCACACTTTTTCATGTTTTTTATGTAAATTATAGTGATTCACTGGTGCCAGTTTTTGTGCAATAGAAATAAAACTGTGTTGTTCTGGCAATATGAGTGCGTGTTTAGTGCCGGTTCCACAGTTACCCACCTGTTGTGTTGCTCTCTTGATCTTGGTTTCACATTAGTGGGACGCCAATTATGTCTGGCAGTGCACATGTTACATAGCACTGGGATCTCTCAGCTTTTTTATTCATTTTTGTGAGACTATATATGGTTTTATGAGAAAATAGCGGCAACCTTGTCTACTACTCGGTCCCTTGCTTCACCAAGATCCGGGAGCCATGTTACACCCAATATGGCCTCAATCAAATTGATTCTACGTGTGTAAAGTCCACAATGCTGGAGTGCGAATGTAAAATATACAACTACCCACTTAAATGTGTCGAAAAGCTAGGTACCATTAGTAAGTGAGTAGCACTGTATGGGTATCCCATAGGAGGATTGTTAAATGATTTCAAAAGTGTCAGGGGAAATAGTTGTTGGATTATTTAAATGAGTGTCCACGGGACCCTGATTATGTTGGTCTTGACCTTTATAAAATACTGTACCTGTTAGAGTATTCAAACAGACTGGTATGGTGGGAAGGGAGGGTCCCAGACTATACAAGCCCCTCTGAGAAAGCCTATGCGGAAGGTGAAATAAAGTCTGTATTTTCTATGTTCCACATCTGTAGTACCATTGTAGAAGCGACACCCACATACCCTAGGATGCCCCTTGGGGGGATGCAGCTTCACATAGGAATGGGTGAGGACTGACCCAGAACTTGATCCACTCTCCATGCGGTAGTCAGTTGGGCCCAGGGGATGTAGGTACTCACTCAGGTCCTTGCATTCTCCAGCAGCCTTACAGCGGGTGATTGTTATCTATGGTGCAACTACAAAATCAAGTGGTCATTACATAGTAACATAGTATAGTAAGGTTCAAAAATATTTTAGTCCATCCAGTTCAGCCTGTTTATTAGTGGTCTAGTAGCCATAGCTGGTAATGTTATTACATGCAAGGAATGCCTACCTGCTTTTCTCTTACAGTAAAGAATCCCCTCCTATGCTGGTGTAAGAATTGTCTTTCTTCTAACCTTAGTGGATGCCCCCAAGTTTTACATGCCTAGCTTTAAATGCAGATCTTTGTATTGACCCCAGATATATTTATTCATCACTATTAGGTCATCCCTCAGACGTCTCTTTTCCAAACGAAATAAACTAAACCTAACTGACAATCTTTCAGGGTACTCTAGTCCCTCATTCCATTTATTCATTTAGTGGCTCGCCTTTGAACATGCTCAAGTTCTGATATGACTCTTTTATGCACTAGTGCGCATCATTTTACACAATATTCTATATAAGTCATTTTCCATTGTTGTTTTACCCAGTGTTTCCCTAGTGGGAAATTATGACTCATATTTCTCCTGTCCATGTGCATAACCTTATGTTTATCTGTATTAAACTTCACTTGGCATTTTTCCCATATGTCTTTGAGCATTCCTGTGTCTATTATGTTGTTATCACTCTGTCCGAGAGGGTTTTCCTTTTTGTAAATATAAACTGGTTCTGGGACCAGGAGGAAGGAAAGGAAAGCTAATAATTTTGTTTAACCCTGGATGTCTGGTCGCTTTTGGCCTGTGAATCTACTTGGTTTCGGACTGCAGTGAGAGGAAAGGATAAAAAGAAAATGAATCTTGTTTACCTGTAAAATAGTATGGCTGTATACCTACAACTGTGTAGCTGGGAAAGGGTACAAAGCTAATAGTTTCGTTTAACCCTGGATGTCTTTTTGCTTTCGGCCTGTGAATCCACTTGGTTTCTGATTGCAGTAAGTTTTTTCAATATCCCCAGGGACCCAGGAGGAAGGAAAGGATACAAAGAAAATTGGCTGTATACCTACAACTATGTAGCTGAGAAAGGATACAAAGCTAAACGTTTCGTTTAACCCTTTAACTGCCAGCCTACTTAGAGTTTTTCTCACCCTCTGGTGCCAAACCATTTTTTACTGTTTGTGCTACACATGTTCAACTGTGATTTTTTAAGGAATTTCCAGGGTTTTCCTGGAAAAATTATATATTGTCTGGACTTTAACATGAAACGTCTTGTTTATTTGTTGTGTATTCTCAATATTGTCGTGTGAAATATGTGCAAAACAAATAAACAAAAAAGAAAAAATTTTTTTTACAATCTGCACTGCTTTTTTGTAATAAAAAACTAATTTCAATTAAATCTTATTGCATGTAAAAACCCCATTTCTCCCAGTTACAATGGTACCACATATGCATTGGTAGACACCCTTTCCTGCCCAGGAGACTCCCCCAAACTAAAACAGCACTTTACAAGATTTTCATGTAAAATACAACTGCTATGCTCACCTTGCAGTTTAAAAAAAAAAAAAAAAATCTTTACATTTGAAATACCCCTCTCCCCCACTGTCTCCTAAAGTACACACCTCAAGCTTTCTAGGCATGCCAAGCTTGTTGATGTGGGCGCAGTTTTTGGAAGTAATCCTCAGTTTGTTCTTCGGTTGCAAAAAACACAATTTCCTTAAAAACAATATACAAACACGGAAAAACCCCTGAACAGAACAATACCCAATATGCATAGGTACTGTCAAGCGATGAGTTGTCAAACACCCCTAAGCAAAGCATGCGTGTAAGATTTTTCAACCAAAACAACCCTTTGCATTTGGAATACCCCCCCCCCCCTCCAAACCATGGGGCAGTGTGCGCTGGAGCATGGGAAGGTGAGTTTATGGGCGAACTGGGGGGTTTAACCGGGGGGGGGGTGGCACAGTACAAAACCCGGGAAAGTCTAATTCCCAGGCTTTGTTCTGCTTTAAATTAGGTATGCATTGCACACTCACGAAGCGCCACACCACACCAGTCACTGGCTCTGTCTCTGCCTGTCATAACGAGCGAAGCAGCAGTGGAACTGAAATGCTGCTAGTGTTGTTCCCTTCTCGGCATGAGAAAAAGTTTGCACATCTGCACGGCCATCACTGCTGGTACATCGCTGACAGTCATATTGTGGGCACCCGCAGCTACATTTAGCGCAGGGGGCAAGATCAGCCCCAGGGTAGGGGGAAGGGAAAAAGAATTACCTCTTAATCATAGCAAATACCTCAGAGTAAATTTTGTTGAATTCCTTAAATGTGTAGCTACATTCTATTTGTTTATTCCTGGCATTGTTTACTGAACTTTGACTGCAGCTTTTCCAGACCAGAAATCAGAAGTTCCAGCTGAGCCTTTTGCCCCTGTGAAACAAAGGCTAAAACAAAAATGAAAGTTTGCTTCTATGTATACCATTTCACATTTACTAGATGCATCTGGGTAGGTGCCTCTGGTGACTACCACCGAACCTGTGTTTTTGTTCAATTGTATGACACCAATTTCTCCATCTGAAGCTCTTGCTGGCTTCCTGCAGCATGAGAAGCACGACACCCTCGCTGCACCTCAGCAGCATGAGGAACTTGTTGCTGTGACTTTAACCAGGTCTGAGGTTATGCCTTTCATGGAGCCTGACTCCAAGCCCATCTGTGACCCCGCTCCCGGGCCCATCTGTGAGCAGTGCCTTTTTATCTTTTAGTCCCCCTGAGTGTTTAACCCATTAGTAACTAATTCAGTGACCCCGTGAAGTGTAAGACAAGAAATTTCAATTTTGCAAGCAAGAAAGACAGAGTTGATTTTATTCTATTTTCAATACCCGGAGATTCCATTTAATAAACACAAATAATAAAGCAGAAAAAAAACTCTAGAACTATGTGTTTAAAGCTGATGGATGGTTGAACCTAAAGCTCAGGGGCACCAGCAACCAATCGGTGAGTGGGGAAGTGCAGTACTTTCCCGCTGGCTCACATTGGGCACATTAGGCAGGTTCACAAGTGAACACATAAGTAGTAAGTTTTGCTTGGTCTTTGTGGGTGTGCGCAGTGGGGAATATCAAAACAAGTTGTCCCTGTTCTGTATTCTTGGTAGAAGAGAAATTAATTTCTTGGACTTTCCCGCAGACCTCGGCACATAGAACCACAACTCTGGGGCTTGGCCCACACATAGATATGGCCTGTGTTTGGTCTTGTGCAAAATTCACGTAGGTATAAGCATAGTGTTCAGGCTGCAGGTGCTAAACAGGAGTCTGAGTCCAATTTGATTGAACACAAAAACACATATAGTGATATTTCATGTTTTCTTTTTGCAATTAGGAGCCGTGAAGTTGTGTACACCTTTGTTAATGCCACGGAGCAAGATGGTGTCTGAAAGTGGTGAATCTGCCTGTTTTATGGACCACAGTGGTATGCTTGTAACACTCCCTTATAATCTCAGGGTAGGTTATAAGATCGATGAACTATATGCATATATTATAATCTTAGTACAAACTAGCAATGTGCCAAAGATATACAGTCATGGTCGTAAATGTTGGCACCCCTGGAATCTTTCAAGAAAATTAAGTATTACTCACAGAAAAGGGTTGCAGTAACACCTTTTGCTATATACATGAGTATTCCCTTTGTGTGTATTAGAATACAATAAAGGGAGGAAAAAATGGGCTGGACAGAATTATTGGCACCCTTTCAAAATTGTGAATAAATAAGATAGTTTCAAGCATGTGATGCTCCTTTAAACTCACCTGGACATGTAACAGGTGTGGGCAATATAAATATCACACCTGAAAGCAGATAAAAAGGAGAGAAATTCACTTAGTCTTTGCATTGTGTGTCTGTGTGTGTCACACTAAGCATGAACAACAGAAAGATGAGAAGAGAATTGTCTGAGAACCAAAATTTGTGGGAAAATATCAACAATCTCAAGGTTACAAGTCCATCTCCAGAGATCTAGATTTGCCTTTGTCCACAGTGCACAACATTATCAAGATGTTTGCAACCCATGCAACTGTAGCTAATCTCCCTGGGCATGGACGGAAGAGAAAAATTGATGAAAGGTGTCGATGCAAGAGAGTCCAGATGGAGGATAAGCAGCCTCAAACAAGTTCCAATGATATTCAAGCTGTCCTGTACGCTCAGGGAGCATCAGCATCAGTCAACATTTAAATAAATTGCTATGGCAGGAGACCCAGGAGGACCCCCCACTGCTGACACAGAGACATAAAAAAGCAAGACTACATTTTGCCAAAATGCACTTGAGTAAGCCAAAATCTTTCTGGGAAAACGTCTTGTGGACAGAAACCAAGATACAGCTTTTTGGTAAAGTACGTTATTCTACTGCAACGAGGTCCCAAAGTGCATGCACAGCGAGTGAAAAGAACAAAGGTGTATCCTTCACCCATAATCACAAACTCTTACCGGATTTCAGCAAACAATGTGCCCATTCATCAACAGATTCATGTCCCTAGGTATTCGTCAGTGCTTGTCAATGCGTGTAAAACTTCAGCGAAGAGACCACTTATACACAATGCACCATACATTTAAGGGCAATTTGAGGATAGGTAAAAGAAAAACACATCTAGTGCGATATTGTAAAAACACCTCAAACCTTTAATCTAATAAAAATGCACTCACAAGTATAGCAGCAAATATACAGCAGTTAGGTAATACAGGCGGCTCTCACCAACCCCATATGGAAATGGCCAAATCCAGCTAAGTCAAGAGGGAGGGGCGAGGTCTCCTCCGGCCGTATCAACTGCATTCACTTCAACAAAAAAGGAGTCCGGTTCCTCCCGCGACCCTTTCCAGATGCAGAGGACATCATCGATATATCTTTTCGAGGAAACCATATTGGGTCGGAACTGCCCAAAGATTAATTCTGCTTCCCACAGCCCTAATATAGGTTTATAAACTTGATGGTTGGAAAATACCGCGCTGCCCAACAAACAAACAAATACCAAGCTCAACGTGTAAAAAAGGTCCCCACCCTTACAAATCAGAAAAATACATAAAGAAACACAGAGCTACATATATATAGACAAAAACACACAGTCTCTCGATAGAGCTTCAATAACGTGTCTTTTGAGTGAAAAATCCAAATAAATCCATAAGTGACAATCTCCACTTGTGAAATGCAACGTGATTGAGTGATCCACCACCTTCTGGATGAAACTCTTACCAGAATAACTTTAATGTAAGGCGTTGTTAAACATTCCTCATTAGTAGTGGTTCTCACACCATCTCAAGATAAACGAAAACGGAATGTGCAGACAAGCTCCAGATGATAGAGCCTATTGCTCCATAGCGACACCAGTATTTCTTGCTCCAGTTTTCATATGATAATGGGATTTTTACTCCAACCAAACACCATGAAAGAGATAAATCAAACACATCTAGTGCAATACCCCAAGATATGGTATAAAGCGTAATTTAATAAAGCATATGCACTCACAATGATAAAAGATATAAAAGCAGTATACAAATTCCAGGGAAATGTAAATGTAAAAATGAAAATGTAAAGTGTCCGCAGACGTCCTACGCGTTTCGTCCCTCCAGGGGACTTTAACCAGGAGGGACGAAACGCGTAGTCCCCTGGAGGGACGAAACGCGTAGGACGTCTGCGGTTGACACTTTACATTTTTGACATTTCATTCTGTTCGTGGAGGGACGGTGGATCCGGTGGTGAGAACCAATATATGGTTTCCCTGGAATTTGTATACTGCTTTTATATCTTTTATCATTGTGAGTGCATATGCTTTATTAAATTACGCTTTATACCATATCTTGGGGTATTGCACTAGATGTGTTTGATTTATCTCTTTCATGGTGTTTGGTTGGAGTAAAAATCCCATTATCATATGAAAACTGGAGCAAGAATTCCTGGTGTTGCTATGGAGCAATAGGCTCTATCATCTGGAGCTTGTCTGCACATTCCGTTTTCGTTTATCTTGAGATGGTGTGAGAACCACTACTAATGAGGAATGTTTAACAACGCCTTACATTAAAGTTATTCTGGTAAGAGTTTCATCCAGAAGGTGGTGGATCACTCAATCACGTTGCATTTCACAAGTGGAGATTGTCACTTATGGATTTATTTGGATTTTTCACTCAAAAGACACGTTATTGAAGCTCTATCGAGAGACTGTGTGTTTTTGTCTATATATATGTAGCTCTGTGTTTCTTTATGTATTTTCCTAATATAGGTTTGCCAAGCTTGGCGCGAATTTTGCCCCCATGGCTACTCTTTTTTGTTGTAAATAATGATTATTACCATACCAGAAGTAGTTATGGTGAAGGGCAAAATTCAAGATGTAGTCAGCCTGCTCCGGTGGTAAAGTGGGACAAAGCAACAGAAAATGGTGTACTGCAGCTAGTCCATAAGTTGTGTGGGATAGCAGTATACATTGAGGATGCATCTGCTGTTGCCAGAAGGTAGTGATTTTCCACATGCGGCTGAGTACCTGCAAAGAAAAAAAAGGTTGATTTTAAAATGTATTAATTATGCAGTAGTATTCTGCTGATGAATGTGTGACTTGCTGAACATGTATCTGTGTGCCATCTGGTGGTGAATTAATTTTACAATAGGAGAATTACAGTACTACTTATCGCTGGCAGACTGGCAAAGTGCTGCACAGGCAGGAGATTCTGTATATCACTCCAATTCTAATCACAGCTCCCTCCAAAGTTTGCATGGTAAAACCCAGACTTTATAGCTCTTTGTATGTTAAATAGAGAGTATTCTTGACATAAATGGCTACTCCAACACCTTTTCTGTGTAATCTGTCTTTTCTGTACAATGTGTATTGAGGCATGGCTATTTTCCAGTCGTTTTAATCCTTAAACTAAGTCTGTTATTGCAGCATGTCCACATTATCCTTGAATATGATTTCAAGTTATAGATTTACTGTGTGAGGTATCCAAGTTATTTATCCTGAGCTAATATATATATATGTTTTTTGTAGATTCCTTTTGCACGATTTGTTGCAAGAAATAATATAACCAATTTAAAAAGGTAATTAAATAACCCAGTGTTTACTTACATTTAAAATGTGCCTTTTTAAACACTCTGAAGTCCTGCAATTTTTTTTTTTAGTTTAATCTGTTTTTATTGAAAAACTTGAATGAAAGCCATAGTGTGCACTTATGCTGTATTAGCCTGTTGGAAATACATTGCTCTCTGTTGTTTAAGCATGCATATATAAAACATAGGAAACAATTACATAAGTGTGTGTGATGCTCTCCCTGGCCACTTCCTGATGTGATTCCCCAAGATTTCCTTTCTAATGTGATTGTCTTAGCTGTCTTGCAGCTTAAACCAACTAATCTGCAAAGGGTTTAGTTACTCTTTTCACCATTTCTGTGCACCTTTTAGAATCTACCGCAAAGCGCAACTAGCATTTAAAGCTTATATATAGAATAAGAGAGGTGAAGGAAAAAGAAAACTACTAGAGAGAGAAATATGGCAGCGTGGGGAGGAAAGGGGAAGGAGAGAGGGACAGTAGTTATGTATAATCATTTGGAAGTTTAAAGAATTGACATTATACGGTCACAGCCTCTGTAGACTAGCCAAATTTCTCACGTCGCCATGTATTGGCTCTGCAGATCATCAGCTCCTCCATGCGTCTTAACCCTTTTGTTGCCAAGCCCGTAACACCTACGTGCTGGCTTGGCTGGGCCTTAAGTGCCAAGCCCGTAGGTGTTACGTGCTTGACTTTCCTCGCTTCTAGTTTAAAAAATAAAAATAAAAAATACTCACCTGACCCCTTGTTGGATCCGGCCGGGTCTCCTCTTTAATTTGGTGCCATCCGATCCCCCGTGGGGGGTCGGATGGCTCCAGGAGAGCCCCCGGAATAGGCCCCCCCCGCTTCTGCAGCAGCAGCTTCTAACTGTAAAAAAAAATAAAAATAAAAATGACATTCACTTACCTGTGTGTGCGCTGGCTCCCGCTGTCCCTCCTCTTCACCTGGGGGGCCTCCGATCCCCCCCCAGGACTTACCGATCTTCAGGAGAGAGCCTGGGAGGCTCTCTCCTCTCTTCTTCTCCCCCTTGGGGGCGGGGCTTATGAAGTCATCCCGGCCCCGAACGGGCTTCAGCTTTCTCAGCTCCTCAGATGCCGGTGATCGGCGCTGGGGAGGGAGGTGACAGGAGATCCTCTGATCTCCTGCCTTCTCCTTCTCTGGATGCCGATCACCGGCATCTGTCAGCTGAGCGGCGAGGGACAAGAGCTTGCAATCGAAGGTAAGTACAGTAAAAAAAATTTTTTTTTTTTCTAATAAAATACTTTTTATTATTGTGTGGTGTTTTTTTTTAACAGTTAACCCTTTGTGAGCTGGTAAGGGGTCCATGAGACCCCTTATACCAGTTCACAAGGCTGGGGGGGTGGCAAGTCACCTGCCCTAGCGGGTGACTTGCCATTAACCCCCGCACCCCCATTACCTGCCTCCCCAAAGGCCGGGGGGGGGGGCAGAAGAGCCCGGGTCCACATAGGCTATGTGGGCTCGTAGGCTGCAGGGTGGGGGGGCCACCAAAGCTGGCCCCCCCACTCTGTGCCTACAAGCCCCCATAGCTGGTCCCGGGCTGGTTACTTTGGGTAAGGGGGACCCCACGTCATTTTTTTTTTGGATTTTTAAGGGTTTTTAACCCTTAAAAATCCAAAAAAAAATGGGGTCCCCCTCCCCGGGAAGGGGGACCCTATGTCATTTTTTTTTTTAATTAACCATTTGTCATCCAGCAGCTATAAAAGGCTTCTGGGCAGGAAAGGGTGTCTACCTATACATATGTGGTATCGCTGTAACCGGGAGAAATTGGGGTTTCTCACGCAATAAGATTTTATTGACAAACTTACATTTTTTATTACAAAAAAACTCTACAAATTGTAAAAAAATATTTTTTTTTTTATTTTTTTTCACACATTTCACCCAAAAATATTGAGAATACACCTAAAAAATACAAACAAGACATTTCATGTTAAAGCCCAGACTCTGTTGAAAAAAACAATATATAATTTTCCTGGGAAATCCCTGGAAATCCTTTCAAAAATGACAGTTGAACATGTGTAGCGCAAAATAGTGAAACATCGTCTGGCAACAGGGAGTGGCAAATGCTGCAGGTAGGCTGGCAGCGAAAGGGTTAATACTTTCCACTTCTTAAACCCATTCCATGAGGGTTGGGGTTTTACAGGGCATCGGAGGTTTGTAAATGTTTGCTTTGTTGTTGTTCTGCCTTTGGCATCAGAGGTGTGCCTCAGAGAGAGAGAGAGAGACAACTTTGTAAACGTACTGTGCTGAGAGAGAGACAGAGACAGCTTTGCAAACGCTCTGTGTTGGAGAGAGAGAGGTACAGCTTTGCAAACGTTCTGTGCTGGAGAGAGAGGAAGGTTTGCAAAAGTTCTGTTTTAGAGAATGGCCAATATTGGTTATATTTAACCCTTTAAGTGCCAGCCTACCTGGAGTTTTTGTCACACTCTGTTGCCAGACCATTTTGCACTATTTTGCGCTCCCCATGTTCAAATGTGATTTTTGAAGGGATTTCCAGGGATTTCCCAGGAAAATGATATATTGTTTTTTTCAGCAGAGTCTGGGCTTTAACATGAAATGTCTTGTTTGTCATTTGTTAGGTGTATTCTTAATATTTTTGGGTGAAATATGTGCCAAAAAAAAAAAAAATTTTTACATATTGTAGTTTTTTTTTGGAATAAAAAATGTAAGTTTGTCAATAAAATCTTATTGCGTGTGAAATCCCAATTTCTCCCGGTTACAGCGGTACCACATATGTATAGGTAGACACCCTTTCCTGCCCAGGAGACTCCCCCAAACTGAAACAGCGCTTTAGGAGATTTTCAGATAAAATACAACTATGCTATGCAATATGCGCACCTTGCGGTTTTTCCAGAAAAACAACCCTTTACATTTGAAATACCCCCAACAAACTATATATTCTCTGGAAGTACACACCTCAGGCTTTCTAGGCGTACCAAGCTTGTGGATGTGGCCATAGTTTTCTGGAAGTAATCCCTCAACGTAATCTTTGGTTGCAAAGAGTTTCCCTAAAAAAAGGATAAAAAAGCAGAATCAAAGCCACATTTTCCTAAAAAAACTATATACAAACAAGAAAAAACAAGTTTAATCTGAAAACGCAACATCCCCCGAACAGAACAACACCCAACATGCATAGGTTCTGTCAAGGGAAGAGTTGCCAAACACCCCAAAGTAAAGCATGCGCATAACGGTAATTTTACTTGAAAATTTCAGCTCTGCAGACAAAGTGCGCACCTTGCGATTTTTCAACCAAAACAACCCTTTACATTTGGAATATCCCCCATAAACCATATATTCCCTGAAAGTACACACGTTAAGCTTTTTAAGGGTACCCAGCTTGTTGTAGTGGGCTCATCTTTCTGGAATTAATTCCTCAAAGAATTCTTTGGTTGCGCAGGGTTTCCCTAAAAAATTTATAAAAAAGCTGAATAAAAAACACCTTTTCCTAAAATATAAATATGCAAACCAGAAAAAACAAGCTAAGTCTGAAAGCGCAAGGTCCCCCGAACAGAACAATACCCAACATGCATAGGTACTATTAACCCTTTTAATTGCCAGCCTACTTGAGATTTTGTCACCCTCTGTTGACAGGCCATTTTCCCCATTTTGCGTCATGTTTTGCGACATGTTTTGCGCCATTTTTGCTGTAACTTTCAGAAAAATTATATATATATTTTTTGCAGCAGAGTTTAGACTTTAACATGAAATGTCTTGTTTGTAATTTTTTTTTTTTTTTTACAATATTAAGTGAAAAAAAAAATAAATAAATAAATTTTTTTAGAAAATTGACTCCTTTATTTTAAATAAAAAATGTATTTTATTAAGGAAAATCATATTGCATGTGAAAGCCCCATTTCTACCGATTAGAACGGTACCACATATTTATCGGTAGCCCCCCGTTCCTGCCCAGGAGACCCCCCTAACTGAAACAAGTATTTTATAACATTCACAAAAACAATACAAAAACCATCCACACTACAAAGGGTTAAATCGGGAAAAAAAATGACATAGGGTCCCCCCTCCCAGGGGAGGGAGACCCCATTTTTTTTTTGATTTTTAAGGGTTAAAAACCCTTAAAAATAAAAAAAAAATTGACGTGGGGTCCCCCTTACCCAAAGTAACCAGCCCGGGACCAGCTATGGGGGCTTGTAGGCACAGAGTGGGGGGGCCAGCTTTTGTGGCCCCCCCACCCTGCAGCCTACGAGCCCACATAGCCCATGTGGGCCCGGGCTCTTCTGCCCCCCCCTGGCCATTGGGGAGGCAGGTAATGGGGGTGCCGGGGGTTAATGGCAAGCCACCCGCTAGCGCAGGTGGCTTGCCATCCCCCCAGCCTTGTGAACTGGTATAGGGGTCATGGACCCCTTACCAGTTCACAAGGGGTTAAAAGTAAATAATGACACAGACACACATAAAGAAAAAAATATTTTATTAATTTTTTTTTTTTTTTTTACACTGTACTCACCTCCCATCCATCCTGGAGCACTCTGTCCCTCGGCGATCACTGGCTTCTGCTCACTTGCTAGAAGCCTTTTATAGCTGCTGGATGACAGATTACAAAGGGTTAATCAAAAAAAAAAATGACATAGGGTCCCCCCTCCCTGCAGCCTACGAGCCCACATAGCCCATGTGGGCCCGGGCTCTTCTGCCCCCCCCTGGCCTTTGGGGAGGCAGGTAATGGGGGTGCCAGGGGTTAATGGCAAGCCACCCGCTAGCGCAGGTGGCTTGCCATCTCCCCAGCCTTGTGAACTGGTATAGGGGTCATGGACCCCTTACCAGTTCACAAGGGGTTAATAGTAAAAAAAATGACACACACACAGAGAAAAAAAAATCTTTATTTTTCTTTTTTTACACCATACTCACCTCCGATCCGACGTCCCTCGCCGCTGTCCCGCGCCGATCACCTCACTGACAGATGCCGGTGGTGATCGGCGCAGGGCGGGTGACAGGCGAGGGGGCTCCGATCGGAGCCTCCTCACCTGACACCCGCTCTGCTCCGATCACCACCGGCATCTGACAGATGCCGGAGCTCGGAGGGGGTATAGGAGGAGCGGGATGACGTCATCCCGCTCCTCCCACAATGGGCGGGGCTAAGCGGCGGCGGCCATCGCCGCCATTACAAGAGGTGAGGACCCGGAAGAGGGTCCTCACCTGAAGACTGCGCAGCCCAGGGGGGGGATCGGACCCCCCCCTGGTGAAGAGGAGACCCGGACAGAAGGCTCGGGCGCGGAGGTGAGTAAATGACAGTTTTATTTTATTTTTTTTTTACAGCGGCGATCAGCGCTGGAAACGGGGGGGGGGGGCGGCTGGTTTCGGGCCCCCCCCTGAAGACGGAGGACGACGGGGGGGCGATCGGATGCCCCCCCAAGGAAGAGGGGACCCCAGGCTTCACAGGGATACCGGAGGTAAGTGATTTTTTTTTTCTATTTTTTAACTGTTTGGGGGAAATGCCAGGCACGTAGTTTCTACGTGCTTGGCACTTAACGGTAGGAGAAGCAACCACGTAGAAACTACGTGCTTGGCATTTAAAGGGTTAAAGGAACACTGTCGCAAATATTTGCAATAAAAAAGATAAATATTAAAATGCTGGAAATAGCTTCTATCATGTGTCTAAATAATATGGCACATCGTAAAGACAAAAAAAGGAGTTCCTCTTTGTGTGTAAGGTGCTGCTTTTGTGACTCAATAAATATAAGACTCCAGGGCCGGCCACTGGCCTTCTCCTGGGACATCCCACTGTGTGAAATGCCACCTGGGTGGCCACAAAATCCACCTTTGCGATGTAAATAGCTGCAGCAGCATCTCTGGGCTAAGGTATGCTCTCACGGATAGCCATCCTGATAGGCAATTCACCCAGGGATGCAACTGCTCCCTATTGCATTGCAGAGCTCCGCATGCAAACAGAGCCGCTTGCCAAGCACGAGAGCCAGTGCATGCGCCATTGGGACGGGAAAAGGTACGTCTTTACATGCGCACTGGGGGGGGGTCATATAGCGGAGCATCCGCAGTTCCCTGGGGCAAGAAACAAAACTTGGGACAGTGGAAATCCTGGGTTTGCGTCTGCTTAAAACACTCAAAGCTGAAAAGAACATGGAAACAAGGAAAATGGTGGTGTAAGAATAGGAATGAGAAGAGATCAAAAAATACTGCAGCCAGCAGCAGAGGTAACATGAAAGAGTAACTGTGAAAATAATAAAATCAGAATAGCAAGAGGATGAAAACAGAAAAAACAATGTTGTAAAAAAATATTAAAATACTTTCCAAGCAGATTACATCCCTTGACTCTCTGATTCAGAGTCCATCACTTTATCAACTGAGCTGTGTAGAGGAAAGTTACACTTTTACAATGCACAATACACATGGCACCACAGCATTTTGTCAAGCTTGAAATCTGTTTCTTGTAGAAAAGCTACACGAGTTTCATGTTTTTAAGAAACCCTAATAGAGTATGTCTTTTCTCAGGGATGTTAAGTCCCTTCATATTTACAGTGAGAGTATTCAACAGCATGTTGGCATGTGGACTCATTAAGAAGGTTGTAGCAGATGAATATGACCAGACAAAACAGATGCAGATCTACCTTGTATATTGATAGTGAGATTACATTTCTGTTGGTTTGGACTTCAGGGATGGGGTATTCAGTAAAGCTTGGAAAGTGACAGTGGGGAATCTTATTTTTAAATGTAAAAAAATTTTCCCCCCAAGAAAAAGGCTACCAACCCAGGCACCAAGCATCAGTGTTTGTAACCATGCTACCGGTGGCCCCTGTCCCTGCAAGTTACAAGCCATTAGGCCCTTTGGTATGGGCTCAGACCTCTTCCACGTGTGCCTTGAAAGAACCCAGTGCCCACACCAATAGGCACTGGGCTCTTCCGCACCCTGATGGACCCCTATACCAGTTCATACTCCATTACCCGCACCACCAATGGCCAGGGTACAGATAAGCCAGGCAGTCCATAGCATGTTCGCAACCCCATTTGGGACATCGGGCATGCGGAAGAGCCCCATTCCCACACCAATGGGCTCCAAGCTCTTCCGCACCACTGATATCCCCCCTGCTCTGCTGCACAGCTGAAAGAATTGTAACATTTTAGAATATATATATGTTTATGCTGACTGAATAGTGTGTGAACTGTAATAAAGAAACAGCGTTGCAGCTTTCCCACACAATTCCTCTAGCAGCTGGTTATTCATTGTGTGAGTTTAAATAACTTAAAGCACAAGCTCTCCATGTTTCTAAGGCATTTATCTCTCTGGCGTGGGCTGCTGCTGGCACATCTCTCCCCTCATGCTTATGTATGTGACAAGATTGCCACTCCCATGCAGTTCTGCAGTAAAGAATCGGACTGTTATTCCAGAACATCTGCCTGGAGCTAAACCCTCTCAAATAGTTTTCATCAGAGGGTGGCTTTGGGGCAGCAATTTACTAAACATTCCTTTTTTTTACTTTTGGTCTGCTTTAGGAATGTGTGATGCATAGAGAGGTGTAGCCTTAATTTAGATGGTCTCTTTTAAGGAAATACAGTGCATTCAGCTCATCTCTGCTGGAGATTCAATATCCAAAATGTTTACTTTTGTTTTTCAACATTCTGGGCTGCAACACATAACTAGCTCCAAGTCATGCAACCAGAAAACAAATTACTTAACTGGACAGGAATGACAATGATAATGTTCTGGTAATGAAAGGCCAAGCTGAACTCTGTAGTAAAAAAAAAGGGTAGGCGGCTTAGTCAAGGTTCAGGCAAAAGCAGAAATCACACTGAACACAGATTGTCAGGAAGGTGGCAGGTAACATTCCTAAGCAAACTTACGGTGTCATCTTGGTGCTAGGACTTTTATTTATACGCCACAAGCTGAGCATGCAGAAGACCTCTTTTCTTTGTTACTGCACTCCTCTGCCTGGTGATCTACTTCCACACGGCTTCAGTGGGTCTGATCTGTAGAGTGTTTTTACACTGCAGTTGACTGGTAGCTTGTATTATCTGCTACCAGAGACTGGTGTTTACCACCATAAGAACTTATTGCTGGATTTATTAAGGCTTATTTGTCATGTCAAGACCTGGCACGCCCCCTCTATTGCAGTACATTCAATTAGTAATATATGATGAAGGGAAATTTTTTATTTTAAAGGTGTCTGGCTCCTGCTAGGAGCCTCCTAAATACTTGAATAATTACAAAGAATATGGTGTACCTCCTGCATGACTAGAGAACGTTAAAGGATATTACTGTGGGTACTAAATTTTATTTTTCTCATGTTTTATTTAACGTTCATTTTTCTCAGTTTCTTTGTTTACTTTTCTCTCATGCAGATACTGTATTGAGAGAGTCTTCAGGCCTCGAAAATTGAACAGGTTTCACCCAAAGGAACTTACAGAATGTGCATTTGATGTAATTACCTCATCACTGAACAGCTATTTGCCTATTGCAGAGACTATTTATACAATATATGAGATCATTCAGGAATTTCCGGTACTACAGGTGAGCTACTTCTGCACTGAAAGCTTTCCAAGCTCTTGCCGTGGCACTAAACCAGCATAGGGCTATTTTATCCCCCCCACCCCCAAATTTGTGATGCCTATCTGCGTGAATCCCAAAATGCAGACTATAAGGAATAATATTGGCACTGCCATCGGTAACCCATTCGGTATACCCACTAAGAAGTCTTGTAGGCGTGAGTGGGAAATTCAGACTAAGGTGGATGTTAGTTGTAGATTGTTTGCAGAGTGCAGGGCAATGGTTGAGTGGTAGACAGAGATCCGGGAAAACATGTAGGCGGTGCAGCACCATGACTGGCTGATGGTGGAGGTATCAGAGTAGCAGTTAGACAGACGAGCCAAGCTGCTTCATTTAGGAGGGATTGGAGAGGAGAGAGTTTATTGAGGTAGAGACAGGCTATTCTTGAGTTATAGCAATCCAGATGAGAATGGATCAGGGCAACAATGAGAGTTTTTGTTGTTTCCACTTTAAGAAATGGTCAGATCCTATAGATATTTCTGAGGTCCAGGTGGCATGAGTGGGAAAGTGATTGAATATATGGGGTCAATGACAGCATGACAGGTCAGAGCTAAGTGTGACACATAGACATCGGGTGTGGTGTTTTTGGGTGTCATCTGCATGTCATCTCCAACTGAAACCCAAATCTAGTGCTGCTGAGAGATCAAGCACGATGAGCAATGAGTTGTCACCAATGCACCTGGCTGTCAGGAGATCATTTATCACTTTGGTGGGAACAGTTTCTGTTGAGTGTAGAGAGTGGAAACCAGATTGCAATGGATCAAGGAGAGAGTTGCCTGAGAGGTACTGGTTTAAGGAAAAAGTAGATCAGGTATTCCAGGAGTTTATAGATAAAAGGACGTTTAGAGACAGGTCTGTAGATGGTTGTGCTGGATGGGTTGAGGAAAGATTTTTTAGTAGAGGAATTATGACAGAATGTCTGAAAGCTAAATAGATAGATACCAGAAATAGAAATCGTCCGGAATCGGCCCGCTTTAAACTCACTGAAAGCCACAAGTTCAGAGCCGGTTCAAGTTTCTGGGTGGGTGTGGCCTGTGACTGAGTGCCATATTGCGTATTGCGCCTCCAGATCTCTAACCCGAGCTTCCAAGATTGCAATATGCTCACTTTTAACACAGAGCTATTCACCCTGGAACTGCTGCTCTTGAAGTGTTTACAAATTCTGCACTGAAGTAGACCTCCAATATTGCTTGCCATTATCCCAGTTACAAGAACAGCAGTGAAAAAACGATTTTAGTACTTATAGCAGCAGCTTTGGCTTTAAACTTCTTATTTTAGCTCTATAACACTTAGGCAATAAACACTTAAAGCCCCCCAATATAAAGTCTGTTAATGAATATTCCCCTCACTTATAATACAACCTTACTTGAAAATACAAAATACAAAAGCTCCTAAACTCACTTTTAAACTCTTAATTTATAGCAAAAAAAATCTTATTTATAGCAATAGCGATACTTTCATTCACCAATGTCAGTCTATGGCTAGTCTGGCAAATGCATGGATTTTGACAGCTTTTCCCCCTGCCCCCCTCCTTCATTTTTGCTCTGACATAGAAGCCTTTTATGCAAAAACAAATCAGCATATAAGAGGAATCTTTCTCAGAAAGAAAGAATACAAAGCAGTGGTGTAACTAAATAGGCCCCTGGTGCATTAACATTAAATGGGACTCTTTTCAAGACTCACACAGCAATCTTTCTGAAATCATCTTCCAGGCCAAAACTGGTGAGAGTCCCACCCACTGAGAGAAGAAAACCCCTCCCAACAACTTTAAATTGTCGAGTCACACTCCTCCCCTCAGTTATCTGTGTTTCCTGCTCGGCAGCGAGAGAGGATTACCTCCCCGGTACGGTCTCTGGACTAAGATTTTGCTCAGAGGGGATTTCCTGGGATTGGAACTATGGGGGATTAGGTGTTTTTCGCCTAGGTGCCAAATATGAATGTCTGTTGACTTGGGGCAGTATGTTGGCTTGCCTCCCTCCCTGTGCCTCCTCCAGTTATCTCCTGAGGGGATAGAGGAGTCCCTGGGATGGGATGAGTGAGTGAGATTAGCTCCTTAGGGTTGAGGAATCCCTAGAAAGAATAAGGTGAGGAGGGTTCGCTCCCCCCACTTGGTGGTGGGAGGAATCCTCATTGTCACTGGGTTCAGTGGTTGGACCGCCTGCTTCGGTAGGAAGTCTGGCTTTTCGGCTCAGCAGAGGGGCTAGACGTCCTCTCTCTAAGGCAGCGGTTCTCAACCTGTGGGTCGCGACCCCAGCGGGGGTCGAACAATCAAAACACAGGGGTCGCTTTAAGCCATCGGAAATATGTATTTTCCGATGGCTTAAGGCGACCCCTGTGTTTTTAGCGCTGAGAAGTTGCGCTATCGTCTGCAGCAGCGCTATTCAGCTGGAACACAGCCGTTATGGATGCACGTTCCGAACTGTTCCCCAATGTATAATTATCTCCCATATCTCCCACTATTTTCCCATATTCTGAATGAGGAAACTGCTGAAATCAGCGGTTTCCGGCATTGAATCCGCCTCCTATTGATTTCATTGTGAGTGCGGCGTATTTACGAGTCGAGTTACCACACAATCCGCCGCAGCCTCCTATTATTTTTCAATAAGAAGCGGAGAAATGACAGTTTCCGACACATGATATGCCATGGTGAAATGTTATTTATTAGAATTAGTAATAAATATTTCTCAACATATAATTAAATATTGTTTTTGTGATCACTATGTTTAAATTATGTTTGATTTGTAGCAATGAGAATACATAATGCATATTAGGTATTTGCATTCCGAATCATAACTGTAGCAAAATTACAGTTTTGAAGCAGCCACCAAAATTATTTTTTGGTATGGGGTCACCGCAACATGAGGAACTGTATTGCGGGGTCACTGCATTAGAAAGGTTGAGAACCACTGCTCTAAGGAGACTGTGCATCGACTTTGACCAGTTTTGTAGAAGCCAGCTTCTCCCCTCCTGCAGTAAGGTGGCCAGGGGGTGATTTGGCGTCTCCCGCCTAGTCACTTCTGGTGGGCAGGGGAATGTCACGGCTGCTGAGACCCCACTGGACAAGGGTAGGGGAGAGCTTTTTTGCAGTAGTAGCCACTTCTAGCCACATTTCTAGGGTAGCTTCTTGATAGCGGAATGCTTCTATGAAGTCTAAGTCTATGAAGTCAGCTAGATCCATGGGGTTGATTTGGTGCACTCTGGCACCATACTCGGTCTGGTGATTTTTTTTTTTATTTAAATCCTGCCTCTGTGCCATACCATTGCTTTTGATTTTATCTAGAGAAGATTCTGGACAGGGCTTTCCTATAAGGAATTTTAGGAGTAAGAATTTTTTCTTAGGTTTTAGGAATGTCCTTTAGAGCACTCTTTCCAAAGAAGGTAGCAGGGGGGCTATATGGCCCAATATGAAGGGCACCGGATCTCACTTCTGTGCTATGCCATCTTCCTCCTCGAAGCAGCAAAAGATGCCAGTGGCTCGAGGGGGTGGGCAGGGGCAAGCCAGGTGCCTTTGCACCCCACTTAGAGAAGTGTGAAATCTTCTCAGTTCATCATCCAGGGTGTCAAAAGGAACATCTGCATAGATTTTTCCCTCCAGTCCCCCGTCAAGATTGGTGCTCAGTACAAACATTGGAGACATAGACAGGGCTCAGGCCTCGGATGTGATTTTAAACTCCAGAATGGAACAGGGTGTTGTTGTACCAGTTTTCCTGTGGGATTTTACCCCATAATTTTCCTGCTGAAGAAGTCCTCAATTTAGAATTCCTGAACTGCTGGGTGAAACGCAGGGAACTTTGGATGGAGTCTATTTACTCGCAGTGTGTGAGTGCTGGGTGCAGCAGAGTCGTAATCCAGATAAACATTAGCGGTATACAGAAACTGTCCTTACTGAAACATTAATGCAATAAGAGAAGGTCACCTTACGTGGTGGCTAACCAAAGACAGGAAAAAGAAGAAAGTACCATAGAGCAACTGAACACAGGAAATACAACACATTAAAAAAATGTATAGAAACTACATTTGTCATAACTGTAAACTGCAGTACATCTAGCAAAAGTCACTCCATAAATATAGACAAGCTGTTGCACATTTTTGTATCTCCAACACCCCTTCTCAACAGCTGAGGCTTGGTCTATGAAACTCATCTTCTTTGTAAGCCTCAAGTGTCTTTCAGTGGTCAGGGGCTTAGTAAAGATTTTCCAAGTATACAGCACGTCCTGTTCCAGAGTATTCCTTACACATGGGTTATACATCCACAAGATGGCGATGGACTGCAGAAAGACTTGTGGCCACTCCCGGCGCCTTAAATAACTAGGAACCTCCCACTAATCCCCATAGTTTTTCTGCAGTCTGGACTGCGAAGATAAAGATGGCTCTCTTCTGTGCAGGGAGTGGGCTTTTGCCTAGGGCCCTGCAGGCTTATTTTCACCTGTTCTGGACGCACTGCCTCCCATCCACGGCTGACGGTTCGGGTGAAGGTAGGACAGCACTAGGGTCAGGTGCTGAAGGAGCGCTGCTCCGGGCCGCAAGACCCTGTCCCAAAGGGTAGCTGGCAACAGGCCTTTTATGGTGAGCCTCATTGGGATGCCCCCAGCCCTTTATCTCGGGATCTTTATTCCCTCCTTCCTCCCCCTCCTTCCCTTTTCACGCTAATGGTTGTGCGGGACCCCCTCACTGTAGTCTGCGTGACCGGCAAGGGACGCCCGGGGAGTCCGCTATTGTGCTTGTATTACTGTTTTTCTGTTACTTCGTGTTTGGTGTGCGTGGGGGGCGTTGTACGGCCTCCGCGGTGGTTGGCGCTTTTACTGTGTGTTTTTTTGCTTAACTGTCATGGCACCGGTGCGTCACGTGATCCTTTTTTAATGCTCTTCGGGGAGGCGGGTACCGCGGTTTGACGCGTTCCGCGTCATGCGCCCGCCACCCGCCCCTCTAGGTACTGCTGCTGGCGCATTTTCTGGCCCTTCCTTGTGGTGCTGCGACGCGGTCTGGTGATCTGCTTCCCTGTGCGATTGTCGGCTTGGTCCGTGAGTCCCTTATGGGGTTTTTATCTTCGGTTTCTATTGTATGGCTAGGGCTTTTTATGTTGTATATTATTGTGTCTTGCAGGCCGGTCCCTTGACTGTGGTTCTCCCGGCCTTGTTCTGACTATTGTGCATAATTTTGTAAAATCACCAAATGGAGGCTTCTGGGGATAATGTGCTTGGGGTTCCTTCGGGACCAGCCCGGCTGTGTGTTGCATGTGGGGTTTCCCCTATAAGTGACGATGTCAGGGTATGTGTAACCTGCGCCCAGCAGGTACTTGCGCTGCAGTCTGGGTCGTCTGCTACGGTGCTGCGCCCCTTTTGGCTTCACCTACCCCCCCACGCTTGCATTTGAACCCCCAGCCAGGGGCATACTAGCGGAGAATCTCAATCTGATTTGGCTGTACGAGTGGCCAGCATTGAAAAGCATATGGCTGGGTCGGGCCCGCGTAAGGCTTCTGCCAAGAAGCGGCATTTATCGCCCGCTGCTTCCATCTTTCCTGTTGAGGCTGAGGAATTTTTTGCCCTTTTTGGTTTTTGCCGCCTCGAGGAGGGGGAATTTTTCTCTGATTCAGAATCCTCTGAGTAATAGCCTAAGATTTATGGTGGTACCGCGTCTGCCTTTTGAGAAGACCCATGGTCCTCAGATTACACTAACAGGTTGTTGAGTCACATATTTGAAGTGCTTTGTATTTCTCCTCCTGCCATGGCTCCGTAGCAGCAGGGTGAGCTTTTTCATACTGTTAAACCTGAGCAGACTCACTTTAATAATCTGGTGCTCAAAGAATGGGAACGGCCTAGCAAGCTACCTGGGGTGCCCAAGAGTTGGGACAAGAGGTATCCCTTTCCTGCTCATGTGATTAAGCGTTGGTCATGTCCTCCCGAGGTGGACGCACCCCTTCTAGGGTTGTCAAATACATCTGTCATGCATTCTGCTGGCACTACTACCCTGTGGGATGGTGGGGATCGGCGCATGGACCAGCTGGCTTGTCATGCTTTTGCCTGTGTGGGGATCGCGCTGCGCCCAGTTTGTGCCTCTGCCATTACAGCTATTGCTATTAAAGGGCTGCTTAAGAGTCTCTTAGATGGGGCCTCTGATGACTCGGCAGGAGAAGAGTATAGATCTCTCCTGCTTTGCTATGAATTTGTTGCATATATTCTATCTGCCATGGATGATGCCATTAGAATGTGTGGGAGGACATCTGCCCTTTTGGTGGCTATACGCCGCTCTGTCTGGCTGCATCAGTGGGTAGCTGATAATGCTGCCAAAAAGGCTCTCCCTTTAAGGGGCTGTGCCTCTTTGGTGAACGCTTGGACCTGTTTGCCAGGGGCGATAGGTTACCTTAACGTAGGAGGCCGTCTGGGCCCTTTCAGGGGACCGGTGCCTCTCTCCCCTCCTTCCGCGTTCCAGGGCTGGTCGAGGAGCTTCCTTTGCTGGCGCACGTGGAGACTATTGGGGCAGGGTCAGAGGACGTGACCGGCCCGGCCTCTCCTGGGGTCCCAAGCCTAAATCCTCCCCTAAGCCCCCTCAGGCATGAGGAGGTGCCCGCACCCATCCGGGTGGGGGGACGGCTTCGGCTCTTTGCTCACGTCTGGAGGCAACATGTAGCAGACAGGTGGATCCAGGATGGGGTTCTACTCCGGTTACAAGATTCATCAGATCCCGGATGGCTCAAAACCCCCTGTCAGCTCGGGGCTTGTGTCTTGCTGTCCAAAGCCTTCTGGAGTTGGGGGTCATCTGCCCATTACCTTTCAGGGAAAGAGGCAGAGGCTTCTATTCCAATCTATTCACGGTCCCCAAAAAGGATGGGTCCCTCCGGCCCATCTTGGATTTAAAGTGTCTCAACAGGTTTGTCAGATTCAAACATTTTTGCATGGAGACACTACGATCAGCAGTCAATTCACTGCGTCCAGGCGGCTTCATGACCTCTGTAGACATTAAGGACTCTTACCTTCATGTACCAATCTTTCCAGGTCATCAGAAATTCCTCAGGTTTGCTCTGGAAGATCAGCATTACCAATTTGTGGCACTGCCTTTCAGTATCACCTCGGCTCCCAGGGTATTCACCAAGGTGCTGGCGGGCGTGATGGCTCTGCTGAGATCTCAGGGCATTCACATTCTTCCTTATTTGGACGACATTCTGATCTCGTCCCAGTCCTTCCATCAGGCCGAGCTGGATACCCAGGTGGTGGTGACCACACTAGAGTCATTTGGCTGGGTGATCAACCATCCCAAGTCTTCTCTGTCCCCGTCACTGGTGAGGTCCTTTCTGGGCCATGCTGGAGAGCCTTCAAGCTCAGGCCCAATTGCTACTGTCTTGTCCGCATCCCTCCATCCGGCAGGGGATGCAGCTGGTGGGCCAGTTTCGAAGCAGTTCCCTATGCTCAGTTTCACATGAGACCTCTTCAACTTCACCTATTATCAGTATGGGATCGGGACCCTGTGTCCCTGGATCAGGTGTTTGTTCTGTCCCCTCTGGCCAGGCGGTCCGTCTCATGGTGGCTGGACTCAAGGAATCTCTTGGTGGGCAGGACCTTTCTACCCCCTTGCTGGGAGACTGTCACCACAGATGCCAGTCTGACAGGTTGGGGGGGGCTTCTGGAAGTCTTTGAAATTTCAGGGTCAGTGGGGTCCTCAGGAGGCCCATACCCCTATCAACATTCTGGAACTGAGGGCGACAAGGTTGGTTCTCGCCCAATTGACTCCACACCTTCGGGGTCGGGCTGTTCAGATCCGCTCGGACAACCAGACGGCGGTTGCCTACATCAATCATCAGGGAGGGACCCGGAGCAAGAGGGCCCTCAAGGAAGTGTCCCTGATACTGTCTTGGGCGGAGGAGAATGTTCCCTGCATCTCAGCTGTGTACATCCCGGGGGTGGAAAATCTAGAGGCAGACTCCCTGAGCAGGGGTACTTCTCGTCTGGGAGAATGGTCCCTCAGCAACAGGGTGTTTTGCGCCCTGTTCCACCGCTGGGTCAGCCAGATGTGGATCTATTTGCTTCCCGTCACAATCACAAGCTTCCAGTCTTTGTCTCTCTGTCCCAGGACCCTCTGGCCTTGGCCATGGATGCACTAGCAATGTCTTGGAAGAGCTTTCAACTCATTTATGTGTTCCCTCCATTTCCTCCGTTGGGCAGGGTGCTGCGCAAGATAGCCCAGGAAGGGGTGCCAGCCATTCTGATGGCCCCCTGCTGGCCAAGAAGAGTGTGGTTCGCAGACGTCGTTCAGCTGGCAGTAGATCAATACACTCTGCCCAAGGATCTAGACCTGCTCACTCAGGGGCGGCTACGCCACCCCAATTTACAAACGCTGGCTTTAACGGCCTGGCTGCTGAAACCTCCATCCTGGTGGAAAAGGGGCTGCCTGCTTCTGTAGGTAATACCATGATTAGGGCAAGGAAGAAGTCCTTTGTCCTTTATCTACTATAGGGTATGGCATGCTTACATTGCTTGGTGTGAGTCTCTTCCCTGTCGGGTGTTTTCTGTTCCCAGGATCCTGGAATTCCTGCAACATGGTTTGGACTTGGGTCTTCAACTTAGTACCCTCAAGGGACATGTTTCAGCTTTGGCCATTTTCTTCCAAAGATCGTTTGCCAACCATCGTTTGGTTAAGGCCTCCTTCCAGGGGTTACTCACGTGCGCCCCCCACGTAAGCCTATGTTACCAGTCTGGGATTTGAATTTGGTTTTATCTGCTATGCAGGGTCCTCCTTTTGAGCCTCTGCCTGAGGCTCCTTTGTCCATTTGACTCTTAAGGTAGCCTTTTTAGTGGCTATCACTTCTGTTAGGCGTGTTTCTGAGTTGGCGGCTCTTTCCATCAAACCTCCTTACTTTGAGAGACACCAGAACAAGGTGGGGTTTCGATTTAAGCAAGATTTTCTGCCTAAGGTTGTGTCTGCATTTCATCTCAACCAGGACATTGTTTTGCCTTCTCTGTGTCCTAATCCTAGTAACCCTAAGGAACGGGTCTTTGGATGTGGATAGGACTTTGAAGTTTTATCTGGTAGCTACTGAATCCTTCAGGAAGACTGATGCGCTTTTTGTTCTCCCTTCTGGACCTAGGAAGGGTTTGCCTCCGGCTAAATCCACTATCAGCAAGTGGATCCGTCAGGCTGTGGTACAAGCCTATTCTGCTAAGGGGAAGGAACCTCCCTTCCGCCTTACTGCTCATTCTACTCGTGCTATTGGTGCCTCTTGGGCCTTTCAGCACCAAGCTTCTGTTGAACAAGTTTGCAAGGCCGCTACTTGGTCTTCTGTTCATACTTTTTCTAAGTTTTACATGGTTGATGTTAGGGCCTTAGCTGACGCAGCTTTTGGCTGCAAAGTTTTGCAGGCGGCAGTGGTTTAAACTGCCCACTGTTACTTTTGGGGATTTCACCCTGCCTTATGGACACTGCTATTGGATGTCCCATGTGTAATGAATACTCTGGAACAGGACGTGCTGTATACTTGGAAAAATACATTTATTAGAGTACTCACCTGTAGAAGTCCTACTGTGCCATTTGCATTGTGCTTCATTTTAAAAGTCAATTTACAATCTACGGCTTTCCTTCCAGGTTGCAGTTCTGTATGTGTCCATGTTTTAGTGTCCTGCATGGATTTGAGTTCTTCCCTTGCAGCCTTTATCTATTTACTGGCTTCCCCTTCTGGAAGCTAAGATATGTCTTCCAAAGTTGCAGGGTTATAGATACTGGCAGTGCTTGCCTTGTATGAAAGACATAGATGTAGTTTACCTCTGTTTTCTCTCATTGAGTGTCTTGGGTCTGTGTCTGAGCTTGCTTGTGTCTGCTCTTCAGTACTGGTAAGTTCTGCCCTCATTTCAACTGTTCAGAAGTTACAGATGATGGCTGAGCAGTGTCAGTTTTATCTTCTGCTCTTACTTCCTGTGTTGTCATTACATCGTCTCTGAGATCTTCAACAAAAGTTATTCTGTTACTAATGGTAACCTTGTCTGTTTTTGGATTGAGGATTCTGTAACCTTTAACATTGTTACAGTATCCAACAAAGATTCCTTCAAATGCTCTGTTTTGGAGTTTGGTGTGTTTTTCCTCTGGGATGTAGATGAATGATTTGCATCCAAAAACTTTTAGATGTTTTACACTTGGCTTCTCATTTTGCCACAGTTCATATGTTGTTTTCACCACTGTTCTAGAATTGAGTCTGTTTTGCAAATATGTGGCTGACATTGCTGTCTTACCTTTATTTGGTAGTCCAGAGTCTGTCAGCATACATCTGATTTGTCAGTCAGAGTTCTTTCAGCTACCCCATTTTGCTCTGGTGCGTATGGGACTGTCTTTTGACGCTTTATTCCATTCAGCTTTAAGTGCTTCGGTACTTTTTATCGTATAAATTCACCTCCATTGTCACTTCGAAGTATGAGAGGTTTCCTCTGAATCTTGTTACTTGCCTTTACTAGAAAGTCCCGTAATTTGTCAGGAACTTCACTCTTGTGTTGCATTAAGTAAGAGACTGTGTATCTTGAATAGTCATCCATGTACCTGTTGCCTCCAGGTGTAGGTGGGTTTAGGGCACCACATACATTAATGTGAACTAGGTCAAGTGTTCTTGAAGCTCTATTCTGACATTAGGATGTGTTGCTCTTGTGGCTTTGGATTTAATGCACCATTCACACTTACTAATAACTGAGCTGCTGGCCATTCTCCCTCCTTTACATATAAGAACAGTGTAACATGTATACAGGAGATGTCTCTGTGGAAGCTTTTTTATGTCGATCTCCACAAACGGGCGTGCTGTCTCATGTTCTGGGCTTTTCTTTACCTGGGCTGTGTCTGGTCACTGGGCTTTATCTTTTCTCTGTGGCTTCGTTCGGTCACTGGGCCCTGTTGCAGAGTGCTGGGTGCAGCGTCTTAATCCTGGTAGACATTAATGGTATAACAGGAATTGAATTTACTGGAACATGAATGCAGTAAGAGAAGGTCACCTTACCTGGTGGCTAACCACAGGCAGGAAAAAGAAGGAAGCACCATAGAGCAACTAAACACAGAAAATACAACACAGCAGTAAAATGCAGAGAAACTACAGCTGAGCACTGGTCACAGTGCCATATAGTGTCATAACTTTCAACTGCATTAAATCTAGCAAAAGTCACTCTATAAATGCAGACAAGCTGTAAGCTGTTGCACAGTTGTGTATCTCCAACAGGAAAAAGAGGGTTATTTATTCCAGTTCGAATGTCGCTTGTTAGGACTTCTCTCTGCACCTTGTCTTGTTCATAGATGCTATCAGAGCGCCTGACAGTTCCCTGGAAGTGCCTAGTCATGATAATCCCTTATCAAGCTACTTCTGCTTCTTTTGTCCCCAGATCCAGGGACTTAGGTTGGGACATTAAGGCAACTATGAATTCCTATCAAAGTTAAATCTTAAAAACAACCTGTCTTTCTCAGGAGGTTACCTTCAGGGGTTCAGTTTAAGAATCCATTGCCATAAGGGCTGAATTCCCAGCAGACAAAGCAGTTCTACTTAAGGGTTCCATAACCAATCTCAAGACAAATTATATTTTGTCAACGAGAAGCTCTATGTCTTTTGTTGCCAACAAAAGATTTAAGCCAATTGGGATTAGTCTCAATGGATTGAACCTTTCAGCTATAAGAATGAGCATTCTATTTCTGTAGTAGTGGTTCAGAATTGTCAGCTGGGTCTAACCTAACCTGGCCTGGCTCAAGACCTTAGATGTCCAGAGTACCTCAAATGCAAGCTCTTGGGGCTGGGGGTTCACATGGGCCATTTAACATCCCAGGGTCCCAACCAATTGGCTTCTCTGATGCAGTCTCAAGGAGTTGTATGCAGTAAAACAGCGTATTGCCATGTTCAGTTTCTGTTGGACAATTTGATTAAGGAGCTGTGGTCCCTTCTATTAGTGGGGGTTCTGATAACTCCGTGGCCTGTTTGCTGCAGGGAGGTCTCAAGGCTGAGATTGACATTCTGGATCCTAAGACCATCCTGTTTAGGCGACGTGGGCCATCAAAATTTGTGTGTCTCCAAAACCTCTAGGTAATATGATTTTTATGAGGCCACTGGCATTTTATTTTATCAAAAGCCTGCATCTAGACTCAGAAGTATGTTTTTTGTGTGAGGATTGCAAGCAGAGACGATTGCTGCTGCTATTGCCGATCTAATGGCTAGAATGTTTACCTTTCAGAAACCCCATTTGATGAGTGTTTAAGAGTTTAGAGAGGAAGGACTGGAAGCTTTCTGCCATTGTCTTGGTCAGAATTTTATAATCAGAATTAGGCAGCGTTATTGGGCGGTAGGAGGAGACTTGTTCTGGGTCCTTGTCAGGTTTTAAACTTAAAGTTGTGGTTGTCTCTGCGAAGTCTCTAAATTGAGTTTTTGGTGCATTATATCTCTTGGACCCTAATGGGAGCATTTAAAACATTTCTCTGATCTTCAGAGAAGGTAGGTTAATTGAGATTTGTGAGTAAGGAGTCCTCTAGCCCTATGTCTCCTGATTGAGTTGTGTAAATATTTTTTTTAAAAAATGCCTCAAATTTAGTCATGTCTAGTTGGGAGGTGTCATGGAAGACTCTGGCTACCTGAAGCACTGGGATTTACCTCCCTTGGCTTTTTGGGTTTGCTAAATTCGCTAATAATTTACCGGCCTTTTTGCCCAATGAAAGAAGTAACTCTAATGAAGTTAGATGTGTGACAAATCCCTGGAATATATATATATATATATATATATATATATATATATATATATTATAATTTATTGCATATCTGGGATCTATGTCTCAAGTTGGTGGGCAACATTAGTTTCTGAAATGCTTTTTAACCCCTTAATGACCAGCCTAATTTTAGCCTGTAGAATCAGTACATTTTTGTTCCAGCGGTCAGGCAGGCATGTAGGTAGATGAACAGGTGGATGGACAGAAAGGCAGTTGGGTGGCTGGGCTCACTTAGTGGGTTAAAGCAAATTTATTATATATTATATCTGGCCAATATTCACACATGGAGATGATGATGGTAAATAAGGGAGTATTTTGTACTCCTTATACAATATATATAATACAATTAAATCCTAAATAAAGCAATACCAATACAACACCCCAGAATTGTTAGTCTTCGTTAGGCCACAAGGTTAATATGGCCTGTTAATGGTATGATCAGTGTAATGATTTAACAATCAATTTTAGAAAATTCTACAACATCATACTCCGCAATAACATCTTAATCGTCCAAATAACTTATTTTAAATACCAGCACCAGTGCTCAACACCCCTTTAATTCAGTATATAATCCTTCACCCAGTGAGATATAATCACGTACTAGATTACAATGATAAGATAGGCTTATCAACCCTCTAGTTTAGATCCTCTTTAATCAGCTTCTTTCTTTCAATCCCGAAGATTAAAACGGATGCGCTCAACCATATAATCGGTTATTTTCAGTCTTTTATTTGATAATCAACCATCAAGAGAAAATAAAACCAGCAATAGTGTAATACCGCTAAAATGCCAGTAAAAATGAACACATAATTCAGTAAACTCGGTGAGAAGAGATTGGGCTTAGCCCTTCATCCTCTGATCTCTGTGTAGGCCAACAATGTCATCTTCCTCTGCGTACCTGGCCGTGGGATTTGGCGGGTTTCCAAAAGCACAGAGTACAAAGTAATGTGTTGCATTAACTAACCTGTGCAATACATTTCTTACATGTATTTAATTTGCTTAAACCGGAAATAATATATTTTAAGTTTTTTGTCACTTATCATTCTTTCCCCCACTGGGCTGCAACTTTAGAATATGGGCGCCGCCATCACACTTACTGAGAAGAAGAGCGTGGGATAAAGTACACGGGGGCGGGTTCTAGCTTTGCTCAGACAGAACAGAGCTGGGATCAGGAAAAGGTCAGCAATCCCAGAATGCAGAGCAGCACAGTCAGAAGGCACTTCCTGTTTGCAGGCTGCCTGATGTTCCATGATCTGTCATATTGGATGTTTAAAGGCTCATACCATGCAGTAGATGCAGGTAGGATGATTTTTAATGTGAGCAATCTGTATTAGAGATGAGCGAGTAGTGAAATATTCGAAATTTCGAATTTCGATTCGAATAGACCGCGTTACTCGACTACTCGACCGAATATCGAATCCCATTATAGTCTATGGGAAAAAAATGCTCGACACTTGGAAATCTCAATTCGACCACTTGGAGGTCACCAAGTCCACCCTGAAACATCAGAAAATGATGCCAACACTGCTGGAATGCAACTGGGACAGCAGGGGAAGCATGTCTGGGTGCATATAACGCGCCCAAGTCGCACTATTACGCCACTATCACAGCCTCTCAACAATACACTCTAAACACAATATTACTTCTACGTAAAGTGAGACAAGACAAGGAAACCTTCTTTCCTCTACATTGCCATGGACCCCAAGCCAAACTGTACAAAAAAGAACAAAATTCTGCACCCCTTAAAATCACGTTGCCTAATGACAACCACAGATGGCATAGGCAAGGGGGAAAATAAATATACCCCACCCCTAATTGTCATTGTGTGTGTGTGTGTGTGTGTGTGTGTGAGATGTGGTCAGACATGTCCTCTTGTGTCATTGTGTCACCCCAGCAGTAAGGGAAGCTTAAAGGAGGAGGTTTGTTACAGTGTGTTACCCCAGCAGTAAGGGAAGCTTACAGGAGGAGGTTTGTTACAGTGTGTCACCCCAGCAGTCAGGGAAGCTTACAGGAGGAGGTTTGTTACAGTGTGGCACCCCAGCAGTAAGGGAAGCTTACAGGAGGAGGTTTGTTACAGTGTGTCACCCCAGCAGTCAGGGAAGCTTACAGGAGGAGGTTTGTTACAGTGTGTTACCCCAGCAGTAAGGGAAGCTTACAGGAGGAGGTTTGTTACAGTGTGTCACCCCTGCAGTCAGGGAAGCTTACAGGAGGAGGTTTGTTACAGTGTGTCACCCCAGCAGTAAGGGAAGCTTACAGGAGGAGGTTTGTTACAGTGTGTCACCCCAGCAGTCAGGGAAGCTTACAGGAGGAGGTTTGTTACAGTGTGTCACCCCAGCAGTCAGGGAAGCTTACAGGAGGAGGTTTGTTACAGTGTGGCACCCCAGCAGTAAGGGAAGCTTACAGGAGGAGGCTTGTTACAGTGTGTCACCCCAGCAGTCAGGGAAGCTTACAGGAGGAGGTTTGTTACAGTGTGTTACCCCAGCAGTAAGGGAAGCTTACAGGAGGAGGTTTGTTACAGTGTGTCACCCCAGCAGTCAGGGAGGCTTACAGGAGGAGGTTTGTTACAGTGTGTCACCCCAGCAGTCAGGGAAGCTTACAGGAGGAGGTTTGTTACAGTGTGTCACCCCAGCAGTAGGGGAGGCCCAAGAGCTGAGACCTCTTAAAAATTGTGTGGAGTCCCACGAGCTGAGACCTCTCAAAAATTGTGTGGAGTCCCGCGAGCTGAGACCTCTTAAAATTGTGTGGAGTCCCACGAGCTGAGACCTCTCAAAAATTGTGTGGAGTCCTGCGAGCTGAGACCTCTTAAAAATTGTGTGGAGTCCCACGAGCTGAGACCTCTTAAAAATTGTGTGGAGGCCCAAGAGCTGAGACCTTTTAAAAATTGTGTGGAGGCCCAAGAGCTGAGACCTTTTAAAAATTGTGTGGAGGCCCAAGAGCTGAGACCTCTTAAAAATTGTGTGGAGGCCCAAGAGCTGAGACCTCTTAAAAATTGATTGTATTAAGCCCAAGAGGTGAGCCATAATTTTTTTTTATTAATACAGCAATTCTACGGCGGTTAAGGAGGAGGAGGAGGAGGAGGAGGAGGAGGAAATGGCACTTCATACAGATGGCACTTCACTCTTGGCTGCTTTCCACTGTTGTACAAGCAAAGTCCGGGTCAATCCACTTGCTGTTCATTTTGATTAGCGTCAGCCTGTCGGCACTGTCGGTTGACAGGCGGCTGCGCTTATCGGTTATAATGCCCCCGGCTGCGCTGAACACCCTTTCTGATAGCACACTGGCGGCAGGGCAGGCAAGCACCTCCAAGGCGTACAGGGACAGTTCCAGCCACGTGTCCAACTTGGAGACCCAGTAAGTGTAGGTCGCCGAGGGATCGGGGAGGACAGGGGTGTGGTCTGCCAGGTAGTCCCGCAACATCCGCCGATACTTGTCCCTCCTGCTGATAGCGGGCCCCGCAGTGATGGAAGTTGCACGAGGGGGTGACATGAATGTGTCCCACACCTTGGAGAGTGTTCCCCTGGTGGCTGTGGGCCTGATCGATGTTGTCAGACTCTGGGAGACACTCTCCTCTCTGCCACCAGCGATGCTGGGTGGGAAAATCTGCATCATGTTCTGCAAGAGTTCCCTCTGGTATTCCAGTAATCGATTCGTCCTCTCCTCTACCGGAATAAAAGAGGAGAAGTTATCTTTATACCGGGGGTCCAGGAGTGCGAAGACCCAGTATAGTTTGTTCTCCAATATCCGGACAACACGTATGTCCCGGGAAAAGCAGCCCAGCATGAAGTCAGCCATGTGTGCCAGACTCTGAGTAGGCATGACGTCACTACCCCCACCAGAAGGATCATTTTCCATTTCCTCCTCTTCCTCCTCCTCTCCGCCCCATCCGCGCTGAACCAATGGGACGCACACAGCCTGACTGCTACCCTCGCCGCCAGCATCCTCTTCCACAGCCACCTCCACGTTGTCCTCCTCCTCCTCATCCTCCTCCTCCTGCAACTGCCACCGAGCAGCAGACAAAAGTGTGGTCTGACTGTCTACCTGCGTTGCGTCTCCTCCTACCCCCGTCTCCTCTGTGTGCAATGCGTTCTCCCTTATTGCGATGAGCGATTCTTTAAGGACCCATAGGAGCGGGATGGTTACGCTCACTATAGCGTCCTTGCTGCTGACCTTCTTAGTGGACTCCTCAAAGATACGCAATACATCGCATATGTCTGCCATCCATGGCCACTCGTGGTTGGCAAACTGAGGGAGCTGAGTTGGAGGCACGCGTGGATGCATCATCTGGTACTCCATCAATGCTTTCTGCTGCTCACACACCCTGGCCAACATGCAATAGGTGGAATTCCAGCGAGTGGGCAGGTCGCACAACAGCCGATGTTGAGGCAAATGGAGGCGTTGCTGGATTTTTTTTAAGCTAGCAGCAGCTACAGTTGACTTTCGAAAGTGAGCGCACAAGCGCCGCACTTTGACCAGTAGCTCTGCCAGGTTGGGGTAAGTCTTTAGAAACTTTTGTACTACCAAATTAAAAACGTGGGCCAGGCATGGTACGTGATTGAGTTCTGCAAGCTCCAGAGCCGCCACCAGGTTACGGCCATTATCGCACACGACCATGCCTGGTCCTAGCTGCAGCGGCGACAGCCACATCTCTGTCTGCTGCAATATGGCGTGCCTCACCTCTGCGGCGCTGTGCTTCCTGTCGCCCAAGCTGATGAGCTTAAGCACCGCCTGCTGACGTCTCCCCGCGCCAGTGCTGCGACGCTTCCAGCTAGGGGCTGAGGGCGATGTTAAGGCAGAGGAGGAGGAGGAGGGGGGTCTATCAGAACCCGTGCTGGCAATCTTGGGCGGGGGTGGTATGTAGGCCGTCCCTGTTTGCGACCCCGTCCCCGCTTCCACAACATTCACCCAGTGTGCCGTCAAAGAGATGTAGCGTCCTTGGCCGCAAGCGCTTGTCCACGAGTCGGTGGTCAAGTGGAGCTTTGCGCTGACTGCGTACCTCAGGGCCCGCCTGATGTTACGCGACACGTGTTGGTGCAGGGCGGGGACGCCACACCGGGAAAAATAGTGGCGGCTAGGGACGGAATAGCGAGGTGCGGCAGCCGCCATCAGGTCGCGGAAGGCCTGCGTCTCCACAAGCCTAAACGGCAACATCTCCAGGGCCAGCAGTTTGGAGATGAGGCAGGTTAAGGCTTGTGCTTGGGGGTGACTGGAGGCGTACTTCCGCCTGCGGTTGAACGCCTGCGAGATGGACAGTTAATGGGACGAGGAGATGGAAGGTGCAGACGAAGATGCGGGGGAAGGGGGGGCTGAAGGAGAAGGCCCCAAAGTAGCCGAGGCAGAGGCAGATGTGGAGGTGTCCTGGCTGGAGGTCTGGACCGCAGTGGCAGCACACAACAAAGGGGAAGAGGCAGTGGCAGCAAGACGGGGCGCAGGTTGTATTGCGTTTGCTCTCTCCCACTCAGCCCAGTGCTTGAATTCCAAGTGACGGCGCATGCCTGAGGTGGTCAGATTGCTCTTCTCAGAGCCCCTACTCAGTTTTGAGTGGCAGATTGCGCAAACCGCGCTCAGTTTGTCATCCGCGCAAACATTAAAAAATCTCCACACCACAGAAGTACGAGGCCTCGATGGGGGAGCTTCGCGCGACTGCCTGCTGCCGGGAAGAGCTTCGGCCCTGCTGGCTGTGGCCTGCCTTCTCTGTCTGGACTGTCCTCTGCCTCTGGACTGTCCTCTGCCTCTTGCTGCCTTATTCGGTGATGCGCAGACCGCATCTCCACTGCTTTCCCCGCTGGACATCACCCCTGTCCAAGTGGGGTCGGTCATTTCGTCGTCCACCACCTCCTCTTCCACTTCCTCTCTCTGCTCCTCCTCCTGCCCACTGGACATTCCAACAGTCTCCCTTGATGGCAGATGCTGGTTCCGGGTCCACATCACTAGCAGATGGCGGATACTCAAGTGTTTGGGCATCACTACAAACAAATTCCTCTGCTAGCTCCTGGGATTCTTGCAGCACATCTGGAAAAGGACCCGAAAAGAGGTCCTGGGAGGGGTCAAGGGTGGGCTGACTCTGTTGGCCAGGTTGGGAGGAAGGAGGGTCAGAGTGAGACTGTGTGGATGACTGGGTGGTGGACAAGTGACTGGAAGCGTTATCGGCCATCCATTGCACCACCTGTTCACGCTGCTCAGGCCTTAACAGAGGTGTACCCCGCCCCCCGCATAACTGTCCCATAAAGGCAGGGAAGCTGGATGAGCGTAATGCTGGCTGCCCCTCACCAGCACGCATTGTATCCCCACTGGCTTCAACGCGGTTTGTGCCCCCACCAGCATTTCCGCGCCCCCGTCCTCGTCCACGTCCCTTTGCGCTAGCCCTCCGCATTTCAGACGTTTTACTTTTTTGGCCACGCGTTATGCCAAATATAAAAATATTTTTAAGAAGAACACCTGGCTATACAGCCGTATACTGCCAGAAGGTGAAATGGTGCCTATACGCACCGTGTATAAAACAATGTTTTGTTGGCACAGAGGACACAAAACAGTAGTGCCAAATATAAATATATTTTTAAGAAGAACACCTGGCTATACAGCCGTATACTGCCAGAAGGTGAAATGGTGCCTATACGCACCGTGTATAAAACAGTGTTTTGTTGGCACAGAGGACACAAAACAGTAGTGCCAAATATAAATATATTTTTAAGAAGAACACCTGGCTATACAGCCGTATACTGCCAGAAGGTGAAATGGTGCCTATACGCACCGTGTATAAAACAGTGTTTTGTTGGCACAGAGGACACAAAACAGTAGTGCCAAATATAAATATATTTTTAAGAAGAACACCTGGCTATACAGCCGTATACTGCCAGAAGGTGAAATGGTGCCTATACGCACCGGGTATATAACAAGGTTTTGTTGGTAAAGAGGACACAAAACAGTAGTGCCAAATATAAAAATATTTTTAAGAAAAACACCTGGCTATACAGCCGTATACTGCCAGAAGGTGAAATGGTGCCTATACGCACCGGTTATATAACAAGGTTTTGTTGGTAAAGAGGACACAAAACAGTAGTGCCAAATATAAAAATATTTTTAAGAAAAACACCTGGCTATACAGCCGTATACTGCCAGAAGGTGAAATGGTGCCTATACGCACCGGGTATATAACAAGGTTTTGTTGGTAAAGAGGACACAAAACAGTAGTGCCAAATATAAAAATATTTTTAAGAAAAACACCTGGCTATACAGCCGTATACTGCCAGAAGGTGAAATGGTGCCTATACGCACCGGGTATATAACAAGGTTTTGTTGGTAAAGAGGACACAAAACAGTAGTGCCAAATATAAAAATATTTTTAAGAAAAACATCTGGCTATACAGCCGTATACTGCCAGAAGGTGAAATGGTGCCTATACGCACCGGGTATATAACAAGGTTTTGTTGGCACAGAGGACACAAAACAGTAGTGCAAAATATAGTTTTGTATATAGGTGCTTATACACCACTGAAGTCTTTCTGTCCCTATTCCAGCATCAGCAGCTACCCCTCACTAAAGCAGCCGTTTTGAGCAGAGTGTATATAGTTTTGTATATAGGTGGTAATACACCACTGAAGTCTTTCTGTCCCTATTCCAGCAGCAGCAGCTACCCCTCACTAAAGCAGCCGTTGTGTGCAGTGTGTATATAGCTAGAATGAGCTATATACTGTTCAGCGTAGTAGCCCTAATAAGGGCTCTTAAGGACTCTCTTGTCTTCTGGTAGCTGGTATATATGGTGGTAAAAGCTATATTCTGAGCTTCTGGGGCCCTGCCTGACTACATAGAATATGAGCTATATACTGTTCAGCGTAGTAGCCCTAATAAGGGCTCTTAAGGACTCTCTTGTCTTCTGGTAGCTGGTATATATGGTGGTAAAAGCTATATTCTGAGCTTCTGGGGCCCTGCCTGACTACATAGAATATGAGCTATATACTGTTCAGCGTAGTAGCCCTAATAAGGGCTCTTAAGGACTCTCTTGTCTTCTGGTAGCTGGTATATATGGTGGTAAAAGCTATATTCTGAGCTTCTGGGGCCCTGCCTGACTACATAGAATATGAGCTATATACTGTTCAGCGTAGTAGCCCTAATAAGGGCTCTTAAGGACTCTCTTGTCTTCTGGTAGCTGGTATATATGGTGGTAAAAGCTATATGCTGAGCTTCTGGGGCCCTGCCTGACTACATAGAATATGAGCTATATACTGTTCAGCGTAGTAGCCCTAATAAGGGCTCTTAAGGACTCTCTTGTCTTCTGGTAGCTGGTATATATGGTGGTAAAAGCTATATTCTGAGCTTCTGGGGCCCTGCCTGACTACATAGAATATGAGCTATATACTGTTCAGCGTAGTAGCCCTAATAAGGGCTCTTAAGGACTCTCTTGTCTTCTGGTAGCTGGTATATATGGTGGTAAAAGCTATATTCTGAGCTTCTGGGGCCCTGCCTGCCTACATAGGATATGAGCTATATACTGTTCAGCGTAGTAGCCCTAATAAGGGCTCTTAAGGACTCTCTTGTCTTCTGGTAGCTGGTATATATGGTGGTAAAAGCTATATTCTGAGCTTCTGGGGCCCTGCCTGACTACATAGAATATGAGCTATATACTGTTCAGCGTAGTAGCCCTAATAAGGGCTCTTAAGGACTCTCTTGTCTTCTGGTAGCTGGTATATATGGTGGTAAAAGCGATATTCTGAGCTTCTGGGGCCCTGCCTGCCTACATATGAGCCATATACCGTTCAGCGTAGTAGCCCTAATAAGGGCTCTTAATGACTCTCTTGTCTTCTGGTAGCTGGTATAGATGGTGGTAAAAGCGATATTCCGAGCTTCTGGGGCCCTGCCAGCGACAGCCTGTCTTTCCCTGCTGTGAGCGTCTGTCCCTCACTAAGTTCAAGCTGCTAATGCTGACGAAGAGGAAGTGCTGAGTTTTGTATATTCGAGGTCACATTGTTTTTTCCAGCCAATGCGTGTAGACGCCGTTTTCGCGATGCCAGCGTCCTCCCAGGACCTGTCCCACCCCCCCCTGCATGGTGATTGGTGTAAAAAACGCGCCAGGGAAGGTGGGAGGGGAAACGAATTGTGAGTGCGCCATCGCCGCTGTACTCGATCGAAATCGAGTATGACGAACAGCGTAGTATTCGATCGAATACCGGCTCGGTCGAATACTACTCGCTCATCACTAATCTGTATGTACAGGGTGTGGGAAACATATAAGATTGACTCTTATTTACAGTGAAGGACCGCTTTAAGTCAAGCCACAATTCAGGCTTGGCTTAAGCAAATTAAATACATCTAAGAAATGGATGACATTTTTTTTTAAACTTAACAGCATAACATGCAAAGTTTAATGATTACATAGTATCCATGGTTATTTTTAAGGAATTTATTAGAAATAATTTGTTCAATAACTGTAGGGAATCTCCTCCCATTCCTTTCCTATTCGGCCTCTTGATAGCTCCCAAGAACGGCTCTATATCTGTTGTAGATGCAATTGTTAGTGCTCCTCCATGGTATCCTCCATTTAGGTGGTGCCTTGCACACCGTTCCACACCAGGCCCCTCCAGTTACCTTTTTATCAAAACAGAAGAAGTCTGTAAAACCATTGGACAGAATTTCCATGCATTCTGAGTCAACCTAGTGGCTCAGTTCAATCATTATACGGCAGGGACAATTGTTCCACTGCCATGGAGAGTACAGCAGGGGTGACCGATCATAGGGCAGAGTCCTGTCCAGTCACACAGTCTATGGATGGTAGACCTGTCACGGATTTCTCAAGCGAGAAATCCACTAATAAAGATTGACCAGTAATTTGAGTACTGCAAGGCAGAGAGACTATGAATATGCAGCAAACTGTGGTCATTGTGAAAAAAACAAACTCTCACTATACATAAAACAGTGTGCAGTGAGGTAACATACATGCATGAGAGATCCAGTCCAAAGATAAGTCCAAAATCCAAAAGGGAAAACAGGGCAACATGAGGGAAACAAAGGGCTGAAAAGGAAGTGCAGGTTTCAGGGTTCAGAATCCAAGTGCAGAGTTCTGGGTTCAGAGGTCTGGTTACAGGAATCCGGGTTCAGATTTCTTAGATCCAGAGTTCAATGCTAATACAATGAGGCCATTTGTAAATCAGCTTACTAAGGCCAGCCAGTAATTAGCTCAGGTGCTGGCTGATCTCCAGGAGCTCTGCAGGACAGCACCACCTGGTGGTCAAGCTGCATACTACAGAGAATTGTTGCAGAGAGAAAGAGGCGAAGGCTAAGGAGGAACTCCAGGCATGACAGTATCCTCCCCCCGACCAGGCGGGCACCAAACGCCTTTAAATAACTGCTCTTCAGGATGGGTAAGATAGGTAGAAAGGTAGAAGATAGGTAGAAATCCAAATAGGGGCAACGTAGGAGGCTCACACCTGGAGAGCTGGGAGACAAGGATATGGCCCGAAGCAGGCGAAGACTTGGCGGACATAGAAGTCCCCCCAGGGTCAAAGTCCACAAAATAATGGCCAGTGGGACCGGAACTGTCGAGGCGGCAACGCCCAAAGCCACTGAGTCCTTTAGAATCACCATCTAGGTAATTCGAATCAGGCCTTACTGTAACCCTAGACCATTTAAGGCTTCCTAGAACCAGCGGGAAGAAATTACCATGTGTAAACCGAGGTGTTTTAAAACTGCAGCCACGTAAGGGCCCTCCTAGCCTTCTCCAGGAATACCAGATGGACAGTGATCAGGATCAGTAATGGCAGGGCAGCCAGGCTCGGCAGACGGGCGACCAGACTCGGCAGACCCGGCAGGGCGATCAAATTGGACAGAGAGGTCAGATTCTGAACTGGACATTAAAGCAGACTCGGAGTTACCATCATCCTCTACTACAGACATGGAGACAACAGGTTCTACAAGGAGGTCAGACTCAGCTGGAGTTTATGATTTCTGAGCTGCAAGAAATGTAGTCAGGTTATGGCCAGCAAACACTGTCTCAGGAATACCTAAGTAGGAAGTAGTTATGAATAGAAGGAATTCAACCACATTTTCACTGAGATGTTTGCTATGATTTAACCTGGCTTCAGCCTAGAACAACAGCTCATCTTCAAACAGGAAGTAAGCCACCTGACAACTCTAGGTTGTCATGGGAGACTGCCGAATGTAAGGCTCCAGCAGTAACTTTGAGACAGCCTGGATGAACTGAGGGTAAGTGGCAAGGGTGAGCTCTTTAAAGCGAGGTGGAGGCACAAAGATATGTCTGTCTGTGGGAACCGTGGGACGGTCAGAGTCCATAGCAACAAATGCCTTTATGGACATCTTGGGGCTAAAGCTGACTTACACACGCAGACAACCTGCCTGCGCCACCAGGGAGGCAGGCTGACGATTATCCAGAGCATAGGGAACCTGGTGCTCGAGGAGCCTGCAAGCCACCTACTTCTTCGACAGAGCTTCTGGAGGTAAAGATACACAGGCCCCAGGTAGTCCCATGGTGGTCGCAGATTTGGGAAATGGGAAACACAGGAGAGACATATACTAGACAGACAAGGCTGGAACTAGGAACCTGCACATCCTCAGCACACCAAAGCCGGCTCAGCCTTACAGTCTCCTGGTCTTTTATGTGAGTTCAGCATTCTGTCATGCATTTCTCAAGTGAGAAATCCACTAATAAAGAGTGTTCGGAAATTTGAGTACTGCAAGGCAGTAAGACTATGAATATGCAGCAAGCTGTGTTTATTGTGAAAAAACAAACTCTCACTCTCAGAGTGCTATACATAAAACAGTGTGCAGTGAGGTAACATACATGCATGAGAGATCCAGTCCACAGGTAAGTCCAAAGTCTAAGAGGGAAAACAGGGCAACAAGAGGGAAACAAAGGGCTGAAAAGGAAGTGCAGGTTTCAGGGTTCAGAATCCAAGTGCAGAGTTCATAGGTCCGGTTACAGGAATCTGGGTTCAGAGTTCTTAGATCCAGAGTTCAATGCTGATACACTGAGGCCATTTGTAAATCAGCTTATAAACTCCAGCCAGGAATTAGCTCAGGTGCTGGCTGATCTCCAGGAGCTCTGCAGGACAGCGCCACCTGGTGGTCAAGCTGCATACTACAGAGAATTGTTGCAGAGAGAAACAGACGAAAGCTAAGGAGGAACTCCAGGCATGACAAGACCTCACTAGAAATTTACATGTAGTCCTCCTGTTTTGGTCTCAATGTATGAAGGACCTACCGGGACTGCACAGGAGAACAGTCTCTAGATCAATTCCTAGAGTTTAGAGGTAGTCGTCCTCTTTCCTACTCATTAGGGTTTATTCAGAGCCCCTTTCTCATCATTTTTATGGAAGTCTTGCTACCAAACGAAAAATCATGCAAAAATAAAAACATTTCATACTATAGTTCTCGCAGAAAAAAGGCTTTGCTGAATCAGAGGAGGGAAAAAAATGAACAAGAATGGAAATATTCACGCAAAAAAAGGTGAGAATGGGGCTCTGAATCAACCCTATTGTATGAAGGACCTACCTGGCACACCGAGAAGGATCCAGGTGGACAATGCCACAACAGTGACATATATCAATAAAAATGATCCTTGTTTATGCTCATAGTCATAGTCTACCTTTGAATTTCAAGTGATATTGTAATTTGTGGAAGTTGATCATATTTGCCTAACTCTCAATAAAAAAAAAAAAAAAGGTTTATTAAAAAAAAGAGGAGGATCCACTGGCCTGAAGGCTATAAGAATTTAAGGCTGGTGGTCTCCCTCTCTCTGAGACCCATTTCAATTCAGGATGCCCCACAAAAAAGGAGACCACCGACAATAGTGTCTAGACTCTAGACTGGTGATTGCTTTTCTTAAGTCACAAATGTTGTAATTAACATTGTACATGAAAATCACTACCATGGTCTTTAACTGTATGATGTTAAGTAAACCTTTTTATTGGCAAGCTGTAGCTGTTTAAAACATTTTGTCAGTCCTAGTGACATAAACAGCTACTGGCAATCTGTATAGCACTTATTTAAAAGGACTTTTGCAATAAATGACTTTGGGAGTACTGTGACTGAAACAGGGTTGGAGCCATGACTGACAGCATTAGACACCCAAAGAATTCTGGGGCATGTACACGCCACATGACTCGTTCTCAGGAACGATGATGTTTCTGAGCTCTAGACCGAAGAAAGCAGCTGCTGGAGAGAAAAGGTGAGTATTATTTTTCCCCTTTAACAGTTTAATTTAACTATGCCTTTTAGTTTTTAGTCAGGATAGTAAATCATTAGGCATTATACATCCTAATAAATATTTGTTAAATTTTCACTCTCACTATTTAAAAATTGACTTATCTCAGCGTGATTGTTATTTTACAGGAGAGAAACTACAGTATATATGTAAATCACACATCTTTACTGAAGGCTATACTTCTTCACTGTGGTGTACCAGAAGATAAGCTTATTCAAGTGTACAATATTCTTTATGATGCCATGGTGGGTATTGTCATATTGCCAACTTCATTCTACACTTCTTTAAGGTGCTGTCACAAAGTGTCAAAGTGGACCAAAACCCACATTTTTAGCTAGCTAAATACAAAAACATAGGCGTTGAATGAAAAGTAAGATACATAAAATGTGCTGGAAACTGCTGTACGAATTACCCCGAGTTCAGATTCAGTGTCCAAAGTATTAATTTGCACGTAGAGTAGTCTAAAGGCCAATTTTCCTTCATATTTCATTCCAGGGTGTCACAATTCAGATACACTTAGGTTAACTCGTGGCCGGAGGTGAAACTGCAAGATTAAAAGGTATACTAGTTCCTGGTCTCTATTTACTTCCGGCTGTGCTCCACTCCAGTTCATTTTTGCAGTTGGACTCTTCTTTTTTTCTCTTGGGATTTTCCTAGGGGCTCCAACCCTGTCAGACTTCCAAACTTACCAGATCCCCGATTACAGTTGCAATCCCCATTGTGGGAAGCCCCAATCTCAGGGTAATGATAGTCCTGGACCTCAGGTCTTTTTAGGGCTATTTCCTTGTTGACCCCCCCAGCTCAACGTCACAGACGGTATTTCCTTGCTTCCTATTGCCCCCTTCGTATATCTGGGCCAGGGTGGCTGTGGCTCTGAGGTCTAAAGACGGGGCAGAGGCTTGTTGGCCAGAAACCTATCCACTGGCAAGTCACCAGTGTCGTCTTCATTTGCACTGAGGGCCAATGTAGGCCTCCCTGTGTGAGTACTCCTTTCAGTTTCCTATGATAAAGGGAATATATATATATATATATATGCTAAACAGTATGCCTTTTCACTAGTTTGTCTCTTCCTCCGCTTCTGTAGTCTAACTGTGATGCAAGCAGCTGCTCCCTTTTCCCTTATATTCAACCATTTTCCAAGTGTGTTGTCACTCTCTGGCAAAGAACAGCCATTTTACCCGCTGTAGTGTGTTCATCTCAAGATACTGGTTTTAAAATAAAGCTCAACAGAAACTCTCACATGGACCTCTTCAGCTGAGTTAATGCCATCTGGACTATCATTTGACGAATCAAAATACTTCTCTCAATTTCATCTGCAAGACAACTGAAGCCACAGAGAACGTCAGAGAGGTGTGGGGAATGGGCAACCTGGAGGTTTCACACAGCGGGGCATTCTAATTCGGGATGCCCCTGGGGCAAGGACTAATCACCCAGGATAAAGTCAAAATCCTGGCATTTGGTCCACTTTAATCCTACATGAAAGAAAACCTTGAAAATGTTAAACCAAACTGTTTGCTAAACCTACACATCCATTAGCCCACAGAGCCTTTCTTACGCAAAATGCAAACAATAAGCCTCCACGTAAAGGCTAGTTTTTGTACACAGCACGTTAATTCGCTCGAAATTAGTTCACTCGTGCTGGGTGTAAGCGTTCATTCCAGACAAGCCTTTACATTTTTGGGCTACAATAGTGCATTTTTTTTTTAAACAATAAATTTTTATTGAGGCTGGGCGAGATAACAAGGCACACAGTATTCAACATCTTGGTGAATCAATCTTCTTCATAAAGCAGTACAGACAAAACAATTCAAACAGTCACTTTGAACTCTGACACATCCTTTGACGTCTGGGTCATCTTCCGTCTGTCCATTGTCTAATGATGAAATCTCACTTCGTCTTTTCCATCAGCCAACTTATCTATTATATAACTGAGCTAACTATGAGGGGAGGGAACTAGGGGAAGGGAAGAACAGGGTGAAGGGGTGCAACCAACCTCATGCACATGAGCGGTCTGGCAGCATATGGGCTTGGGGGGTGGGAAGAACATAGGGCAGCTCAAGTTTCATTGAGCAGTGTTTTGCATTCTGTAGATTCCGTGAACAAAGTCCACTGTAGCAAGAGATGCCTGTGCTTTTCTTCCAAGCAACTGATGAGTGCTGTAAGGTCCTCCATTCTCCTGATGTCCTCCACACTCTGGATCCAGGAGCTAATGGGCCGGAATGCATGCCCTGGCCAAATTTATCAAGTGGATAGTCAGAGATTTTTTATACTTCCCAGCTGAGCAATTAGTAGAGTGTAGAGAAAGTTCTTTCGGGGAGAGTGGAATGTCCTAACATGTTATCTTGTGGATCCACTTAACACTGTTCTCCCAAAAACTCCTTATTTTCTCACATTCCCAGAAGATGTGTAGAAGGGTGCCTTGGGAATTCTCACATCTCCAACAGAGGGGTAGACAACATCGGTGAAATGCCTGAGGGGTCCTGTACCAGCAGATAAGGATTTTATATCCTACCTCCTGGTACGCGTTGCTGATTGACGCATGTTGTGCCAGCTCAAGGATTTTCTTTGTTTGAGTTGGGGGGAAAGTGACTGAGTTCAGTTTCCCATACCTTATTAAAGTTTGGCACCAAGACCTCCCTTGGGTGTATATGGATAAATTGTTATATGGAGGACAGTGCTCCCTTAACAGGCTCCAAAGCTGAGCACATCCATTAAAAGGGCGAAAGTACTCTCGGGGGGGGGGGGGGGATAGTCTGAGGAAAAGTGAGATAAATAGTGCTCTCCAGCGGGACAGGCGGGGAGGGTCGCCCCATGACAAAAGATCGTGCAAGGATTTCTCCCTTATCCTTGGCAGCGAAAGCATTCTCTGTGAGATTCTCGGGCCCTTGCCCCCCACCCACAAATTTTAGGAATTCTGATCGGATGACTTTCAGAAAAGATGATGGCAAGTGAATCGGTAGTACCTGGATTGGCTAAACCAGGACAGTGTTCTGTCTTTCCATGTGCTCTTTATTGTATTAAGTAGAGGTGGAAAGTTCTTAGAAGTACTTAGGTTAAGGTGTAATCTGAACCCCCAAGTGTTTGATCCGGTTGACCATCGGCAGGGAAAATTAGTTTTAATGTTAGGTTAATTCTGAAATCTGAGAGCTGGGTATACTCTTAGAACTCTCTTAATAGGTTGGGTATGGTCCCCACTGGTTGGGTGATGCAGAAGATCAAATAGTCAGCGAAAGCTGGTACCTTGTGCTCCATGCTCCTGCCCACCAGGCCTTTTATGTTTGGGTTTGCCCTTATCCATGTAAGGAAGGGTTCCAGAGTTAAGGTAAAAATAATTGGGGAAAGCGGGCAGCCCTGTCTTATGTTGTTTCTTTTGGCAAATGGCAGGCTGCGGGGGAAGGGTAAAGGGACAGTATCCAGGTCTTCATATTTTCCTGTAAGCCTCTATGTTCCAGTGTGGCATGGATAAAGTCCCAGTGGACTCTATCGAATGCTTTCTCAGCATCTGTGGAAAGCAGTATGGCTAGAATCTCCCCTCATTTATCAAGTGGATCAAGTTGAGAATTCTGGTCACAATGTCCCTGGCCTCTCTCCTCGGAGTGAAGCCCGCTTTATCTATGTCTATCAACCTGCTCAAGTTGGATACCAGCCTGGAGGCCAAAATTTTGGCATATAGTTTTAAGTCCATATTTAACAGAGATATCGGCCTATAGTTGGAGCATAGGAGGGGGTACTTTCCCTGCTTTGGTATTATTGTGACCTGGGCCCTCAACATATCTGATGGTATGACCTGCTCATCTGAAATAGAGTTGAAGGCAGCAACGGCTCATGGGGTCAGGATGTCACTCATCCATTTATAGTAGGATAGCGTGAACTCATCTGGGCCTGGAGATTTGCCTGGCTGCGAATATTTAATTTCTTGGGGCCACTTTTGCTCAGATATTGGCTCCTCCATTGCCTCCACTATCTCATGACCTAATATGGGGTGGCCTGAAGGTGTGACATATCTCTGTGCCTCCTGTAGATGATTTGCTCGTTTACTTCCTTTCTCCGACAGGTTATACAGTTTGTGGTAAAATTCTCTAAAGGCCTTAGCTATGTCGGCCGGATTAGTATTCCCCAGTATCTGCAGGATAAAATTGCTGGCTCTCTGTCCCCATGATTGCCCTAGCTAGTGTGCCACTGCATTTATTTCCAAACTCATAGAAGGAGCGCCTAATTTTCAGAAGGGCAGCTTTGGCCTTGGTCATCAGGATGGCCTTCAGTCTATCCCGTGCTGCTGCCAACTCTTGCCTGACCCTTACTGCCTGATGCTTTTTGTGTTCCACTTTGAGGCTGACTATTTTCCCCACCATATCCCTAATGGTTTTATCTCTCTCTTCTTTTCTTCAAGATAATGCCTCTAATGTAGCACTTATGGGCAGTCCATAGATTGAGAGGGGTTGTCTCAGGTTTGGCGTTCACGTAGTTCAATTAGGTTCTTAACTCCTTTCTGACCTCCTCTTTTAAGACCGGGTCTTGTAGGAGTGATTCATTGAGTACCCAAGTACCTTGTTTGGACAGTAGCTCAGATAGACAAAGAGATCAAGGCATGATCCGAGAGCGAAATTGGGCCGATCTCGTTTTTCCCAACGAGCTGTAGGTGTCTATGCTCTATAAAGAGAGTCCATCCATGAGTACAAATCATGGGCGGAGAGTAAAAGGTGTAATCTTGAACTTCTGGCTTTTGTATTCGCCATTGATCTATGAATTGAGAAACTTTTAGCGCAGTCTTTAATTTTATGAGTATGGAAAACAATAGGTGAGAGGCCTTTCTGGATATATCAAGCAGGGGGCCCAGGGCTACGTTGAATTCCCCTCCCCCAAAGATCTCTAGGCTCTCTGAGAAGGTTTGGAGAGTGTTTAGTGCTCTCCCTCTAGGAAGCAACTTAACAGCTATAGGGTTACTCATAAGCTCCCCCTTGCCTGCCCAGGCCCATTCACCTTGTTTGAAGCCTTCCTAGATTGGGGTAAATGTGGTTCCTCCTCTCGGGGAGGACAAGTAAGCAGCTTGTGCATCGCAGCTTGGCACAGTATACTGTTAACGATGCCCACCCGCACCTCCGCGAGGCAACACGGAAGTGGCAGTCCTCCAGCCTCCAAGAGGAGAGGGGAGGCCCCGGCACCTATTCCCTTGTAGATCCCCCTCATGGGGGTCCACAATCCCACTGGCATAGCAACAGTTAACCCTATGGCAGATGGCAGTGAACACCCGTAACTGTTTGATAGCCGGCCCTCGATTGGAGAGTCCAACTTCTTGATTTCCTTGGGTGGACAGTCTGTTTAGACTCCAAGCTACCACAGGGCTCACTGTTATGATATCATCTTATCCTTCCCCTGAGGCAAGCAAAACCCTTATTTTAATTCCATCTGGCCCCCCTCCACCTCCTCAGGTCACCCACACACCGCCCTCGCCCTGGCAGAGTCTCGGGAGGGCTGTCAGGAAAGGCCATTACGCCATAAACAGCAGCTATTGACATAAATACATGCAACACCATACCCCGGAGAGGAAAACAAAAATAAAAATGGGGGGGAAAGGTACGGGGAAGGCCCCCCTTCGTGGTGGCCTACGACTTTCCGGAGCTCTCCTTTGCAGATCCTTTGTGGCAGAGGCTGGTGGGTGGCAAAGTCCAGCCATTTCAGGAGTTCAAGAAGAGGGGTGTCTAAGAACACAAATAGGTTGTATAGATCCCCTGGGGCCCGGAGAGTGAAAGAACCCCCATTTTTCCTAATAATAAGGTGGAATGGGTATCCCCATCTGTAGATTGCTCCGCTGTCCCTTATTTTCTGGGAGAGGGGTTTCAGCTGTCTTCTCCTCCAAAGCGTGCTACACTACAGCTGACATCTACATCTTGGAAAGTCGTAAGTTAACCACGGCATTGATCTACGGAAAGGTATGGAAACTATTTTCTTCGTTTTGTGAAGTTAACAATTTGAATAAAAAAGAAATACCGTATATACTCGAGTATAAGCCGAGTTTTTCAGCCCACTTTTTGGGCTGAAAAAGGCCACCTCGGCTTATACTCGAGTCAGTGGCAATGGAGGAGAAAAAGGGGCAGGGCTGGATTACCTTATGGGCGGATGGATGGGCGGATGCGTTTCCTGTAACGTAGCGGTTCGTGACCCCAGCGGGGGTCAGGCTGAGAAGGCTGCAGGGAGACGCAGGCGGAGGTGCGAGGCCGCACGCGCTCGCACACCACAGAATCTAAGGTGCACGCGCACGGCCGCGCAGCCCCTGTCAGACGGCAGATGGGGCTGCGCAGCCGTGCGCGTGCACCTTAGATTCTGTGGTGTGCGGCCGCGGCCTCGCAACTCCGCCCGCATCTCCCTGCAGCCTTCTCAGCCTGACCCCCGCTGGAGTCACGAACCGCTACATTACAGGGAACGCATCCGCCCATCCACGGCCGCGCAGCCCCATCTGCCGTCTGACAGTCTGCGGAGCCAATGAGCGCGAGGAGCGCAGGAGCGCGAAGAGCGACCCCCCCCCTGAAAACCTCTTCCAGGTCCGGACAGCAGCAGGTCAGGAGCACGCGTGAGGATTTCTGGTGTCCAGCATCCAGGAGGTACCATATTTTAAATATTAAACATCACACCGTATGCAAATGGTATAGGTGGGTGTGCATAGCACCAGCAAAAAGTCAGGTGCTGGCCACAGGGTCGATTAGAGCCTCCTCCATCTCCCTTTCTGCAAGGCCCAGCTACACTTCCTAACAAGACCAAATCCACATAAAAGATCCAGACAGGACTAGGAATGCTATCATGTTTCAGTCCACCATTACTGTACCTAACTGCTTTGTCTGAGCAAAGTAAAGCTATAACCCGCCCGGTAGCTGAAATTTACCGGTAGCTGCTGCATTTCCCACCCTCGGCTTATACTCGAGTCAATAACTTTTCCATTTTTTTTGTGGTAAAATTAGGTGCCTCGGCTTATATTCGGGTCGGCCTATACTCGAGTATATACGGTACCTAAAGTTCTAGAATTTTTGCTGGAAGGTTTTGACAAGGGACTGGCTGTAAGTACCCTGAAAACTCAGGCCTCCGCCTTATCAGTTTTTTGGAAGAGTAAATTGAGACAGAATGAACTTGTTAATCGTTTTTTCAAATCAGTTCTGCGTAAGAGACCGGCACCCTTCAAGGTTTTGTACATGGGACTTGTTGATTGTGTTACAATGGTTAATGGAGCCTCCCTTTGTGCCATTCAGAAAAATGGTTATTTGCCTAAAGTAGTCACTTCAGATAACAGGTCGCAAGAGATTCTGAGTTCTTCCAACACTGCCAAAGCAGCAGGAGAGGACCTCTCGCTGCTTGATGTCAGAGCCTTGATTATTTATTTGGAACGAACAAGAGCCTGGCATTCAGAAGAGCAGTTACTAGTCACCTTTGTGACTGAGGGGATGAATAAGGGCTCAGCAGATTCTAAGTCTACCATAGTAATATGGATAAAGCTGACTATTCCAAAGACTTACTCCACTAGGGGAGTCTCTCCCCTAGAAGTTTCTGCACATTCCACAAGGACAATGACTATGTCATGGGCAGAAAGGACAGGTGCTTCAAATTAAGAGATCTGCAAAGCAGCTATGAAGCATGACTTGGAAAAACCGCCATTAGACTTACCAGTAATGCATTTTCAGCTTGACTGCTTATTACCCGCCCATATTCCAAGGGTTGGTGTATAATTACTTTTCTATAACTGAGGAAGAGAGAAAGGGGTGGGGATTTTAACCTCTGTTCCTGTTTTGGGTTTCCTCATAGGGGTTGGAACATAATCTCTTATCATGGTCAAGCTGAAGTCTTCCTTAAAAATTCATTACCAGTAAGTCTAATGGCATTTTTTTCTACTAAGATTTGGTTTTGTAACATCTTTTCGTGTCCCTGTAGCCCTCTACAGAGGACGCACACCAAGGCAGTGCCTGGCACACTCCCTTACTCAAGGTGAATGTAACATGGCTCACTCCAGTAACTGTGACAGAAGCGGAGCCTCATCTGCCAATTCATTTGCAATTGATGGACTAGCACCAAGCAATATTTGGGCTGTGCATGCTGCAGGACTCAATCTTGGTAACAAAGCCAAATTAGGACAAAGCAGCTGCAAGGGGACATAAGGAGGGTAGCAGTGTAGCAATGTCAGGTTTTATCACACCATTTTTCTCTTCCAATTTTCTGTCAATTTTGTTAGCCTTGTCAAAGTGAAATGATTTTTTTTTTTTTTTTTAGATTGAAAAGCTTACTAAAAGAGAAGTGGAGGCCAAATTCTGCAATCTTTCTCTGTCTCAGAACAATGTAAGCTTATATTTAAAGATTATAACAAATGCCATTTTTATTCTAACTGTTGAGTGAAAGTTTGAAATTTATAATAAGTATTATACATTGCAAATGCCATTTTAGATGATTAGACATCATAAAAGCGGTAGCCAACAGCATTTGCGAGACCGGATTTTACCAAGGGAATGCAAAAGAGTTAAAAATAACCCAGGCTTAGCAGTTTTGTATGCCCAAGATTGCTTCAACACTTGGGATGCCCTACTTGCATTTATACCAACACTTATTTCTTTGCTATTCCACTCCAGGCCAACAGGAAATCAGTCACAACTGGGTAAATTCTCGCCCAAAAGGTGCGGGCTGCAAGACAAAAATGTGGTTCCTCCCAGCCAATATATACTTCCACCTGCACCTTCACAATCCAGTTTCATTCTTGCAGTTGGACTGGACTTTAAAGGTGTACCTGGATTTATTTTCCTTTTAATTTTTTTTTTCTTACTTTTTACTTAGGAAGCAGGGACATTTAACCCTGACTGTCTTCCAGGCACCTATATCCCACTGATCTGATGGACCCATTATGCCTCCTCAGGTTTGCTAGTAATGCGGATCAGGTTTGTAAAGGTAAGTGACAGGGTCTTGGGGTGCTATGGAGTGTCACTTTTGTTTTATAAAGTGGTCACTTTTGGGATGGAGTTCCATCTTAAAGAAAGACAGCCACAGGTTTTTTGTCTGGTGAGCCTGCAGGGGGGACCAGGGGATAATAATTTTACTCTTTCTTGCTTTTTCCCACATTTTATTATATTTGTGTATGGTACTTTACATTTTTAAATCCCACACCTTTTTTGGGGTGCAGGGAACCTGAGCTTGGCGGCTGAAAGAGGCAAACACTTCTTCTGTCTATGCAGCGTGGACAGATTGCTGCCTGGTCCACCAGCTTTAGGGGCTAATGCTGGTTAGAGCTGGAGGTTTGTGCCCTTGCTGCTGCCACCCCCTGGGTCCCGTAGTGGCTTGGGGCTGTTTCTTTTTGCGCAATGCTGATGCTTAGGCTCTTGCTGCGGCTTGCAGTTTTGGCCAATTGCCTTGTATAGCAGGGTGGCTTTACCGGACGCGCGCCACTTGATTTTCTTCCTGGGTTGACACCGGAGCTTGCTGGGGCTTGGGCCGGCCGGCTGCCTCCTGCAGCAGGGCCACTTCCCGAGCCGTCCCTGCTGTGGCTGCTCTTGTTAGCTGCCAGGCTTCTACCTGAGAAGGTTAAGTTTTATGTATTGAGCTATATGGATGGATATAATAGGCCTAGAAGAATACACAGACTGTCCTATCGACATCTTTTTACATATCATACCTTCAAGAGTTATATCTTTCCTGGTCATTGGTCCATGTCATTAGACACAACTCGGTTTTCGCTTCAGGCCAGGGTACAGGATCTCTTGACCTGCCCTCAGCCGACGATTCGCCAAAGAATGCGTCTTTTGGGCCTGATGTCTTGCTTTGAGGCAGTTCCATTTGCACAGTTCCACACAAGACTCATGCTCTCGATTTGGAATCGAAATCCAGAAACTGTGTATCACGCTTTTTATATGACACATTCAACAAGGCAGTCCCTAACCTGGTGGCTGAATCCTCAGCCTCTTCAAGTAGGCAAATCTTTTCTTCCGATACAATGAAAGATTACCACTATGGATGCCAGTCTTAACAGGTTGGGGGTGTCATGGGGTCACAAACGATCCAGTGACAGTGGGGATTAAGGGAGACCAGTCTACCCATAAATATCCTGAGAAACTGAGAGCGATTCTATTGTCTCTCAAACATCGGACACCCAATCTGTGGGGTCATCCCGTCAGGATTCAGACAGACAATCTGATGGCAGTGGCATATGTCAACCACCAAGGCGGCACCAGAAGCGGGAAAGAAAAGAGGTGAAGATCATATCATGTTCCATGCATCTCAGTGATCCACATACCAGTAGTGGACAACTTGCAGGCTGACCATCTAAGAAGAACGGTCTTGCATCAGGAAGAATGGTCCCTTAGTCAGAGGGTTTTTCAGTCCATTTGCATCCGTTGGGGGTTCCCAGGGGTAGATCTTTTTTGCGTCCCGCCACACTCAGAAGATTGTGAAGTTTGTATCCTGGTCCATGGATCCTCTACAAATAGCAACAGATGCACTGATTCTTCCCTGATCAGCATTCAGCTTCTCTGTATTCCCTCTGATTCCACTCCTGGGAAGAGTACTAAAAAAGATAGCCTGCAGGGGAATAATAATCATTCTGGTGGCTCCTTGGTGGCTAAGGAGAAGCTGGTTCTCAGACATATTAATGAAGGCGACCCTTGGAGGTTACCCGACGATCCAGATCTTTTCTCTCAGGGGCCCTTGCGTACCCCAATTTACGAGTTCTGGCTTTGACGGCCTGGCTATTTAAACCTCCATCCTGGCAGAGAAGGGTTTATCTGAGTCATATGGACCATAATTCAGGCCCGAAAGCAAACTAGAGGTTTTGCTTGTAGAAACTGTACGGCGGGGTTCTGAATTAGCAGCTTTATCAGGTAAGCCTCCTTATTTAGAGTTGCATAAGGACAAGGCTGTCTTCCATTTTAAGTAGGATTTTCTTCCTAAGGTGGTATCCCCTTTTCATCTTATTGAAAAGTTGGTTTTGCCCTCATTTGTCCTGCTCCAGTTAGCTATAAGGAGAGGATCCTTCATTCTCTGGATGTAGTGAGAGCACTAAAACATTATATCTCTGCTACACAAGCTTTCTAACAGGTCGGGCTGCTTATTCATTATAACTGAGGGGCCACAGAAATGTCTACTGCCAGCTAAGTCTACCAACAGCTGATGGATTAGACAAGCGGTGATGAGGGCCTATATCTCCAAAGGTAAGAATCCTCCCTTTAAGGTTACAACTTATTCATACATGAGCTATTGGAACGTCCTGGGCTTTTCAGCACCAGGCTTCAGAAGAACAGGTATTCAAGGCTGCTACTTGGTTTCAGTTCAAACATTTACTAGGTTTTATAAGGTAGATGTTAGAGCTCGGTGGATGCAGCTTTTGGTACGAAGGTATTACAAACAGTAGTAAGATAGAGGTTGTTTGGAACAGCTTGTTCTTTATTAGAAGACTTTGATTGCGGTTAAGGCTAATGGTGAGCCTTCAGAGGATGCCCCTCCCGCATCAGCGCCCCACGCCCCGTGTAGCGGTGAACCCCATGTATTGGGTCACCTTCCTCCCTAGTTCCCCCCCTTTATTGGGGGGGAAAAAAGAGGGGCGGGGTTGTGTGTACGATGGCCTAACCTTGCCCTATTACACTAGTAAGCTTTATAGCCCTTAACGGTTTAACGGGTGTCAGAGCCGCACCTTACATTGGTGGTTATGTTAGCCGCAGCGCCTTTACTGTATTTTACTTGGTGCGTACGGCGGCTCTGTTCGTGGACGCTACGGCGTTTATTCCTGTATTCTATCCTGTCATATCTAGTCTCTGAGGTAATTCACTCGGTCTGGTTTCAGGTGTTACTAACTACTGTTTCTGATTGGCTACGCGCCTTCGAGCTTCGCGCTCTCCGAGGGGGGGGGGGGCGTGGTCTGGTTTGGCGCGTTCCACGTCGCCTTCAGATCTGGCCCGCCCCCTTCGAGCTTCGCTTGGCGCCATTTCTTTCTCACGTGCGCGTGGTGAAGACTGTCCTCCCCTCGCTGTTCTGTGAGTGCCCTCATGGGCGACCCTTCTTTAGCTTTTGCTCCTTCTCGCTTGGCTCTGACATCCTTGTTCCCCTTGTGTCTTTCAGACCATGAACTTCGGTGGCTTCTCCCGGCCCGGTGTAGCTCCCGGTCCTGACCATTGAAAAACTTACTTCCCCGCGGGTCATTGGGGCATCCAGGGTTGCTTTATAGCGTCAATCCATATTGTACCTAATAATCACCATATGGAGGCATCTCAGGATATTGTGGACGGGGTTCCTTCGGGACAAGCCCGTCTGTGTGTAGCTTGTGGGGTTTCACCTAGCAGCGGTGACAATGCACGGGTCTGCGTTCCTTGTACACAGCAGGCGCTAGCCGGTCTTCCCGCCTCTTCTGAGGCTGGGCCTGCACCTCGCCTCACTTCACCTACTCCCCCAAGCCTGAGTCTAAACCCCCAATACCAGTGGGGATTCTCATACTGATTTTGCCACTAGACTGGCTAGTGTTTAAAACTTGATTGCTGGCTCCTTAGCGTGCAAGGCCACTGCCAAGAGGCGGCATTTGAATCCTGAATCGACTATATTTCCTATAGAATCTGACGATTTACTACTTTCTTATGCACATCCCCCCTCAGACGAAGGGGAGCTGTTCTCTGACTCAGGGTCATACGACGAAGAGTCTGGGTCTGAACATTGGTCCTCGGATGACATTGATAGACTGTTGGCCAGATCTTTGATGTATTGTCCCTCTCTCCCCCTGCCGCGGCTCCCCGGCAAAGGGGTGATCTGTTTCACACCGCTAGGGCGCGGTTGGAATTTCCTGAACAAACCCATTTTAATAGCCTCGTGCTGAAAGAATGGGAACACCCCAGCAAACTTCATGGGGTTCCTAAAAGTGTGGATAAGAAATATCCATTCCCTGCTGACCTGGTCAAGTGTTGGACATCGCCACCCGAGGTCGATGCCCCAATTTTAAGTTTGTCCAACACCTCTATTATGCACTCTCCCGACACTACTACGCTGCGGGATTCTGAGGACCGGCGTATAGACCAACTGGCATGTCATGCCTTTGCATTTGGGGGAGCGTCGCTCCGCCCGGTTTGCGCCTTAGCCATTACGGCGGTGGCGCTCAGGACTGTGGTTAGGAATGCTCTTTAAGTGTGGATGACTTGCCCTCTGATGCTGCCAGTGCCCTGTCCACCTGTGAAACTTTTGTTAACTTTATCCTATCTGCATCGGACGATGCTATTAAGCAGAGCGCTAGATCTTCTGCTCTGGTGGTAGCCATACGTCTGGTTGCGCCAGTGGGCCGCTGATAACGCCGCCAAGAAGGCCCTTACGGGGCTTCCATTTAAGGGACTGCGCCTGTTTGGAGAAAGGTTAGACATCTTCGCCAAGGGTGGCAAGTTGCCCCAACGCAAGCGTCAGACTCGCCCCTTTCGTGGCCCAAGCTCCCAATCGACCCCCTACCGTGGGGCTAAGCAAGGTAGAGGAGTGTCCTTCGCTGGGTCTCGCGCAGATTCCTGGAACAAGAACAGAGGACGCCGTCCCGGTTCCTCCTGGGGGCCCAAGCCCAAAGCCCCTCCCAAGACCCCCCAGGCATGAAGGGGCGCCCTCGTCCGTCAGGGTGGGGGGACGTCTACAGCACTTCGAACATGTTTGGAGACGCCACGTGTCAGACCGGTGGATTCAGGAGGTAGTGTCCTCCGGTTGCAAGATAGAGTTTGCTGTACGGCCCCCTACCAGGTTCGTTGGGTCCCGGATCCCACAGGACCCTGCCTCAGCTCGGGTCTTGATGCTGGCTGTGCAGGACCTTCTGGATCTAGGGGTCATTTGCCAGGTCCCCTTAAGAGACAGGGGCATGGGGTTCTATTCCAGCCTTTTCACAGTGCCCAAAAAGGATGGGTCAGTCAGACCCATTCTGGATTTAAAAATCCTCAACAAATTTGTCAGAAACAAACATTTCCGTATGGAAACTTTGCGCTCGGCCATCGCCTCGCTGCGCCCAGGGGACTTTATGACATCTGTGGACATCAAGGATGCTTAGTTTCACATTCCGGTGTTTCCAGGACACCAAAGGTTTCTCAGATTTGCGCTGCTGGATCAGCATTACCAATTCGTAGCCTTGCCATTCGGCCTCACGTCGGCTCCCAGGGTATTCACCAAGGTGCTAGCAGGGGTGATGTCCCTGTTAAGGCTAAGGGGCATACGTGTGTTGCCCTACCTGGACGATATACTCATCACCTCTCGGTCTCTGCGACAGGCAGAGCTGGACACTCGGTTGGTAGTGTCCACCCTGGAGTCCTTCGGCTCCAATTACCCCAAGTCCTCTCTGTCTCCCTCCTCGGTGACCCCGTTCCTGGGGATGATTCTGGATACAGTTCAGTCAAGGATATTCCTTCCTCCACAGAAGGTGGAAGCTCTGACAACGCAGGTGAGGTCCCTGCTTTCGAACCTTCATCCCTCCATCAGGCAGGGAATGCAGTTGGTGGGCTCGATGGTGGCAAGCTTCGAGGCGGTGCCCTTTGCCCAGTTCCATTTGAGGACTCTGCAGCTTCAACTTCTGTCGGTCTGGAACAAGAGCCCAGCGTCCTTGGACGAGGTCTGGGTGCTCCCCCCCTCGGTCAGACAATCCCTTGCGTGGTGGCTGGACCACAGGAATTTGACAAGGGGCAGATCCTTCCTGGCCCCCTCCTGGGAGACGGTCAGAACCGATGCCAGTCTGTCGGGTTGGGGGGGGATTCTGGAAGTCCCTGCGTTTCCAGGGGAGGTGGGGCCCTCAGGAGGCTCATCTGCCCATCAATGTCTTGGAACTAAGGGCAGTCAGGTTGGTTCTGGAACAATTGACCCATCACCTGAAGGGTCTGGCGGTTCAGGTACGCTCGGACAACAGAACGGTGGTTGCCTACATCAACCATCAGGGAGGGACCCGGAGCAAGGGGGCTCTCCAGGAAGTATCTCTGATTCTAACATGGGCGGAGGCCAATGTCCAATGCATCTCGGCTGTCTACATTCCGGGGGCGGAGAACCTGCTGGCAGATACTCTGAGCACGGGGTCGTCCCGTCAGGGGGAGTGGTCCCTCTGCAACAGGGTATTCCAGTCACTGTGTCACCGTTGGGGTGTGCCAGATGTGGATCTGTTTGCGTCCCGTCACAATCACAAGCTCCCGAGCTTTGTATCCCTGTCTCAGGATCCTCTGGCTCTGGCCACGGATGCCCTGTCCATGTCTTGGAGGGAGTTTCGGCTCCTGTATGTGTTTCCACCAATTCCCCTTCTGGGCAGAGTTCTGCGCAAGATTGCTCTGGAAGGGGTACCCGTGATTCTAGTGGCCCCAAGGTGGCCAAGAAGAGTGTGGTTCGCAGACGTGGTTCAAATGGCAGTAGATCAGTACGATCTGCCAAGGTCGCCAGATCTTCTAACTCAGGGGTCTCTACTCCATCCCAATTTACTAACTCTGGCTTTGACAGCTTGGCTATTGAAACCTCCATCCTGATGGAGAAGGGTTTGTCTGCATCTGTAGTGGCTACTATGGTGCAAGCCAGGAAAAAGACTTCTTCTGCTATCTATTATAGAGTATGGCATTCTTACATTGACTGGTGCGAGTCCAGGTCTTATCCCTGCCGGGAATTTTTAGTCTCTTGGGTGCTGGAGTTTTTACAACATGGCCTAGACTTAGGTCTCAAGCTTAGTACTCTGAAGGGTCAGGTTTCGGCTCTGTCTATCTTCTTTCAGAAGACCTTTGCCCAGCATCCCCTGATCAAGACCTTCTTTCAGGGGGTCACTCACGTGCGCCCCCCTCGAAAACCTATGGTACCTGTTTGGGATTTAAACTTGGTTTTATCGGCCCTGCAGGGTGCTCCCTTTGAGCCTATTCAGGAGGCTGCTCTCGCTGTTCTCACGCTCAAGGTTGTTTTTCTGGTAGCTATCACTTCTGTTAGGCGTGTGTCTGAGTTGGCTGCTTTATCTATTCAGCCTCCCTACTATGAGAGACACCAGGATAAGGTGGTGTTCCGCTTCAAGCCAGACTTTCTGCCTAAAGTGGTGCCTGCGTTTCATTTGAATCAAGATATTGTACTTCCTTCTTTGTGCCCTAATCCTAGTAACCCCAAGGAGAGGGTTTTGCATTCCTTGGATGTGGTTAGGTGCGTCAAGTATTACCTAGTTATCACTAAGGCTTTCAGGAACACTGATGCTCTCTTCGTTGTGCCTCACGGGCCTAGGAAGGGTTTGGCTCCTGCCAAGTCTACCATCAGTAAATGGACTCGTCAGGCTGTGGTTCAGGCCTATTCTACTAAGGGGAAGACTCCCCCCTTCCGTCTTACTGCTCATTCTACTCGGGCTGTTGGGGCTTCTTGGGCTTTTCAGCACCAGGCCTCTTTTGAACAAGGCCGCTACTTGGTCTTCTGTTCATACCTTTACAAAGTTTTACAAGGTTGATGTTAGGGCCTCAGCTGATGCTGTGTTTGGCCGCAAGGCGGCAGTAGTTTAAACTGCTTGCTGTTGCCTTTTCTGTTGGGGATCCCACCCTACCTTACGGACACTGCTATTGGATGTCCCATGTGTAAGTATTATAGATGGAGCAGGACGTGCTGTATGCTTAGAATAATACAATTCTGTGAAATACTCACCTGTAAAATTGGTATTATATGCATACAGCACGTCCTGCTCCAACCCACCCTGGTTTCACGTTGTTCTGGATCCCCTGTATGGTGATTGTTAGCATTGTTATTATTGCCAGTTTCTGGGTGGTTGGTTTCTCCCGGCTTCTCCTTCTCACTGCTTTTCAATGCTGGGGATTTGTGGGAGGTCCCTCGGTATATGTAGGGCCGGGAGGAGCCTGTTTTTGCATGTCTGCAGTGAACAGCGCCCTCAGGCGGAGGATTACCCATGTGTAAGTATTATAGATGGAGCAGGACGTGCTGTATGCATATAATACCAATTCTACATGTGAGTATTTCACAGAATTGTATTTTTCTGCCTCTGGCATCGGGTGCCTTGAATATTTGCAAGGCATCATGAATACTGAGGATTACCAACAGATTTTGGGTCACTCTGTACAGCCCAGTGTCATAAAGCTGTGTTTGCGTCCGAGATCTTGAGTCTTCCAGCAGGACAATGACCCCAAATGTCAAAAAGCACCCAGAAATGGATGGCAACCAAGCACAGGAGAGTTTTGAAGTGGCCAGCAATTAGTCTGGATCTAAATCCCATTTAACACCTGTGGGGAGATCTTAAAATTGCTTTTGGGAAAAGGTGCCCTTCCAATAAGAGAGACATGGAGCAGTTTGCAAAGGATAAGTGGTCCAACATTCCGGCTGAGAGGTGTAAGAAGTTTATTGATGGTTATAGGAAGCGACTGTGCAACCAAATATTAATTTAAGGGTCTCAATAATTTTGTCCAGCCCATTTTTGGAGTTTGGTGTGACATTGTGTCCAATTTGCTTTTTTTTCCAGTTTTTTTGTTTAGTTTCAATACACAATAAATACACAGAATAAACATGTGTATAGCAAAATATGTGTTACTGCAATCCTTTCCTGTGAGAAATACTTCATTTTCCTCCAAAATTTCAGGGGTTCTAAAATTTATGGCCATAACTGTAAGCTGGGAGGAGCCACACATTTGTCTTGCAGTCCACACCTTTTCGGTTGAGGGTTAACCCAATGGAGTAAAAATAAGAGAAAATAAAGAGAAAGCAATTCTACAGATGAGAATTGTATTTTTGCCCTGTTCCCCGCTGCACCTCCATATGCATCATACTCCCCGTCTTTGCCCTGATCCTCACTGCGCCTCCATCTTTGCCCTGCTCTTCGCTGCACACTCATTTCCACCTTGCTCCCCATCTTTGCCCTGCCCTTCGCTGCACACCCATCTCTACACAGATAGAGAGAATGGAGGTATAAAGGGTATGACAAAGATTGGATAAGACGAGATGAAGGAGAGAACGCAAGGCACAGGTATGAAGAAAGTTGCAGAAAAAAAGTAATAAAGAATGATGAGAAAATTGTCATAAAGATATACTGTACTTTTTGCCCTGGAAGACGATTTTATTCCCCAAAAAGGGGGAGGAATATGCATGCGTCTTAAAATAAAAAAAAAAGCATACTCACATGTCGCCGCCGGGAGGCCATAAGATCGAGAAGTGCCAGGCAGACATGGTAACTGAAGTCTGTCCGCTTACCCTGCTCCCTCAACACATCCATCTCCTCACTGCTGTTGCCATTCTGCCGGGCCGCGGGCATACACAAAGGCTCCGTGCAGTGGGTGGGTGTGGCCTGGACGCTAGGCGCACACCAATCCCACCTGCTACATGGAGCTTCTGGTCTCTCAGCTGCTTTAGGGAATCCCTATCTATGATTTTGTGAGAGTTACATAGACACAAAGTCAAGCTAGTTTTGATTATATGTAGCAGCAAATAGGACTCCTGTAGCCTGCTATGAGAGCAGAGATAATGAACACTGTATTTTAAAATGTTCCTACAGGTAGGTTGGGTAAATTAATATTTTATGAAAAAAGGACTAGGAGCAAACTAAGTATTTTACAGTAAAATAACGTTCTTTAGTGTATACGTTTAAGATTTTTACAGGCCTTTAGCAGGTGGTCACCATTCAAAATGGTTTGCTTTCCCAGTTCCCAACTCCCAAAGATAGAGGAATATGACTGAAGTATTCTTGAACAAGGCACCTAAATAATTACATGTGCAGTGGGTATACACATGCCCACCCTGAAGTGTAGCCGTTGGAAATCCTGTGGATTGGATGCTTGATGATCTAGGCCCTAGTGTTAAGTACCTCTGCAGAATTACAGGCGAGGAAAAGAGTGGTCAGAAGAAGATTGGCCTGGAGTGCAGTTTCTGGTGCCCCTGCTAAGTCTTGGGACCTGAAAGTTAGGGTCATGGAAAGGTGCCCCTAGAGGGGGGTGGGGGGAGAGAACAGGAGAAGACCCCTTTGACAGGTACTGGGAAAGAATTTTCTTTTTCTGGTGAGCTGTGTTTAATAAGAACACAGTTGAGTAAAGTGTTTAATACAGAAGGGGGATCCCGTAAAGAAAACTGTGGACTTTACCGTCTCTGCTGTGCTCATGGTGACCACCGTTCCATGGACTAAGTGAGTACAATGCCCTGTCCCTGACCAACCCCTTGGCCCGATTTGAGGAACCTAAAACCATTTTAGTCGGGCATCCCCAAGCCCATTCACCAACCCCCACAAGTTGTCTACATACGGATCAGTTAAATTACTTACAAACAGTGTCTGTTCATGTGTCTAATGCTGTACTTTTATTTACTTATTCTAAGTATACAGCACGTCCTGTTCCACTTGAATCCTTACTCTTGGGTAATACATCCACAAGATGGCGCTGGACTGCAGAGACAGCAAAAAGTGGCTCCTCCCAGCCCCATATATACAAAGGACCTCCCACAAATTCCCCAGATCTTCTCTGCAGTCTGGACTGCGATGACTAGAAGTTGTCTCTCTCTACTCGCAGGTGAGCGGGGCTTATTAGCCTGCGGCCCTGTAGGACTATTCCCACCCATTCCTGATTCACTGCCTCCCAGCTTAGGCTGTGCTGGTTGGGTGAAGGTAGGCAGCACCGCTGTAGGTGCTAAGGAGCGCTGCTCCAACCACAGTCCCCCACCAATGAGTAGGCGGTACAGGCTTGTGGCGAGCCTTATGGGATGCCCCTCCCGCGTCTGTTTGCCCCTTGCCTCCCGTCCCCTCAGTTAGGCTCCTCTTAGGCTGACCGCTGCTTCCCCTCACTCCCCCTGGGTAGATCACTGTGCATTACATATTATATGTGTGTGATTCCGCTTGGTTTTTACTATTGCCGCCGCCGCACGCTTGTACTTCGCTCCGCGGACGACGGCGACATCGCCCCAGGTGCTGCTGCACCATAATTGGCTGGCCTTGTCATGTGGGCGCGTTTTCGCGCTTTTCAGGGGGGGGCGGATGATGCATTCTGCATCACTGTCTCCGCGGCCCAACCCCTTGAGGTTTATGCGGGTGCCATTTTGGTTCTCTTGCTGCGTGTGTCTGGTGTCTCCCTATTGCGGTCCATAAATGCCCCTGCGGGCTGGATTATTTTGTATTTTACTGTATTGCATTTAGCTTATGGGATCTTTTTGCTTATGTCTTGCAGGCGGGTCAAACTTTTTGTGGTTTCTCCCGGTCCTATCCCCTCTATTTAGTGTTAACTCTTTATTGGAGGGCTATTGAATTCCATAACCTCCCACTTCCCTAGCGGGCTATTGGGGCATCCCGGGTTGCTATTATTAGCGTCAATCCCTATTGGCCTGTTGTGCCACAATAATCACCATATGGAGGCTTCTCAGGATAATGTGCTTGGGGTTCCTTCGGGACAAGCCTGGCTATGTACTGCGTGCGGGGTGTCCCCTATAAGTGACAATGTCAGGGTTTGTGTACCCTGCGCCCAGCAGACGCTTGCGCTGCAGTCTGGGTTACCTGTGGCTGGGCCTGCGCCCCCTTTGGCTTCGCCTACCACCCCACGCTTACATCTGACTCCCAGTGATGTGCGTACCAGTGGGGAGTCTCAACCTGATTTGGCTACTCGGGTGGCCAGCATTGAAAGGCTTATTGCTGTGTCTGGCCAGCGTAAGGCTCCTGTTAAACGGAGGCATTTAGCACCCGAGGAATTTTTTGACATTGCCGGTTATACCCCCCTAAAAGAAGGGGAGTTGTTTTCTGATTCAGAATCATCTGAGGAACAGTCTAAGGGTTATGGTACCGGTTCTGGGTCTGACCCGTGGTCCTCAGGTGACACTGACAGGCTCTTGGCCCATATATTTGAAGTGCTCTGTATTTCCCCTCCTGCTGTTGTTCCTCAGCAGCATGGGGAGCTGTTTCACACTGTTAAGCCATGCTTGGAGTTTCCTGAACAAACTCACTTTAATAATCTGGTGCTTAAAGAGTGGAAACAGCCTAGCAGGCTTCCCGGGGTACCTAAGAGTTGGGATAAGAGGTATCCCTTTCCTGCTGAGGTGGTTTAACATTGGTCATGTCCTCCCGAAGTGGATGCTCCAGTTCTGGGTTTGCCCAACTCCTCTGTCATGCATTCCCCTAACTCTACTACCCTGAGGGATGGGGAGGACAGACGCATGGACCAGCTGGCTTGCCATGCCTTTGCCTGTGTTGGTACCGCGCTGCGTCCAGTCTGTGCCTCTGCCATTACAGCTGTTGCTATCAAAAGTCTGCTCAAGGGTGTCTTAGATGGAGCCCCTGAGGATGCGAGTGGTGAAGAGTATTCTGCTCTTCTGCGTTGTGAGGAATTTGTATATGTTGCATATATTCTTTCTGCCCTGGATGATACCATTAGAATGTGTGGCAGGGCTTCTGCCTTGTTGGTGGCTATACGCCGCTTGGTCTGGCTGCGCCAGTGGGCAGCTGACTGCGCTGCCAAGAAGGCTCTCATTGGTTTTCCCTTTAAGGGGCGGCGCCTCTTTGGGGAACGTCTAGACTTGTTTGCCAAGGGAGGCAAGTTATCTCAGCGTAAAAGGCAGCCCCGGCACTTTCGGGGTTCAGGTGCCTTTTCTCCCTCCTTCCGTGGATCCAGAATTGGACGGGGAGCTTCCTTCGCTGGGGCTCGTGGAGATTTTTGGGGCAGGGGCAGAGGGCGTGGCCGCCCTGGTCCCTCCTGGGATCCCAAGCCTAAGTCCTCCCCCAAGCCCCCTCAGGCATGAAGGGGCGCCCTCACCCATCCGGGTGGGGGGACGGCTTCGGCTCTTTGCTCACGTCTGGAGAGGTCATGTCTCAGACCGGTGGATTCAGGAGGTAGCGTCCTCCGGTTACAAAATAACGTTTGCAGCCTGGCCGCCCCCAAGATTCATCAGATCCCAGATAGCTCAAAACCCCCTGTCAGCTCAGGGTCTCTCCCTGGCTGTCCAGAATCTTCAGGGAAAGGGGCAAAGGCTATTATTCCAATCTTTTCACTGTTCCCAAAAAAGACGGGTCCATCAGACCCATCCTGGATTTAAAGCGCCTCAACAAATTTGTCAGATTCAGACGCTTTTGCATGGAGACTCTGCGCTCAGCTGTCAATTCTCTGTGTCCGGGGGACTTGACCTCTGTAGACATCAAGGATGCTTACCTTCACGTACCTATCTTTCCAGGTCATCAGAGGTTCCTCAGGTTCGCCTTGGAGGATCAGCACTACCAATTTGTGGCCTTGCCTTCCTCGGCTCCCAGGGTATTCACCAAGGTGCTAGCAGGGGTGATGGCTCTGCTGAGGTCTCAGGGCATTCGCATTCTTCCCTACTTGGACGACATTCTCATCACTTCTCAGTCCTTCCAACAGGCAGAGCTGGATACTCAGCGGGTGGTGTCCACACTGGCATTCGGCTGGGTGATCAACCAGCCCAAATCTTCCCTGTCTCCTTCCATGGTGAGGTCCTTTCTGGGCATGACTCTGGATACATCTCAGGTCAAGATCTTCCTCAGCAGAAGGTGGAGAGCCTTCAAGCTCAGCTCCTTCTGTCTTGTCCTCATCCGTCCATCAGGCAGGGAATGTAGCTGGTGGGCCTGATGGTGGCCTGCTTCGAGGCGGTTCCATATGATAAGTTTAACATGAGGCCTCTTCAGCTTCATCTCTTGTCAGTTTGGGATCGGGACCTGTGTCCCTGGATCAGATGTTTGTTCTGTCCCCTCTGGCCAGGCGGTCTCTATCGTGGTGGCTGACTCAAGGAACCTGCTGGGGGGCAGATCCTTTCTGGCCCCTTGCTGGGAGACTGTCACCACGGATGCCAGTCTGACAGGTTGGGGGGCTTTTGGAAGTCCCTGCAATTCCAGGGTCAGTGGGGCCCTCAGGAGGCCCACATCCCTATCAACATTCTGGAGTTGAGGGCGATCAGGTTGGTTCTCGCCCAACTAACCCCATACCTTTGGGGTCGGGCTGTTCAGGTCCGCTCGGACAACCAGACGGCGGTTGCCTACATCAATCATCAGGGAGGGCCCCGGGCAGAAGGGCCCTCAGGGAAGTGTCTCTGATTCTGTCCTGGGCGGAGGACAATGTTCCCTGCATCTCGGCAGTGTACATTCCGGGGGTGGAGAATCTGGAGGCAGACTCTCTGAGCGGGGGACCTCTCGTCTGGTGGAATGGTATGTCTTTCCCTCATTTCCTCTACTGGGCAGGGTGCTGTGCAAGATCGTTAAGGAAGGGGTGCCAGCCATCCTGGTGGCCCCCTGTTGGCCAAGAAGAGTGTGGTTCGAAGACATCGTGCAGCTGGCAGTAGATCAGTACGCCCTGCCCAGGGTTCCAGATCTGCTCACTCAGGGGCAGCTACGCCACCCCAATTTACAAACGCTGGCTTTGACGGCCTGGCTGCTGAAACCTCCATCTTGATGGAAAAGGGGCTGCCTGCCTCAGTTGTTAACACCATGATCAGGGCTAGGAAGAATTCCTCTTCTTCCATCTACTATAGGGTTTGGCGTACCTATATTGACTGGTGTGAGTCTAAGTCACTTCCCAGTCGTGTGTTTTCTATTCCTAGGATTCTGGAATTTCTGCAACATGGTTTGGATCTGGGTCTTCAACTCAGTACTCTGAAAAGTCATGTTTCTGCCTTGGCTATTTTCTTCCAGAGATCTTTTGCTCAGCATCATCTGGTCAAGACCTTCTTCCAGGGGGTTTCTCACGTGCGTCCCCCACGTAAACCTATGCTACCAGTCTGGGACTTGAACTTGGTCTTATCTGCCTTGCAGGGCCTTCCCTTTGAGCCTGTGCATAAGGCTCCTTTGTCTATTCTTACGCTAAAGGTAGTCTTTTTGGTGGCTATCACTTCTGTTGGGCGTGTTTCTGAGTTGGCGGCGCTTTCTATCATGCCCCCTTACTTACAAAGACAAGGTGGTGGTTCGGTTTAAGCCAGATTTTCTGCCTAAGGTAGTGTCTGCTTTTCATCTCAATCAGGACATTGTTTTGCCTTCATTGTGCCCTAATCCTAGTAACCCTAAGAAACTGGTTTTACACTCTTTGGATGTTGTTAGGAACTTGAAGTTCTATTAGGTAGCTACTGAATCCTTCAGGAAGACTGATGCTCTTTTTGTTCTCCCTTCTGGGCCTAAAAAGGGTTTGACTCCGGCTAAGTCCACTATCAGCAAGTGGATTTGTCAGGCTTTGATTTAGGCCTATTCTGCTAAGGGGAAGAATCCTCCCTTCCCCCTTACTGCTCATTCTACTCGTGCTATTGATGCATCTTGGGCCTTTCAGCACCAGGCTTCTGTTGAACAAGTTTGCAAGGCCGCTACTTGGTCTTCTGTTCACACTTTTTCTAAGTTTTACAAGGTTGATGTTAGGGCCTCAGCGGATGCTGCTTTTGGCTGCAAAGTTCTGCAGGCGGCAGTGGTTTGAACTGCCCGTGGTTACTTTATGGGGATCCCACCCTACCTTATGGACACTGCTATTGGATGTCCCAGGAGTAAGGATTCAAGTGGAACAGGACGTGCTGTATACTTAGAATAATACAATTCTGTGATTACTCACCTGTAGAATTTGTATTATACATATACAGCACGTCCTGTTCCACCCTGCACTTGTTATCATTATTCTTATTACCTCTGTATGATGATTGTTATTATTGTTAAAAAAAAAAAATTTATATGGTAATATTTCTCCCGGCTTCTTGCTCTTGAAACTGCTTTTCAATACTGGGGAATTAGTGGGAGGTCCCTAGTATATATGGGGCCGGGGGGAGCCACTTTTTGCTGTCTCTGCAGTCCAGCGCCATCTTGTGGATGTATTACCCAGGAGTAAGGATTCAAGTGGAACAGGACGTGCTGCATACGTATAATACCAATTCTACAGGTGAGTAATCACAGATTTGTATTTTTTCAGTTCCAGCTAAATCGCCTTTATACATTTATTGAGCAGAAAGGAGAAATTCAAGAGCTGGGGCCAGTGCTGGCATCACTAACAAAGGCAAAATCAGGGGTTGGAATGCTGGCAAAACAGGGGCTGAAGGATTTGGAAGAAATTATTGGAGTAATAAAAAGGCTTGGCATAAAACTTCAGGTGAGAATCTGAAACTAGAAAAACATTTACTGATGAATAAAAATGTAATTGTTTATATACACACAAAAAGTACTACCTACATATGCTTGGTGACCAAGTTAATAATGTCATTACATGTACAGTAATATACTGTGCACTGCTCATGCTGTGCTGGTGACAGGCAGGGCTATTGCATAGTTGATATGCACTGGTCCAATAAAAATGTTGGACCACAGCTTCTGCAATGTCACAACCCTTTTGCCCAGAGTTCTATTAATTGATCTTGTATTGATGATGGGAGATTTGGACCACTACACAAAGTTTTCTCTAGTACATCCCAAAGTTTCTCAATGCCATTCAGGTCTGGACTGTGGTGGCCAATCCATGTGTGAAAATTATGTCTCATACTCCCCACAATTTGAGCCCGATGAAACCTGGCATTGATATCTTGGAATATGTCCCTGCCATCATTGAAAAAAAATTGATGGACCTGTTCAGTATATGCAGGTAGTCCGCTGACCTCATTCTTTGGGCTGACTAACTTCATCAACATCAAATCATAGCACTGCCCCCACAGGCTTTTACAGTAGGCACCCGGAAGGGTGGGTGCATCACTTCAGCCATATTTCTTCTTATCCTCATGAGCACATCATTGTAGGGCACGGTAAATCTAAAATCCTCAGACCACATGACCTTCTTCTATTGGTACATAGTCCAATTGTTATACTGACTTTTGCAAATTTAAGCTATTTTTGCTGGTTAGCCACACAGACAAGTGGTGTTCCTAAAGCCCATGTAGATGCACATACTAATCCCGTCTCATCACTCTTGGCAAAAGTGTAAAATTAGTCACTTCAAAGCCTCTCAAGGTTTCTGATTATGGGGGGTGATTTACTATGTTTTTACAGTTCACTTCTTGACATAAAAGTTGGCCAGACAGACCAGCGAGTAGACAAAACATTCTGGAGCGAACATCCGTGAACACAGACTTTTGGAATGCATTTTGCTGTGTTTGTGCCCCAATTTGCTGGCGGAAGCCACAGATATTAACATCGAAAAGGGGTTTGGGGAATGCCGGCGATATGTTATGGCAGAATTATTTAGCAAAAAAATATGTTATATAGTCACAAGTTTATAGCATATGTTGACATTGGAGAGGTCTCAGAATATATGTGGAGTATTTTGGGCGTGTCAAATAAAAGTGTATTTGAAAATATAAAAGTCATGTAAAAACATTATTAGTTGTTTTTCACATACTGTGTAACTTTCTAATGTTCACGCTTGAATAATAAGTTAAAGCTAAAAAAAAAAACCTAAAGTGACAATCTCTCTCTAAATAACATTGATTCCTATGGGGGGTTTACCACTGAAAGGTAGCAAATACAAATGTTCGCCAGCATTCGGCGAGCCAAACTGAGGTAGAATTATATAAAAAAAACACGGACATAGCAAGCCGAACATGCAAAATTTCACTTCATAAATGCATAAACCCGGTGGATGTTTCATAAATTACCCCCTATATGTAAATACCCTATTCTTAGTATACAGTACCTCCTGCTCCAAATATAATACTTACAAGTGGGTTATACTCCGCCAGATGGCGCTGGACTGCAGAGACACCGAAAATAGGCTCCTCCCGGCCCCTCAAATACCCGGGGACCTCCCACAAATCCCCAGAATTTCTCTGCAGTCTGGCTGTGAAGGACGAGAAATGGCTCTCTACTCGCAGGTGAGCGGGGCTATTAGCCTGCGGCCCTGTAGGACTATTCCCACCCGTTCCACTAGTAATATGCCTCGGCCTTGCCAGCCTTGGCTGCGCTGGTCGGGTGAAGGTAGGCAGCACCGTTGTTAGGTGCTTAGGAGCGCTGCTCCACCGCAATCCCCCACCAAAGGGTAGGCAGTTCAGGCTTATGGTGAGCCTCTATGGGATGCCCCTCCCGCACTAGTGCCCCTTGCCCCTGACGGTGGGCCCTGTTTAAGTGGCCGCTGTCCTCCCTCATTCTCCTTGTAGCCTTCGGGGAAAAAGAGGGGGGGGGTGTAAAGGTGTATGCTATGCATTCTGTGTTTTACACTTTATATCTATTCTGTCTGTCTTGTGTCAGCCGCGCTGGCTTCCTTTTACTGTCTTTTAAATTTGCCGCCGCCGCCGCGCGCTCCTTTTGTCAACACTTTGTTCCATGCTTGGCGGCGGCATTACCTCAGGCGCTGGTGCACCGTCATTGGCTGCTTCTCACGTCCTGGCTTTGCGCTCTTCGGGCGTGGGGGGCCCATCTTTGGCGTGCTCCGCGTCATCGCTGATACCGGCCTGCCCCTCGAGGTATACCGACGCCATCTTTAACCTCCTTGGTTAGCCCATGCGCGACGGACCCCTACCTACCGCGGTCCGTAAGTGCCCTCGCAGGCGGCTTTATATTCTTCCTTTTATTACTGTGTGCTTATGGTCTTGGCTTCTTATGTCTTTCAGGCGGGGCGAACCCTTTTTTTGGCTTCTCCAGGCCTTTTATTAGTTATATAACTAGTAGGCCTTGTTAATACTCCCACTTCCCTAGCGGGTTATTGGGGCATCCGGGGTTGCTATATAGCGTTATTCCCTATCGGCATATAGCGCCGCTATAATCACCATATGGAGGCATCCCAGGATAATGTGACCGGGGTTCCTTCGGGACAAGACCGGCTGTGTGTAGCGTGTGGGCAGCCTCATGCTGACGCTGACAAGGCGCGAGTCTGTGTAACCTGTGCTGAGCAGGTGCTTGCATTGCAATCTGGCCTGCCAGTGGCTGCACCTCGTCCCCCAAGCTTAAATCTCACTCCTGCTGAGTTGCATACAAGTGGGGATTCTCAGCCTGATGTGTCTTCTAGACTGGCTACTGTTGAGCAGTTGATTGCTAAGTCCTTAGCCCGTAAGGCCCCTGCTAAAAAGCGGCACTTAACGCCTATTGTCACTATTTTCCCTATGGAAACTGAGGAGTTTTTGATTCTTTGTGGCTATACCCCGTCTGATGAAGGGGAGCTGATTTCTGACTCAGGCTCATCTGATGAGAGACCAAGGGGTCATGACGATTCTGGCTCTGACCCCTGGGCCCCGGATGACACTGACAGATTATTCACCAAGATTTTTGAAGTTCTGTCCATCTCTCTCCCTGTTGCGGCTCCCAGGCAGAGAGGGGAGCTTTTCCATACAGCAAAATCACATTTGGAATTTCCCAAGCAGGCACATTTCCATAACCTTATGCTCAAGGAATGGGAGCACCCCAGTAAACTTTCCGGGGTTCCAAAAAGTTGGGATAGGAAGTATCCCTTTCCTGCTGAGGTGGTAAAGTGTTGGTCATCCCCACTCGAGGTGGATGCCCCGATCCTAGGGCTGTCTAACACCTCTGTCATGCATTCCCCTGACTCTACTACCCTGTGGGATGCTGAGGACCGGCGCATTGACCAGCTGGCATCCCACGCCTTTGCATGTGCGGGGACGGCGCTGCGCCCGGTCTGTGCCTCTGCCATTACTGCTGTGGCCACTAGAACCCTTATCAGAAAAATACTTGATAGTGCCCCTGATGATTTGCCTTGCGAGCTGTTCAATGCACTCTCCAGTTGTGATGTTTTTGTAAATTTTGTCCTCTCAGCCATGGATGACACCATCAGAATGTGTGCCAGAACTTCTGCCCTTGTGGTGGCTATATGCCGCTCGGTTTGGCTGCGCCAGTGGGCTGCTGACAACGCTGCCAAGAAGGCCCTCACTGGTTTTCCCCAGGACTGCGCCTGTTTGGGGACCGCCTGGACCTTTTTGCTAAGGGAGGCAGATTACCCCAGCGTAGGCGTCAATCTCGGCCCTTTCGGGGTCAGGGTTTCTTCTCCTCCCCTTACCGTAGTGCCAGACAGGGGAGGGGGGTTTCCTTTCCTGGGACCCGGGGAGATTTCTGGGGCAGGGGCAGAGGACGTGGACGTCCTGGCCCCTCCTGGGGTCCCAAAGCAAAATCATCCCCCAAGCCCTCCATCCGGGTGGGGGGACGGCTGCAGCACTTCGCTCACATCTGGAGGCTTCATGTCTCAGACCGATGGATTCAGGTAGTAGTGTCCTCCGGTTACAAGATAGAGTTTGCTGCCTGTCCCCCTCCAAGATTCATCAGATCCCGGATTCCTCAGGAACCCGTGTCAGTTCAGGTGCTAGTGCAATCAGTGCAAGGCCTCCTGGAGCTGGGGGTCATCTGCCAGGTCCCCTTAAGAGAAAAAGGCAAGGGCTTTTATTCCAACCTATTCACAGTACCCAAAAAAGATAGGTCAGTCAGGCCCTTCCTGGACTTGAAGATCCTCAACAAATTTGCCATCAGTTCCCTGCGCCAAGGGGATTTCATGACTTCTCTGGACATCAAAGATACTTACCTTCATATTCCTGTGTTCCCAAGTCATCAAAGGTTCCTCAGGTTCGTTCTGATGGATCAACACTACCAGTTTGTGGCCTTGCCATTTGACCTCACTTCAGCCCCCAGGGTGTTCACCAAAGTGCTGGCTGGCATGATGTCTCTGCTCAGATGTCAGGGCGTACGCGTGCTACCCTATCTGGATGACATTCTCATCACTTCCCAGTCTCTACATCAGGCTGAGTTGGATACTCAGCTGGTGGTGTCCACTCTGGAGTCATTTGGATGGATGATCAACCACCCCAAGTCCTCACTGTCCCCTTCCTTGGTAACTCCATTCCTAGGAATGAATCTGGATATAGTTCAGGCAAGGATTTTCCTTCCTCAGCAGAAGGTGGACAGTCTGATTGCACAGGCTCAGTCCCTCCTAGCTTGTCCTCATCCCTCCATCAGGCAGGGGATGCAGCTGGTGGGCCTGATGGTGGCATGCTTCAAAGCGGTCCCTTATGCTCAGTTCCACTTGAGGCCTCTGCAACTTCACCTATTGTCAGTATGGGACAAGGACCCAGCGTCCCTGGATGGGGTCTGTGTGCTCTCCCCTCGGGTCAGGAGGTCCCTCTTGTGGTAGATGGACTCAAGGAACCTGTTGGGGGGCAGATCCTTTCTTACCCCTCCCTGGGAGACGGTCACTACGGATGCCAGTCTGTCAGGTTGGGGGGGGTTTCTGGAAGTCCCTGAGGTTCCAGGGGAGGTGGGGTCCTCAGGAGGCCCACACACCTATCAATGTCTTGGAACTACAGTCGATCAGGTTAGTTCTGGCTCACTTGACTACTCACCTTCGGGGCCTGCCTGATCAGGTGCGCTTGGACAACCAGACGGCAGTTGCCTGCATCAATCATCAGGGAGGGACCCGGAGCAAGGGGGCCCTCCAGGAAGAGCCTCTGATCCTGACTTGGGCGGAGGCCAATGTCCCCTGCATATCAGCTGTGTACATCCCGGGGGTGGAAAATCGTCTGGCGGACTTTCTGAGCAGGGGGACCTTTTGCCAGGGAGAATGGTCCCTATGCAGCAGGGTGTTTCAATCCCTCTGTCACCGTTGGGGCCAACCAGATGTGGATCTCTTTGCGTCCCGCCACAATCACAAGCTCCCAGCTTTTGTCCCAGGATCCTCTGGCCTTGACCTCGGATGCTCTAGCAATGTCATGGCAGGACTTTTCAGTTCCTGTATGTCTTCCCTCTGATTCCCCTGCTGGCCAGGGTTCTGCGCAAGATTGCTCTGGAAGGGGTGCCAGCAATTCTGGTGGCTCCCAGGTGGCCAAGAAGAGTGTGGTTCGCAGACGTGGTGCAGCTGGCAGTAGATCAGTACGCTCTGCCCTTGGTGCCAGATCTGCTCACTCAGGGCTCACTACGCCATCCCAATTTACAAACTCTGGCTTTGACGGCCTGGCTGCTGAAACCTCCATCTTGATGGAGAAGGGGCTGTCTTCCTTGGTTGTGATAAACTTTGATAAAGGCTAGGAAGAAGTCTTCCTCTTCCATTTATTACAGGGTTTGGCGTGCATACATTGACTGGTGTGAGTCTAAGTCTCTTCCCTGTGTTCTCTATTCCCAGGGTTTTGGAGTTCCTGCAGCATGGGTTGGAGATGGGACTCCAGCTCAGTACTCTGAAGGGTCAGGTTTCTGTCCTGGCTATTTTCTTCCAGAAGTCCTTTGCTCAGTACCCTCTGATCAGGACTTTTTTCCAGGTGGTCACTCATGTGCGCCCTCCATGACCCTGAATAATAATAATAATTTTGTATAAATAATAGTGATTGAGCTGCTCTCACCCCCCTTTATTCTTAAGACATGACCAGAAAATGTGGACCAGAACATTCCTTATCCCTCCACAGTGCCAACAATCTGCCCAGACCCTGGGAAACCATTTACTAATGACAGTTGAAACCCCCTACCGCCTTGTTAGAATTTTATAGCTACATTCCTGGTACATGGTGCTGATAGATGTTTTGTGTGATAGTAATAGAATTTGGTTTCATTGTCCCACCATGAATTAAAGTTTTTAAACTTTTTCAGATTTGACTAGCAAGTTAGGAATGTCAGTGTTACAAGGGGTACTCAGTGTTTTATATATGTAAGAAAGTGTGTGGTTTACATTTGTAAGTTGTCTTTGGTTTGTCATGTGTTCCGACACAGAAGAGAGGAAGTGCAAGAGCTGTAAAGTAACTGCTGCCAATCAGTCAGTTTGGGAATGTTTTTCATTTGTGTGATACTGTTCATAGTCTCCCATTTACCTTGGAATAAAAAGTGTTTCACAACCGATATCCCTGCTATCACCCATTCCTTTTACTGTATTACTTTTGCACACCAGTAGAAATTTAGGGTTTCCCAGAATCAGGTATAGAGAATATGGGGAAGGGGAGATCCCACTCTGGTGAAAGTAGGTTTGACAAATGTGTAGTCAGGCTCATTGAAGGATGCCACATTTTGCCAATAAGACACTAATCTATTTTTCTTTTGATGTGGAAAAATATATTACTGGGTCTGGGAAGCTGAGTTTAACATGATCATTCACTCTAGTTAGGATGCTTCTACTATGTCTGGGTTTCTTCCCTGCCCAAACAAATTTAATGAACCTGTGAAGAAATGATCTAGGTATTGAGATTGCAAGTATAATAGCCAGGAGAAAGTTTCATCTTTAGGGTGTTGCATCTGCCAAACTAAGAGAGCTAACCCTGAGACAACTTGGCTTCCTCATCTTCCTCATCAAATCATTTTAGTAAGGGGGGAAAGTTCAAGGCCTAAATTGTCAAGAGGGCCTCAGTGATTTTTTTGCCTAGTTATGCCACATATTCGTTGGCCCAGGGAAAGGAGAAAAAAAAACATTTGTTAAAAATCCGGATTTTTATATTAAGAGCCTCTGACTTTTGGTATTTGTATTTTAGACCAGGATAGATCCCCATACTGCTTCATTCCCTCTATTAAATTTGGCAGGATGTTCCTGGACATGTTAAGAAGAAAAGGTTATATGCAAAACTGGCAACCTTGTATTGCCCCAAGGAGTGCTTCAGTCCCTAAACACCAGAGTTCTGTATTACAAAGGAAAGGCTCTAATGTGAGAAAAACTTATGGTGAAAAGGGGGGAGTCCTTGCCTGGTTGGATAGGAAATATTGAAAGCATCTCACTTACATGAAGCCTACCTGGTCTAGGCTGATAACATGCATCACTGAGTCTCAAATGTACTCTGTAATCTTAAGTGAAAAATCTGTGCCAATTTTTTACAAAAGCTTTCAGCTATACATTTTGTAAGGTGGTTAATCTTGCCCAGGATATCTGCAATTTTTGTAGATGTCGGAGCTGACCAGTTCTTCCACAATATTTTTATTGCAAGTCAAGAACATTTTACAGTATTCACACTACAGTTATGTTCCAGCTTTAACAATAAGACAATCATCGGTGAATGTCCACAAATCCAAAAGGTCATTCCTACTATAGATCTGTATGCATCACTCGATGGATAGACCCAAGAGATGGGGTCCTGAGACTAACTCCTGAGAGCCCCACTTAATGAAGAGGTCCAGAGCTGAAACTAGCTGGATAAATGAGATCGCACAAAATATTATAAGATAACAGAAGAGAGAAGAAAGACAAAGATAAATGACTTAAGTGGGGGAAGAGTTGGGGGGGATTGGGAAGAAGGGGTGAAAATGCTGCTGCTTGCGCCTTAGCTCCTCCAGCCCAGTTCACTAGCCCACCTCACCCTATTCCTTTTATGATTTCTGGAACATGATTGTAGCTATCATCTTTTCATTCACCATAACGTTAGACATCCTAGCTTCCACTTTTTTCCATGATAATTTGGGAGAATTCCAATTGGTCACCACAGTGAGCTTTACAGATACCAAATGGTGTTTCACCAGTTGCTGCAGTGTAAGTATTTTGCTTTAGTGATAGCAGGGCCTCCAGCAGACTCGGCACACAGGCTTTCCCCAAGACATGGGACAGCACCCTGTATGCCTCTTTCCACATGCCCTAAATTACAGGGCACTTGCCACTACATGTGAAAGTATTCATCCAGCTCTCGGGGTGAAATACCACTTTTATGCTATTTTGAATGCATTATCGACTGCCAAATGATTTAAAGAAGGCTAAGGGGATCTTAACTGGGAGGACTTGGGACAGGTACAAGAATTTTGGCAACAAGGTCATTTTGACGGCCACTAATCTACCCAGTCATGAGTTTGTGAGATGTCACCATGCACCATTCCAGAAGGGAATCAATAAAGCTAGGGATGTGCGAATAGTTTGCTTTAAAAAGTGATGCATATGTCAAGGTAATTCTGATGCCAATGTACGCCAGTTGCCACGTCCAGGTCCAGTGGTAGTTGGCCATGAGATACTGTTTAGTGGAGGCTTGTAATAAAATGTCCATTGCTAGTGTTATCTATCCGAAGCCCAGATGAATCCCCAAAGTCAGAGGGCATTCTCAAGATGTTCGAATAGGGATGTGCGGAGAGGTGACCATATGCAGCATATCATCTGCAAATAGTGACATTTTATTCTCTCTAGTGGGAAAAACTATCAATCTAATGCTTCTGTTATTGCAGATCTTAATAGCTAGGGGATCCAATGCTAAAACAAATAAAATAGGGGACGGGACAACCCTGCCTGGTACCCCGAAGGATGGAAAAGGGGCAGGGATTCTGCACCCGCAAAATACTGGGTGGCCGTTGAGGAGTAGTATAAAACTTCCACACTTGCAAATAGCCATCTACTACAGCCCCACTTCCCCAGAACCATGTGCAGATATTCTCAAAAGATAGAATCGAAGCTTTCTCCACATCCAGTGAAAGTAGCATAGCTTCTTGAGTGGTCGCTTTGGCTGAATCTATCAATTGCAATATTATCCTAACCCCATCCCCCACCAGTCTGAATGGAACGAATGCCACCTGTTCACGATGGGCCAGGAAGTCCAGAAATTGATTAATCCCAGTGGCTAAAATTTTTGAGAATAATTTGAGGTCCGTATTTAGGAGTGAAATTTGCCAATAACAGCTGATGGTCCTTACCGGGCTTCAGTATCATAACCATGTTAGCCTTCAACATTTCACCATCAAAGTGGTTTCCTTTCATTACATAATTAAAGAGGGTAACTGAGGGGGGGGGGCGCCTCATATATGAGTTTTTTTGTAGAAGACAGCTTTAAGCCTGCCTGGGCCTGGTCTTTCCTTCCCAGGAGACTCCCCCAAACTGAAAATACAACTGTGCTAGGCGCTATGTGCACCTTGCAGTTTTGCAAGAAAAACAACCCTTTACATTTGAAATACCCCCAACAAAATATATATTCTCTGGAAGTATACACCTCAAACTTTCTAGGTGTACCAGGCTTGTTGACATGGGTGCAGTTTTCTGGAAGTAATCCCTTAATGAATTCTTTGGCTGCACATGGTTGGACAATACGGTAAGGTAAAGCTTTCTAAGTGTACCCAGCTTGTTGTACTGGGCTCATCTTTCTGGTAGAAATCCCTCAAAGAATTCTCAGGTTGCACAGGGTTTCCCTACAAAATGTATAAAAAAGCAGAATAAAAAAACACCTTTTCCTAAAATATCAATATGCAAACAAGAAAAAACAAGCTAAATCTGAAAGGGCAAGGTCCCCCGAGCAGAACAATACCCAGCATGCATAGGTACTTTTAACCCTTTTAATTGCCAACCTACTTGAGATTTTGTCACTATTTTGTTTGATGTTTAGCTGTGATTTTTGCAGGAATTGGCCAAGAAAATTGCATATTTTCTTTTTGCGGCAGTTTAGGCTTTAACATGAAATGTCTTGTTTGTATTTTTTCTACTGTTTATTAAAATATTTTTAAGTAAAAAATAATATATAAATATATATATATATATATATATATATATATATATTTAAATTGCCTCCTTTATTTTAAATAAAACATTTATTTTATTAAAAAAAAAGCCATATTGCATGTGAAAGCCCAATTTATTCTGATTACAATAATACCACATATGTATCGGTAGCCCCCTCATTCCTGCCCAGGAGATCCCCTAAACTGAAAAGAGCACTTTATAACATTTACAAATAAAATACAACTACTATCCACACTAAATTCAATAAAAAAAATGGCGCAGGGTTCTCCAGGAGCGTGGGGACCCCGTTTTTGGGGGTAATTTCAAGGGTTAAAAACTCCTAATATTCTCAAAAAAATGGTGTGTGGTTCCCCTACCGAGCTTAAACAGCCCGGGCTCCAGCTATGGGGCTTGTAGAACAGGGCGCAGGGGCCAGTTTTGGTGGCCCTCGCCCTGCCAGCTACAAGCCCCAAAGCCTAATAGCCATGGGCTCTTCTGCCCCCCCCCGGGCTTTGCGGAGGCAGGTAATGGGGGCTCAGGGTTAATGGCAAGTCACCCGCTAGCCGCAGGATCACCTACCTCTCTCCTCCTCTGCCCAGCCATCACCTAGCATCTGAGAGAAGATATATTTTATATCTAGCTTTATATCTCTGCTACAGAGTCCTTCCGGAAGTCGGATATTCTGTTTGTCAAAGCAGAAGGACCTCGAAAGGGGCTTCCGCCAGCTAAATCCACTATCAGCAGGTGGATTATACAGGCGGTAGTAAGAGCCTATTCTTCCAAAGGGAAAGAACCCACTTTTCGGGTCACAGCTCCTTCCACTAGGGCCATTGGTGCTTCCTGGGCCTTTGAGCATCATGCTTCGGGGGAATAATTATGTAAGGCTGCTACCTGGTCTTCGGTTCATACATTTACCAAATTTTACAAGGTATATGTTAGGGCCTCGGCAGACGCTGTTTTTGGTAGGAAGGTCTTACAGGTGGTAGTGAACTGAACTACCTGCTGCTTCTTCGTTCGGGATCCCGCCCATATGCTTTTGGAGGTCCCTTTTGTGACTGAAGCTGACGACCTGGAATGGATTGGGAGAGAAAACACAATTCTGTCACACTCACCTGTAGAATTGTTTTCTCTACTACATCCATTCCAGGCCGTCAGATCCACCCTGTTACTGGGTTACAGTCCTAGTCCTTAGATGCCTTTTCTTGGTGTACTTGTATATATGTAAATAGTATTTAGCATGAAAAAAATTACTTTAATTAAAAAAAGGAAAATAAGCGGGGATCGGTGTGGTGTAACATTATCTCCTATACGTAATAGGCCTTAGCCTCCCGGTGATTCTACTGTTTTTTAATTACTTGCTTGGTCAGAAGCAGCTGGATGTTTATAGGGTTGAGAGGAGCTACAGCTGTCAATCTTGCAGTCCACGCCCTCCGGGCAGGAATTAACCCTTTAGTGACTGAAGCTGATGGCCTGGAATGGATGTAGTAGAGAAAACAATTCTATAGATGAGTGTCACAGAATTTAGTTTTTTCGTTGCTTGTAGGTGTGTTCGCGTAATTCAGAGCTTCCATTGGGAGCCTTTCGTTCGGTTCTGTAAGCCATCAAAATTGCTGTGCGTACAGCTTTCGTAACTTAGGCGATGGTTTTGTTTATGTTGAAGCGAACATCCCATCCTGCGTTTTTAAGGTGTTTTTCAACATACTTTGCTACTTTATCTTTTAGTGTCCAGCAAGGTCCTACTAGTTTCCTTCGAAAAAGAGCTGTTTTCCCTTAATTTAGCCCATAAATTCTGTTTGCGCGTATGCCTCTCATTTTTAGTATTTTTGATTCTTCATCCGCTGGCCCTGATATTCCATTACTTATTGTTGTGGCAAGTCTCTTCTGCTCCAAAGTGCTGAGCTCTTCCTGTCCCGCTCTCCAGCATTTATCCTTCTCCTTGCTTTAATGTTTGACATGCATTGTTCTTGTCTTCTTCCTAATGCTTACCTTTACCACTTTCATGTTTGGCATGCATTGTTCTTCTCTTGTTCCTAATGCTTACTTTTACCACTTTCATGTTTACCTTTACTACTTTCTTCTCTACAGTGAGGCTCATTAGTTGTATATTTTGGATGCCCACATGGATATAATGTACCACAACATTATTTAATTGTTAATTAAAACTTTTTTTTATTTTTGATTCTTTTTTAAATTTATTATTTATTGGAATATTTAAAATTGCAATTTTTTAAAATAAAACTTATAAAATAAAAATATATAAAAATGTTAATGTTACAAAACTATGTACAATGTTTGTGGGGTGTTAAAAGAAGGTGGCAGGCTCCCAGTACCTTAAAGTGGGTGGCCCCCCATGGCTGTGGCCAGCTCATCAATCTCCCCCACCAGCCTATGCACAGCAGCCGAGAGCTGCAGGCATGTAAATGGTGTTCCATTTGGTGGTCGAAAGTGGTACTGCAGATGCTCTATATATACATAGGCTCAAAGTGGTATCCCCAATCATATATATTTGCAAGTCTCTGAATGAAGTGTGGTTGGCTAGGTTTATATCAAACTGACATGATTGTTATAGGTATTTGAATCTCTAAATAGGGTAGAAGAGAGCCAGTTTTTGCAATCTGCAATTGTTAGAGAAGTCTCTGGGAAAATGGATTGCAATTTTGAGGGTCGATAGTACCACCTTGAGAGGTACTTGGATTTTAGTAAATTGAAGATTTATGTGCAAGTATAAAGTTTTTTTCCCCCAGCTCCCTTCAGATAGTTCCCTCACCAGGTTTTCCAAGATGTGCAAAACAGCTATTTACTTTCATCTATCATAGCCAAAAGGTTGTAGGAGTTTGGAATAGAATTAAGACTTGATTCAGAGAAACAAAAAAACATAGTTTTTGTTCCGATCAGTTTTTTTGTTTTTTTAATTTTCCCGCTCCCGTATGAGTGTGCGAGCGATTCTATGCATGCATTGCTATCCTTCTGTAAATTTTTCGTCCGTTCGTATGCCAGAGTATGAGTACGAGGGTGTCATTTTCCAGCATGACTTTTCCGTTTCATTTTCTCATGTTACAACGCCGGCTTTCGTTTTTGCCCTTTTTCCACGAATCCTTTACGTTTCCCGTTAGATTCTGTTTCCCTTTTTCAATAAATAATCATCCGGACGTAAATCCTTATGAGCTTCTGCTTGCGCACTACAAACTTAACTCATTAAAGTGCTCGCCTACATATTTGGGAAACTCACTTCTGCTACAATGCTTAGCTAAACCACTTTGCGCTGTCCTACATCTTCCATGTTTCACCCCTAAAACTGTCCAAAACCACTTCCCGGTTATGTTCTTCTTGCATTTTAGCCCCCTAAAACTTACCCAAATCACTTCTTGGTCATGTGAATATTCATCTCTAAATATTTCTGGGCCCAGTTTTGTGTTAATGTATTTTGTAAAGGAAATGACACTGAAACTTTTATTAATTTTTCTTTTTAAATACCAAATGCCATTTTTGTTTGGCCTTTTTTTTTAAATGTTTTTTTAAAAAATTTAACATTTTTTTTCCATAAAATATAAAATATTAAAATATTTAGAAAATTAAAATATTTTACAACTAGACAAAACTAAATACATAGCAATGGCAGGCCACAGAACATTATTCTTCATCTGTGGTCCCCAACGAGTCGCGCAGCTCCAGCATCTCACCCACCAACTGAAGGACCCTGACACTGGCACGTGTGGTCCCTGTAAAACGTAAATTAAATTATTGGTATAACCTTGTTGGGGTCATACTGCAGTGCCCCCCCCCCCCCCCGTATGGTCCAAACACCTAAATCTGGATTTCAAAAGACCGAAGGCCCTCGCCACCACGGCCCGGGTTTTGCATAGGGCCCGATTATAGAACTCCTGGCCCGCATTCTGCAGGCAAAGAACGGGCGTCGGGAGCAGGGGCAGGAGCGGATATCCAGAATCCCCTGAAAGAATTTAAAAATACTAACATAAAATACACATTCTAAGCAACAATATTGTTTAACATGTCATCAAGGTCTGCAATATATAAGCATCATGGGATGACTCTGGATGCCCTGCAAGAACACTGAGGAATCGCATAGCTGGACCAAACACTGCCTGTATGTTGTGCGAGTGGCACATCTTGCGGTTCCTGCAACCAAATATAAAATAATTACACAAAGCAAAGGTAACCAACTAAAACAATAACTCCTACAACAAATTAAGATTCAAGTTCAACAATCCAAATATAATTCACAAAGGACATAAGTCTAAAAGAAATATAGCAATTATATGGATGTGTGGGAAAATAAAGGTTTACATGCTAAGGACTAATTAAGGTCAGCATTAAATGCTTCTATAAGGCATACATGAAATGTATTGATTCAGGTATGCATTGCTATACAATTTATGGCCTCGGCCATGCTGATACATGCAATGCCTTGGAGCTAAAGGCGCACAGATTCCTCCACATAGCCACAAAACATGTTCAACAATAGCAATCCAAGGCCTCAAAGGTCCTGTAAGTGGATCGGAAATGAAACGGTTTAATAGGGTGGTGGTCCCTCGGCAATCAGCTCTCTGAATCAGACGCAAGCCCATCCCAACAACGTAAGTTATCTGAACGAACGCAAAATATCAGATTTTGATGGGAAAATGATCCGAACTAACGCAAATGATCCGATTTAGTTTCGTTCTTCGAAAGTGCGTATACGAAAGCGCCCGGACGCTCGTACGAATGGAAAATGAACGAAAAAAAACAAAAAAAATTACTAACACACACAAAAACTTTCACAAACAGCTACGGAAGTCCAGACGAATGTGCCTCTGAATCGAGCCTTTAGACCTCAAATAGTGTGGTCTGCTTATTCAGGGACTGCTTAGGGGCTATTGGAGAAATTGTTGGATCTTAAGTAAGTTCCAGGGGTCCAGGGATGGCTTGTTTCACTTGGTATGTAGGCTTCCAGAGTGTTCCAGCATGACCCTGAAATTAGATATTTAACTCTAATAGGTCCAATCTCTCCCGAAGACAGTAATGCTTTTTTAGTCGTACTCACTCCTGCGTACTCCTGGGTAAAGCTGGGAATAAGAGTTTGGGCCAAGGGCAAATATATTCAAATGCTCTGATGGACTGAATTATGTTTAGTGTAGTACTGATCAGGGAATAAAATGAAAGATTTAGGCTTTTCTGCTATCCAGGGAATGTCTGCTATGAAATGAGTGTTGCACAAGTTTTCTATCTGAATCAGTTTCCTAGCCCTACTCCCATGGCAAGTCCACCAACCTATGTAAATTGATAGCTCTTCAGTACCAGAAGATTTGGGACTGCTAGGCCCCCTCCAATTTTAGGCCTATGTAGAATAGATTGTTTCAGTCAGGGCCTTTTGTTACTCCTGAAAGCATGACATGACAGACAGGAGAAAAGAAATAGTAATCTGGGGAGCATGGTCATCTTATTTTTCTTCCCATCCAAGTGAAGGTGGGGAGGCCCCAGTTTTTCAGGTCTCGCCTGATTCTATTCAGGATCGAAATAAAATTATTGCAATCTTCAATATTGGCTGAGATATTGGTTCCCAAGTACGCCATAGTGGAATTGGCCCATTGAAAGGGAAAGGCGGACTTTAATTGAGATGTAACATAGTGGAGTAATGTAACTGCCAGTGCTTCAAATTTGTCAAAATGTATTTTAAAATGTGATAGTTGTCCTAAGGTCTCAAATTCCTTCATCAAAATAGGGACTGCTGTCATGGTATTGGTTATTTAGATAAGGAGGTTGTCCTCATAGGCTGCTATTTTATGCGAATGCCCTCCTATATCTATTTCCTTAATGATTGGCTCTAACAGTTCTGAAAAACGTATCCAGAGTCAAGGCAAAAATTAACAGGGCAACCTTGTCCGGTGCCGTTAGTAATAAAGAATGCTGTAGAAACAGAATCATTCACTTTTATATGGGTGTAAGGTCTAGAGTAGAGTTGCTTAATGTTGGAGAGTGTGAGAGACCTGATAGCTATATGTTCCAGAGTTTCTTTTAGAAACCCCCAGCTGTCAAATGTTTTTTCTGCATCCATAGACTGGAGCAGCATGGAGTGTCAATTTTGGGCTAAATGAGTGACATTGAAGATCCTAATAGTGTTATCCCTTGCTTCTCTGTGGAGTATGAACTCGGATTGGTCTGTATCAATTATTGATGGCAAGTGAGTAGCTATTCTGTTTGCTTAATATCTTTGCCAAACCGATCTACAAACTATGGCTCCCATGCACCAATGGATCCTTCCCTGCATTATGTAGGACCGTGATGCGGGCCTCTAGTGCTTCTTGAAATATTGTCATTGGGTCCAAGTTGGAGTAGAGGGCATTGAATGCTGCTAGAAAATGAGAGCTAACTTGCCTCTGACAGTTCCTCTGCAATAATAGGGAGCTCCAGCTTTGTGAAAGCGTAATCTCCTTGTGCGGACATGAAAGAGTTCGTCAAAGAACAACGGGTAGTGTATAACTCAGGAGTCTTAGGTCATACGTGTTGGTTACAATAAAAAGATTAAGTGGGACCCTAGGCGATGGGGCACTGTCATTTTGGAATTTTCCTTGCGGCCAAGATGAGTCACAAACTTCTCGAGGTCTGCTTGTGATGCCGCCACGGAGTGAGGTCTGCGGAGGTAAATTATGTATTCTCCGCCTTTTAGGAACAGTGGATGATGGCAAGCTCCACCTTCACTTTTTCTTTTTTAACACCCCCCACCCTTAGCACTGAAAGTAGGGGTAAGTGCGGGGGATTACACTGAGACTGGACTTAAATAATTAGCCCTATTAACCTCTCCCTTCTACTTGGCCTCCTCAGCAGCAGAGCATGACTCATCCATGCATGTCTCAGAAGTGAATTCACTGATAGGACTGAGAATGATGAGTCAGAAGACGAAAACAAGTCCAATAGGGTTTATCAATGATTAAAAGATGCTTGGACGTCCAGCATGAGGCAAGCATGCTAATTTAACCCTTTGCCTGGAATGTCCTTGTCCAGGCAAACTCAAAAGAATTTCTATTGTATACAATGACAGTGTTTATTTTTTTTCCTTCGGGTAGTCTCAGGGATTGTATTTGTGGCTTGGATCGGGGGGGGGGGGGTGGAAGAGGCACTGTAGGCAGAGGAAGAAATGTTCCTTACTTTTTGTGACCAGAGACAAACTGCATGGTAAAGGTACCACATTAGGTAAGCTGCCTGAAAAATGAATTTAAAGTTTGATTGGTCAATCCCTTGTATTGTAAGCATAGGAATGTCTGACTGCATGTGTAAATTCTGTTAGTAGTAAAAAAGGAATTTTCTTTTTTTCTTTTTTAGGTGGTAGTTAATTTTGGCTTAGTGTACAAGATGCAACAACACAATGGCATTGTCTTCCAGTTTGTAGCATTTATTAAACGTCGGCATAGAACGGTTCCTGACATCCTGGCAGCTGGAGGAAGATATGACCATCTGGTATGTATCATTCAATGTGAATATAGCAGGAATTCACTTCACTTGTAAGAAACCCCCCTTTCCCTTTAAAAAATGCAAACTAGTGTCAAAACAGATAAGCAGCAATGGCCTTGATTCACTAAAAGTTTAAAAAAATACTCATGATAGTTAAAAATTTATGAGAAAAAAGCGGTGTAGCAGTTTATGCTTTTAAGCTGATAGCAGAGGATTTTTGATACCCAGTCTATCTCAGTTTTATCTGATGTAAAGTGAATTGGTTTTTATAGTTGGCAATCAGCTTAACCCTTCTAGTGCCAGCTACGTGAGTTTTACGTAGCTGCCTCACCAACCGTTAAGTGGCAGCTACGTGAGACTCATGTAGCTGACTTTAAACCCCCATAAAAAAAAACTATAAAAGATACAGACTTACCTGACCCCTCGTTTGATAGTGCCAGCGATTCTCTTCACCCAGGGGGCATCCAATCCCCCCCTGGGTGAAGAGAATCACTGGCACTATCAAACGAGGAGTCAGGTAAGTCTGTATTTTTTATAGTTTTTTTTTATGTGGGTTTAAAATCAGCTATGTGAGTCCCACGTAGCTGCCACTTAAATAGACATTTACTCACATGCGCTTGCGATCCCTCCTGGTGAGAATGAACCCCCGGCTCACCAATTACCTGCCTCCCCAACGGCCGGGGGGGGGCAGAAGGGCCTGGGCTCCGTAGGCACTATGCTGGCTTTAGCCTGCAGGGCGGGGGGCCACCAGAGCTGGCTCCTGCGCCCTGTTCTACAAGCCCTGCATAGCTGGTCCTGGGTCGGTTATCCTGGGTAGAGGGGAACCTACGTCAAAAAATGTAGGTAGGCTGACACTTAAAGGGTTAAAGGGCCAGGGGTGTGATTCCCTTTTGCACAGATGGTATTACGCTATTGCGGTCTTTTTTTTCTTTTTTATTTGCATGGAATTGGCTAATAAATGTTAAATGTTTGAAACCTATTTAACTTGGAGAATGATCCCTTGAATTAAGAAAAATAAAAGGAGATCAAACGGGAACCAAATTGTGTGGGCTATTAAAATCTATACCCTCAAGTGATCTCTGGTACATTGTTTTGTGCTAATGGTGGTGGTATTGCACAAGAGTGAAGATTAAGGAGCACCTGTGGTTTAAAGGAACACTGTTCTTTGAGTCCCGCAGAGTGGAGTATTCTGATATTAACTCAATACTAAGATTTTTACTAATGTTGTAATGATGTTTGGACCTTCTCATATGCTCTTTTGCTACCTATGAAGCCTGTGAGAATTGACAGTTTGTGTTCTGTGTTTAGATTTCACAATTCCGAGGACCTCATACTGGGTCCATTGTTTTACCTTGTGCTGTTGGTGTTAGTATTGCTGTGGACAAGATCTCTGCTGCTCTGTCTACTTCTGATGAATGTGTAAGTATAATTCTGCTCATGAACTAAATGGCTTCAGTATAGCCTTGAAAAAAACTGTAATTCTTTTAAACTTTAAAATGTCAAGTTTCTCTAGTCCACAAAATTGTATATTTTCTTATAGTAAAGAACCTTGCATTTTGATATGGTACCATCATATGGAATACGGATTTAATGTACCTATTTTTGTTGTATTCATATATTGTATAAAGTGGGCAAAAGTGGATGTTTTGTAACTATCCTCTATAAGACCGTTGGCTATAGTCATGTCCACCAGGAGTTGGATGGTTTCAAAGCCTTTCTGCCTTTGGGGTTTTATACCCCATCTACATCTCAGCAGCGGCACCAGGCATGTGTGGATGTCACTGTGCTGATTTTTTCAGTGTGCGCCCCTGCTTTTATATTCTTTTTTATGGAAACCCTGGGCAACCAAAGAATTAAATGAGGGATGGCTTCCAGAAAACTGTGCCCACATCAACAAGCCTGGTATGCCTAGAAAGCTTGATGTATATACTTCACGAGAATTTTTAGTTTGTGGGGGGTATATCATCTGTAAAGGGTTGTTTTTCTTGAAAAACTGCAAGGTGCGCATACCATAGTTGTATTTTATCTGAAAATCTGCTAAACGCTGTTTCAGTTTGGGGGAGTCTCCTGGGCAGTAAAAGGTGTCTACCAACACATATCTGGTACTTAAGTCGTGTGAATCCAGCTCACCAGGTCCCTTTAAAACTTAACATTTAATGATTATTTAAAACATATGTGTCCTGTGCGGCAGTGTAAATCCATATTGCCCCCCAAAAAGGTAAGGCATTTGGGGGTTTTAGATACCCCTTAGTCCTACCTTGCAACAGTGGTGGATGCCGCCCTCTATATGCCAGCCGATCAGAAGTTCAAAGCACAATGAGCGCCATTCCAGTTCGGACAGGAACGTTCGTGCTCGCGCCCGCCGCCCTCGCTTGGTGGTTGATGGGGCGGAGCAGTTTCTCGACCATGATTGGTGGGGCGGAGCAGTTTCTCTGCCTCCCCATACGTCTCTTAATGTGCAGCTGTGTCGGGAGATACCGAAGACACACTGCGAGTGCTGGAGATTACCAAAGGCTCCCCGCGCATAAGCAGACGCGGTTCGCCTCTCACTCTGCATGACTAAAAATGTATGGGGGCAGCTGGGCCAGACAAAATGTACGTTCCAAATAGAATAAAGGGGAAGAAAAAAAGAACAAATAACGTTGTTATCCACATTGTTATCCCTAATATCTCCGCTGAAAGAAGAGATCCATGGCAATCAAAGTGTACATCTCCCCATACAACCAGTGTTTGTCTCTGCTGTGAAAAGCAGAACACATATATAATGTAAAATCACATTCAGTTATAATCTTCCCCTCAACGACTATTCTTATAGATTTGACTATGGGATCATAAGCTTAAAAGAGAGGGGAGGGGGGGTTGAATTATATTAATAAAAAAATGCCTCGATAAATATATATGTATAGTACCAAATTCCATACTTACTAATAACTCCCCATGAGATAAGGCCGGTCAAAATCTATAAGAGCTAAAAATAATTCATATTGATATATGAAAAGGAAATTCAAAAACATGATTGGTCCTTATACAAAGTCCATAAATGTATATGTGGGGAGGAAACAACTTTACCCTAAAGGGAATAATATTGTAATTCTGTAACTCACACCAATCTGCCAATTGGGGTTCAAATTTAGCTGGTCCATGGCATATCCCCTTATAACTATTAAACAACAAATCTTGCTCCAAAACTGGAGCATGCACAAAAAATTCTATAGTTTGAAGTGCAAAGAGTACTGCATATTCGATGAAGCAAACCCCCATATTTGGAACATGGAGTTTTATGGTCGCTATATAGATGATATCATATGCATCTATAAAGATGAGAATGTACACTAAACATCCGCATGCCTCCGGGGGCATCCCCAGCACTCTAGCTAATGGGCTTACCTGGCCTGGCATATCTGAGCGGCTGGCGGCGGGTGTGGGCAGCAGAGGAGAGAGATCATTGAGAGGCATCTGGCAATGTTTTCTATTCAGAACTCATTGCTGTCCATGGATACACAGTAAGTTCTGATTGTATGAGAGCCATGATTACATGGATCTAGGTGAGTAAATATACCTGGGGTTTCACAAATAGGGACATCCGAAATAAGCATGCCCCTCTAATGCACACCAAAAGCAGGCAAGTGAAATCCCTGTTAGAATTGACACTGCTAAAGTGATGTAATGAGTTAGCCATAAATTTACTATGAACACTATATTAAAAAACACCATGATGGCAAAATTATATAACTGTCTGTTATGCCCCTCAGTCTTAGTAACTGGAATTGTGTACTTCCGTAACGTGACAAAGAGGGACAGTGGAGATTTATCCACCAGTTCACTTTCGAATACTTACCTCACAGGAGGTGAGTATGTGTGTTTTTTATGTTTTCTTTCCAGAAGAGTCCTTTTGATCTCAGACACAAATTACTTAGAAATAGAAATTCTGTTACTTGTATCCAAGATAATTTGTCACACTTTAATAGAAATAAATGGTTTGTTTTTTCAGGTCGGCAGCTGCGACTTGCTCGTTGTCAGTGCTGGACAGATGTCGGTAAATAGAGCAATTGGAATTATTCAAAAGCTGTGGGCTGCAGGGATTACCGCTGAGATTTTATATGATTGGTCTGAGGTAAATAAAACACAATGCTTTGATTTATATGTATCTATTTGGTTTTAGTTTTAGATAGAGCGGGCAGAATTGGTGCAGACAATGTACATGGTATTCCGTCGACACCTATCTGATGTGAGAGGATGTCCTGCCAGCCCTTGTCTGTAATAAAGCGTGATCCTGGTATGAAATATGTGGGCAGATAGGACATGCTAATGAAATAGCTATTTCTTCTGGAACATGTTGACAATGCGGCCTTGAATGGTATTAATCATTTCTGGGTTGTATGATATCCGCAGGAGATGGATACTCTTGTCAATAAAGTTGATTAAAAGTCAGTATATTCTAACAACCCCCAGGCACAGCTTGTCACTTTTCAAAGAGTGTCCTGTTGAGATTGGACACAAGCAGAGCTGGCTCTGCATTTAAAATCTTGATTTTAAAAAGAGGTGTTTCTAGGTGTTTACACCTTAAAATTGAACCAGACTGTGAGCAGACTTCATCATGCTTAGTGTCTAACTTTCTGTTATTCAACATTATTCCCCTTTGCAGCTTCTTTAGTTTGTGCTGCAGTATTAATGGGCTGAGGATACTTGTAAAGTGTGGTTCTGAAGGAATAGCAATGTTTTATCATCCCTTCCATTCCCATCCATTCAGAGGCTGATTCATATAGTAAGTTTCTGTTCTCAATGTCGGCTCCTGTTAAATAAGGCGTGGTACAGCAACACGGGTTGCTATTATTGTCAGTAAGCAAAAAATTTGATGCAAGGGAGTTTTGCTAACACTTCAATATCCCATACATCCCTCAATCATTAATGTGTAAGCCACATATGGCAGATTAAAAGCACAAATAGCCTAATTGACAAAGCTGATCTATTGCAGTAATTCTTGCAGTTCTAACAAAATCTCAATTGTGAGGCTAATTACAATTATGTAAGGAGTAGAAGGAGAATTAGAAAGATGAAGAAAAAAGGAAAGCAGAAGAGGGGAAAAGAGAAAAGTTTTGTGTCTTCATTCTGACTGCCCCAAGGTCACAGGTTGCGCTCAGTTCACTGCTCTTGGCTCGATAAGAGAAGGGCAAAAATTCTCAAAGGTTCCCACAAAGACAGAAACCTAGTGTGCTAGGCACTAAAGATGCTGGACAGTTTTTCATTTATGAAGAATCCATTTATCCTTGCTTTCACGAATTGTCATTTCCAGGCTTTTGCAATTACTTGTTTTGCAGCCAGCAGGATGAAAAAAATTAGCCTGTTTTGGAAGTTCTGGCAGTTTTTGTTAAAGTAATGCCACCTTGAGCCTCTTTGATATTGGGGACCCTAGCACCTGGGAAGCCATTTGAGGACCCTAGACCAGATTCTGGTGAGCATTGGGCAAGACCACCATGTGTGTATTACATCCGCCACTGATCCACAGCCCCTAAAGCAAGTGTTCAGGTGCGCAGAGTGGAATTTGTGAATGTGGACCATGTAGCTTTCCAGTCTCCCAAGTCAAACTTCCGGTTCTACACGTATCTGTGATTTAAATGGTTAGGGAAGCCATTTAGAACAGAGTAGAGGATAGAAATGAGACCAGGAGCAAAAGGGTTTTTCTAAGTATACAACACGTCCTGTTCAAGCAATTCCTTACGCTTGGGATATCCGCCACAAGGTGGCGCAGTTGGACTGCAGAAAGACTTGTGGCCACTCCCGGCCCCATAAATAGCCAGGAACCTCCCACCAATTTCCAGTTTTCATCTGCAGTCTGGACTGCGAAGATAGAAGATGGCTCTCTATATACGCAGGCGAGCGGGGCTTAACAGCCTGCGGCCCTGCAGGACTATTCCCACCCGTTCTGGACCCACTGCCTCCCAGCCTCGGCTGACTGGTTTGTGTGAAGGTAGGACAGCACCAGGGTCATGTGCTTGTGGAGCGCTGCTCCTTTTGCAATCCCTGCACTGATATGGGTAGGCGGTCCAGGCTTATGATGCCCCTTCCTGCCTGTTTCTGGGTCTTCCTCGGCTGCCTCCCCTCCCCCTATACCTAGCGCTTCTTTATTTGCCCGCTGCTAATCTTCCCTGCCTCGCTTTCTCCCTGGGGAGCTCTGCGGGGGGCGGCGGTGTCCGCCTTAGTCACAGTTTTTTATTTTCATTAGACACGCTGAGGGGAATGTCACCGCTGTCCGTGGAGTGCTGTACAAGCAGCAAGGCAGTGACATTCCCCTCGGATTCCTTCAGCGCTGTCATTGGTCGGTGGGGTCACGTGGGGCGCGATTCGTGCTCTTGGGGGGGCGGGCTCTGTGGATGACACTTTTTGCGTCATATCTCCACGGCCCCGCCCCTCAAGGTCCGTCCATTTTGGACTGAGATTTCGCCCTGTTCTCATTGCTGCGAGCGCTGCTGGCCTTCCTGATCGATCCCATTTGTCCGTGAGTCCCCCTGTGGGGTGGTTCTTTCTACTTTTCTCACATTATGGGTTTTTTTTATGTGGTTTTCTCTTATGTATTTCAGGTAGGATAAACGTGACAGTGGTTTCTCCCAGCCCTCTTCCCCTTTGTAATCTCCCGCCTTCCTAGCGGGTTTTTGGGGGCATCCCGGGTGGCTATTGCTAGCCTTAACCCTTTACTGGCCTGTTGTGCCACTGTAATCACTTCCGGGGATAATGTTCTTTATCCCCCGCTGCTTCGCTTTTTCCTGTTCCTTTTCTGGTCTTTACCCCCTTGAGGAGGGGGGAATTGTTTTCTGATTCAGAATCCTCTGAGGAGCAACCTAAGATATATGGTGGTACTGGATCTCCCTTTGGAGAAGACCCATATTCCTCAGATGACACTGACAAGTTATTGACTCACATTTTTGAAGTGCTATGTACTTCCCTCCTGCCGTGGCTCCGCAGCAGCAGGGTGAGCTTTTCCATACTGTTAAACCACGCTTGGAGTTCCCTGAGCAGAATCACTTTAATAATCTTGTGCTCAAAGAGTGGGAACGGCCTAGTAAGATACCGGGGGGGGCAAGAGTTGGGACAGGAGGTATCCCTTTCCCGCTGATGTGATTAAGCGTTGGTCATGTCCTCCCGAGGTGGACGCGCCCGTTCTAGGGTTGTCAAATACATCAATCATGCACTCATCTGACACTACTACCCTGCGGGATGGTGAGGACCGGCGCATGGGCCAGCTGTCCTGTCATGCCTTTGCCTGTGTGGGGACTGCGCTGCGTCCGGTTTGTGCCTCTGCCATAACGGCTATTGCTATTAAAGGGCTGCTTAAGTGTCTCTTAGATGGGGCCTCTGATGACGCGGGTGGAGAGGATTATAGATCTCTCCTACTTTGCTATGAATTTGTTGCATATATTCTTTCTGCCAAGGATGATGCCATTAGAATGTGTGGTAGGACTTCTGCTCTTTTGGTGGCTATACAACGCTTTGTCTGGCTACGTCAGTGGGTGGCTGATAATGCTGCTAAAAAGGCTCTCACTGGTTTCCCTTTTAAGGGGCTGCGACTCTTTGGTGAACGCTTGGACCTGTTTGCCAGGGGGCGGTAGGCTGCCTCAACGTAGGAGGCCGTCTCGGCCCTTTCGGGGGACCAGTGCTTCTCTCCCCTCCTTCCGCGCTTCCAGGGCTAGTCGAGGAGTTTCCTTTGCTGGGGCACGCGGAGACTTTTGGGACAGGGGTAGAGGACGTGGCCGCCCCGGGCTCTCATGGGGTCCCAAGCCCAAATCCTCTCCCAAGCTCCCTCAGGTATGAGGAGGCGCCCTCGCCCATCCATGTGGGGGGACGGCTTCGGCTCTTTGCTCACGTCTGGAGGCTACGTGTAGCAGACAGATGGATTCAGGAGGTGGTGTCCTCCGGATACAACATAGAGTTTGCAGCCTGGCCGCCCCCAAGATTTATCAGATCCCGGATGGCTCAAAACCCCGTCAGCTCAGGGCTTGCGGCTTGCGGCCCGAAACCTTCTGGAATTGGGGGTCATCTGCCCATTGCCTCTCAGGCAAAGGGGCAGAGGCTTCTACTCCAATCTATTCACGGTTCCCAAAAAGGATGGGTCCCTCAGGCCCATCCTGGATTTAAAGCGCCTCAACAAGTATGTCAGATTCAAGTATTTTCACATGGAGACCCTACGCTCAGCAGTCAATACTCTGCGCCCGGGCGACTTTATGACATCCGTAGACATCAAGGACCTTCATGTACCAATCTTCCCAGGTCATCAGAAATTCCTCAGGTTCGCTCTGGAGGATCAGCACTACCAATTTGTGGCCTTACCTTTCGGTATCACCTCGGCTCCCAGGGTATTCACCAAGGTGCTGGCGGGCGTGATGGCCCTGCTGAGATCTCAGGGCATTCGCATCCTTCCTTATTTGGACGACATTCTGATCACGTCTCAGTCCTTCCATCAGGCCGAACTGGATACCCAGATGGTGGTGTCCACACTAGAATCCTTCGGCTGGGTGATCAACCATCCCAAGTCTTCTCTGTCACTGGTGAGGTCCTTTCTGGGCATGACTCTGGATACATCTCAGGTCAAGGTTTTTCTCCCTCAACAGAAGGTGGAGAGCCTTCAAGCTCAGGCCCAGTTTCTTCTTACTTGTCCTCATCCCTCCATCCGGCAGGGGATGCAACTGGTGGGCCTGATTGTGTGTTGCTTCGAGGCGGTACCCTATGCTTAGTTTCACATGAGACCTCTTCAGCTACACCTCTTATCAGTGTGGGATCAGGACCCTGGTGTTTGTTCTGTCCCCCCTGGCCAGACAGTCCCTTTCGTGGTGGCTGGACTCAAGGAATCTCTTGGTGGGCAGAACCTTTCTGTCCCCTTGCTGGGAGACTGTCATCACAGATGCCAGTCTGACAGGTTGGGGGGGCTTCTGGAAGTTCTTGAAATACCAGGGTCAGTGGGGCCCCCAGGAGGCCCACACTCCTATCAACATTCTGGTACTGAGGGCGGTAAGGTTGGTTCTCGCCCAATTGACCCCACACCTTCGGGGTCAGGCTGTTCAGATCCGCTCGGACAACCAGACGGCGGTTGCCTACATCAATCATCAGGGAGGGATCCGGAGCAAGAGGGCCCTCAAGGAAGTGTCTCTGATACTGTCCTGGGCGGAGGAGAATGTTCCCTGCATCTCGGGGGTGGAAAATCTGGAGGCGGACTCCCTGAGCAGGGTGACTTCTCGTCTGGGAGAATGGTCCCTCAACAGCAGGGTGTTTCGCTCCCTGTGTCACCACTGGGGTCAGCCGGATGTGGATCTGTTTGCGTCCCGTCACAATCACAAGCTTCCAGTCTTTGTCTCTCTGTCCCAGGACCCTCTGGCCTTAGCCATGGATGCACTAGCTCTGTCTTGGAAGAGCTTTCGGCTCCTCTATGTGTTCCCTCCGTTTCCTCTGCTGGGCAGGGTGCTGCGCAAGATAGCCCAGGAAGGGGTGCCAGCCATCCTGGTGGCCCCTTGTTGGCCAAGAAGGGTGTGGTTCGCAGACATTGTGCAGTTGGCAGTAGATCAATACGCCCTGCCCAAGGTTCCAGACCTGCGCACTCAGGGGCAGCTACGCCATCCCAATTTACAAATGCTGACTTTGACGGCCTGGCTGCTGAAACCTCCATCTTGATGGAAAAGGGGCTGCCTGCCTCTGTTACTACCATGATTCGGGCTAGGAAGAAGTCCTCGTCCTTTATCTACTATAGGGTATGGCATGCTTACATTGCCTGGTGTGAGTCTAAGTCTCTTCCCTGTCGGGTGTTTTCTATTCCCAGGATTCTGGAATTCTTGCAGCATGGTTTAGATTTGGCCTTCAACTTAGTACCCTCAAGGGACATGTTTCAGCCTTGGCTATTTAATTCCAAAGATCTTTTGCCAACCACCGTTTGGTTAAGACTTTTTTCCAGGGGGTTACTCACGTGCGTCCACCACATAAGCCTATGTTACCAATCTGGGATTTGAATTTGGTTTTGTCGGCTATGTAGGGTCCTCTTTTTGAGCCTCTATGTGAGGCTGCCTTGCCTATTTTGACTCTTAAGGTAGCCTTTTTGGTAGCTATCACTTCTGTTAGGCGTGTCTCTGAGTTGGCCGCGCTTTCCATTAAACCTCCTTACTTTGAGCGACACCAGGACAAGGTGGTGTTTCAGTTTAAGACAGATTTCCTGCCTAAGGTTGTGTCTGCATTTCATCTCAATCAGGACATTGTTTTGCCTTCTCTGTGCCCTAATCCTAGTAATCCTAAGGAGCGGGTCTTACATTCTATTGATGTTGTCAGGACCTTGAAGTTTTATTTGGTAGCTACTGAGTCCTTCAGGAAGACTGATGCTCTTTTTGTTCTCCCTTCTGGACTTAGGAAGGGTTTGCCTCCGGCTAAATCCACTATCAGCAAGTGGATCCATCAGGCGGTGGTGCAAGCCTATTCTGCTAAGGGGAAGGAGCCTCCCTTCCGCCTTACTGCTCATTCCACTCGTGCTATTGGTGGCCTCTTGGGCCTTTCAGCACCAGGCTTCTGTTGAACAAGTTTGCAAGGCCGCTACTTGGTCTTCTGTTCATACCTTTTCCAAGTTTTACAAAGTTGATGTTAGGGCTTCAGCTGACGCTGCTTTTGGCCGCAAAGTTCTGCAGGCGGCAGTGGTTTGAACTGCCCGCCGTTATTCTTTGGGGATCCCACCCTATCTTACGGACACTGCTTTTGGATGTCCCAAGCGTAAGGAATTACTGGAACAGGACGTGCTGTATACTTGGAAAAATACAATTCTGTGAGAACTCACCTGTGGAATTGTTTTTGTAGTATACAGCACGTCCTGTTCCATCCCCCCCTTGTTATCATTTTTCTTGGTTACCTCTGTATGGTGATTGTTCTAAGGTTCATTTTGGGTTCTTATCCATTGTTTTGATTCTCCCTGCTTCTTGTATAACTGCTTGTCAACCCTGGAAATTAGTGGGAGGTTCCTGGCTATTTATGGGGCCGGGAGTGGCCACAAGTCTTTCTGCAGTCCAACTGCGCCACCTTGTGGCGGATATCCCAAGCGTAAGGCATTACTGGAACAGGACGTGCTGTATACTACAAAAACAATTCTACAGGTGAGTACTCACAGAATTGTATTTTTAACACATTGGATTCAAAAGAGGACCACTTTTTGTACATATTACCAAGGTTTGTTAGCGTTCTTATCCAACGCTCAAGTTGAGAGTACTGGAACCATTCGCTTTTTGGTAGGTTGTTTTTGAGGTTTTCAAAAATGATCATTCCCCTGTCTGTTAGCATGTGATGTATTTTGAGGATCCCTCACTGGGTCCAGTTGGAAAAAGTATACCCGTTAAGCAATCCCAGTGGGTACCTAACATTGTTCTATAATGTTGCATTGGAGTGGGCGGGGACATCAGATGAATATTTAATGAAATCCCATACTGCCAGGGAATGTTTCAGTAGGGGGCTAAAATGGTATTAGGCCGATGCAACGGTGTCGTTCACAGTATTATGTCTAAGCATATTGGATCACATCCCGGGATTTTAAAGAGGGGAGATCCTCCTTGGTGTGCATGGGATCTTGTTTGAGCTAGTTGGGCTGCTTTATAATAATCATATTTGGAACTCCCAAGCCTCCTTGTAGTTTATCTGCAAACATAGTGCCTTTTGCAACTCTGGATTTTGAGGAAGCACAGATAAACTGAAATTCTATGCTGTATAATAACGAGCATGTGATTTGCCACCCTGACAGAACGGACTCTAAAATAAAAAATAAAAAAATAAAGTAAGTTTGGAAGCCAGGACATTTTAATTAGTATACTTGCCCAGAAATCCAACAGGGTCCCTAATTATCTAATTTAGACATTTTATCATAATTTGGTTCAAGATGAAATACCAAGGTATTTTAATCCTTCTAGTGCTAGCTATGTGAGTCTCACGTAGCTGCCTCTCCAACCGTTAAGTGGCAGCTATATGTGAGACTCCCATAACTGACTTTAAAACGCTATAAAAAAAAGTACAAAAGTTAAAAACTCAACGGGGGGGGGGGGGAGGAATCCGATCCCCTCTCAATTCAAGTAGTTTTACTCTGCTGTGTGTGGTGTATTTTTTTTTTTACAGTTAACCCTTTTTAAACTGGGGTCCATGAGAGCCCTATACCAGTAAACAAGGCTTGGGGGCTGGCAAGTCACCTGCGGCTAGCGGGTGACTTGCCGTTATCCCCCAGCCCCCCCAATTACCTGCCTCCTCAAAGCCCGGGGGGGGGGGGCAGAAGGGCCCGGGGGGGCGCTAAGTTTACATGGGTTTAATATATAGAATAATTATTAGACACCTCTAAGAAGATAATGGTGAAAAATAAGGTAGTGGAAGAACATCCACTTAAAATATTAGAAAATAATTACTATGAGGCTGGTTCCTGTAAGTAAAATTTTTCTAAAATATTGGAGTGGACCTCCCTAAACCCTGCCATATCAAATAAGAGGATTATATGATTATATGGCAGGATCAGTGGTACCAAGGGTTTAGGGGAGTCCACTCCCATTTTTTGGATTTTTTTAATTAACCCTTTATGCCCCATCAGCAGGTATAAGAGAGTAGAAGCCACGCTGTGCTTAGGATGCAGGTAAGTATTAAAAACATATTAATAAAAACACTACAAATCGTAAAAAATATATTTTTTTATTTTTTTGCACATATTTCACCCATAATATTTCATGTTAAAGCCCATACAATATAAAATTTTCCTGGGAAATCCCTGGAAATCCCTTCAAAAATCACAGTTGAACATTTGGAGCAAAATGGTCTGGCAACAAAGGGTGACAAAATCTCAAGGTAGACTGGCGGTTAAAGGTTTAAACCTTTATGGCGGAGTTGCTCTTTAAATAAGAGCTTTAATAGTACATGGTTTCGCTGGTTAAGACGCGGCCTGGCGAGCGGTGACCCCGTGCGCGCCGCCATATCTTGGTTTGCGGCCTTCAGCTGAGATCTGGCTAGCGGGTATGTCTCTACGCAGGCAGTGATGTGGGATCGAGTGCCCGGAGGGCGGTGCTATCCCCCGTGGCGCAGCCCCGGGGGGGGGGGGGGGGGACTGCAATGGCAGTATAAAAAGAGCTAGAATTCCGCATAACAATAGTGTACCTCTGACGAAGGGTTGGCTGGACCCGAAACGGCCATATGGAGTTATGGTGTAATGTATAGCTGACTGAGCTGTGTAAGTCTATACTAGGTGTCTTGATGTACTGGTCTATTTGATTGTGTATGTAAATAAACTGCTGCTAGGATTGACTCGGGTTGTTGCAATATACTTGGATCATGTGCAATATGTTACTATTGAGCTGCAACACTGTCTGTGTGCAATATACCACTGCTGAAGCCCTAGAGTAATAGTTATATCTCAAGTTGAACAAGAGATAGATGTATGTACCATTTTCAGGCTTTGCAGTGGAAGTTGTATGTTTAACTGAATAAGAAAGATTTTTTGGCTGCTACATTTTTTGTACTCTGCACTTTGTTATGATATTGTGGTAACATTAGCCTCTGAAACCGGACCTTCAGCATCATTTAATGAAAAGCAGAATTTTTTATGTTGTGGGGAAGCGCTAGAGTACATAAACAAAGCAGCAACTGGATTTGAGGGGCTAGCTCAAATAGTAAAACAAAGGTTAAAGAAAGTTGACAAAGTAGATGGAAAAAACGTTAAACTTCAGTCGCGCTGCAATGAATAAATGTTTCTTGATTGTCATAGAGGATTAGTTACAGCAGGAAACAGCAAGAAACGTGGATTTACTGGAGACTTTCTCCCTTCTCTCAAAGACTGGAACAAATTGGACATTTAACTGCAACACCTACGGCAACTAATTACTTCGCCTACCACCTTGTTTGTTTTTGTTTTTTTTTATTTTGTTATCATATTAAAAGAGTTTACATACTGAAAGAGCATAACCTCCTGACTTCATCGGGATACACGGAGAGCGGCGCGCTCACCCGATAACAAGCTTCAGGTCCATCTTCAGAAGTGGTTAACTCTCAAGGGCACTGGTCAGGTTTTTTAACCCCCGGGCCTCGGCGGTAAGTGCCCCATTCTTTCTAATCTTTGGCAACTTACAATAGACCTAGGAATGCAATATTAATCATAAATATAAAAGGATACTCTCCCTTGTTCCTGATCCTATCAGGGCTGCTAAGACAGATTAATCTGCCGATACAGCCAATAATTGAAATTTAGAGGACTCCTAGAGATCACCCTAATATTATATATATTTGTGGTTAGAATCCTCTATGACAATCAAGAAACGTTTATTCATTGCAGCGCAACTGAAGTTCAAAGTTTTTTCCATCTACTTTGTCAACTTTCTTTAACCTTTATTTAATGAAATGCCCAAACCCTTAAAAAACTATTCCCCAGCACCTAAAATTAATATATTTTAGTTTTTTAGTCATTTACTTATTATTCTTTCACCCACCGGGCTGCAACTGTGTTCAGGACTCGAGGATACAGGCGCCGCCATCTTGACTCAGAAGCATCACACATAAGGAGGAGAGGAGAGAGGGAGGAAAGTGCAGGGGGTGGGGTTTTAGCTGTGCTTTGCACAGACAGAGCAGAGCTGGGGTCAGGGAAAGGACAGCAATCCCAGAATGCAGAGCAACACAGTCAGAAGACACTTCCTGTATGCGTGGTGCTCTATGAGCTGCCATCTTGGATGTTTAAAGTCTCATAACATGCAGTAGATGCAGGTAGGATGGTTTTTAACGTGGGCAATTGGTATGTACAGGGTGTGGGAAACATTTAAGATAGGCTCTTATTCGGGGTGAAGGTCCGCTTCAATGAATTAGCTACTTAGTAAAGCTTTTATAAAAATGAAGTGGCAAGCAAATGATGAGACTACAAGTATCATATAGTGGACATGATGTAGAATTAGACACAACCCAGGGCCATGAGACCTATGTTTTGTAATTGTGCATTGATATGTGTGTATATATTATTCTATAACCATGGCATAGCAACAATTGGATAATATATCGTGTTAGGAGGTTATGATTTTTAAAAGATAATTCTATATGCTAATTTTGCTAAACTTCTTTCATTTGCTTCTGTTTTCAGTCACAAGATGAGCTGCAGGAGTATTGTAGAGTTAATGGAATTACACATGCGGCTATTGTCTCAGAGAAAGAAGGCAATCATATAAAGGTAAACCTGGTACTGTTCAGCTCGCCTAAATTCAGGCTTGCTGTTTTTGGAATTACATTTTTAGTGAGTAATGCACAGAGAGTGAAGCAGGTATAGTACTGCATTATTTTAATCATACCCATACTGAATTTGGATTCCCCACTGTGTAAAACCCCACACCCGGTGTTTCTGAATGGACGTCGTGGGCACATCAAAGCTAGAAGGTGAGCCGGGGGTGCAGTCAGCAGCTTAGCCGTCGAAGGGAGCCATGTGAAAGTAAGCACACTGATTGGCTGAGTGGGCAATTCAGATATTTTGCAACCTCCACAACCTGGGAATCACAGTCCTTGCGGCGTTGGTCAGGTGCATCCCTGAGGGGCTGCCTCCAGCTTCCCCCTTTCCATCTATTGTCCAGTTATATTTTGTCCATAAAAGTCAAATTGCTGATTCACTAGCCTTTGATAAAACAAGTTGAGTGTTGGGCCATGCATTGGGGGGTATCCCATTTGCAGCTTCCCTTCCATGTCACCAGCCCAAGATTTTCTGACCTGCCTGGCAATCCCCCAGCCATATCCAGCTCCACAAATATAGGCACCGAATGAAACCGGGCCATGTGGCCACAGTGACCAATCGCGGGCTAGATTTTGCACTGGGAGCAACTGAACAGGTAATAAAATCTGGCACTGGTGGAAGAGTATGCTTGTATTGGGGATGGATTAGCAATCTGGATGCTCCCACTGCTACATGAACTATAACCTATTTACTGCAAAATAGGAATTGGCCCATTCTAATTTGTAGATAAAAAAACAACAGTATCTTTCTGTGAATTCTGTAACATGTATTGTTATATATGTTTTATTTAGTTTACATAGGGAAACGTTCACAACATTGGCAGCGACTTTTTTGTAGCTGCCACAATGTCAACCTGACCCATTCCGGCAGGGTTCTCCTGTCTTGCACTGACCATATTTCTGAATTCACCTGGGCTTAGCCAGTTAAGCAAGTTCTAATTTCGGGTATTTTTTGCCCCTTTAAGATGCACCTGTCGATTAGACGCACCCACTAAAAAGTAGTGATAACCTCTCACAAGCCAACTCTGGATAATAGCATTTCCACTTTAACCCACCATAGCTGATAATTGTTTAGCTTGGCCGCTGAGCGTTTAAGCTCTGAGCTGCTGGCCATTCTTCCTCCTTTATATAATGTAACAGTCTTACCTTTATAAAGGACATGTCTCTTGAAAGCTTCTTTATGGGGATCTCTGCACCAGACACGCTATCTCATGTTCTGGGCTTTGTCCTGCCTAGGTCGCACTTGGGCACTGGGCTTTATCCCGTCGCCATGGCTTCATTCGGACACTGGGCCCATAACCTGTTGCAGAGTGTGAGTGCTGGGTGCAGTGGAGTCAAATCAAGATAGACATTTGTGGTGTAACAGGAACTGACTTTACTGGAACATGCGTGCAGTAAGAGAAGGTCACCTTACATGGTGGTTAACACAGACAGGAAAAAAAGTCATAGAGCTGAATATACATGAAATAACAACACATCAGAAAAAATGCATAGGGAAACTACTGTTAAGCATTGGTAACAGTGACATCTAGTCACCTAACTGTAAACTGCATTAAATCTAGCAAAAGTCACCCCAGCAATAAACTAAGCTAGAAGTTGTTGTATCTCCAGCATGCACACCCTGGGCTATTTACACTGAAAATGAAAGAATACCCTTAAAGTTGAAAAAATCCTGGGTTTTGGTCCTTGCCCATGCCCCACTGTGTGAAACCCCCCAGTTCGCCCGAACAAACTCGCCTCTTCCTGGTCCTACAATGCATGCACGGTCGCTTGTCCGATTAGTGTGCTCGGATCCACTTAAGCCCCTTCATCCAGGTGCTTGTCTAATGCGAGCGAATCCAAGCGTGCTGGCAGCCGCCGCATCCACCGCTACTCTTTAACAGGGAGCATGCCTGCGCCGCCCATTCACAAAGGAAAGCCGGGAATGCGGCTGCTGCTCACACATGCACCGTTGGACTGGGAACAAAGGTGAGTTTTTGGGCAACCTGGTGGGGTTTCGCGCAGCGGAGCACTTTCAATCGGGGTGCCCTGGGGGGGAGGGGGTTTGGGGGAGTGAGTATACCTGCTCTGGAGTCTCATAGACTCCAGGGCGGGTTTTTGTCCTCTTTCAAGCGGTCCAATTTTTTCAGAAAATGGTCATTGAATGCTATAGTGATATACAGTTGTTGAGGGCATTCAGATTGGTGGAGGTAAAGTCAAACTAGGGTTTGTGTGGGCATATGCATTAGGGGCTCCAACAATCTTAATGCACCCCTCTCAACGACTGTCACTATAGTGTCCAACACCCTACAGAATAGGTGTTGGACCTCCTAATGTAAGTAAGTACAGGGTTTGCTGTCTGCCTGGTGCCATGGTTCGGCATGTGGTGGAAAGGGTGGATATATTACTTAGGGGGGCTGTGGATGAGCCAGCTGTCGTGGTACATGCGGGAAACAATGACAGAATTTATGGGAGATGGAGGATCTTTAAGAACACATTTAAGGAACAAGGCATCAAGTTGAAGGAAAGGCTAACTGCCCCCTCCAATACCTGCAACCCCAATGGGCTGGGGGGTGCGGATGTGCCCGCTGCCCAAAAGCATTCACCCATCCACAGCAATCCTGGAAGAGGACAGGGCCTCTGAGCCCCTATGCCTGGTGCCTAGGCTAGTTGGCTCGGGGGGAGGCACCAGGCATAGGGGCTGGTAACCCAGGGCTCAGAGGCCCTGCCTTCTTCCAAATGGCACTTTCGTTGAAAAAAAACATGGAAATAATGACACTGTTTTACATTTTGCAGATGACACCAAGATATGTCATGCACTTGGGATGTAATAAACTGCAGGCCACAAATGCCCTTGGGGGAGTAAACTTGTTGAGATAGATCTGGGGGTACTGCTAGACCACAGGCTAAATAACGCTATGCAATGTCACAGGATAGGGGTATAATATCGCCTCTTTACAAGGCACTGGTGCCCCCTCATCTGGAATAGGCTTTCCAGTTCTGGACACCAGTTCATAGAATGGTTGCCTTGATTTTGGAAAGGGTGCAGAGGGGAGACACCAAACTGCCTGGAATTTCAAAGAAATGGGATGCCCTACTGTGTGACACCCCCCCCCCCCCCCCCGGGCACCCAGAAAACCTTTCCCTGGTCCAGCGGCGCAAGCTGCTGGCTTTCCTCCAGAGCTGCCTGCTGTGACTACATCATTCAACTGGCGGCTCTCAGTTCCAGCCATTCAGATCCACATTCGACGGGGATGAGAGCCCCCTGCTGAATGACATAGTCACAGCAGGCAGCGCTAATGCTTGAACCGTATTAAGTAATACATTAGATTAATATCCCTGCTTTTCTTTACTTTGAACAGCTGAAAGCATTCGAAAAGGAAAGGCAGAGCGAGAAGAGAATTCCAGAGTCAGATCTGGTAGAATATCTGTTACAAAAACTGCGGCCCAAAGTGTCAGAAGAGAGAAACCGGTATGATTAATATTGGTCTTAATATTGGTGCAAAAATCATGATCCTTTGGTGTTGAAGATGAGAAAGTTTGTCATTTGCAGCTAATTAAACCAGACCTTAAAAGAAACCTCCCCGGTTCAATTCAAATGAACATAAAAATTAGTTTATCATTTTGTAACTTCTGCCGTGGTCAGTTTTCCCCCTAATTGGTGTTCTGTGGACCTGCCAGTAGCCTGCAAAGAGAAATTGCTGCTGGGTTTCCTGCCACTGTGTATTGTGGGTTATGCCTATTAAATCCAGGAAGCAGCATGCTGGTAAAGGAAGCCTCACTAGAGCTCCACTAGTGGCCCTTGTCTGTGACCAGGAACAGGTGTTTCAGCTTTGACTTGGATGCAGAAACAAATGTAAGTGCTAACAATGATTCATCATGAAAGAAACGCCAAAGGAGAAAACAATCACGCTGTGTGGAGTGATTCAAACTAATATTCTCAATCCACCAAATATGCTCTACTTACAATAAAAGTCTGAGCAAAAATGAATTGATTCAGATCTCAAAATTCATTGGATATTACCATTCACTTTAAAGTTCATAAAAGGCGCATGCATCTATGTTTCCAGGTACACTTTAATCGGTTAAGCTTTCACCCAGTGTCTTCAAACACTTAAAGGAGCATCAAACCTAAAAATTTGCATTAAAAAAGATAAATAATTAAATAGCCACACAATAGCTACTTACGTGTATAAATAATGTGGTAATAGAAATGAAAAAATGTATGCCTTACTTTTAAATTGTAAACTGAAAATGTCTTAGTCCATTTGCTGATTGAAGGGATCTGCTGGGCTTTATTCAGTGAGGTGATAGAGAGCCGCCACATTTAGCCCACTGATCTAGCAACAGCTGCAGTAAACTTGTTCCAGCTTTTTTCACAGACAGGCATTGTACGCGGCAGTAACAGCTGTGTGTGTGTGAGGTGCTGCTTCTTTGATGGGACCACCAGGTGACTCAATAAATATATAAAATCTCTACAAAATAAACTGACTGAAAAATAATCTAATTTGAATGACTATGCATAGGCTGGACGTGCAGGGATGCTGCCGCTCCGGGTCATCGTTAACAGCGCTGATTAGATAAGAGCTTGTGCATGCCGCATGGGACAGGGAAAGGTACATTTTGACAGGTGAACTGGGGGGTTCACACAGGACAAAAAAAAAGTGGGGATAGTGAAAATCCTGGGTTTTCTTCTTCTTGAAACACACAAAGCTGAAGAGGAAATGGGAAATGGAAAGATACTGCAGGAAAGGTACTGCGTGGTGGTCCCTTGTGGACAAATCGCTACTCTGAGCGAGATGCACTGCTGAGGCCTCAGTGCTGAGAGACAGGCACTCAGTGATTCTGGCTGCGAATCGCTGGCAGTGATCCCTCTTCTGGTTGCGGTGTTGTGAGTCCCTATTTTTTGCCTTGTTCGGCTATTAGGCTTAGGCTGTTAGCGTCTAGTAGCTTTATTGAATATTACTATTCTGAATCACCATAATGGAGGCATCAGGGGATAGTGAGCCGGGCGCACCATTTGGGCAGGACAGGCTCTGCCCCTTGTGCAGAAGGAATCCTCTGATGATTGTTCATCTTGCAGTTGGCTGCATAAGATTGTTACTCACTCTCTCTCAGAAATTGGCAGCAGAGCGGGGCCACCTAGACTGTTGGCTGCTGCAGGACCCCATTCCTGCCTCCTAGCCCTTGGCTGCTTCAGGGATCTGTGACGGTAGGGTGAACGCCGGGGTCTGTGGCGTTCGGCAGAGCACATGCTCTGGGCCGCAGACCTTCTTATTAAAAGGTAGTCGGCCACAGGCTTATGGTAAGCCTAATGGGGAACCACTTATATATATTTTTTTTATGTATGTCCCTCCCTGCCCACTTCTTTATTACTGTGTGTGTTCTGCATGTGTTTGGTCGACTGGAGCATTGAGAGCTCCTCACTGGCTGCATAGTGAGGAGCGGTCTCCACTCTCCTTATCTTACCTCCCTGTGTTCCCCCGTCGGTTCGGCCAGGGCGCGCACCTCTTGCAGGCAGTCGCGCCCCGCAGACCTCCTCCGGTGACGCCCCCCCCCCCCCCCGAGGAGCCTTCTAGAAATCGCTCCTCTGAGCGAGACGCCCTGCTGAGGCCTTGGTGCTGAGAGACAGGCACTCAGTGATTCTGGCTGCGGATCGCTGGCAGTGATCCCTCTTCTGGTTGCGGTGTCGTGAGTCCCTATTATTTGCCTTGTTGTTTGCATGTATGCCCCATGTCTTCTATGTTAAGGTATTACATGGGGTCTCTCTCCCCGTCCCAATTATTAATTAGAGGAATCGGCTATTAGGCTTAGGCCGTTAGCATCTAGTAGCTTTATTGAATATTACTATTCTGAATCACCATAATGAAGGCATCAGGGGATAGTGAGCTGGGCGCACCATTTGGGCAGGACAGGCTCTGCCCCTTGTGCAGAAGGAATCCTCTGGGTGGATTCAGCACTATTTGTCCCACTTGCGCCAGAGGCATTGATTTGGACCATGAGCGGGCGGTCGCTCCTGACCCTAGCCCTGCATTACCATCAGCCTCTCCGGACCCTCCGCTGCTGCAGTCAGCCCCTAGCGAAGGGGGAGCCAGCAAGGGGTCTCATACTGATTTTGCGCACAAGCTGGCTAGTCTCAAGAAGCAGATCTCGTTGACAGCCCCTAGGAAGGCCTCGAGTAAGAAGCGGCATCTGGAGCCGATTTACTCGGATGATGATTTCTATGATTTCTTGGGGTCTGCGGAGGAGTTGCCAGATGATTCACTCTCAACGGCGGAGCTTTCCGCTGGTGACGACAGCATCTCTGGTTGCTCGGAGAGTTTGCTCTCTTCCGTGTTTGATACCCTACACATTGTTCCTCCCAGAGCGGCTAAGAGGAAGCAGGGTGATTTATTCCGGCCTGAGAGGCAAAGACGGGTCTTTCCTGAGCAGCCTCATTTTTCTAACCAGATACTTAAGGAATGGGAAAGGCCCAACAAATTACCGTCGGTCCCTAAGGGCCTGGATAGGCAGTACCCTTTCCCTGTTGAATTGGTTTGTCTATGGTGTCACCCTCCCGAGGTGGACCCTCTGGTGTCAGGCTTGTCCAATACCACTGTTATGCCATCACCTGACAATGCTTCATTACGTGACCCTGCAGACAAGCGCATGGATCAGCTGGTCTGCCATGCGTTCAGCTTTGCGGGTGCTCTCTTCCGCCCAGCGTGTGCCTCAGCGGTCGTTTCACTAGCCAACAGGAGAAAGGTGGGACACCTTGCAACTAGGGCTAAGGCTCGCAAGCGGGCGGAGGAGTATAAGAAACTCAAGGCCTACTTGGACGTCATTGGTTTTGTTGTTACTGCAATGGATGATGTGGTCAGGCTTGGGTCCAGAATTTCGGCCTTGCTTGTTGCTTTTTGCCGCTCGCTCTGGCTGAAGCAGTGGTCGGCTGATGCGGCTGCCAAGAAGTCCCTCACAAGTCTACCCTTTGTGGGAAGCCGGCTGTTTGGGGAGCACCTGGATCTCTTAGTCAAGGATGGTAAGCTCCCTCAGAGAAGAAGGCCTGCTCGGTCCTTTCGGAACCCTCTTCCTACCGGTCCTTTCGGGGAGGAAGAGGATCTTCATTTCCAGGTGCCCGCAGAGATAACTGGGGCAGAGGTAGTTCCCGCAGCGAGCCCAACTCCTCCTGGGGAGCTAAGCCCAAACCCCCAGCCAGGCCTACTAAATCATGAGAGGGCGCCCTCACCCATGCGGGTGGGGCGACGGCTTCTGTTGTTTGCTCAGATCTGGAGGCGTCACATCTCGGATCGGTGGATTCAGGAGGTGGTGTCCTCCGGTTACAAGATAGAGTTGGCAGCCAGGCCTCCCACAAAATTCCTCCGTTCAAGGATATCCTGAAACCCGCTAAAAGCTCAGGCTTTGAAAACAGGTGTTCAACACCTCCTGCGGATAGGTGTGATTTGCCCTGTGCCCCGACAGGAACAGGGTTAGGGGTTCTACTCCAACCTGTTCACGGTTCCCAAGAAGGACGGAACGCTACAGCCGATCTTGGACCTGAAGGGTCTAAACAGGTTTGTAAGAGTCAGACATTTCCGCATGGAAACGTTGCGGTCGGCGTTGAGATCGCCTCGGCCTGGCTACTTTATAACCACGGTGGACATCAGGGACGCCTATCTGCGCATCCCGATTTTCCAAGGACATCAGAAGTTCTTGAGGTTTGCACTGGAGGATCAACATTACCAGTTTGTAGCACTCCCATTCGGCATATTCTCAGCTCCCCCGTGTGTTCACCAAGGTGCTGGCGGGCATCATGGCTATCCTGAGGAGTCAGGGTATTCGTGTGTTACCCTATCTGGACGATTCGCTGATTTCGGCCCCGTCCCTTCAGGAGGCCGAGAACGATACTCGGACGGTGCTGTCAACCCTGAAAGCCTTGGGTTGGGTAATCAATTACCCCAAGTCGTTTATCACGCCTTCAACAGTGAGATCCTTCCTGGGAATGACGATAGACACCACTCAGGTCAAAGTTTTTCTGCCACAGCAGAAGGTTTTGGGCAGACGCAGCTGCAGGCCTTGCTGTCCTGTCAACAGCCGTCGGTACGTCTGGGGATGAGCTTGGTGGGCCTAATGGTGTCACGCTTCAAGGCATTGCCTTTCTCCCAATTTCACATGAGACCTCTACAATTGAATCTGCTGACCAGCTGGAATCGGACGCAGGAATCTCTGGAACAAGGTTTTTCGCTGTTCCCCCTGGCCAGACAGTCCCTCTTGTGATGGTTGGACTCCCGGAACCTGCTGGTGGGCAAGTACTTTCTGACTCCCCATTGGGAGATAGCTACCACGGATGCCAGTCTGGGGATGCGTTTGGCAGACCCAGAAGATCCTGGGTCAGTGGGGTCCGCAGGAGCACCGGTTACCCATAAATCTCTTGGAGTTCAGAGCAATCCGGTTGGTCCTGTCGCGTTTGACTCCCCATTTAAGAGGCCATGCGATCCAGGTCCGCTCGGACAATCAGACAGCTGTGGCCTACATCAACCACCAGGGCGGGACTCGGAGCAAGAGATCCCTCAAGGAGGTAAGCCGGATTCTGACTTGGGCAGAGGAGAATGTTCCCTGCATCTCGGCGGTTTACATCCCCGGGGTGGAAAACCAGGAGGCAGACTCCCTGAGCAGGAGTTCCTTGCTCCTGGGGGAATGGTCCCTCAGCAGCTAGACTTTTCAGGCTCTTTGCCTTCGCTGGGGTCAACCAGACCTGGACCTGTTTGCGTCCAGACACAATCACAAGCTTCCAAGGTTCGTCTCTCGAGAGAGAGAGATCCTCTGGCCATAGCAACAGACGCTCTGGCGATCCCTTGGATGGAGTTCAAATTTCTGTATGCATTCCCTCCACTTCCGCTCCTGGGCAGAGTGCTGCGCAAGATAGTCCAGGAGGGTGTGCCAACCATCCTGGTGGCTCCTCGCTGGCTGAGAAGGAGTTGGTTTGCGGACATAGCTCAGATGTTAATAGATCGCTACATCATGCCCGACAACCCAGGTCTTCTCACACAGGGGTCGCTGCGGCACCCCAATTTACGGACGCTGACTTTGACGGCCCGGCTATTGAAACCTCAATCCTGACGGAGAAAGGGTTATCGGCCTCGATTGTTTATACAATGATTTAGGCACGGAAAAAATCTTCTTCCATGATATACTACAGAGTTTGGCGGGCCTATATCGCTTTGTGCAAGGCCAAGAGCCTTCCTTGCCGAAAGTTTTCTATTTCTAGGATTCTGGAGTTTTTACAACACGGTTTAACCCTTCTAGTGCCAGCTACATGACTCTCACGTAGCTGCCTCTCCAACCGTTAAGTGCCAGCTACGTGAGAGTCACGTAGCTGACTTTAGAGCCCCATAAAAAAAAAAGTAAAAAAGATACAGAGTTACCTGACCCCTCATTTGAAAGTACCAGCGATTCTGTACAATAATCAAGTAGTAGATTTTCGCCCCCGGGCTTCTGATCTTCAGGAGGGGGCCTGGAATAGGTCCCCCCCCCCCCCCCCCCCCGCCGGCGCCGACATCTGAAAAAAAAAAAAAAAAGTACCGTATTTGCCGGCGTATAAGACGACCCCCCAACATTTCCACTCAAAATATAGAATTTGTTATATACTCGTCGTATAAGACTACTCCTTCTTCCGCACACCTTCCACACACCAAATAGGGAGTGGGATAGGGAGTGGGGGTGGCGAGAGTAACCCCTGCGGAGGATGCATAGCTGCATAGCTGGGACCTGCAAGCAACTCCCTGACCAGTGGTCTACAGCATCATGGCGGACGCTTCCCTCTGGCCATGCCAGAGCCGAGCCACAAGAAAATATCCTCCACTCATTAATAATAAACAGGCACAGGAAGAGGCGGCCATGCCCTCAACCCACAAACATACCCACATGTTGCTCCATCGTCACATCCTCACTACTGACGGTGACAATGCGGGGACGGCAGGCGCCGCTGCGCACCTTAGAGAGAACAGTGCCATGCACCATACCCCCCAACTTTTGAAAGTCGTAAAGAGGGACACAAGAAGCCACGCCCAGCCATGCCCCCAGCTACACCCTTAAATGGAAACGCCACCTAAGAACATACCTCCCAATTTTTCAAGGTGAAAATGAGGGACATTTGTTAAATTAGGCCATGCCCCCTCATTGGGGGATGGATAGGTTAAAACAATAGTAACACTTTGAATAGACAAATTAATCATTTATTGCTGCAGATCTGCATGTTACACCCCAAAGAGGGACAAATGAGAACGAGGGACAGGGGGACACAGACTCCAAAGAGGGCCAGTCCCTCCAAATCAGTTAAAACAATAGAAACACTTTGAATAGACAAATGAATCGTTTATTGCTGCAGATCTGCATGTTACACCCCAAAGAGGGACAAATAAGAACGAGGGACAGGGGGACACAGACTCCAAAGAGGGACAGTCCCTCCAAATCAGGGACACTTGGCAGGTATGTCATTAGTGTGTCCATGATGTAGGGGGAGGGGGCAGCAAGTTCAGCCCGGACCCAGCCAATACAGTGGAGAACAAAATCCAACAGGGGTGGGAGAGAGGGGAACAGGGAGTCACAATGGCAAGTGAATGACAGCATGTGGGGAGGGCTGGAGTTTGCTGTACTCACACAATGTGATTCTGGTAACGAGCTCTGTGCTGTGCCTCCTCATGTCACTGCACCTCACACCGATGTAGGGAGGGGAGGGGGAGAGAGGTGGGAACCTGTCACGTTGTGTGCTCTCTATACCGGCACCAGCAGCATTCATTACAGTAGCTTCCTGACTACACACAAACACTCACCACGCCGATGCTTGAACTTCGTGCTCATCTCTTCCCATCCCTGTCACATGACTAGCTTGTCACAACAGGGGAGCGACTGAGAGGGAGCTGATATACAGAAGCAGGAACTGCTCTTAATTCATCATGCTTATATGGCTTCTCCCGGCCCTACTCCCTCTATTTAGTTGGTTAACTTGTGAGGCCTAGATTTTAATTACTCCCACTTCCCTAGCTGGTTATTGGGGCATCCCGGGTTGCATTTATAGCGTCAATCCCTATCGGCCTATTGTGCCGCTATAATCACCATATGGAGGCGTCTCAGGATAATGTGCTCGGGGTTCCTTCGGGACAAGCCCGTTTGTGTGTAGCTTGTGGGGTGTCCCCTATTAGCGCTGACAATGCGCGGGCCTGTGTACCTTGTGCCGAGCAGGTGCTTGCGCTGCAATCTGGCCTTCCAGTGGCTGGGCCTGCGCCTCGTTTCACTTCGCCTACTCCCCCAAGCTTAAATCTCACTCCCTCTGAGTTGCATACCAGTGGGGATTCTCAGCCTGATGTGTCTTCTAGACTGGCTAGTGTTGAGAAGTTAATTGCTAATACCTTGGCGCGTAAGGCCTCTGCAAAAAAGCGACACTTAACGCCTGATGTCACTCTTTTTCCTATGGAAGCTGATAAGTTTTTGGAACTGTCTGGCTATACCCCTTTGGAGGAAGGGGAGCTATTCTCCGACTCGGGGTCATCTGATGAGAGGCCCAGGGGTCATGACGTTTCTGGCTCTGACCCCTGGGCCCCGGATGATACTGATAGACTGTTGGCTCAGATTTTTGAGGTTCTGTCTATCTCTCCCCCTGTTGCGGCCCCCAGGCAAAGGGGGGGAACTTTTTCATACTGCTAAGTCACGCTTGGAATTTCCTGAGCAAGCACATTTCAATAAACTTGTGCTCAAGGAATGGGAGCGTCCCAGTAGACTTCCTGGTGTAAGAGTTGGGATAGGAAGTATCCCTTTCCTGCTGATGTGGTGAAGTGTTGGTCATCCCCTTCCGAAGTGGATGCCCCGGTCCTAGGGTTATCTAACACCTCTGTCATGCACTCCCCTGACTCTACTACCCTGTGGGATGCTGAGGACCGGCGCATTGATCAGCTGGCGTCCCATGCCTTTGCCTGTGTGGGGACGGCGCTGCGCCCGGTCTGTGCCTCTGCCATTACGGCTGTGGCTATTAGGACCCTGCTCAGAAGTATCCTTGATGGTGCCCCTGATGATGTGTCTAGTGAGGAGTTTAATGCACTTTCGCATTGTCATGTTTTTGTGACTTATGTCCTCTCTGCCTTGGATGACACCATTAGAATGTGTGGTAGAACCTCTGCCCTTGTGGTGGCTATACGCCGCTCGGCTTGGCTGCACCAGTGGGCTGCTGACAACACTGCCAAGAAGGCCCTCACTGGTTTTCCCTTCAAAGGACTACGCCTGTTTGGGGACCGCCTGGACCTATTTGCTAAGGGAGGCAGGTTACCCCAGCTCAGGCAGCAGTCTCGGCCCTTTCGGGGTCAGGGCTCCTTTTCCTCCCCCTACCGTGGTGCTAGACAAGGGAGGGGGGTTTCCTTTACTGGGGCCCGAGGAGACTTCTGGGGTAGGGGCAGAGGACAGGGACGCCCTGGCTCCTCCTGGGGCTCCAAGCTTGAGTCCTCTCCCAAGCCCCCTCAGGCATGATGGGGTCGCCCTCACCCATCCGGGTGGGGGGACGGCTTCAGCACTTTGCTCACGTCTGGAGGCTTCATGTCTCAGACCGGTGGATTCAGGAGGTAGTGTCCTCCGGTTACAAGATAGAGTTTGCGGTCCCCCCCCCCCCCCAAGGTTCATCAGATCCCGGATTCCTCAGGACCCTGTGTCAGCTCAGGATCTAGTGCAGGCAGTGCAAAGCCTTCTGGAGCTGGGGGTCATCTGCAAGGTCCCTTTAAGGTGCAGGCGCTTTCGCATGGGAACTCTGCGCTCTGCCCTGCGCCCAGGGGATTTCATGACGTCTGTGGACATCAAAGATGCTTACCTTCATATTCCTGTATTTCCAGGTCATCAAAGGTTCCTCAGGTTCGCTCTGGAGGATCAACACTACCAATTTGTGGCATTGCCCTTTGGTCTCACTTCAGCTCCCAGGGTGTTCACCAAGGTGCTGACAGGAGTGATGTCTCTGCTCAGGTTTCAGGGCATCCGCGTGCTGCCCTACCTGGACGACATTCTCATCACTTCCCAGTCCCTACATCAGGCAGAGTTGGATACTCAGCTGGTGGTGTCCACCCTGGAGTCATTTGGCTGGGTGATCAACCACCCCAAGTCTTCTCTGTCTCCCTCCTTGGTGACTTCATTCCTGGGAATGAATCTGGATACAGTTCAGGCAAGGATTTTTCTTCCTCAGCAGAAGGTGGACAGTCTGATTCCGCAGGTCCAGTTCCTGCTATCTTGTCATCATCCCTCCATCAGGCAGGGAATGCAGCTGATGGGCCTGATGGTGGCGTGCTTCGAGGCTGTCCCTTAAGTTCCACTTGAGGCCTCTGCAACTCCACCTCTTGTCAGTATGGGACAAGGACCCTGCATCCCTGGACCGGGTCTTTGCGCTTTCCCCCCTGGTCAGGCGGTCCCTCTCGTGGTGGCTGGACTCCAGGAACCTGTTGGGGGGCAGATCCTTTCTTACCCCCTCCTGGGAGACTGTCACCACGGATGCCAGTCTGTCAGGTTGGGGGGGTTTCTGGAAGTCCCTGCAGTTCCAGGGGAGGTGGGGCCCTCAGGAGGCCCACACACCTATCAACGTCTTGGAGCTGCGGGCGATCAGGTTAGTTCTGGCTCAGTTGACGTCTTGGAGCTGCGGGCGATCAGGTTAGTTCTGGCTCAGTTGACTCATCACCTGCCTGTTCAGGTGCGCTCGGACAACCAGACGGCAGTTGCCTACATCAATCATCAGGGAGGGACCCGGAGCAAGAGGGCCCTCCAGGAAGTGTCTCTGATCCTGACCTGGGCGGAGGCCAATGTTCCCTGCATATCAGCGGTGTACATTCCGGGGGTGGAAAATCTGCTGGCAGACTCTCTGAGCAGGGAGACCTCTTGCCACGTACTGTATACTCATAATACCAATTCTACAGGTGAGTAATCACAGAATTGTATTTTTTTTCATTAGGGGATTAAATACTATACTATTTCTGTATATTATTTTCACCCCGCTATTTACTCCATTAGACTGTGAAAATTTGTCCAGCCACCATGCTGTTTTCAGTGGTTTTAACTTTCATTTTGCATTTATTTGACAAATAATATATATATTTTTGATACACTAGAATCTGTTTACCTTTATTGGGGTGTATAGGGAATTTTCCCTGTGTATTTGTTACCTAAAGCAGGTATGAACTTATACCGAAGGGCATAAGGGCTGGTAAACCCGCAGGGCCAGGGGCCATCTGAATGGCTTCTGAGTTGCGGGTTACGAGCTTGAGTTGGCTCATTGGGGGTTACACACTTTTTTTTTTTTTATTAATGATATAGTAAAAAAATAAAAAGCCATTACCAGATAAAATTTCTGTTTCCCCTAATGGGCATGCACATCACCCACAAGTCGTAAATTAATAATGAAGATGTCTGTGTGCTTCACATACACAGAACAAAAATAATTGATAAATACTAAAATCCTCTTTTTCACGTACCTTTAAGTGAATACATTTGATAGCTCTGGCACTTCACACTATTTTGTATATTTGTTTAAGCATGCTTTTTTACCCCTGTACAAGTCACTGGACAGACCTCATATGGAGTACTGTGTGTAGTTCTGGGCACCTGTGCGTAAAAATGGCATAACAGAACTGGAGCGCATTCAAAGGAGGGCAACTAAGTTAATAAAAGGAGTGCAGGGACTAGAGTACCCTGAAAGATTGTCAAAGTTATGTTTCTTTAGTTTGGAAAAGAGACACCTGAAGGGGTGATATAATAAATATGTATAAATATATCCTGGGCCCATACAAAGATTTGTCCCACAATCTATTTATTCCCCGGGGCAGAACCATAACCTGAGGGTATCCACTAAAGGGAAAGGTGCTTTCTCCACCGACATAGGAGGGGATTCTTCCCTGTAAGAGCAGTAAGACTATGGAACTTGCTGCCAGAGGCCTCAATCCTTGTGTCTTACAGTATGCATGTATTTACAATATGTATATTTTGCGACAATAAGGTCGATTCATAGCCTCTCTTAAATGCACTTACGCATTAAAATGTGTGCTAATGTGTATTATATACATATTTTCTGGCCTATTTTCGAGATTCTAGTGTGTTACTTAGGACATATTTGTGTTTGCATAAGTTCGTCATGCCAATGTCTTTTTTACGCTCCAATTACATGCTAATTTTCCTGGCGGGAGTGCAGTGGCGTCGTGCAATGGAACGTTTGTTGATGTAGTCCTGGTAGAGTACGTGTGCCTGCAGCATCGGGGCCTGCTTTGCATGTGCCTGACGGAGCTTCGATTGCGTCGGTCACGTGTGGATGTTGATTGCATGCATGATGTTGAGCTAATCAAGCTAACCCGACTTAACCATGTTTCCCTTGAGAAACTGTATTGTGAGCTGCGGCCATGTTTGGCCCCCGACACAAGCAAGTGGCATGCAATTGCAGACATGACCAAATTGGTTGGCTGCCTTCAATTTTTGGCAAACGGCTCATTCCAGAGGCTGGGCGCCCTCTCTGTGGGCATGTCCCATCCTAGGCTCTGCCGCACCTTTAAAAATTGATGGCATGACTACCTTGGTGGACAATTATATATGTTTCCCTGACACCATGGTAGCTTGGAATGCGCTTAAGCTGGGCTTTTACAAGCTGATATTCGTCATGCGCCATACGTCATTGGTGCGATCAACTGTACGCATGTGGCGCAGGTGCCACCGGTTGCAGATAAATATCTTTTTAGGTATGTGTTGGTTTCCCTTTGCATCCTTAATTCCATGCTTTTCTGTGACATCTATGTTTAGTCTAGCTTCCCCATATTTAGTATGTGTTGGCCCTTGCATTGTATTGTCTCCTGTACAGTGGACCTCAATCTCCCCTTTTAGCTAGTTGCCCCTTGTTCCCTGTAGCTGCTTCACTCCAAAGTAAGCCAATATTAATGAGCAGTTCATTTTCCTTTTGCTCACACAAGTTATGGGCTCCCACATTACACACTATGCAAAGTCCCTTTTTCTTACTCACTCAAAGAAGGCAGTCTTACCAGTAGTTGTTGCTTTCTGCTCAGCATCTGTTCTGTGAGTGTAGATGTGCTTGAATGCTGCTCTGCTCTTGACCTGTGTGCTTTGTGTCTTTTGTGCAGGAACCATAAGATGGCCATTCCATCAATGTGCAGTGTGTGTGCCAACATACTGTGCAATTCCAGCCTGTATGCGCCATTTGTCTGGCAAGCGGCTACATGTTCAGTGTTGTCATTATGAGTTCTTGCAGCTGTTGGTCATGCTGGAGCTGTGGATCCAGCTGCTGCTGCAGTGGGAGTGGTGGAGGGAGCTGCTGCTGCAGATGAATTTGTGGATCCTTCTGCTGCTGCAGAGGGAGTGGTGGAGGCAGATGCTGCTGCAGATGGATTTGTTGATCCAGCTGCTGCTGTAGTGGCATCTGTTGGGGCAGCTGCTGTGGCAGCTGTTGAGGCAGATGCTGCGGGATTAGTAGCTGTTGAGGCAGATGTGTCTGAGGGTGCTGGGGAGGCAACTGCTGCTGCAGAGAGTGCTGATGCTGTTGTGGAGGCAGATTCTGTGGATCGTCCTCCTCGAGATCCTGTATGGCAGCCAGTAGCAGGGGTGTTTGTAGGACCAGACAAATAAGTTAGCTCTCTGCTGTTTGATACACACACCCAGTATACAAAAATAGGCCTGCATGAAGATCCAGGGTTTTCCACTTTTGGCACATCACACTTACCAGATCCAAGCCTTCCAGTTCTTGATGACGTTGTCCTTGCTGACGTAGCCACAGTACTTGTGTGTTCCTCTGATTGGGTGTCCATGTTTGTTTGCTGGGTCTTTCCTGCAATGTGAATAGGGCATAAGCTAGGTAAGGTACTATACTTTGTGTGGCTAAGCAATTGCTACCCCATCTGGTTCCATGTTGTACAAGTAAGCAAGGTGTAGCAAATACACAAGGTCAGTACTTGGCTTTGAGGTGGCATGTGGCACTATTCCAAGATTCTCCTGGTTGTCCAACCTGTGTCATGGCCCAGGCTGAACATTTAGGCTGTGCTGGCATCCTGAATTGGGCACTAAAATGAGGCCGACATCAAACTTGACACAACAACCAAAACAAGGCCACAGCATACCACTTCCAGCAGCGGCAAGTCGATGGTCCCCGGCAAGTCCTGGGGTGTTGCTGGGTTCAACAGGCCATACCCCATTTCTTCTTCAGCTGTAAATTCCAGATTGCGGGGTATTCCGTCTCTTGTTTGCAAGCTGAAAAGCCCACATCAAGAGCACCAATAGCACACACTTTTACTTTTTTTGTCTTCTTCTGTTGATTTTTTTTCCCTCACTGCATATTTCAGGTCTGCAAACTTCTTTTAGACTTGATCCACATTCTTTAGTTCTGAGTCGGCACTACTAACCTGCCTGGTAATGGTGTGCCACAGGTCGGACTTGACAGCTTTGTGTGTGGCTCGAGACCTGCATCCATAGAGCTGATCAAAATGGTCAGTCACTACAGACTCATCAATGATGATGACACGCAGATATGACTTCCTGCCCAATTCCTGTAAGAGGACATTGGCACTCCAAGTGGTGGCCAAGTTAGAGGCGGATACCAGCTACACGTTCACCCAGGTCATGCAACATTGGTCTGACCTGAAAAGGAAGGAAAAGTAAGCCTTGGGTGAGGAGATTTTTCTCACCCGCACTTCCCAAGTATTTGCTAAGCACTCACACCTACAACCGCATCAGGCAGGGCTGTGTGTAAAACAATGCACTTATCTTTTAGTGTCAGGCGAAGGATCAGGCTCAGCCTCAAAATATTTAAAAATACACAAAACAAAACACATTTTATATTTTATACATCTGAAACATTGTGGTGTCTTTTTTTTACTATGAATTATTGCAAGAGTAATGTGTAATGAATATACATGGGGGCATCCAAAACAAACATCAAGCAAGGAGAAGGAGCAACGCTGGAGAGAAGGATGGGTACAGGTAAGTACTTAGATGAAAAGACACTGGATGGGACATCACAAACAAACACCAAGCAAGGAGAAGGAGTGACACTGGAGAGAAGGATGGGTACAGGTAAGCACTTAGAAGCAAAAGACACTTGGCACAGCAATAAGAAGTACTAAAATGCAAGGGGCAGAACACTGGAGAATGAGATGCTCGTATACGCGTACAAGCCACGGTATGCGTACTAACCAGGGCCTGAACAAGCAAAAATGAAGGACAAAACAGCTAATTTCCGAAGTTAACTAGTAGGACTTTGCTAAACAGTCACACTTTTCGCAGCAAGGTACATTGAAAAACGCCCAAAAATGCTAGAGGACGAGACATTCGTGCCACACAAACAAAATCATCATCCATTGCGAATGCTGCGAGAGATGTATGTGCAAAGCACTTGCAGGCTTAGGCAACAACGAAGAAGCTACAATGCGGCCCCAATGTAGAGTCTAAATAATGCAAACGCATGTACAATTACATTTGATGAATGGCCTTACGCACTAAAACGAAATATAAGCTAGAGGGCTGTGAATCGCTCTTAATAATTAATAAATGTATTCATTCAAACTCATCTGCTTGTGGCATGATGACATCACTCAGAACTCAGAACTACTTGGTGCCCATAAACATGGGATACTTGCCAGTTCCAAGAAAGGCTGCATAATGTTTTCACATCCAAGGTTCGTGGTCTTGTGGTAAAGTGCTGATGTTTGTCGTGTTCCATGGGGTTTATAGGATTCTATAAAGTTTGCCTAGGGTGAATTTGCAACTACTGCACAGTGTCCTTACTATCCACCCACTGTCCATAGACTCTTCCAGGGCTGAGTCTATTGCTTAGAGGATGTCAACTGAGGTCTCATGCTTAGAGGATGTCAACTGATGTACAATCAGTCAGTCATAATGATTGGAGATCAACAGTAGTCGACCATTGGTGCTCGGGGTACGGCCCTCTTTGTTGACATTTAAATAGTTTGTGTGATCACGCTTTCTAATTATACCTACCCCTATGATCATCAAAAGTAGCCCTACTGGCACCTATGCATACTTCTAATGGCTACATTTTTGTAAAAAATCAAGTAATCCATTTCCAACACTAGCCTGCGTAATTAGCAATTACATAATTACATAGTCATAGATCAGCCAGTAGACGTTTGAGTAAACATGGTGATGCTTACTTAAAGTGGACCAAAACCCAGCTGGATATTCCCGGGCCGATCCATTCCCTCCCATCATCCAAAATCGGGATGCCCCTCTGCATGAACCCCCCCCCAGGATGCCCGCTGCATTTACCTTAATCCCGGTCCAACGGTGCATGGGCGGGCTGTAGGCACATCCCCACTATCCCTCTAGCAGGGCGTGCTCCCTGTTAGAGGGAAGCGCGAGATAAGGGCGCTTGGAGCCGATGAGCTAAGACGCGCATAGCTCAGCGGCTCCGAGCTCGCTGATTGGACGAGCGCCCGCGCATGCGCCATAGGACCGCAGTGAGGTGAGTTGATGCGGGCGATCTGAGGGGTTTCACATAGCGGGTGCCCTGGGGGGAGTGGACCAAAACCCAGGATAGTCAAAATCCTGGATTTTGGTCCACTTTAAGTTTCCCTCCTACCTCCACCACCTGGAAAACATTTTTTTTTAATTTGGTGCACAGGGATGCAGTTGTGTCAGGGTGCATCCCCCATCCTGCAAGCCCGAAAATCTGGACCCAAATATTTACCCATTCCAGGACTGGTTTAATTAGCTTAATCCCTTCCACTCACAAAACTGAGAACCCGGACTCAGAATATATGAATTTTCCAGGACTGAATCATCAGTGGCCAGTCCCTAGCCCACATGACTGCCAGAAGCCAGCTGGCCCGTAGAATGCCGCAACTGGCAGCCTGTGGTCACGTGGGTCTGGAGCACGGAATTAGTAAGTTACGGGGTCCCAGTTCTTGAGCTTGTGGGTGATGCTCCCCTAGGCACGAGCAGGGATGCTGTCACAGTGTAAAGCAATCCCACGCTGTCGCTTTAAATGGCATAATGCTTGGCTGATATCGGCTAAGATCCAGTTTTGTTTTGTCAGATTTGACTGCCAATTTATAATAGTAAACCTTCTCATTAGGCAATTCTAAGTAATTTTTTTCTTTTATAGAGAAGTAATGGACAACTTGGCTGGACAGAATGTGAAGGGGTCCACCAGTTTGCATGGTACGTCACAAACTGCTTCACTGATTCTTAGATGTGCTATCATATGCCATTAGATGTATTTTTTATCTATTACACAATGTGCACTTCATACTGTGATTGTTCTTTAACATTTCTGTGGGCCCACAACAGTTCTTTATTCAGTACAGTAACAAATATTTTCAACAATAGGAAATATTGTAATATTGCATGTCTTATTTGTCAATTATTTATTGTATATTTCCAAGTATGAACATTTTGCAGAGGTCTACTACAGTAGCTAGCTCAATTTCATGCATCCTATGCATATACTGTATGTGTGTGGAGAGTTCCTGGTGCTGTTTTAATGTTTAGGATGGAACTCTACTTTAAACAGCATGACAAAGAACACCAAACACACACACACACACACACACACACACACACACACACACACACACACACACACACACACACACACACATATATATATATATATATATATCCTGAGAAAAACAGGAAAAATAGTCGCCACAAACATCTGATGGGACGAATTATGCTCATGTTATAATTACTACCTACATAAATGTAATACCACACAAGCTGATTATTTATATAATTCATGTTTATATTATTTGAGTACATTGATAATCAAAACATTTGAAAAATTATACAAGAAAATAATTTATCTGCTCAGGTACAGCTTACTGTGACCTGAGGGTGGTGTGTACCCCTGCCACTGATTATTAGGGCTGGTATGAAAATGGTGTATAAATATGCAAATCTAGAAATAAGAGGATTGGGCTTATCCTCATATTTTTCAACCTGTTTGTTTAAAAATGTCCAATATTTTATTAAAGTTCCACATAAAAAACTATATTATGTGGCTATATCAATAAAATCCATATAATAACAATTAATACTTCATTAGCTATGACATTTCATGCATTTCTTATCTGTTTTGGTTCCACTTTAGTGCTGAACGGACATGTTTCGCCCTCCACAGCTTTATCAGCTCCCTGCATACTTATAAAGTGCATGTAGGATGATGTCATGAGTGTGTTCATATATATAATATTTGATAAATATATATTTGCACACCTTTTATTTACAGTATAATGGTGGAGTACAAATTTGATCCACTCCCAAGGGGAAACTATGAGATATCTCTATAGCTTTTTCGACTGCTTTCATATCAGTGCTTATATATAGTCTCAAAATTACACATTTAACTCCTTATCATGATGTCCTATTAGTAAAGTAGGTATTATTTAATGTTATTGATGACATATTTGTAGTACTTGTCACCTTGCATTCTTGTACTTACCACCAATAGGTGGTTAGAATGGGAGTGCCTTGGTTTCCAGGGGAATCGTCTGCCGCTCAAGATGAATTAGCCGATGGTCAGGTAGTTGGTATCACTAGCAGGCACATCCAAAGGAGACCTAGCTTGCTTGAAAAGCAGGTGCACTAGATAGAAACCAGCCCGTGTTCTGTCCACGTCCAGAAATGTCCTCCCTTTATGCTGACGAGAGTATATGTGCTCCAAACACTGGAGCGCATCTGCATTATTTCCAGTCCCGGTAATGACGCCGTTCGCATTAGACTGGGTAGATTTGAAGAGCTCTTTACAGGTTGTCTATACCTGTTGGGCTCACACCTACAGATGACTCCATTTTGTTGGAGACCAATTGTGTTATAGATAAACATATTATTATAAATTCACAAGTTCTAGTGTTTATAGTTATTGTAATGGTCAATTTGTTTTTTATGTGAATGGCAAATGGACCAAAGTAATTACATAAATACAAAAATAAGGATGCACGTAAAGCTATAGAAAGGTAAAATATTACCATAGGATTCTATGAGGTAGATTTGAGACAATCCTGTGGAGTAGAGTTTAGAACGGCTTACCAGTGGATGAAGAGTTAAGGAAAACACATAGAATTGAACAGTATATATATATATATATATATATATATATATATATATTACAGTATACCCTAATCCCTGGACCGTAATCAGTGAGAAAATAGATTGATCTTACCAGAGAGTACAACTAGTGAACAAAACCAAATAGTACAGCAATAGCAATAATCATGGCGTGAACAAGATCATATAACAAGATAGCAAGTTGCCCACAAGAATAAGAGTAATAGTGATCGCAGTGTGTCGCCTACGTTTCAGAACCTACAGCTCCTTTTTCAAGGCTGCAATAACACAGTACCTTTTCTATCCTTTTATTGCATGTGGAAGCGTCTCTCCCCCTGGCCGGCCAGCGTGGTGTTTCCAGGAGCGCTCGTGGAGTGCTTTCCTGTACATCACTTCCAGTAACGTGGTCACTTCCAGAGCTAGATGGCAATCTGATGCTGGCGCCATCCAGCAGCGTGTGACGTCAGCGCGCGGGGCCACGCGTTCCCGGAAAGCTGCATACCTAAGTTTCAACTAGTCTTATTGAAAAAATTAACTCAAGACAATAGGCGATATGCTGGGAGAACTTCGCGATTGAGGGTTGCAGCTTGAGCGAGGAATCCCATGTTTTTTACATGTGAATTGGACATCTAAAACAATTAAACAATTGAAAAAAGTTATAAAAACTTATTTAAAAACATTGATCACTATAATCTCAAGAAAGATATATAGATATATAGATAATTTGAGCAAATGAGATAATATATATATAATGACCCAAAAATGCAGGTTCAAGCTATACTGTGACTACAGTATGGATCAATGAAGTAGGATGATTGATCCACCAGTGTGCATAATAATTAGAGGAGAAGCATTTAAGATCCATGTTGTTTCCACATTTGGCAAGTTATTGCAAATATCTAATGATCAATTTATAAGAGAAGCCTTTTGCAGCTACAGGCAAGGAACAGAAACTTTACGAAATGCAGGTCCCATCCATTGCCATGGGAAAAGATTATGATTAATATAGTACATGTGTATACGTTTGAGGGCGTAAAGAGATTTTAATGAACAAGGGCTGAAGTCTAGGTCTCACAGGGGTAATTGAGTTGAGGAGATGGCATTTACTTGTCATGGCAACTGTAGAATTAAAGAGATGAAGGAAAAAGAAACTGGAGCACGAGGGGGGGAATCCCCAAATGGCGAAAATCATGGTATAGAGATATACTGGAACAGCTCTGTTGCTGTAAAAGATAACAAGTCCATTAATAAGAAATCCTTACAAAAAATAATTATAGAAAAGGGGTGTAATCGATCTTTTCATTCAAGCCCCTTGGAGATTTGGTCTGCAGTGTGTGTATCCAGTACAGTTCACGGCAAAGAAGATTTAGGCTCCTATCCCCCCCTCTTGATGGTAATTTGGTCTGTTCGATGGCCTGAAAATGTAATTGAGAAACCTGATAAGGACCCCTCAGGTTTGACTGTCCAAAGCCTGGACCAACTGCATCGCCCCCCCTGAGGAGGCAGTATTGAAGAATTAACATAGAGATTGGAAACCAGTTGAATCTTTAATTTAAAAGCACATTCCCCATTCCTATCCAGGTTTAAATGAGATCCTTAGCTAAGCACCATTTTTACAATAAGGGTCGGTTACTTTGCTTCCCTCTTTGATCCATGTTTTGTATTGTAATATATTCTCTGTACCCCATAAGATCAAGGTTGGCTGATTGTATAATGACCCTCAAGTAACATACTTTATTAATATTAATTAATGTTTATATGGAACATAGGCTTCACGATTAGGGAATCATAACATATCGGACTGTTATGTTAGCATCAGGATCCTGATGATAGGTAATTAGTCCATTTGCCATTCAGATAAAAAAAACAAAATGACCATTGCAATAACTAAAAACAAAAGCACTTTTATAACTTTATTTTATTTATAATAAAATGTTTATCTATATCATAATTGGTGTGAAAGCCCAGCAGATATAGACAGTCTTTAATAAGCTCTTCTCATACTCTCGGCTCTACCTAGTCTGACAAGAACGGCGTCACTATCAGGACTGGAAGTGAGGCAGATGTGCTTCAGTGTTTGGAGCTCATATACTCGCATTTAGCGTGGATGTAGGAGATTTGCAGCCGTGGACAGAACACAGGTTGGTTTATATCTAGCTTGCCCGCTTTTCAAGCAAGCTAGGTGTCCGAAACGATTTGCATCTGAAACCAAGGCGGACCCCATCCTAACCACCTATTGGTGGTAAGTTATGAATGTTCGTAATGACAAGTACTACAAATATGTCATCAATACAATTAAATAATACTGTTGTTTACTCTTAGGACATCGTGATAAGGAGTAAAACAGGACCAATAGCCTGGCACAATTGAAAAAGAAAGGTAGCTGCCATTTTGGAGCTTCCTCTCCCAACATCTCGGCCATGCTTCTGCCTGGATTCAACTGACATAACTGACAATGCACAGTAACAGGAAGCTCAGCAGAACTTCTTGTTTACAGGTTACCTGCAAATGCATGAGCCGCTATTTTGTTTCTAAAATTCACTACAGCAGGAGCCAGAAAAGGTAAATGAATTTTTATGTGCTATGTGCAGCAATCTAAATTGCCCTGGGGATGGATGGATATATAAATACTGCTTGTGGTCTTGGTCTGGTTTAAGTTATGTTTGACTGTTGGTCCACTTTAAATGTGTACTTCTGGGGCTATATATACGCACTGATATGAAAGCAGCTTGCCATCTATAACATGGCGGAGGTAACAGGCTCCGAGGTTTCGTACTTTAATGGAGGGTGGTAGCGCTTGCCCCATGTGCCAGACATGCCTCGCCTCAAGCGAGTGGCTCCTGTATGCCATCTGCACTTCTGTATTACCAAGACTTATGAAATTAGCAGGATCTGTGCCTCCGCATGAGGCCCATGTCCCTCGTGGCATCGGACTCTGAGTACGATACCCCTTTTCGGGGTCTGTCGGGTCAGTTTGCATCCTAGGGTCCCTAGGGTTGGCACGGTTGAAGAACAACTCCAGCACGGTTGTAGAGTATCTCGGGACAGCCATCGTTCGACCAGGCAGGAAGGCTTCAGGTGGAGTCCTCTAGGGATCTAGGGATGCCTGGATATCAAGGGCATCTTTAGCAATTTAGGATCTAGCTCCGGATGGTCGAATGGGGAGGTGTCGTCCAGCAGCGTAGAGGCTTCGGACTCCATGCAGGGTGCCTTTGACCACTTCAGACCACGACTTATAGAGATGATTTTGAAGGTCCTGCACCTATTGCACCCTCTGCTGAAGCAGAAGATGAGGATGAGCCTTAAAAACATCAGAAGACCAGACAGTTATTTTTCAGTCTGTCCCATTTCGACAGGCTGGTGGACAGGGAGTGAATGAAGCCAGATAAGCTTTCGTCTCAAGGTTCTGGACGCCAGGTATCCCTTTCCTGAGGAGGCGGTCAAGGTTTGGTCTTCGCTGCCCGAGGTGGATAACCCGGTGTGAGGTTTGGTTCGGCACACACTGATCCCTACTTTGGATAGTGCTTCTTTGATAAAAAGTGGATAAAAAGTTGGACCAGCTAGCTTGCATGCGTTCTTGATGGTGGGGTCTGCCAATTGGTAAGGTTTGGATAAAGCGACAGAGGAGGCATCTGAAGATGGATCCTCCACGCTCCACTTGAACTCATTTGAAAATGGAGATTTTCAGATAAGTTGTGCCGGCAATGGTGTGCCTGGAGCTAAAGTGCTTGCCTTGTTGGTCACCTTGTGATGCAAGGTCTTGCTTAACCGGTGGCTGCTGATGCCAAGAAGACTCTTACGGCCCTCCCCTTTTCTGGAGGTGGCCTTTTGGGTGAACCTCTGGATGAACTGGTCAAAAGGGCACCGGAGGGAAAGGCCCTTTCCTTTAAAGCAGAAACAGAAACCTTGTTTTAAAAATCCACTAATTTCTTCCCTTCTGGAAGTTTGGAGGATCTACAGACTCCAGCTGCTGTGATGAAAATTCTGGGAAGCGAAAGCCACAGAGGAAACCTAAGTCTCCATTAAGCAGCAGGCCCAAGCCTCTCACCAAGCTTTCTGAAGGTTGACGGGTCGGATGGGAGGTGGTGGCTACTGCACTACGCACCAGTGTGGAAAGATCCACAAAATTGCAAAGTAATACCGCGCTGCTAAAACAAGAAATAACGTGATAGCTCGACATGCAGATGAAGGGGTCCCTCAACCCACCTTTACAAACAAGAATAAACAAATAAAGCACAGAGCTATAGCAATAATAAAAGTCCTTAGTGCACAGATCGGTCCCCAGGTGATAATTCAACACACTGCGTGATTTACCACCGTTTGAATGAGATTCTTATCAGAAGGCTAGTATATAAATATATAAATTCATGCAATCTTCAAGAAGTGCTTGAAACAAATGCTCCAATAAGTGGAATGACATCCATTCAATTTAAAAATTGCGCTCCAAGTTAGAACATGTGGAAAGATAAAGAAGGCAAATCTAGTGCAAAACCTTCAAATCTAAGACCAATTTTATGTTTAAAATGCACTCACAAAAATTCAACAAAGGATGGGCTTTGTACAGAAAACTTCCAGGTTTAAACGTAGCAGCTCTCACTGCCAGACCTCCTGTTAGTCCAATCTTCCTGTACTGGTATCCAAAAGACAAATGTCAAATAACAAGGATACAGCTGCTCACCTCCTTTAAACAGTGTGGAAAGATTGCTTATCTAACACTTGGGTCTGGGAGGTAGTTTCTTTCAGGTACAAGAAAGAGTTCTGGCAACAGGTTTGTCGTTTTTTAAGCCTTCTCGCTTGAGGGGAAAGGGTGGCGGCAGCTCGTGAGAGGGCGATAGATCACTTGTTGGTTCAGGGGTTGAGGTGCATTTGCCCCCCTCAGAGCGGGGCTGCAGCTTCTACAATACTTTTTGTCATTCCCAAGAAGGGCGGATCCGTTTGACTGATCCTGGATATCCACCCACCATCTGAAAAGTTCCACGTGTTGCCACTACAAATGCTGCTTCTGTCGCATTCGGACAGGACAGTACAGGCTTTGTATCTCCACTTCACTTTGACAGACACGGTCTGATAATCTCTGGATTGGTGGCTCGACCAGTGTCCACTGTCAGTGAGTCGGTCTTACCTACAGGTCTCGTCCTAACCCCAGACGCCAGTCTGTTGGGTTGTGTCGTCATTCTGCCAAACCGTACAGTTCAGGGCCTTTGGGACCGGTGGGATCACCGTCTTCCAGTCATGGTACAGTTGGACAAATCCATGGCTGTGGCCTGTATAAATCATCAAGGTGGCACCAGGAGCTGGCATTTCAGGAAGTGAGTCGTATCATGAGGTGGACAGAGCTTTACATTTCGTGCATCTCGGCGGTTCACATTTCGGCCTGGCTATTAAGAGCAGCATCTTGGAAGAGAGGGGTTTGTCCGCCCCCGTAATTTGGACATTGGAGGGCCTTAGTTACTTGGCGTGAATCTGATGCCCAGAATAGTGAAGTTTCTTCAGAAAGGCTTAAACACTGGGCTGCATGGCTCTTTTAAGGACCAAGTCCCAGCCTTGTCGGAGCACAAGTTAGCCTGCACGTTCATGCAGAGAGCTGCACATGTTCGCTACCCACGCGATTGTTGGTCCCGCACTGGGACCCTCCTGTCGGCACTTCAGGGGCCCCACTTTGAACCCATAGTGATGGCTTCTCTGGCGATGTTCACTTTGAAGGTTGCTTTACTTGTGGCGATCACCTCCATTCAGAAGTTTGCAGCAATTCTGAATTTGATCGATATCTGATGCTGCATGAGGGCAAAGCAGTATTTTACGTTAGGCAGGATTTTCTGCCCAATGTGGTCCCTCCTTTCCATCTGAATCGTAGTGCAAGCCTACACCTGCAGGGGTAAGGAGGTGCCCCCTCCGGGTCACCGCTAACTCTACCAGGGCGATTGCTGCATCTTGGGCCTTCCAGCACCAGGCGTTTGTGAACCAGGTATGCAGGGCGGCAACCTGGTCATCGCTCCACACTTTCACCAAGTTTTACAGAGTTGAGCAGGATCGGCCAATTCCACTGTGAGTCGTAAAGTGTTGCAGGTGGTGGTGAACCCCTCTCCAGGGGTCTAGGGGATGTTTCAGTCCTGCTGCTCCTGGTAATGTTTGACGCAGTTGACAGGTTGGCGATCCTGCACTGTCCCAACCTTTAAATAGGGCGTTGCTTTGGGACATCCCACAGGTTGCTTAATGGTGGTGTCCCAGAATGAAAGGGACTAGAAAAGAGAAATTTGTATACTCGCTACTAAATTTTCATCTTCCATTCTGGGGGCACCACATTCACCCTACTGTTGTGTTGCGACTGCATTGGTTAATGCCTTCTACATGGTTCGTCAGAGGTTTGGACAGTTCTGAACAGTTATGCGCTATCCTGTACTAGTTGGAGTTTTCTCCCCTCATGGGGCTGTGTCTAGGCTGCATTTTTATTAACTGAGGGTGTCCTGTCACAGCCTGCGTTTACAAGCTGGGAGAAGTTTTAGTTACATCTAGTCTTGCAGTCCCCATCTACGGCTGAGGTTAACCCACGTGTTGCTGAATGATGGTGCCCCGGAATGAAAGATGACGAGAAAGGAAATTTACCTGTGAGTGCACAAATTTCTCTTATTTCTAGATTCACTCTAAATTAATTAAAATGATTGGGAGTGTGGGGATGTTTGAACTTGTGTAGGCATGCCCGTGTGTGAAACCCCTAAAATGCCTCATATTCTTACCTCCCCAGTGATTCCACTGTGCAATTACAACCTCTCCTTCAATCAATAGCTTTCCCGGTGATGCCAACCAATCATCTGGCAATCCATTCTTCATAAATGGAGTCTAGGCACCTCCCACCTTCTCTTCCCTTTAGCTGATTTACTCCCATGCCAGCCATTCAGAAATTGCAGACACAGCTATGTGTATCACCTAGGAAAAAATGGTGATGCCGCTGTGACCTAAGCATGAGCCATGGGCTTATGGGATCAGTACGTTTATCGAGCAACCATGTGGGTTTCACTGAGCAAGGCATCCCTGGTCTGGATGCCCTAGAGACAGGGAAGCTCTTGGCCCTTGAGTTTTTTTTTAATCAGGTCAAAATTGTTTTGCTCCTTTTCAAATTTTTGTATGCAACTTTAACACCATATTTGTTTTGTTTTTTCTCGACAGGCCAGTTTGAACAGCACAGCAGTAGCATCGCCCCGGATATTAGTGTCATTGCCCCAGAAAAGTTATCTGCCAGTGCAAGACGACGATATGAAACCCAGGTAGTTCATTCTAGAAGGCAGCAAAGTTTTCTAAGAAAAGCCACTTTCTTTGCTTCAGTTTCTGGGTAGTGGCTGAGTTAAGTAGATGTGATGGCTATGTTCAGAGATAGCTGCGGGACTACTGTGGACTTGCTCACTCTGAGAGCACCAATGTACAGAGTGACCATTAGACCACTTTTTTATGTAGTCCGGGAAGAATAAAATTGAACGTAGGGTTGTCAGAAGGATATCTGGCCCCTGACTAGGCTTTCAGGTTGATCCCCAGTTGTATAGTATGTGGTATTTCGTGCTGAACCCTTGTCCTCCTGAAAAATGGGTAGCCAGGAATTGACTGCCTGCACATGGTAGAGGAATAGCAGAATAGGTACCTCCATCAGCCTTTCCTGTATCAAACCGACTGTAGAACTTAAGTTCCTCTGCCAGCTTTTTGCTTGGAGTAATGGAAGGGGAGGAGCCTTTGAAATGTATAATCTGTTTTAAGCCATTCCATTATCCCAGATATCCTGACCTCCCCTCCATTCAAATTCAGGTTTAGGCATTCCCAACTGTCCACAGATTCAGGTTATGTTCACATTTATGCACTATACTGAGTTATGAGTTGCACTGGATGCACATACAAAAATTAGCTTTTGCTTTTTCTCCCAGGTTAAAGGTGGCAGGGGATTTGATTTCTCGATTATGAAGTCTCTGTCTCTAGCATGAAGTAAACATGCAGGTTTTGCCCTGGTTTGGCCCTAAGGCAGATGCCGATTTAGAGAAGAATCTCAAGGGTGGGTAGCAAAAAGTGTTGGAAACAGAAAAAAGTGAAAGCCCTTGGGAATAGTGAAATTAAACTTGAGTCGGCCTCTCTGATGGAGCAGCTAGGGGGAGAGGCCTTGAAATTCGCTGAAGTCCGCTGAAAGCGGAAAAAACCCTGAAATTCAACTTTTCCAGGTTTTGTTTCAATCCCTTGGGGCATCCCAAGTTGGGCTCTCAACTAGTTAGAGCCACCTACTGTGACTACATCATACGACAGGTGGCTCTCATTGACTGGAATAGAGAGTGTGCGCTATTTCGTGATGCCCCTAGGATTTCAGGCACTGGTGGGTTTTGTTCCACTTTAAAGAATTATTTGGAGATCACTGGGGGGGGGGGGGGGGATAGTGAGTACCAGATGCCAATGGTGCTGCAACTTTTCTAGCTGTACTACAATGACACCAGCCCAAAGAAGAAGGAGAGAAAGTAATTTACAGTTATCAAAGACAGTGCAATGCCTAAACCTGGGCTGGATGAAAGAGGGGTGAGGCAACAGAGGGATGTTGCAGATCTGAGGGAATGGATGGGGAGAGAGACTGGGCTTGATGGGGCAGGGAGACTGGGCTTGATGGGGCAGGGAGACTGGGCTTGATAGGGCAGGGAGACTGGGCTGGAGGGGGCAGGGAGACTGGGCTGGAGGGGGCAGGGAGACTGGGTTGGAGGGGGCAGGGAGACTGGGCTGGATGGGGCAGAGCTGAGGAGAAATGGGTGGATAGGGGAGAGTCTGGGGGACAAGAATGGATGGGGGGAGAGCTAGAGGGGCTGGGATGGATAGGACAGAGCTGAGGGGACAGGAATGGACTGGGCAGACCTGCAGGTACAGGAATGGATGGGGCAGACCTGCAGGGACAGGAATGGATGGGGCAGACCTGCAGGGACAGGAATGGATGGGGCAGACCTGCAGGGACAGGAATGGATGGAGCAGAGCTTTAGGGTACAGGAATGGATGGGGCAGTGCTGAGGGGGCAGGAATGGATGGGGCAGAGCTGGGGGAACAGGAATGGATGGGTCATGCAGTACCTCAGTACCTTCTGATCAGCCAATTGGCGATCTCAAAAGGGCCAGGTGGGCATAGCCTTGGTGGTGAAAACTCAATTTTTTAAAAAACTGGGCCACCGTCAAGCTGGCAGCATTGCCTGGCTTCTTGGGGGGGTGACATGAGAAGCAGCGGACCCAGAATGGGTTTTGTTCTGCTTTTAACAATCTCATTCCAAACTCTCTGAAGTAAGCCCAGATGCACTAGTGGATTATTCTGCAAAGAGCTGAAAGCACTTTGACAAGTTCCAGTTTAATAGGCTGGGCTATTTCTCTGTGAATCCCTACACTTCTTTGGAAAAGATTGTGTTTAGTAGAACTGTGATCATCAATGAGAATATTGGAAAAAATCTGATTGTAGCCATATCACTGTATAGAAAGAATCCACATGCACATGCTTGCCTTAAAGTTATCCTATACCCATATGTTAAACACTTCCTCTAGATTCTAAAGTGGCTGGCAATTACATGACTGCCGGGGACCAATCTCGAACTTCCAGTGGATGTGCACATCAAACCTGTGTGGTTTCCATTGGTCACCTGATTAACTGCCATTTGGTGCCATATACCATGAATAAAGAAATTACTTGAGTATACTGCAAGTACCTGTCCAACCAGAAGGCTGCAGAAGGTCCATTTTAAACCTTTGTCACACCTCGTTGCCAATTTTTCAGGATTTTGCACTATGAAATATCTTGTAATGCTTTCAGTGCTTTCTCAATATTTTTAGTGAAATATATGAAAAAAATATATAATTTTTTACTTTCAGTAATATTTATCTTTCAGCATAGCATTTATCTAACAGACATGTCTGACATTTTATGCGAACCACATAGCGAGTACATAGCGAACCACATAGCGAGGTTTATCAATACATGTATTTGCTACAAACCATCAATATCCATCTTATTGATATCATATAGCTTGGGGGTCAACATCATTAACATTCCGCCCCTTTATGGGGCACATAAACATTTCGATCTTTTTAATCTTCTTTGAAAATAAACGTGGATGAAGTATCCTTTTAAAGCGGACAATGGCTGACGTCATTACTGCTTGGCACATAAACATTTAGATAATTTGTCATGACTGTAAACCTTGGTGTGACCAAGGGGAGAACTAGAAAAGAAAAGCAGAGAGTAGAAAGGAAGTAAGAAAGATAGAAAGTAGGTTCAGTGGCAGTGAAAGCTGAGCGTCCCAGGGTCCCAGTTATGGCTGCCTGTCCCCCCGCAGTCAGATAGTAAGGTACTGGTCCTGATTTGGGTAAATATGGATGATCCAAGGCTCCCAGACTTTCCTACATTAGTTTTGCTTTGATGTAAATATTGTGTATTATATCTCTGATCTCTGCAAAGGGTAATATCTCAACGGTATGTATTGGTGTTCCGTCCACCAGTCAAAAGCCTGAAAGTTGTTAGACCCCGGAGGGAACCTGGGCTTATGCCACAGGTTCATTAGCAGCGGGTAGGGAGAAATCGGGCCACTGAAATATTTCACCCTGTCCCCCAAAAATTTAAAGAATGTTTAATTAAGGGGCTGAGATCTGGCAGCTCTCCGCTGGTGGCAGCCAAACAATTGAGTTTATTGGAGTCTATAAACAGGGATTTCTAAGAATACTCACATTGGCATGTCTATAGTTATGAGCTATTTGGTCTGCATAAAAAGCATTTGTTGAGCTAGTTTTTTTAGGGATTTTATTTCCATAGATTAACCTTAAGCAAATTCCGTTTATGGATGCCAAGAACATATGCAGGGATTTATTTTTAGAGAGGGCCCAGAAGAAATATAAAATTTGGGCAGGATGGTCATTTTGATCATTGTTTTTCTACCCAGCCATGATATTTCATATTTAACCCAAGCTTTCATTATGCACTGTAATGTTCGTATTAATGTAAGATAGTTTATTTTATAAAGCAAGGAATAATCCAGGGTAATCTTTATTCCTAGGTAGTCCAGGACTATGTCTGGCACTGTCCTAAACTGTTTTCCTTTTTTAAATTGAAGAAGAAATCTCTGTATCTGTAATACTGCATAACTCTCTCCCCCTGTTGCTAGGCGGCTTTGTAGCCTAGACCAGCACTCCCACACTCTGCCTCACCCCAAATGCACATGCCATCCTCTCCCAAAGTCCATCTGCGCACTTGTTAGCACACGTGCGCACACTTCCAAAGTGCATGTGCACAATCATGTTTCTTTGTGAGTGTGTGCATGCACACACTCCCAAACTTGCATGTGCACACTTCCAAATGTGCATGAATGCACTGGGTAAGTAGGTGGCTTGGTGGGTATGTAGTGGGTATGGTAAATAGGTGGGTGGGTGTGTAGATTAAGTAAGTGGCTTGGTGGGTAGGTACTCAGGAACTCAGGCTCACAGCACCCCCCCCCCCAGCAGTGGGCAGGCAACCGGCAGTGGAGCTGTTTGAAGCCTACCCTCACGCCGCCTACTGATACACGCCGCCTACTCTGGTGGACCGCTGCTTCGCTCCTAGGGGGGCACCCGTCTCCCAGCAAGAGGGGCACCACTTCTTTCACTCCTGGCACTGGCCGGGAGGATATAGGGGAGGGGTGCTTGTTACAACGTCCGGTGCTGCTGTCTGTTCTAATGGCTCCCCCATCCTCAGCGCATGTCACAAAGATAGTGACATCAGACAGCAGGGACCACAGACAGCCACGCCACAGGCTGCCATTATGCATTTACATAAATGGAGCTAGGGAGAGGGGTGGGCTACACACAGGGGAAACGGGGGGGGCTACACAGGGGAGGGACTAAGGCAAGGGGGAGGCTATCCGAGAGCTCTGATAGCACAACGTGTTCCAAGGGGCAGGCTGGGGAGTGAGGTTATGTTTCCTTTTTCGGTACCTTAATACCGCCCCGCTCACCTACAGCTGAGAAGCATATCTGCGCCAGGCATTTCTGAATGTGTGGCACAGTTAAGCAGAGGAATTGCCAGCAGCCTGCAGTCCATTCATCCTTTTTTTCTAACAATAGATCTTTATTGAGGTAAACATGGCAATAAGGCACACAAAAAACAATAATTCCATACATCAGTTTCCTTCACAGAGTAATACAGGCAGGGCAACATAAGTAATCACTTTATAGCATCCTACTCTACACCCTAATTTTCCACTCCCCTGACTACCACGGCAGCGTGCCTCCCTGTTCCCACCCCCACCCGCTGACTCTGTAAACAGAACCTATGGTAGCCACCAATGTCTATGTCTCTTCTCTGACTGCTTAAACCGGACCTTCACCATGATTTCATGAAAAGCCCAAACTCTTAAAAAACAATTCCTCAGCATCTAAAATTAATATATTTTACATGTTTAGTCACTAATTTATTATACTTTCCCCCACTGGGCTGCAACTCTGTTCGGGAATTTAGGATACGGGCGCCGCCATCTTGACTCAGAAGCATCACACTTACTGAGGAGAGGAGAGTGGGATAAGGTACAGGGGGGCGGGTTATAGCTGTGCTTTGCTCAGACAGAGCAGAGCTGGGGTCAGGGAAAGGTCAGCAGTCCCAGAATGCAGAGCAGCACAGTCACTTCCTGTTTGCAGGCACTTCCTGTTTGCAGGCTGCCTGCAAAAATGGCAGCTTCCATAAGCCGCCATCTTGGATGTTTAAAGGCTTATAAAATGCAGTAGATGCAGGTAGGATGATTTTTAATGTGAGCAATCTGTATGTACAGGGTGTGGGAAACATATAAGATAGACTCTTATTTAGAGTGAAGGTCCGCTTTAAGGAGAGCTGTGAGGTCCTCCAGGTGCCTGATGTCCTGGTGGGGCAGTGGTTTTCCACTGGGTCGGTATACACGCCCTGGCCTCTTTATCAGGTTGATAGTCAGCGATTTCCTGTATTTCCCAGTTGCAACACTAGTGGAGTGCAAGAGAAGGGCTTCTGGGGAGAATGGGATGTCCTCTCCCGTTATCTTGTGGATCCAATCTACAACGTCCTTCCAGAACCTCTGTTCCTTCTCACATTCCCAGAAAATATGGAGGACGGTGCCTTGTGCTTTCTCACATCTCCAACAGAGGGGCGACACTGCCGGGTAGAACCGATGCAGTGCCTGGGGGGTTCTGTACCAGCGTCTTAGGATTTTGTATCCTGCCTCTGGGTACGAGTTGTTAACCGATGCTCGTTGTGCCAACTCGAGAGAATTTTTTTTACTTGTTTTAGGGGGGAATGTCACTTTGAGGTCACTCTCCCAAGCCTCAATAAAGTTCAGCACAAAGGCCTCTCTCAGGTCTACTAGAAGTTGGTACATGGCGGACAACGCCCCCCTGACTGGCCCCAGCGCCAAGCACATCTGTTCAAAGGACGTTAGTCCTCGTCTGTACCCTTCGGGTGGGGGTAGGCTCCTGAGGTAATGCGAGATCTGCAGCGCTCTCCAGTAAGATAGATTAGGAGGATGCCCCCACAACATCAGACCGAAGGGTCTTCTATCTAGAGACGTTCAGAAAGTCACGGGCGGTACCCCTTCCAGGCACTATCCACCTTCCAAATACTGCATCAAGCTGGCTTGGCATAAAATCCAGTGCCCCAATAATCAGTCTGAGTGGGGACAGTGAGGGGTATATGTTCTCCTTTGCCTGACCCACATCTGTAGAGTTGGGCCTATTGTTGGGTGCGTCCTCAGTGTGCTTATGGTAGTGCCGGGTGACCATGGTAGGCCTGCTAGTGGGACCGGGGACCACGTCCGTTCCAGCTGGATCCACTGTTTGTGTCTTTTGTGGAGGTTCCAGTCCATGATTCAGTTTAGGTGTGCCGCTGAGTAGTACATTTTAATATCCAGGAGCCCCACTCCTCCCGTTGTCTTAGTCAGTGTAAATGTTCTCTGTGCCACTTTCTGGCTCCCCCCCCACCACCACGCAAATTTTATAAATTCTGAGTGGATGGCTTTCAAGAAGGATAATGGTAGATGGATAGGCAGTACCTGAATAGGATAGAGTAGCCGTGGAAGCACATTCATTTTGAGAACGTTGCATCTGCCAAACCAAGACAATGTTTTGACTTTCAATACACTGAGGTCTCCCTTAATTGTGGCCAGCAGCGGCGGGAAGTTTTTAGTGAACAGGTCCTTCAGTTGAGGGGTTATCTGCACACCCAAATATGTAATGAAGTCGACAGCCCAGTGAAAGGGAAAGTTGGTTTTAATATTTTCCAGGTGCCTCTGTGTCAAAGAGACGTTCAGAGCCTCCGACTTTTGTAAATCAATTTTAACATTCGATAGCTCTGGATATTCTTCGACCTCTCTCAGCAGATTAGGTATGGTCATCACCGACTGGGTAATGCTAAAGTTCACAGAATAGATAATAGTTTTTGGGTAACCTTAATAGGTAAGGTCACTGGGTTCAGGCTACTCACCACCAAGCCCAAAGGTGATCACAATAGATCCACAAAAAATGAACAGCTGACACACCTATTTTTGTAGATAAATTTTAAAGACAAAGTGTACTGAGATTATCTAAAATATATAATATATAAAAAACATTTTTACAATGGTATGACTTCACAGCAAATAGTGTATACAATAAAGTATAGGTAGAGGAATTTTGATGTCATGAGCTTTGCCATCTACTAGGGAATGTCTGGGTATATAGCAGTCTACCTTAGTGCAATATAATGTACCTTTTGGTACACAATGTATACAACGTACACAATGTAATAGATACTTTTAGCAAACAAGGTTGGTGATCTGTACTGTGATGTAACACATTTCTTCATCAGATTACAGTAACTGTATGAAATACAAAATACTGTCTTATACCAAAGCAATTATCTATCAAGTGCAAGTCTTGAAGCGAGGAGAACTCTATGGTTTGAATTGCTTTTGTAATATAAACAGTTCTGTAGCAAACACTGTTTTGTATCAACAACAGTTTGTAGAAAAGATAATTTGTAGCAAGAACCATTTTATAGTCAAAACTGTTTTGTGGCAAGCATTTAGTTGTAGAAACAACACAATCCATAGCAAGCGTTTATAGTAGGAGTAATGTAGCATAGTCAGAATTGTTTAAACAGAGCTGCTTGATACAGATACTGACTGTGCAGGTGCACCAAGGGTTTATATGGTTTATCAGCAGGGGAAAATAATGCACTCACTAGCAGCTGCCATGAACTAAACTCAGTCTGTAGCAAGGATGGTTTTGTGACCAGAGCATAAAGGTAGTAGATGCAGCAGATAGTACCCCAATAACTAGTTAACCAGTAACCAGAACTGCATAGTCATACTGTAAAATGTATACTGCTTTTCTTATATATATGTATGCCTGGTCATCTGCCAATATTGAACTTTAAGCTGCATGTATAATTCTTGTCACTGTCCCAGAACCTCTATTTTAACACACCATTTCGTCCTGTATATCTTTTTTCTTATCTTCCTCCTCCAAATCCAAGGTGCATCTTATAGGGCAAAATACTGTACCTTATCAACACACACAGATTCATGAAGGTTGTACTATGCTTCACTGTTAATCAGTTGTTAAGTTTTCTTCACAATTGTACAGTAATTTGCTATCGTTGCTAGAAATAATGAAACCTAAAATACTAATTGTTCATCTGGGTTTAAAAATACAATTTTTTTTGTTTGTAGGTTCTTTCAAAACTTCAAGCTACAATAACAAATTTTCAACAAAGAAATACTGAGATTGAAATTCTTGCAGTAAGTCTAATTGAGATATTGTATGTTCTGTTATAATTATTTAATAATTTTCAACTGAAGCCATTTTAAAAAGAAACTTTTTCAACAATTTTAATAGTATTGAAGTCTGATTTGCGGCATACTTGCTTTCGATACAGCAGTTTATATCAGCTATATTGCCAAAGGTCTAATGTGCCTGATGTACCAAGTCTATATATATATATACCTGTACATTTTCTTTGTTCAGCTCCTATCCCCCAGTATAGCCAGGTAAAAGCCAGATAGAAAAAGAGCAGGGACAGACAAGGTGGAAAGTCAGTCTTCCCAGTGTGACAGCAAAGGGTTATCTAAGGTAATAGTCAAGCACAGGCAAAAGTGAAGTCAGGCCGGCTATGGTTGGAAACAGAGCAGCAGAGAGCAAGCTTTACACCAGCACACCCAACTTGGGATTATGGACCTTTCTAGCCAGGGGGAGGATACTAACAACCCTCTGGCATTAAACCCAACTTATCCTAGAAACACTGCCTCAATATGAACGGCACATCACAGCCATGGTGCATTATTTGTCTGGACAACTATAGCAATGCTGGGTATGGGCAGGTGTCATGCCTAAGTGAAGTTGCCGAGCATCCCAGGAGGCCTGAGGATTCCCCGGTGAAGGAGTCTGGACACAGGTAGGGGTACAGCCGAGTACTGGACTAAGAACAAGGAAGACAAACAACCCAACTGTACCATTTTTTGATAGAGATTTAAACTGGATGAAGAGGACAGAGATTTGACTTGTAAGGGTGATTTCTGTCCCCAGCCATTTAGAATGAAGCAGGGCATTGGCACTCCAGGAAGCCTGGTCAGTGGTAGGATAGAGGTGGAAGAACAAACTAGAATGCAATACCAACAACAACCACATGATGTGTACCAATGCTCGCAGCTTAGGCAACAAGCTCTGAGACTTAATGGCTATCATATCCAGAGATGAATTGGATCTTGTTGCAATAACATAGACTTGGTTCAAGGATCACAATGACTGGGAAATAGCTATACCTGGATACACATTGTACACAAAAGACATCAGAAAAAAAGGGCATACACATAATGAACTAAAAAATATTTGTGTTGCCATGCAGACTAAGGAGGGAGCTGTGCTCAGAATTGGTGTGATATATAGGCCGCCTGGACAATCTGAGGATTTAGATAACCTGTTAATAGATTGAATCAATGGCATGGCAGTGAAGGGGGACATTGTAATTATGGGTGACTTCAACATGCCTGATGTGGACTGGAATATCCCAAGTGCATTAACATGCAAGAGCAGGAATATATTAGAGGCCCTTAATGGAGCATCCCTAAAACAACTTGTGATGTCACCAACTAGAGGAGATAACATTCGGAGCTTAATTCTGACCAATGGGGACCTGGTGTCTGAGTTCAGGGTCCAAGAAAATCTGGGTTCCCAAACCAATACTTGTGGTTCAGGATAAAAACAGACATTGTGTAATCCCACACCAGAGCTGGACTTTAGGAAAACAAACTTCAGGGAAATGGCAGACTATGTAGAAAGGGAATTAGGTGAGTGGAACAGAGTGAGTGCCCAGTGGTCACCGTTAAAAATGGCCGTCTTAAAGACAGCTAAGCAATTTGTGAAACAAACTAGCAAGAATAAAAGGAAAAAGAAACCGCTATGGTTTACTAGGGAAGTCAGCACTATCGTAAAAGAAAAGAAGTCTGCCTAGAAGAAGTATAAAGAAAGTGTAAGTGTAGCTGACAAAGAGGCGGATAAAGTTAAACAGAATAGCAATACTGCTAAAGGGAAAAAGGAGGAAGAAATGGCCAAATCCGTGAAGAGGGGAGATAAAACCTTCTTCCGATATATTGGCGACAGAAAGAAGAAAAGTCTCAAAAATTAGAAATAGAGAAAATAATTATATTGCCGGAGATAAGGCTGTGGCTGACCATCTGAATAGCTATTTCTGTTCAGTATTTTCAGATAGTGACTTTCAAACCCATAGCAGGCATGGCCATAGCATAACATCCAGCTGGGAGGGTCCAGCTCTGGAGTTTGCAACATGGAAAATGATTTAGCTTTACTACATAAATGGTCGAAACTAGAGTTTAATGTCTCAGAATGCAAAATCATGCGCTTGGGTAGAAGGAATCACTGCTCTGAGTACCGTATGGGCAGGGGAAATAGATTTGGGGATACGGATTACTGAAAACTGCAAGATGAGTGGACAGTGTAGCCAGGCAGTGGGAAAAGCAAGCAGGATGCTCGGCTGCATAGCTTGAGGTATCACCAGTAGGAAGAGGGAGGTTGTGATTCTGGTGTATAGAACCCTGGTGAGGACACAGCTAGAATACTGTGTGAGACCTTTAAATATGTGAAAGGATTCAATAAGGTTGAGGAGGGAAGTGCTTTTCAGAAGAAAGTTAATGATAGAACAAGGGGGCACAACCTGAAGCTAGTCAGGGGGGAAGATCAGGAGCAATGTTAGAAAATTTTATTTTACAGAAAGAGTAGTAGATGCTTGGAACAAACTTCCAGCAGAGGTAGGTGAAAAATCAACAGTCCTTGAATTTAAACATGCCTGGGATAAGCATACATCTAAGATAAGGAGTACATACAGTATACACATAAGGGCAGACTAGATGGACCGTATGGTCTACTTCTGCCATCAACCTTCTATGTTTCTACCACCAAAGAGACAAGGTGCTGGCCACCTGGGCGTGGTACGGTGCTAACAGGAGACCCCATAACCAACCCAGGTCTTCAGCAGGTGCTCCTAAAGATGCCCCAGGTGGTCCTGTGGTGGTTGCAGATTTGAGGAGGGGAAACAAGGGCAGACTCACACAAGACACAAAAGGAAAGTCTTGGGCTCCAGAGCAAACAGTGCTGAACCTGGGCCCTGGTGCAGATAATGGAGGATCTGGCAATGGGGCACAGATGGTACGGTCATGGGCCCCAATACAGGCACAGCATGGACACTGGAGGGCTGTGGACCCAGTACAGACAAGGCACAGACAATGGAGGGCTACGGGCCCTGGTTCAGACATAGCACAGACACTGGGTGGTCATTGTCCCCTATGGAGACACAGCACCGGACACTGGAGGTCTGTGGGCCCAGCACAGACACAGCTCAGCCAGAGGAGGGCTGTGGGCCCTGTACAGACACAGCAGAAACTTTGGGGACTTCGGTTCCTGGTGCAGACACAGCACAGGCAATTGCGGGCTGTGATCCCAAATACAGGATTCAAGATGGTGGTATAAAGAAGAGCATGGCAAGACTCAGGGAGACAACGCAATGATCCAACACAGGGGCGAAACCAGGAAACACAGCAGCATAATTAAAGCCAAGTGAGGGAAAACATGACAGCTTTAGGACCCAAGGGTGAACCACAGAAATCCAGCAGATACACACCAGTAAGCAAATAGCACAGTGGTTACAGCAGTGGATGGATGGCAGATCGCTGGTACAAGACCCAGTCCATGCCAGTCCTGACTTGCTGAAGCACAGCAAGAGATCACAAAGCAGGTGATTCATCAAGACAAGTATGACAGCCAGGTGAGAATTCAATACTTGTCCCCTTTCTCCCTTTCTTTTCATTATTGCAATTACAAAGTTCCACCTATCCTTACAGAAGTAGAAGACTTTACTGGTCATATCTACAACTTTTTTCATTCAAAGAATCCCCCTAATAAAAAATGATTGCCTTTACAAAACATCTCTACACTATACAATCCAATCCAACACATTCCTAAAAATTTCCAACGGGTCAATAGCTACCTTATAAACTGCCCTTGGGATCCTACAACAACTCAAACCTAATGAGTCAACTTTTCCAACAGAGGTACTTTAACTCTTTAACTGGCAGCCTGCCTAGAGATTTTGTCACTATTTATTGCTAGGCTATTTTTAACCATTTTGTACTATATATGTTTTACTGTGATTTCTGCAGGGATTTCCAGTAATATATTTATATATATATATATATTTTCAGGAGAGTTTGGGCTTTAAAGTCAAATGTCTTCATTGTAATATTTTCAGTACTTTCTCAATATTTATGGGTAAAATATGTGAACAAAAACTTTAAAAAATATTTTTTAAAGGTTGTATTTTTTTAACTAAAAAAAAAATATGTTTTACAAGAAAACCATATTGCTTGTAAAAGCCCCTTTCCTCCTAATTACAACGGTACTACATATGAATCGGTAGACAATCATTCCTGCCCAGGAGACACCACTACTACTATGCACATCTTGCAGTTTTTCAAAACAACCCCCCCACCCTTGACAAACTATATGTTCTCTGAAATTACACACCTCAAGTTTTCTAGATGTACTTGCCCTGTTGTTGTGAGTGCAAGTTTTTAGACACAAACCCTCAAAAACCCTAAAATTTCTATATGCGCATAATGGTAATTTTACTTGAAAATTTAATCTCTTCAGACAAAGTGTACACCTTGTGCTTTTTCAACCAAAATGATCCTTTGCATTTGGACTACCCCCCACAAGCCATATATTCTATGAAAGTACACACGTTAAGCTTTCTAGACTTACCCAGCGTGTTGTAGTGGCCTCTAGAAGTAATCCCTCGAAGAATTATTTGGTTGCACAGGGTTTTTCTAAAAAATGTATAAAAAGCAGAATAAAAAACACATTTTCCTAAAATAACAATATGTAAACAAGAAAAAGCAAGCTAAATCTGAAAGGACAAGGTCCCCCGAGCAGAACAATATCCAACATACATAGCTACTTTTAACTCTAACTGCCAGCCTACTTGATATGTTGTCATTCTCTGTTGGCAGGTCATTTTTCACTGGGTTTAAAAATAAAAAAATTAAAATGTGTCTTGTGTAAATAAAAAAAAAATGTTTTCCCTACATCCAGTCCAGGTCGTCCCAAAATGATGACATGTGGGTGTTCGCGCCCAGGGGGCGCCGACTGCAAGATCAAAAGATGTAGCACCTCCCAGCCCCCTATAAAGGCTGGTGTGCCTCTATCATTCTCCAGTTGTTCATCTTGCAGTCTTGGCTGCAGAAGATCATTGGCTCGCTCTCTCTCTCTGATAATAGCAGCAGAGCGGGGCCACCTAGCCCGTCAGCCGCTGCGGGCCCAATTTCCACGGATCCCTCCTGACCCATTCCTGCCTCCCAGCCCCTGGCTGCTACGGGATTCATGACGGTAGGGTGAACGCCGGGGTCTGTTGGCGTTCGGCAGAGCTTAGGCTCTGGGCCGCAGACCCTATACTAAATGGTAGCCGGCCACAGGCTTATGGTGAGCCTGAGGGGGAACCACTATATACTTGTTGCTGATTATATCCCTCCCTGCCCACAAGCTTTATTGGTATTTTGTTGTGCTGTGTGTGTTTTTGATCTTGGTTTTGCTTTTTTTTAACTTGGCTCCTCACTGGCTCAGCATGGTGCACTTTGCCTTCTTACTCACCTCCCTTGCTCCCTCGTCGTTTGCTTGGGCTGCGGATGCGGCACAGTCTGTGATGGGGGGGGAGAGAATCGACGCTTAGGCACGGTGGGCACCTCCTCCGCCATTTTCACAGCCTTGGCAGTGCTGGAAGGGGGCGGGCGTCTTCTTCACAAGTGCCGCCTGGGGGGCGGAGCCTGGCACTGGCACGCACCGACGTCATGACGGCGCCGCACTCCCCTCAAGGATCTTTCTGTAATCTGGCCTGCGCGCTGCTGTTGCTGGGGCCTGCCTGGATGCTACGGAACCTGGCTCTGTCCTGCTACTGCTGGGGGATCATGCTCGTACTCGGAGACTGCGCTGTTCCTCTGTCGGTGTCGTAAGTCCCTGTTTTTTCGGGCTGTATTTATGAATATTTGCATTGTGCCTATTCTGATCATGGTCCCTTCTCCCGTCTCATGTATAGGTCGTGGGCTTGAGGTTGAGGGTTGTGGTTCTCCCGTTCCCCCTTTCTTTTAAGAGGGATCGCCTTATAGGTTTCAGCCATTAGTGTCTTGTAACCTTATCGCTTTTGACCATTTTTAATCACCATAATGGAGGCATCAGGGGATAGTGAGCTGGGGGCCCCATTTGGGCAGAAAAAGCTCTGCCCCTTGTGCAGTAGGAATCCTCTGGGCGGATTCAGCACTGCTTGTACCACTTGCGCCAGGGGCATTATTTTGGACCATGAACTGGCGGGCGTCCCTGCACTGCCGGCGGCCTCTCTGGACCCTCCGCTGCTGCACTCAGCCCCCAGCGAGGGGGAGCCAGCAGGGGATCTCATGCTGACTTGGCGCGTAGGCTGGCCAATCTCAAGAGACAGATCTCGCGGACGGCTCCTAAGAAAGCCACGCGTAAGAAACGGCACCTCGAGACGGTTTACTCGGATGACGATCTCTTTGATGGTCTAGGCTCTGTGGAGGAAGTTGAGTTGCCAGAGGATTCACGTTCCACGGTGGATTATTCTGCTGGCAATGACAGTATGTCTGGTTCTTCCTCGGACGAGGATGCATGGCTCCCAGATGATACGGAGGAATTGCTTACCTCAGTGTTTGAGACACTACACATTGTCCCTCCCAGAGTGGCTAAGAGGAAGCAGTGAGATTTGTTTAGGCCCGAAAGGCAAGGGTGGGTCTTCCCGGAGCAGGCCCATTTTTCTAACATGATTTTCAAGGAATGGGAGAGGTCTAACAAGTTACCATCAGTGCCTAAGGGCCTGGATAAGGGGAACCCTTCCCTGATGAGCTGGTTCGGCTATGGTCTCGCCCTCCCGAAGTGGATCCTCCCGTGTCGGGGTTGTCCAACACTACTGTTATGCCGTCACCTGATACTGCTTCCTTACGTGACCCTGCTGACAAGCGCATGGATCAGCTGGTCTGCCATGCGTTCACCTTTGCTGGTGCCCTTTTTCGCCCTGTGTGCGCCTCAGCTATTGTCTCCCTAGCCATCAGAAAGAAGGTGAGACACCTTGTGGATAGAGCTAAGGCTCGCAAGCGGGCGGAGGAGTATAAGGAACGCAAGGCCTGCTTGGATTTCATTGGTTTTGTTGTTACTGCCATGGACGATGTAGTCCGGCTCGGTGCCAGGATTTCGGCCTTGCTTGTTGCTCTTCGGCACTCGCTTTGGTTGCGGCAATGTTCGGCTGATGCGGCTGCCATGAAGTCGCTTACGAGTATCCCCTTTGTGGGGAACAGGCTGTTTGGGGAGCGCCTGGAGCTTTTGGTCAAGGATGGTAGACTCCCTCAGAGGCAGAAGCATGCTCGGTCCTTTCGGAATTCCTCTGCCTATCGTTCATTTCGAGGAGGAAGGGGCTCTTCATTTTCAGGAGGCTGCAGAGATACCTGGGGCAGAGGTAGGTCCCGCGGCCGACCCAATCCCTCCTCGGGAGCTAAATCCAAGCCTCCCTCCAAGCTCTCTCAGGCATGAGGGGGCGCCCTCACCCATACGGGTGGGGTGACGGCTTCTGCCCTGTACCTCGGCAGGAACAGGGTCAGGGTTTTTACTCCAACCTGTTCACGGTTCCCAAGAATGACGGAACGTTAAGACCAATCCTGGACCTGAAAGGTCTCAACAGGTTGTAAGAGTCAGACATTTCTTCATGGAAACCTTACGGTCGGCGATGAGATCGCTTCAGCCCGGTGACTTCATGACCACAGGTCATGGACATCAGGGATGCTTATCTGCACATCCTGATTTTCCAGGGGCATCAGAAGTTCCTGAGGTTTGCTCTGGAGGATCAGCATTACCAGTTTGTGGCACTGCCATTCGGGATATCCTCAGCCCCCCGTGTCTTCACCAAGGTGCTGGCGGGCATCATGGCTATCCTGAGGAACCAAGGCATTCGTGTGCTGCCCTATCTGGACGACTTGCTGATTGCAGCCCAGTCCCTTCAGTAGCTCGAGAGTGATACTCAGACAGTGTTGTCAACCCTGGAGTCCTTCATCTGGGTGATCAATTACCCAAAGTCATTTATCACTCCCTCGACAGTGAGATCCTTCCTGGGAATGACAATAGACACCGCTCAGGTCAAGGTGTTTCTGCCACAGCAGAAGGTTTTGGGTCTCCAGACGCAGGTGCAGGCTTTACTGTCCTGTCTTCAGCCATCAGTACGTCTGGGGATGCGATTGGTGGGCCTAATGGTGTCCTGCTTCGAGGCAGTGCCCTTCGCCCAATTTCACATGAGACCTCTTCAAAACCTCCTGACAGGCTGGATCGGACTCGGGAGTCCCTGGAACATGGTTTTTCACTGTCACCACTGGCCAGGCAGTCCCTCTTGTGGTGGTTGAATTCGTGGAACTTGCTAGTAGGCAAGTCCTTCATTACTCCCCATTGGGAGATAGTTACCACGGATGCCAGTCTGACAGGCTGGGAAGGCGTTTGGCAGACTCAGAAGATCCAGGGTCAGTGGGGTCCGCAGGAGAACCACTTACCCATAAATCCCTTGGAGCTAAGAGCGATCCAGTTGGTGCTTCTGCACTTGACTACCCATTTAAGGGGTCGTGCGATCCAAGTTCGCTCGGACAATCAGACGGCTGTCGCCTACATCAATCACCAGGGCGGGACTCGGAGCAAGAGAGCCCTCAAGGAGGTGACCCAGATTCTGACTTGGGCAGAGAAGAATGTTCCCTGCATCTCAGCGGTCTACATTCCCAGGGTAGAAAACCTGGAGGCAGACTCCCTGAGCAGGAACGCCTCACTCCTGTGGGAATGGCAGGACCTTTCACGCTCTGTGTCTCCGCTGGGGTCAGCCGGACGTGGACCTGTTTGCGTCCAGACACAATCACAAGCTTCCAAGGTTCGTCTCCCTCTCAAGAGATCCTCTGGCCATCGCCACAGACGCTCTGGCGATTCCTTGGACGGAGTTCAAGTTTCTTTATGCATTCCCTCAGTTTCCACTCCTGGGCAGATTGCTGCGCAAGATAGCCCAGGAAGGGGTACCAACCATCCTGGTGGCTCCTCGCTGGCCGAGAAGGAGTTGGTTTGCAGACATAGTTCAGATGTCAATAGATCAGGGCTTCTCACACAGGGGTCGCTGTGGCACCCCAATTTACAGAGGCTGGCTTTGACGGCCTGGCTGTTAAAACCTCAATCCTGATGGAAAAGGTATTGTCGGCTACGGTTGTGCAGACCATAATTCAGGCACGGAAGAAATCTTCTTCCATGATATACTACAGAGTTTGGCACGCTTATATTGCTTGGTGCGAGACCAAGAATCTCCCTTGCCGCATATTTTCTATTTCTAGGATTCTGGAGTTTTTACAACACGGCTTAGACTTGGGTCTCCAGCTGAGCACCCTCAAGGGTCAGGTCTCGGCCTTAGCCATTTTTTTCCAGAGATCTATTGCCAACCATAGGTTGATCAAGACTTTTTTCCAGGGAGTCACCCATGTCTGGTAAGTCAGTTTTACCGGTGTGGGACTTGAATTTTGTACGTTCTGCTCTTCAGGGTCCTCCCTTCGAGCCATTGTGCCATGCTGCATTGTCTATCTTGACTCACAAAGTGGTCTTCTTGGTAGCAATCACCTCGGTGCGTCGTGTATCAGAGCTGGCCGCACTTTGTATGAAACCTCCCTATTTTGAGTGGCATAGGGATAAGGTGGTCTTTCGCTTTAAAACCTGATTTTTTGCCTAAGGTAATTTCTCCCTTTCACCTTAATGAGGAAGTTGTCTTACCTTCTGTCAGGAATCGCTTACCTGGCCCCCGTTCCAGCGCCGTCTCCAGGCGTCCGGCCGCGGCTGTCAGTGTGCGCCGGGCGGCGGCGGCTCCAGCGGCGCTCAGCTCGGCCACGCCCCCCGCTTCCTCCTCCTCTGGACGTGCGCGGGCGCGAGCACGTGTTTGTTATACCCAGTCAGTTAAAGGGCCAATGAGCCCTAGGAGAATTGAGGGATTCGCCCTCTTCAGCCCTGCAGACCAATCCTGGATTGAATCCCAAATGCACCAATCACCTACACTCTCCCTCCCCATCTGTCCTTATAAAGGGTTTCCTTTCTCAGTCACCAATTGCCTGTGATAGCGCTCAGAACCTTGTGTACTCTATTCCTGTGAAGTTTAGCCTGTTGCCGATTTGATTGTACTGACCATCCCCGATCCTGAATCCCTGTTGCCGACCTCTGCCTGTATTGACGCCTCTTGATCCTGAACCCTTGTTGCCGACCTCTGCCTGTATTGACGCCTCTTGATCCTGAACCCTTGTTGCCGACCTCTGCCAGAATTGACGCCTCTTGATCCTGAACCCCTGTTGCCGACCTCAGCCTGTACCCCGACTACGTCTTGCCTGATCCTTTTTTTTTAAAGTTTCTTTTTATTTGCAGTTCAACAAACATCAAAACCACCATAACAAGTGACATATAACATTGAGGTGCCGCAGGCACCCTTCTCAGTAGCACAATTTCACTGATATTTAGACACGACAACCATACACTCACACATTCATACAGTCTGGACTTGGATATTTAATAAACTATTCCCTGGGATGGAGAAGTAGGTCAAAGAGCCGTTTCTCCCAGGATGTCTCCCCTGTTTCCTCAGCTCCACTTTAACTCGCTCAATGACCGCAAGTAAGCAGTCACGCCCCCTCAATTTAACCCTGTCCCTCCTAATCGTCCTCAGAAGCGGTGTCCTGACTCTGCAGCCAGGGGCCCCACACCTTTTCAAACTTATCGGGCACCCCCCTGGCCGTGTATGTCAGTTTGTACATCGTAAGTTTCTGGTTAACTAGAGCCCTCCACGCCTGTACTGAGGGTTTGGCCGGATGTTTCCAATTAAGCAGAACACATTTCCTGGCATAAAAGAGCAACAGCCTAAATAATGACTTTAGCGCCCTCGTCACTGACAGTGGTTCAACCACCCCCAGAAGACATATGGGAATCGAACCAGCGATCCGGATGCCCACCACCCCACCAATCAGGTCCATCACCTCTCCCCAATATCCCACCAGGACCCTGCAGGACCAGGTCATATGTTCCCATGAGCCAACCTCCCTCTCGCACCTGGGGCATATATCACTATCCAATAATCCCATCTTATGCAGACGTATTGGCGTGATGTAGGCTTGATGTAACCACTTGGTCTGGATAAATCTGTCTCTGGCTTCTATAACCGATGTGTGTATGTTATCTAAGATTTCTTCCCAGTCATCCCGTTCTAAAGTCTGGTCTAGCGTTTGCCACTTACTTTCAATTTTCCCCCTAGGGGACTCCAGTCCAGCAACCAGGCACTTGTATAATGTGGAGACAGGTTTCCCCAAATCCGGTCCCCTCACCACACTCTCCACGCAGGACACCGAAAAGTTCGGACCGTCCCTACGGAATTGGGTCTGCAGAGCATGCCTGAGTTGCAGGTAGCGGAAGAAGTCCCGATGGGAAACTCGAAAGGCCTCCCTTATTTGGTCGAACGAGAGAAGCATTCCGTCCCTGTACATCTGGCCCAGCGCCCGGAGGCCCCTCCCATCCCAGAACTGCGGGTCTTGCATAGCAACCAGCTCAGGGAGTTTGGGGTTATTCCAGAGAGGAGCAAAGGGGGACCAATACTGGGCCTCGACCTGATTTCTGTCCAACCTGGCCACCCTTTCCCATATATTACACACTACCCTCATACAACCGGTAGCCTCTCGGACCCCCCGAACCCCCCTATACACCAAGAGGGATAGCCTCCCAGGGGAACCCAACACCTCCGCCTCCAGCCTCACCACCGGGTTGTTGAGCGGCTGACAGAGCCACCAGTGCGCGAACAGAAGCTGCGTGGCATAGTAATACAGTTGCATATGCGGGACCGCCAGTCCTCCCTCCGTGACCTGCGCTTTCATTATTTGTCTGTTGAGCCTAGGTGGAGATTGCCCCCAGATAAAGCCAAACAGAATTGAGTCCAGCGTCTTGAAATGGGAGACGGGTAGCAGGACTGGCGAGGCCTGGTATATATATAGAAATTTTGGAAGGAGTATCATTTTATATATATTAATTCTACCCATAACTGACAGCGGCAAGTTCGCCCACTGAGTGACCCGCTGCTTTAGCTTTGACATGACAGGGGCAATATTTAGAGATATAAATTCGCTGGGTTGCCTGCTAATCAGGATCCCCAGGTATTTAAATTGTTGGACAATTTTAAGTTGGGACCTTGAGGAAATGTCGGGGGAAACAAGCTCATCCACTAACATTAGACTAGATTTATCCCAGTTAATCCTCAGTCCTGAGAATCTCCCAAACACTCTAATAGTGTCCAGAGCTGCATCAAGACACTTATGGCCATCCGCCAGGTACAACAGTGTGTCGTCTGCATAGAGAGATATCTTTTCCTCCACTGCTCCCAACTTCCATCCAGCGATGCTTGGGGAGTTCCTGACAATGATCGCCAGGGGTTCAATAGCTAGTGCAAAAAGCAACGGCGAGAGTGGGCACCCCTGTCTTGTCCCCCTATGCAACACAAATGAGTCAGAGTAACACCCATTGACCCGTATCCGAGCTGTTGGCCGATCATATAACAGTTTGGTGTATGTAATGAAGCTAGCAGGAAGCCCAAATCTTTCTAAAATTGCCCAAAGATATTCCCACTCCACTGAATCAAAGGCCTTTTCATTATCTAACGAGATGACCACCCTCTCCCCCTGGTTATCATGTACAATTTGGAGATTTGACATCAGCCTACGGAGATTCACCCCCGTGGTACACCCCGGCATAAACCCTGACTGATCTGGCCCGATCAAGTGTAGAATAACCTTGTTCAGCCTGGTGGCCAGTATTTTGGCTAATATTTTGGCATCTTGGTTCAGCAGGGATATGGGACGATATGACGCACAGGAGTCAGGGGATCTCCCTTCTTTATAGATGAGGACCACATGTGCCTCGCGAAAAGAAGGCGTAGGCACCCACTCTCAAGGGCTTGTATTAGCACTTCCCATAACTTGGGAGTCACCTGTTCAGGGTCCTGTTTATACCACTCAGCCGGCATCCCATCCGGTCCCGGCGCCTTCCTGCTAGAGAGCATTTTAATTGCGCCTGAGACCTCGTCCATGGTGATAGGGGCATTCAGGGCCTCCTGATCTTCCTCAGTCAGCCTCGGGAAGGCAATCTGATCCAGATAGTCACCCAGGTCAGTTGCTCCATAGCTCGCCCTTGAAGAATACAAGGCCGAGTAGTATTCCAGGAACCTCTGGGCTATCTCCTTTCCCCCCGTCACCCTCGCCCCGTTGTCTAGGATTTCGGCAATGTGATTGGACTGGCTTTCAGCTCTTGCTAGGTAGGCCAGGGTCCTACCGTTCTTGTCCCCTTTATCAAAGATTGTTGCCTGCTTATATAGCAGCAGTTTCCTAGCTGAGTCAGTCAAAAGCAGGTTATATTCCCTTTTTAGTGCCAGCAGTATTGAGTGGTCCCCGCTGTCTAACGTTGTACTATACTTCTCCTCCGCTAGAGCAAGTCTGCTTTCAAGATCAGCCACTTCCCTTCCCTTCTTCCTCCTAGCCGTAGCGATGGCGCTAATGGCCGCCCCTCTGGTGACAGCTTTAAAGGCATCCCATCTTACTTCCACCGAGGTCTCCATCATATTACACTCCCAGAATGCCTCAGTAGAGGACTGCAGACTGCTCTTAATGTCGGGGGATTCCAACCAAAGAGGGTTCAGGGTCCACCCAACCCAGTTCTCCTGTCGCAGTGACAGTTCAGCTGTTATCAACAGGGGTGAGTGGTCCGAGACCCCCCTCGGGAGGTAGTTGCAGGCCGCGACCCTGGCTAGAAAATCGGACGAGGAGAACGCCAGGTCAATTCTAGACAGGGACTTGTGTGTAACCGAGTGACAGGAGTACGCCCTGTCGGCTGGGTGCTTCCACCTCCAAAGTTCCCGCAGCCCCAGAGCCTCCGCCCAGTTGGCCAGCTGAGTCTTGGGGCCCGGATTCTTACCCATCCTGTCCATCGCCGAGTCCAAAACCATATTAAAGTCCCCTAGTAGCAGTATCGGGGCTGGGGGGTAGGAGAGTACTTTCTCCATTATTCTGTCCAGTATCCTAGCAGAAAACGGTGGGGGAACATACACTCCGACTATCATAACAGTATCCATTAGTTTAGCATGGAGGATAATATAACAACCCTCTCGGTCGGTGTGTACTGAGAACACCACAAACGGGGTACCCTTAGAGACCAACACTGATACACCTCTTGAGTAGGCCGAGAATGGGGCGTGAAAGGAGCTCTGGATCCATGGCCTCTTCAAGGCCAGTACCCTCTGACCCACCAAATGGGTCTCTTGGAGAATAACTACGTTCGGCTTGTGCTTCTTTACACACTGGAGGACAGTAGCCCTCTTAATCTTATCGTTCAGCCCCCTGACATTCCAGGAGAGAAATTTACACTCACCCGTCATTACCGCTTGAGATATCTCTATCAGGGGCTGCATCCCTGCGGTTCACCATCCCTCCCAGAAAGCCTCCCGTTACTTGAGTCCAGCAATCATACATCACAGTCATACCAACATATAGACAACAGTTCAAGAAACAGATAGTACAGTACTTAAAATCTAACCAACAATTCTCCGCCCCCCTCCCCCCCACCCCGCTCCACCACCCCCCAACTCTGGCGAGCATCAAAACCCTCCCAACCGAAAACAACAACACAGGTGTAACTTGTTGCAACTGGGGTGCAGGTACCTACGCCTAGTGGGCCTGCAACAAAGGATTAACCACTTAATTGTCACTAGGGGGCAGGCTAGCTGTCCCAGGCTCCCAGGGTCGCATAGAAGCAGACATGGGGGGGGAGGGCGAATCAAGGAGCGGGGAAAAAGGGAGGAAGAGAGGGAAGGGGAAAGGGGGAGGGTCGTGGAAAGGGCCTGCATCACTCCCCGGGGAGCCCGAGCCCCACCTCTCCCGTGACTATCAGGACAGGATACATTGGTGACTTGGGCAGTATCTCAAGGTGTAACAACCAACAACATTTAACTTTCCAACTTGGCGGTTCACCCCAGCCCTACAGGGCCGAGCAGGGGTGCACCCCAGGTCCGCCAGCAGGGGAACCCCTAGAGGCCGGCGCCCTGGGCCACAAACCATCACTAGTATCAATGTAGTAAAACTTAGCACCTCTCCGAACCAGGGCCCAGTCCATCAGGCCCCAGGCAGAGAGTCCAGCCAGGCATTGGCCTCCTCGGCAGAGACAAAGAACCTAGTAGACTCCCCGTCTTGCACACGCAGCCGCGCTGGAAACATCATGGAGTACTTGATTTTCTTCTTCCGGAGCCTCTCTCTTATTCCATTAAAGGAACGGCGCATCTTTTGGACTTCGGGTGTAAAGTCCGGGAAAAAGGACAGACGGCTATTGTCATAGGTCACCACCCCTTTCGTTCTTGCTGCAGCCAGGATAGCGTCCCTGTCCTTGTAGTGGAGGACTTTAAATATGAAGGGTCTTGGCGGCGATCCTGGAGGGAGGGGTCTCACGGGAATCCTGTGCGCTCTTTCCACCGTGAAAAATTTAGATTGGCCGGGGTCAGCGTCTCCTTCACGAGGTTCTCGACAAACTGTTCTGGGGAGGGGCCCTCAGCTTTTTCGGGGAGACCCAGGATTCTAATATTATTCCTCCGATTCCTGTTTTCAGCGTCCTCAGCCCTTCCCATCAGGGCGGTCACTTGCCTCCTCAATAGAGCGATTTCCCCGGCGTGGGTGGATAGCCGGTTCTCCGATTCTCCTCTCCGCCTCCCCAGTGCGGTCCCGGATTTTATCCAGATCATGTCGCACATAATTAAATTGCTCTTGGAGGGCATCAAATTTAGATGTGAGGGCGCTCTGACATGAGGCAATAGCCGCCATTATGACTGCGGTATCAGGGTTAGAGAGCTCCTGCTCCACCCCTCTCAGGGCCTCCATCGTTTGCGTGCTGCAGGTGACCGCCGTCGACTTGCGTTTCTTATTTCCTTTCATGTGTGGGGGGGGACCCCGGGTCGGTCCGCACAGTACAGCAATTGGGGGGGGGGGGATATTGCCGCGCGACTTAGATGGGTGGTTCCTCAACCTCTGGCAATGTATTTGTAGGGTGAGCAGAGGGCGCTGGATGTCAGTATGGAGGGGAGCAGCAGCCCCTCCTGCCAGCAGCAGGGGTGTCTGGGGATGTCCCTGGGAGCCTTCCAGTTGCCTCTATCAGAGGGATTTATATATCTTCCCCCAGGCCCAGATCAGATACAGTCACTGGAAGCTTATTTCCAACTGTCCCGAGGTTCAGATGAAGCAATCCCCGAGAGGAGCCCCGCCCTCCACCCCCTCGCCGAGGCCCACCGTCTCCCCCTCGCCGAGGCCCACCGTCTCCCCCTCTCACCAGTGATGATGGGATGGCAGTCTCTCCTCACCTCCACCGAAGGGATCCGTGAGGTCTAGCTGTCACAGGAGCTGCAGCCAGCAATGCTCAGTGCAGGGGCTTGTCTCCCCTCTCGGGCCCCCCTCCGACACCGCCGCAGCCCGGGGCAGATCAATGATGCGGCTGCTCTCCCTCTTCCCCAGCCGCCACACACAAGATGGCGCCGCCTCCCTCCGTCTCAGCCCGCCGGTGATCCACGGCCCGCGGGGACACACAGCTCACCTCCCGTCTTCAGCTCACACACCGCTGCCGCCTGGGACAGGCGGATGCCGCTGCTCTGTCACCGCCACCCGGTAAGCCGCCGCCGCCGCCTTTCTCCCTCGCTCCACACAGGTCGCGCACGTGGTCGAATCCGGCCGGTGCCCTCCGCTCCGCTCTTCCCGCCTGCTGGCCGTCCCAAGGGCCCCACAGCCGCCGATCCGCACACCGATAGGATCCCTCTGCCAGGGGGAGTCCGGGGAGGGGAATAAGGACGATGCCCAGTCACCAGGAGGGGTATTGTTCAGGATGTATTGCGGAGCCCAGCTCAGGTGCGTCAGCCAATAAGTCCTGGGGGCAACCGATCCCGGGTAGGCGTACTTGCGTCCCAGCAAGCGGGGGCTCCTATAGGTGAAGCTGGCTGTGGAGATTGGGGGTTGCGAGCTCATCAAGAGGTCTGGAGTTACCCCCTAGCGTGACACCTTCCTTGTGTCCAGCACCAGCTCATTTCAAACTACGGACCCGCCATGCCCTGGATGTGGTCAGGGCCATAAAGTATTACCTGGCTGCGACTGAATCCTTCAGGAAATCGGATTTGCTCTTTGTCCTCACAGAGGGTTCTAGGAAAGCTTTGCCTCCAGCCAAGTCCACTCTCAGTAAGTGTATCAGACAGGCGGTGGTGCAAGCATATTCTGCCAATGGGAAGGGACCCCATTTTCGGATCACAGCTCACTCTACCAGAGCTATTGGTGCCTCTTGGGCTTTTCAGCACCAGGCATCAGTTGAACAAGTTTGTAAGGCCGCAACTTGGTCTTCAGTTCACAAAGTTTTACAAGGTGGATGTCAGGGCCTCAGCTGACGCTGTTTTTTTCAGGCAGTAGTGAAATGAACTACATGCTGTCCCGCACTGGGGATCCCGCCCAAATGGACACTGCTTTTGGATGTCCCACATGTCATCATTTTCGGACGACCCGGACTGGATGTATGGAAAAATACAATTCTGTGAAACTCACCTGTAGAATAGTTTTTGGATACATCCAGTCCAGGTTGTCCCACCCCGCCCTTGTGTTTATTATATCCTGTTTGCCTGTTATGGTGATTAACCATTTTTGTTCATAGGACACTGGTTTTCTAGTTTTTTGCTTAGAGAGCGTACAAGCTGAAGCTATGTGAAGTAACATGGTTTCTTAGGCCTCCCGGTCTGTCCTCTTTATTTGTGACTACTGCTTTTTAACCACTGGAGAATGATAGAGGTACACCAGCCTTTATAGGGGGCCAGGAGGAGCTACATTTTTTGATCTTGCAGTCGGCACCCCCTGGGGGCGAACACCCACATGTCATAATTTTGGGACGACCTGGACTGGATGTATCCAAAAACAATTCTCCAGGTGAGTTTCACAGAATAGTATTTTTATTCAAGAAAACCATATTGCATGTGAAAGCCCCATTTCTCCTGATTACAACAGTACCTCATATGAATCGGTAGCCCCCCCGTTTCTGCCCGGGAGACCCCCCCCCCAAACTGAAAAGAGCACTTTATAACATTTACAAATAAAATCCAACCACTATCCACACTATAAAGGGTTAAATCCATTTTTTTTTTGGATTTTAAAGGGTTAAAAATCCCCCAAAAATTAGTAGGCTCCCCCCTACCCAGCATAACCAGCCTAGGGACCAGCTATGGAGAATTGTAGAACAGGGCACAAGCCAACCTCTGTGGCCCCCACCCTGCGAGGTTACAAGACCTTGTGGCCCTGGGCTCTTCTGCCCCCCTCCGGGCTTTGGGGAGGCAAGCTGTGGGGGGCTGGGGGTTAATGGCAAGTTACCTGCTTGCTGCAAGTGACTTTGCAGACCCCAAGCCTTGTGAACTGTTCAGTTCACACATAGTTAAATGTGAATAAAGACACCAATACACATCAGAAAAAATATTTTACTAATTAATTTTAAATAATTTTAAATAATTACCTCCCATAATATCCATCCCCGAACACTGGTTTACTTGTCAGCCTTCTGCTGACATAGTCCCCCCCCCCCCCCCCCCCGAGTATTTTTGGATTATTTAGGGTAAAAACTCATAAATCCTAAAAAAAAAATGACATGGGGTCCCCCCTACCCAGCATAACCACCCAGGGGACCAGCTACAGGGGGGCTTGTAGCACAGGGTGCAAGGGCCAGCTTCTGTGTGCCCTTGGGCCTGCAGTCTACAAGCCCCAAAGCCTAATTGCCCTGGGCCCTTCTGCCCCCCCCCCCAGGCTTGAGGGGGGGCTGGGGGTTAATGGCAAGTCACCCACTAGCCACAGGTGACTTGTCAAAGCTAGTGCAACAGTCAAAGTGTTCTGCACAGTGGCTGATAGCTCCAATGTAGTCCACAGTGCAGCACCAGATAGACAAAAAACAGAAAGATGCTATATAGCGCACATCTTAAATAAGGCCCATAATCTCTAGCTAGGCTGTTAGTTAAAGGGTTAAAGTAGTGGTTCTGCAGATGGTGACCACAGACAATTTCTCTGTTGTTTTGGTCACTTTGCATTTTGTCATTGCTCTCACCCTTAGAGGTAGCATGAGACAGTGTCTACAACCCACAGAAGTTGTTCAGGTAGTGCAGGTCATCCAGGATGGCACATCAATGCATGCTGTGGCAAGATAGTTAGCTTTTTCTGTCAGCACAGTGTCCAGAGCATGGATAAGAGACAGGCCAGTACACCAGGAGACGTTGAGGGGGGCCTGTACGAGGGCAACATCCCAGCAGCAGGATCACAACTTGGGATTGGGCTTACAGCCCAACTCTGTGCAGGGGAATTGTCATTTGCTAGAGAACACCAAGATTGGCAGATTCAACATTGGCACCCTCTGGTTCACACTGAGCACATGTGACTGACCCAAGTCTGGAGATACCGTGAAGAACGTTCTGCTGCCAGCATGACCAGCTTGGCAGTGTGTCAGAAATGGTGTGGGGAGGCATTTCTTTGGAGGGCTGTACAGCCCTCCATGTGCTAGCCAGAGTTACCCTTGTAAACAATTTGACAGAAGAAGAGAGTCTTAGGATGAGAGCCTTAGGAGGAAGTCCCTAGGAGAAGGAAATATGTAAACAAATTAATCTCTTGGAACCAATATGGACAACTTTTTAAACAATTATTATTAAAAAAACATCAATAAAAATATCAATGATTAATACAGTAATAACTCATGCCTGGGTAAACCAGATTTGTAAACAATTTATTAACTGGCCAATAGTTACGCAATGGATAAACGCAAAAGATTGAAGTTCTTTAGATATCCATTATTTTAAAAAAATCACTGAGACAAATGGGAAATAAGGACTTACATTAGGGTACAATAATGCGAGATGCAATCAAATCTTACAAAACAAGAAGGTACAATGGGCTACGATCTCAGGCATATGTATATACAGTGGATGAGGCAGACTTCAGAGCATTCAAAGAAGAACTGAGAAGCAACCAATATAAAAAGTCCAGACCTGTTCTCACAGTTCCGCTAGACTGAAACTGTAAAAAAAACCCTTTTACTGGACTCGTAGAAATCATAGAATTTCCCAGCCACTGAAAACTGGTCTTGCCTAAAACTGTGCTGACACTACTCAGCATTCCAAAATTTTCCCAGAATCTGCCCCCAAACTTGCTCTGCTTGTTTCCACAAGTTTTGTTATTTAGCTTCAAAATGCCGATACTAGCTAATTCAACTACAATTTCTGGCCTAGCTGCTCCTTGTCCAGGTTGCTCACATTCTGGATATTTATAATAATAACTGAGCAATACCAATATAGTTCTGTTACCCACCATACAATATTTAACAATATAACTTTTTCATAAAGCCATTGTTTACACCCTGAGTGCCATTAGGTACCGGGATAAGATCCTCAGACCCATTGTGAGGCACAGTGTGCCCTGGGTAAGCATTGTATGTATCACTAAGCATTGATATACTCTAGCAATGCTTTATAGTTATTCCTAGCTCCCTGGTTTGCAGAGTAATGATGACTGTACTGTAACTGAAACTTTTATAATTGTACTTGTATTTATGTTTTAGGTGGATCTGCCAAAAGAAACAATACAGTGTTTGTTATCATTGGAGGTAAGTATGTATTTGTTTGCAAATTTTTATATTGGGTGGGGTCAGCATGTAACCATCTGACTAATTAATTATAATTATTTGAATGCAGTGATTGTTTAAAGCTGCCCCCCCCCCCCCCCCCCCCCCCGAAAAACCCAGGCCTCAAAAAATGTATTTTTCTCTTCCATTTTACTTCAGGCCATCAGAGTAATTCATAGACAATTGGGTTAACCTCTCCCAAAGGGCGTGGACTGCAAGAACAAAGCAATGGCTCCTCCTCCGGGGCCTATATCCTCCTGGCTGACTTCCTTCACTCCAGGTTTCTTTCTTGCAGTTGGAACTGGACTGCAAGGGTGTATCTGAACTCCTCACCCATTTTCTTTTTTGTTTTGAAAGGAATTATGCCTTGGAAGCGGGGGTATTGGAAACCCTGTCTGTTCTTGGGCCCTTATACACCTCTGATCTGAAAGGACCCACCTTGCCTCTGCAGCTAAGCTACATTCGGATTAGGATGGTAAGGGTAAGGGCCAGGGTCTTGGGGTTGTTTTTTAAAAAAGAACTGACACGCCTGTGCTGAGAATTCCACCACAGGAATAAGCAGCCACAGTTGTTTGTCTGGTGAGCCTATTTGGTGGTTACCAAGGGAATTATTTTCCCTCTTTTATTGTTCTTTCCCATGTGTTAATTATGTGTTTTACTGGTTGTAAAATTCAAAGTTTGCGTGCCTTTAAGGGGGCGGAGATAAGGCGGCCGCCATCGCTGGAAAGATTTTCGGCTTAGCAAAGTAGCTAGCACCGCCGAAGCATCAGGACATCAGAGTCTCCCTGTCTGCTCGGTTGATATATCCAAGTCTGGGATGCCTAGTCTTAGTGGAGTGGTAAATAGTTTGATCGGCATCCAGAAAAAAAAAATTGGAGATAGGAGTCTTGTATTTGGTCTCCAGCCTTTTGTATTCTTGGTGTGCCACACACCCCGCTTCACTTCTAAATATTCTTCACTTAATGGGTTAACTCGCCGCCAGGTGACGTAGTGCAGAGAGGAAGTCTCGTAACGAGCCCCCTTCCGGCCTATATATACCTGGTACCTCCCTTCAATCACCAGTATTTTTCTCTCTGCTTGACGACAAGTCAGAAGATGGAAGTCTCCTGCTTACAGGTAGGCCGGGGTTTTTACCCCGGCACCCCCCTTTTGGTCTATTTCTGCCCGGTTTGAGTGTTTATACCTTGATGGTGGAATGGAAGCCTCCCAGCCTAGGCTGCTCACTGGGCAAATGGTAGATGGCACTTTAAGTGCCTAGGAGCTTATCTCCTACCGCTCGACCTCATGCGTGGGGCAATGCGGCTATCCGGCATGGTGATCCGGAAATGGGATGCCCCTGTCCCGAGGGTCCCCGTAGCCCCTTTCTCTCCTGTTACGCTCCCCTCTCCCTTCACTATGGGGGGGGGGGGGGTTTGAGGGTGTGCATTTAGTATGTGTGTTTCACTAGTATAACTTTATTTCAACATGTGTGTGTTCATGTTATGCATTAAGTTTATTTAGCATGTGTGCACTTTTTTGTTCACTTGGTTTAGGTCTGCTTGAATGTCAGACTGCGCTGGGTAGGTGGCTGGCCGCTTTAACTAAGTAGACTGTTGCTTAAGCGGCCCCCTCCCGCCTCCCCCCTTTTCCCCCCTTCCCCCCTTCCCCGCTGGCACTGTATATAGTTTATTTTTTGCATAGGCTGCGCTATGCGGTCTTTGTCCTTCCTCCCCCCTCCGCTGCTTGGGCGCACGTGTAGTGGCCCATCTGGTGTAATCCCCAGCTGAATTGGCTGCACTGATCAGCGTACAGGGCGGGTCCCGGTGACGCGGCAACGGGGGCGTGGCGGCGGCATCGTGCGACGGCCCCAGTTTCACTTCCCTTCAAAGGGGGAAGTCACGTGGGCGCGCGGCCGCACTTGATCTCCGGTGCTGCGGCTGCTGGCTGCTGTCTCGCTCTCCGGCTGCTGCTCTCGCTTGGCCAGGTAAGCGGCCCCACCTGGGTGGGGCTGTTAAGTGGGAATTTCATTTCTTCTTGTGTTAGATATGGGGGGAGTTATTTGTTATTAGGGGGCATGGTTTTGCTCATATTTTAAGGCACTTTGGTGCCATGCATATATGATTGTTTCACACATGTGAGGATCTGATTGTGATTTCTCTTGCCTTACAGATCCCGGGATCCCTGTTTATGGTGGCCCTCCGGCTCTATGTTGCCTGGCTATTTATTGGGATATATTATAAATGCTTGTATATATATAATCTATATATATATATATATATATATATATATATATATATATATAGTTTATTAAAGGGGACCTTAACTTAATTTAAAAAAAAAAAAAATCCTCCCTTCCGGGACATTTACAAATAAGGGGGCATCCCGGGTTGGCTTATGCCTTAAAAGACCCAAGTATTGCGAATACCATAAATCACTATATGGAGGCTTCCGTTATTGCCGGAAAAGGTTCTGCTGAGCCTTTCGGGGGGTGCGTAGGTTGTGGGGCTCCTCTCCCAGCTGATGATGTCTTTATTTGCATCCCTTGTGCAAAGCAGACTATTGCGCGCCAGTCCGTTGCTTCGGCTGCGGGCCCATCGCATCCTTCATCATCTCCTACCTCTCCCTCCCTGTTCCGGACCCCGCATGGCACTGCCAAAAGTGGGGATTCGCATTCCGAGGTGGCGTGCCGCCAGCCCCCGGAAAGTAGTGCCCGTTAAAGCAGCGTTAAAGGCCGCTGCAAAACGGAGGCACCTGACTCCGGTACCTTCGGCTCCACAGGACAAGTTATGTGAGCCTGTGGAATGGTCCGATGGATCCTCGGACGAGGATGAATTCCCGTTGGAGTCAGATGAGCCTACAGGTCAGCTTGAGGCTGATGTGATTGGCGATTGGTCGGAGGGGGTTGTTTTTGACACCCCCTCCATTCTGGCTCAAATGTTTAAAATTTTGAATTTAGATCCACCTGAGGCGGCCACCCTGCCAAAGGGTCAGTTATTTAAGGAGCCTCAGCCGCGTTGGGTTTTTCCCAGACAACACCACTTTGAGAGGGTGGTTCTTAAGGAATGGGAACATCCCACGCGGTTATCTGGAATCCCTTCCAGTTGGGAAAAGCGTTATCCTTTTCCGCCAGAGTTGGTAAAGCTTTGGTCTGTCCCTCCTGACGTCGATACCCCTGTGCTAGGGCTCTCCAGCATGGCTATGGTACAGTCTGCTGAGACCACTGTCCCTAAGGATGGGGAGGATCGTCGGATTGACCAATACGCGCGCCATGGCTTTGTTTACTCCGGGCCTGCGTTGCGCCCGGTGTGTGCTTCAGCCCTTCTGCTATTGGCGATTAAGTCTTTAATTCAGGGGCTTTATGAGGATCTCAATCCCGCTTGTAAACAGTTTACTGCGCTTAAGCAGTGTGAATCTTTCGTGTCCTATGTCCTATCCGCTCAGGACGATGCACTGGCTATGAGTAGCAAGGCAGCGGCTATGCTGGTGGCTATTCGCAGGTCAGTATGGCTGCGTCAGGGTCAGCGGACGCGGCTTCTAAAAGGGTGCTCACAGCTCTCCCCTTTTTGGGGTTGCGTCTGTTTGGGGAGAAAATTGATTAAGTCGCAAAGGGTGGTAAGATGCCACAACGCAAGAGGCCTCGTGTCCCCTTTAGGGGGGCAGGTTCCGGTAGGCCTTCCTTTCGAGGATTCAGAGCGGGCAGGGGTGCTTCCTTTCCCGCTACCAGAGGTGCAGGTTGGACTCGGGGGAGGGGCCGTGGCCGGCCCGCTCAGTCCTGGGGCACCAAGCCCAAACCTGCTGATAAGCCCACTCAACAATGAGGGGCTGCCCTCACCCGTGCGGGTGGGGGGACTATTGCGATACTTCTCCCAGGTTTGGAACCAAGTGGTTCCAGGCAGATGGATCCAGGAGGTAGTGTCGGCCGGTTGCGACCCGGAATTCGGGTCTCACCCTCCTTCACGGTTCGTTCGGTCTCGGGTGCCCATCGATCCTTTGGCCACGCAGGGGCTCCTGGCGTCGGTAAGGAATCTGTTAGAGATGGCGGTCATCCGGCCGGTGCCGCGCTTAGAGATGGGCCTCGTTTTCGACTCCAATCTTTTCGCAGTCCCCGAGAGAGATGGGTCGGTTCGTCCCGGCCTGGACTCTCATCAACACAGAGTGTTTCTTCCTTTTGCCCAAGTTCACACGAGAACGCTTCAGCTTTTTCTGTTAGCGTCTGGGGACTAGCAGCCTCGGTCGCTGGATCAGTCCTTCCAGTTGTCCTCCCGGGTCCGGCAGTCCCTCCTGTGGTGGTTGGTCTCGACCAATCTTGTGTAGGGCAGGTCTTTCCTGACCTTCCGTTGGAAAATTGTCACCACGGACGCCAGTCTGGTAGCGGACCGGTTGAGCAGGGGCTCTCCCCGTCTGGGAGAATAGGCTCTCCATCCTCAGGTGTTTCGCTCACTGTGTCTCAGGTGGGGGACCACGGAGGTGGGCCTGTTTGCCTCTCGTCACAATCACAGGATCCCGAACTTCGTGTCGCTCCCCCAGGTCCCTCTGGCTCTGGCAGTGGACGCCATGTCCCTGAGCTGGGGAGTTCTGGGATTTCTATACCTGTTTCCTCCGATGCCCATGCTGGGCAGGGTGCTTCAGAAGTTGGCTCTGGAAAAGGTGTCCGCCGTTCTCGTGGCCCCAAGGTGGCCAAGGCGAGTGAGGTTCGCAGACATCGTTCGGCTGGCAGTAGACCAGTTCGTTCTGCCTCTTCGGCCCGATCTGCTCACTCAGGGTCAATTGTGTTACCCCAATTTACCAACGCTGGGTTTGATGGCCTGGCTGCTGAAACCTCCATCCTGAAGGAGGAGGGTCTTTCTGATTCAGTCATTAAGACTCTGATCAGTGCCCGGAAGAGGTCTTCTTCCATCACCTACTATAGGACTTGGAAAGCCTATATCCCTTGGTGTGAGATAAGATCTTTTCCTTGTAGGGTCTTTTCGGTCTCCAGGGTTCTGGAGTTTTTACAATCAGGGCTGGACCCGGGTCTCCAGCTAAGTACATTGAAAGGGCAGGTCTCTGCCTTATCTATCTTTTTTCAGAAGCGTGTTGCGCTTAAGTCTTTAGTTAAAACTTTTTTCCAGGGGGTCACGCATGTGCGGCCTCCCAGGAAACCATTACTCCCAGTTTGGGATTTGAATTTGGTTCTTTCTGCTCTTCAGGCTCCTCCTTTTGAGCCTTTGCAAGATATTGCTTTGTCTACCCTGACTCAGAAGATTGTCTTCTTGGTAGCGATCACTTCGGTCCGGCGTGTCTCAGAGTTGGCGGCCTTGTCTATCCAGGCGCCTTACTTTGAGAGGCATCAGGATAAAGTGGTCTTTCGGTTCAAGCCAGACTTTCTTCCTAAGGTTGTTTCTGCTTTTCATTTGAACCAAGATATTGTTCTCCCCTCCTTGTGTCCTAATCCTAAGAATGACAGAGAGGGTTTTGCATTGTTTGGATGTAGTACGCTGTGTTAAGTACTACTTGATTATCACGTCTCCTTTTCGTAGGACGGATTCCTTTTTTGTTGTGCCCCATGGGCCTAAGAAGGGTTTGGCACCAGCCAAATCTGCCATTAGCAAGTGGATACGTCAGGCCGTTACTGCAGCCTATTCTGCTAAGGGAAGAGTTCCCCCTTTTCGTATCACAGCTCATTCCACTCGCGCCGTTGGGGCGTCTTGGGCTTTTCAGCACCAAGCTTCTGTTGAACAAGTTTGTAAGGCCGCCACTTGGTCTTCTGTTCACACTTTTTCTAAGTTTTACAAAGTTGATGTGCGAGCCTCAGCGGATGCTGTTTTTGGCCGCAAAGTTCTGCAGACTGCAGTCATTTAAGTTATGCTTCACCTGGCCTTGAGATGCCCATCCCTTGTGGACACTGCTTTTGGATGTCCCATTAAGTGAAGAATATTTAGAAGTGAAGCGGGGTGTGTGGCACACCAAGAATAATACCATTTTGTGAGTACTCACCTGAAAAATGGATATTGTTGGTGTGCCACACACCCCGCTTCACTCCCACCCTTTTCGGTATTTCCGAAGCTTTTATATGGTGAAGCCTTTTTATTTATATCAAAATTGATTTTGAGGTTACCGGTGGAATACTGGTACCTTGTCTTTCTGCTTTTTTAATATACTGGTGATTGAAGGGAGGTACCAGGTATATATAGGCCGGAAGGGGGCTCGTTACAAGACTTCCTCTCTGCACTACGTCACCTGGCGGCGAGTTAACCCATTAAGTGAAGAATATTTAGAAGTGAAGCGGGGTGTGTGGCAAACCAACAATATCCATTTTTCAGGTGAGTACTCACAAAATGGTATTTTCCAACAGGAGATATAGGTATGCCTCCTGGGCGGCTGGTTCTACTGCTTTTTAATTAAACTGGAGTGGAGGAAGACAGCCAGGAGGATATAGGCCCGAGAGGAGGAGTCACGCCTTTGTTCTTGCAGTCCACGACCTTCGGGAGAGGATAACCCAATCGTCTGTAAATTACTCTGATGTCCTGAAGTAATAATGGAAGAGAGATTCATTCTACAGGTGAGTACTCACAGAATTCTCTTTTTCTGGGACTGGATCCTTTGTTAAACCGGACCTTCAGCGTGATTTAATGAAAAGCCCAAACTGGGGAACAAAACGGTTCCCCAGCATCTAAAATTAATATATTTTACGTTTTTAGTCACTAACTTATTATTCTTTTCCCCACTGGGCTGCAACTCTGTTCAGGAATTTAGGATACGGGCGCCGCCATCTTGACTCAGAAGCATCCCACTTACTGAGGAGAGTAGGATAAGGTACCGGGGGGCGGGTTATAGCTGTGCTTTGCTCAGACAGAGCAGAGCTGGGGTCAGGTAAAGGTCAGCAGTCCCAGAATGCAGAGCAGCACAGTCAGGAGGCACTTCCTGTTTGCAGGCTGCCTGATAAGATGGCGGCTTTTTTAAGCTGCCATCTTGGATGTTTAAAGGCTCATAACATGCAGTAGATGCAGGTAGGATGTTTTTTTAATGTGGGCAATCTGCATGTACAGGGTGTGGGAAACAAATAAGATAGACTCTTATTCAGACTGAAGGTCCGCTTTAAGCAAACCCAGACAGACTTGCTTGCAGCTAATTGCTATGGCCCTCCGGTAATAATGGTTAATGGATGCTTAACCATGCTCCATTTCCAACTATATGAAGCCCTCTCCCTCTCCTCTGAGACCACCTTTACTGCTGTGACAACTGCAGGCCCCAGGAGTCGTTTTATTGAAATTTGTAAAAATTGACACAGCACCCTTGCAAGGAGCCTCAAACAGACAAGCACATGTAGCACCGCAGCAGGGGAAATCAGTGGCATGAGACACCAGATGCAGGCAAGTATGGTCTTTTCTCCCTCTTAAGGGTCAAATGAAAAAAAAACACATTAATACAGGATTATGTTAGAGGAGAGAGCATTACTACTTATACTGTAAAGGGCATATATGCAAGTGAAGATGCAGGAGGCTTACAAGACCTGTGTAATTTTTGCAGTCTTACAGTGAGTGCAACTATTCGAGATCTGATCAAACACTCCTTAATCTTAATAATCCTTTACCTATCACCAAATCTCAATTGCTTCTCTGGGAAGTGATCTCACAGGACCTATAAAATCTGTTTAGCAGCAGGTGTTTAGGTCAGTCGATTTTGATCAGTCCTGTCAGTCGATTTTTGATCAGTCCTGCTAAAGCAGTGATCTGCTGATTCTACAGCCAAAAAATGCTTGATTGTGCTACCCTTTGTGGGTGGTTGCTTATTTGGATTAGGAAATGATAGAGATCACAGGTCAATGTACATGAAATACAACAGAGCAGAAAAATGCATAGAGAGACCACAGTTAAGCATTGGTAACAGCGCCATCTACTTTCATAACTTGTCATAACTGTAAACTGCAGTCAATCTGGCAAAAGTCCCAAAATCAAATGCAAAGACAAGCAGAAGCTGTTGCAAAGTATTGTATCTCCAACTCCCCTTTTCAACAGCTGAGGCTTAGTCTGTAAAATCTATCTTCTTTATAAGCCTTGAGTTCAGCAGTCAGCGGGCTTAGTAAGTATATATGCTGTCATATACTCAGTCAGGCAATAAAGTAACTCTAAAAGTCCTTGCTCTTGAAGATCTCTCAGAAAGTGGAACTTTACATTAATTTACTTGGTTCTTGAGCAAACCCTTTCCATCTGCGCAAGTTCTAGGCATCCTTGATTGTCAAAGATTCTCATTGTCTCAGCCATATAACCTCTTTGCTTGCCTGCGCTACTGTAACATGTTCTGCTTCAGTAGATAAAAGTGCTTTCTGCTAGTCCAACTGATAGCACCTCTTGACAGAAGAAACAAGTAGCCACTGGTAGATATTCTATTACTGGTGTCTGCGGCCCGATGGACCCTGTAGCGGAATCAATGGTTCTCCGGTATCGGTAAGTGAGAAGATGGCAGTTCTGAACAGAAGAGCTGCTGGGGATAAAAGGTAAGTATAGTAAGTATAGTCTTTTCGTTTCATGCCTGAATAGGTACTGTTAACACCTGGTAATTCTGAGCTGTTTTTTTTTTTTTATGAATGTTATGAATATTTATGTTATAGATTTAGCTTTTTTGTACTACTTGAGACAACTTTAAAGTGGACCAACACCCAGGATTTTGACTATCCTGGGTTTTGGTCCACTTCGGCGGGGCACCCCGATCGGGGGTGCCCCGCTGTGTGAAACCCCCCAGAAAGCCCCAAAATCTTACCTGTCCCCGCTCCCACGTGACTGGACGGTCCAATCCCCGCCAACGTCCAGGCGGGGATCAGGAACATCCAAGCGGCTGCCGCCGCCTCCCTCGCGTCACTTTCGGCGCGCGCGCGCCCCCGCCGGCCATTCGCAGACGGCCGGCGCGGGCGCGCGCACGCCTACAGGGGCGCGAGGGAGGCGGCGGCGGCCGGCCGCCGCCGAAGATAAGGTAGGTGATTTGGGGTGTTTGGGGGGGGTTCACCCCGCGGGACATCCCGATCTCGGATGTCCCGCGGGGTGGGAGGTGATCGGCCCGGGAATCTTATAGATTTCCGGGCCGATCACCTCTCGGTGTTGGTCCACTTTAAGTAGTGCCCACAATCCTGATAACTGCACGTCAACCCCATGGGTAAAGAAAAAAGGAAGAGGAAGCCAGCAATGCTTTAATACTCAGCCTTTAAAGATTCCTTTTTTTTTAAACTTACATAAATATGTGACTTTGTGGAAAAATACATGAAAATAAAAAATAATGTTTTACCCTTGTAAATGTTGATTATTTTAGTTGATATATGAATGTTTTATGGCCTTTTTAATTTAAAAGATCTGTTTGCTTTTTTAGTATGGCGATGAACAAATGTTTAATGCTTCAGCGAAGCAGGTTATGTCTAGACTGCCAAAACAAAGGTATCTAAAACAAATCTTGGATGAAATCTATACAATCAAAGTAGAAAAGAGGTAAGTTGTCACTGACTATATCAATGAGAATATTTAGTGCTGCCTCTTTATGCTGCATAGGCCTCGATTCACTAAAAGTTGCAAAAATTATCATGGTATTAAAAAAATTCAATTCATGCGAAAAAGCATGAGAAATTCACTGTTAGTGAATCACCAGATAGGAAGACAGTGAGAGTCAATGACATTTTTACTACAAGTAAAAAGGAGTAAAACATTCAGTACTTTGTCAGGAGTAAAAAAGGGCTATTCCTATCTGGTGATTCACTAAAAGTGAAATTCTCAGGCTTTTTTTCTCATGAATTGAAGGTTTTACTACCATGAGATTTCATTGAAGACAATGAAAGGTAATGGAACTTATTACTACTGTGTAAAAAGAGTGAAAAGTTCACTACTTTTCTCAGGAGTAAAAAAGTGCTATTGACTTCCATTGTCTTCGTAGCTGATAATCCTTCAGCGTGACCCATGGAGAGAGAAGGCTCCACCCCCTGGCAGGAAACACAAAATGAAACAGAGGGTAAAAGCCCCACCCCCTTCCTCCCCACTTCAGTTCTTTGTGTTTCTTGTCTCAGGAACCACTGGACAGTGTGTGCTAGGATGTTGTTAGACTTCAGCCGATATTTTATTTTTGTTTGTTATTTTAAGACTCCAGAGTTCTGGAGGAGACCACTGAGCCCTTGGACATAATCCAGGTGGAATTCACCCGAGGTCTTGGGATAGCCAGGGCTGATTCCTACATAGTTTGACTAAGCACGGGTAGTGCAATGTCACCTTTAACCCTTTCGCAAGTGTGAATTTGTCACACTTGTTGCCAAAGCATTTTGCACTATTTTGCGCTCCACATGTTCAACTGTGATTTCCCAGGGAAATTATATATTGGTTTTTCAGCAGAGTCTGGGCTTTAACATGAAATGTCTTGTTTGTCATTTCTTAGGTGTATTCTCAATATTTTTGGATGAAATATGTGCAAAAAATCTATTTTTTACAATTTGTAGTGTTTTTTGTAATAAAAAATGTAAATTTGTCAATAAAATCTTATTGTGTGTAAAAGCCGAATTTCTCCCGGGTTGCAACAATACCACATATGTATTGGTAGACACCCTTTCCTGCCCAGGAGACTCCCCCAATCTGAAACAGCGCTTTAGGAGATTTTCAGATAAAATACAACTGTGCTAGGTGCTATGCGCACCTTGCAGTTTTTCAAGAAAAACAACCCTTTACAATTGAAATACCCCCAACAAACTATTTCCTGGAAGTACACACATCAAGCTTTCTAGGCGTACCAGGCTTGTTAACATGGGTGCAGTTTTCTGGAAGTAATCCCTCAATCTATTCTTTGGTTGCACAGGGTTTCCCTAAAAAAAAAAATAAAATAAAAAAGCAGAATCAAAGCCACATTTTCCTAAAAAGCAATATGCAAACAAGAAAAAACAAGTTAAATCTGAAAAAGCAACATCCCCCGAACAGAACAATGCCCAACATGCATAGCAAATGTGAAGGGAAGAGTTGGCAAACATCCCAAAGTAAAGCATGTGGGTAAGAATAATTTTACTTGAAAATTTTAGCTCTGAAGACAAAGTGTGCACCTTGCACTTTTTCTACCATTTGGAATACCCCCCACCATATATTCCCTGAAAGTACACGTTAAAGTGGACTGTCACCCACCCCTGATCGGCCCGGGAATCTATAAGATTCCCGGGCCGATCACCTCCCTCACCGCGGGACATCCGAGATCGGGATGTCCCGCGGTGAGGGACCCCCCCCCCCCCAAAACCCCCAAAAAACTCACCTCACCTGTCAGAGCGACGTGCGGGAGGCGGCGGCGGGCGCACTGTCTTGTCCGCCGCTTGTCCGTGGCTACGTGGGAGCGTGGTGAGGTGAGTTTTGGGGGCTTTCTGGGGGGTTTTACACAGCGGGACACCCCTAATCGGGGTGCCCCCCTGAAGTGGACCAAAACCCAGGATAGTCAAAATCCTGGGTGTTGGTCCACTTTAAGCTTTCTAAGTATACCCAGATTGTTGTACTGGGCTCAACTTTCTGAAAGTAATCCCTCAAACAATTCTTTGGTTCCACTGGACAGTGTGTGCTAGGATGTTGTTAGACTTCAGCCGATATTTTATTTTTGTTTGTTATTTTAAGACTCCAGAGTTCTGGAGGAGACCACTGAGCCCTTGGACATAATCCAGGTGGAATTCACCCGAGGTCTTGGGATAGCCAGGGCTGATTCCTACATAGTTTGACTAAGCACGGGTAGTGCAATGTCACCTTTAACCCTTTCGCAAGTGTGAATTTGTCACACTTGTTGCCAAAGCATTTTGCACTATTTTGCGCTCCACATGTTCAACTGTGATTTCCCAGGGAAATTATATATTGGTTTTTCAGCAGAGTCTGGGCTTTAACATGAAATGTCTTGTTTGTCATTTCTTAGGTGTATTCTCAATATTTTTGGATGAAATATGTGCAAAAAATCTATTTTTTACAATTTGTAGTGTTTTTTGTAATAAAAAATGTAAATTTGTCAATAAAATCTTATTGTGTGTAAAAGCCGAATTTCTCCCGGGTTGCAACAATACCACATATGTATTGGTAGACACCCTTTCCTGCCCAGGAGACTCCCCCAATCTGAAACAATCTGAAACAGCGCTTTAGGAGATTTTCAGATAAAATACAACTGTGCTAGGTGCTATGCGCACCTTGCAGTTTTTCAAGAAAAACAACCCTTTACAATTGAAATACCCCCAACAAACTATTTCCTGGAAGTACACACATCAAGCTTTCTAGGCGTACCAGGCTTGTTAACATGGGTGCAGTTTTCTGGAAGTAATCCCTCAATCTATTCTTTGGTTGCACAGGGTTTCCCTAAAAAAAAAAATAAAATAAAAAAGCAGAATCAAAGCCACATTTTCCTAAAAAGCAATATGCAAACAAGAAAAAACAAGTTAAATCTGAAAAAGCAACATCCCCCGAACAGAACAATGCCCAACATGCATAGCAAATGTGAAGGGAAGAGTTGGCAAACATCCCAAAGTAAAGCATGTGGGTAAGAATAATTTTACTTGAAAATTTTAGCTCTGAAGACAAAGTGTGCACCTTGCACTTTTTCTACCATTTGGAATACCCCCCACCATATATTCCCTGAAAGTACACGTTAAAGTGGACTGTCACCCACCCCTGATCGGCCCGGGAATCTATAAGATTCCCGGGCCGATCACCTCCCTCACCGCGGGACATCCGAGATCGGGATGTCCCGCGGTGAGGGACCCCCCCCCCCCCAAAACCCCCAAAAAACTCACCTCACCTGTCAGAGCGACGTGCGGGTGGCGGCGGCGGGCGCACTGTCTTGTCCGCCGCTTGTCCGTGGCTACGTGGGAGCGTGGTGAGGTGAGTTTTGGGGGCTTTCTGGGGGGTTTTACACAGCGGGACACCCCTAATCGGGGTGCCCCCCTGAAGTGGACCAAAACCCAGGATAGTCAAAATCCTGGGTGTTGGTCCACTTTAAGCTTTCTAAGTATACCCAGATTGTTGTACTGGGCTCAACTTTCTGAAAGTAATCCCTCAAACAATTCTTTGGTTGCACAGGGTTTGCCTAAAAAAATGTATAAAAAAACTGAATAAAAAACACCTTTTCCTAAAATATCAATATGCAAACAAGAAAAAACAAGCTAAATCTGAAAGCACAAGGTCCTCCGAGCAGAACAATACCCAACATGCATAGGTACTATTAACCCTTTTAATTGCCCGCCTACTTGAATTTTTGTCAGCCTCTGTTGACAGGTGATTTTTGCAGGAATTTCCAGGAAAATTATATATATTTTTTGTGGCAGAGTTTAGGCTTTAACATGAAATGTCTTGTTTGTAATTTTTGTACTGTTTTTAAAAATAATAAAAAATATAATTTTTTTCAAATGGTCTAATTTATTTTAAATAAAACATTTATTTTATTAAAGAAAACCATATTGCATGTGAGAGCCCCATTTCTCCCGATTACAACGGTACCACATATGTATCGGTAGCCCCCCAATTCTTGTCCAGGAGACCCCCCCAAACTGAGAAAAGCACTTTATAACATTTACAAATAAAATACAACTACTATCCACACTATAAAGGGTTAATTTTAAAAAACAATTGGCGTAGGGTCCCCCTTCCCAGTAGGGGACCCAATTTTTTTTTGGGGGGGGGGGATTTTAAGGGTTAAAAAATAAAAACCAAAAAAAAATGGCATGAGGTCCCCCCACCCAGCATAACCAGCCCGTGACCAGCTATGCAGGGCTTGTAGAACAGGGCGCAGGGGCCAGCTTTGGTGGCCCCTGGCCCTGCAGGCTACAAGCCGGGGTTAATGGCAAGTCACCCACTAGCCGCAGGTGATTTGCCAGACCCAGAGCCTTGTGAACTGGTATAGGGGGTCTCAAAGGTCCCTTACCAGTTCACAAAGGGTTAAATGTAAAAAAAAAAAAAAACACACAGACGCAGAGAAAAAATATATTTATTTTTTTTTTTTAATACTTACCTCCCATCCATCCTGGAGCATTGTGTCCCATGCTGATCACTTTGGCTTCTGCTCTCCTGCTGCTGCTGGAAGCCTTTTATACCTGCTGGGTGACAGGTAATATGAGGTTAATTTAAAAAAAAAAAAAATTACATAGGGTTAAAATCCCCTAAAAATTCCCCCCCCAAAAATGGGGTGAGATTCCCCTTACCCAGCATAACAAGCCCGGAACCAGCTATGGGGGCTTGTAGAACAGGGCGCAGGGGCCCTTGGCCCTGCAGGCTACAAGCAGGCATAGCCTATGGCCACGGGCTCCTCCACCCCTCCCCCCGGGCTTTAGGGGGGCTCAGGGTTAATGGCAAGTCACCCGCTAGCTGCAGGCGACCTGCCAGACCCTTGTGAACTGGAATAGGGGTCACATAGATCCCTTACCAGTTCACAAAGGGTTAACACCCTGTGTCCCTCGCCGATCCGATGACAGATGCCGGTGATCGGCAGCTAGAGGAGGGGGAGGCAGGGGATCACCTACCCCTCTCCTCTGCCCACCAATCTCTGGGCACCTGACACCCGAGCCGCGGGGAGCCAGGACGACGCCCGCCGGGTGACGTAATCAGCCCTGCCCCCAAGGGGGTGTGGCTTCATGTCAAGATGGCAGCGCCCATCGGGAGAGTAGGGGGAGAGAGCCTGACAGATAGAAGAGCCCTGGGGGGGGGGGTCGGAGGGCCCCCTGGGTGAAGAGGAGAGCCAGCGGGAGCGATCACAGCCGCAGGTGAGTAATTGTAATTTTTCTTTTCTTTTTTTAAACAGGAATTGTCCGCTGCTGAAGCGGGGGGCACATTCGGAATGTGTGTGAAACTCAGTACTCAGTAGCAACATGAAAAATGGCAGACTCCCTCCCTTAAAAAAAAAAGGGGGGAGTCCACCATTTGTCAAGCACAGTGGGGCATCCTGATCTGGGATACCCAGAGGGAAGAGCAGTGGCCGCTCTGGGTTTTGTTCTGCTTTCAGAGGAGGAGTCCGGCTTTTTTTCACATTTCTACTGAGTAAAAAGGGTTTCAAAAAGCGGATCATCCCGATTTGGGATGCCCGGGGGGGGAGGGAGACCAGTGGCCAGCCTTGGATAAAATACTGTGTGAAACCCTTCCCACCTTGCAACATGCCCCCTCCCCCCCAAAGGCATTGGTCTGGCCAGAAATGGACTACAAGAGCCAGTGCACTATCATTTAAAACATTTGTTGTGGACTACAAGTGCCAGCAGCCTGCGACGTGAGGCACAGACAAGTGGCTGGAGAACCTCTATCTCCGTCGTCAGCTCCGCAGCGACTGACACATGCCACACAGCACAGGCCAAGGGTGGGCAGAGAAACTCCGCCCACAGCCAAACCTGCAGGAGGGAGCTGTCCAATAGGAGAGCAGGCTCTAATCCACACACGCCCCCGCTACATTAGACTCACTACAGAGGGGCAAAAGTGCTGTTCAAACCCGGCACTATCTTTTCTGGCAAGACTGCACGGACAGTGGGTGGGACTGAGCAGCAGGGGCATCAGCAGCATGTGGCCGCGCACCTTACAGGGAGTACTGTGCGTGGGCAGCTCAGTGTCAATCAAAGGGCCGTATGTGGCCCTGGGGCCTTACAATGCCCAGGTCTGCTTTAGAGGGCTGATTTCTGTGGAGTTTTAACTGAGGGCGATATTCCTGGATGAAATATCTGGCTGGCCTTCTAGTCAGGATCTAGTTGGACAATGTGACAGAAGTTTCCTACAGCTATCACCAGAAGGAACCTGAAGCAAGGTGCACAAACATTTGAGGAGGATGGAGCTTTCCATTCTGTGCATTTTTGCTGTTATCATTTCTGGTGTGGACTGCATGTGCGGTATTCCTGAGCAGGGAAATAGTAGGGCATTTGGGCCCTGTACTACAGGTGATGTGTGCTGCATGCGGGCTTGTTTGCATCTTGGCATAATTGAAAGTTGGAGAAGTTCACTGTGGACTGCTGAAAAATAGTCTGAAGGACTGAAAGTGGCTCCAAAGAAGCAAAAATAAACATGGTTAATATACATGGTAGCAACAAGACCCAATAATGTAAATTTCATGGATGTTGATTCTTTTTAACCCGAGTTGCTTGTGTCCCAGAATGTACAGAGAAATACATTTATGTTTTCATCTTTTTTAGTCCTATAATAAGCTAAATAAGAAATATTATTGAGAAGAAATCAACCTCTCAATGCAATAACCTTCTTTTTTGTGTCTCCTTCCAGGGTGCCAGTGCTGATGCTCTATAGTTATCGGGATGATTATTATAAAATTATTTTTTAGTTTCTCTGAAGAACGTAGAATAACTGTAAATGTTCTCAGGCTTCATTTGGTTAATTGCATTTTTGCATTGTATATATTTTAGGCCACATTTATCAGGGGACCAGTGTTTTGTTACTTTTTAATAGAAAATGACTGTATTCACATGTGTTAAGTGTATAAGAATAAAAAACATTTGCTTCTCTATTTTCTTTTTTTACACACAATGTTTTTTTTATATTTTGTATACATTCCCACTGTGCATGAAAAATAAAAAAAAAACCTTGGATTGGCAAGATCATGAAGTCTGCACTTTAAATTAGTAATGGAAAATAGATTTTAATCACTTGATTAGAGCAGGTCTTAGTGATAATAGTCTCTGATGGTCATGTGAACTGGGTAATTCTACCTGATTTTGGGCTAGCTAGCGTAGTTATTAGTCTTTTGATGGTATGGTATGATAATTTGTAAAGACTACAGAACACTGTAACTACTGCTTGCAGCCATCCAAAATCTAAAAAGGTTGGTTTAAACAGTGTTACATGATATCATAACATCTTTAATGATTTTAGAAGCTTCTGTGTTATGTTCACTCAGTGCAACAAGTAATCAGCATCAATAAAGCATTCAACTTATAGGGCTACTATAGCATAGAACATTCTGCATTTTTTGCTCTACAGATGCACCTATTCCCAAACAGTGTGTGTGTGCATCTTATAAAGCAAATGTAGCAGGCTGCCAATCAGTGGCCATGTCTACAACACTGGCCTGCAGCGGGAGGTTGTAGGGCGTTAGATGTAATACTGTCGTGCAGCAGATAGAAAGCAGATGTCTCTTACCATTACTGATGCTGCCAATCTTCACAAAAGCAGCCTTGTGTTCTTGGCCCCTCCCTGAGGCTTGCAAGTGTGACAAGAAAGGTCACAGGGCTGGGCTACTTCTGATTCCCGGGATCATTGAAGGTAGTGTTGGAATCATCAATGGCAGTGTAGATGGCAGGACAAGATAAGGCTCAACTGTAGAGCGAGGGCAAAGCCAGGTGAGTTTCAGTCACTGAGTAAACAAGGTGCTGGAGAAAGGGGACACAGGGTTGTGTTGTCTCTCACACAGGCTGGGCGGACATGACTAAATGCAGCTGAGCTTCATTCCAATTAAAAAAAATAGACAATACCTCTAGCTGTCTATTCCAAGTATGTCACACACCCCGCTTCCACTATTCATGACATATGGGTTATGGTCCAGTAGAGGGCAAACTTCTGCAGAGATGAAAGCAAAAAAGAAGCCCCTCCCGGTCCATAAATACCTGGGACCTCCCACACGTTCCCCAGTTCCTTCTCTGCAGGACGGCGAGCAAGTCAGAAGATGTCTGCTTCTCTTCCTTGCAGGTAAGCCGGGCTTACGCCCGGCCATTTTTTTTTACCTATTTCTTCCCGGACCTTTATTCATTAAGCCCGTTATTAGCCTTCCAGCCTTGGCTGCAGGTCCGGGTGAGGGTAGGAATCACCTTAATAGGTGTTTAGGGAGCCATGCTCCCCCGTGAGACCCCATATAAAGGGGTAGGCGGAATCCGGGTTGGTGATCCCGGTTTGGGATGCCCTGTCCCTATTTATATATATATCCCTTACACCATACTGGTGCGGGATTATCCCCCTTCCGGGTCCCTCTGTTAACCCTCCAGTGGGGGGGGGGCGGACTTTTCCTTTACTTTTCTTTCAGTGTGAATGTGTTGGTGTATGGCGCTTGGTGCTTCACTTTACTGGCTTGTCGCCGTTTTTTGCTGCTGAGGGGAGCTTCTTCCCCTCAGGCTGCGGTGTTAAGGGGGCGGGGCCGGGCGCTACGCACGTTGACTCGGCCCGCCCCCCTTCTGTTGGAGCCAATGACGGAGCCTAGCCCACGGCTGGGAACCGCGCTGCTGGTTGAGTGTGTAGGGGGGCGGGGCCAGGTGCGGCGCGCGATCCGCACTGGCCCGCCCCTTCTTCTCCCTTTCTCACTCTTCTGAGCTGATGAGCGGTGGCAGCCATTAGACAAGACACGTGAGTGCCCTCCCGGGGTCCCCCTTTTATGTACCTGAATTAGCCATGTGCCCCATTCTGTCAGGGGACAGCGCTAGTCCTTTGTCACTTTTTCCATTAATTTATGATGGTATATATAATATATATGTATGTATATATATATATAGGTGTATGTGCATGTGCTTATGGCCACTCCTTTGTGTCTTTCAGGAGGACTCCCTGTGCCTTGCTTAAAAGGGGGTTCTCCCGGTCCTAGGGTCCCTAGCAGAAATTTGGGGCACTTATAAATCCTCCCACTTGGGACTTAAGGGGCATCCCGGGTTGCTTACTAGTGTAATTCCCTCGGGTCATTGCGACTACCTTAAAATCACCATATGGAGGCTCCACAGGATACCGGGCTCGGGCTTCCCTTGGGACAATCCCGGCTATGTGCGGGTTGTGGGGTATCCCTTACGGGGGAGAATGTACTTATTTGCATACCTTGTGCGCAGCAGGCCATAACGCGGCAGTCGGGACCCCAGGCGTCTGGGTCAGCGCCGCCCGCCTCTCCTACCCCACCCCGCATCATCCGTACCCCAAGTGACCCTGTCATTAGTGGGGAGTCGCACTCGGAAGGATGTGCCAGGCTGGCCAACCTAGAGAAAATTATTTCTAGCTCAGTGGACAGAAAGGTTAGAGGTTCTGGATATTTCCCCACCAGCGGAGGCCCCTCCGAAGAAGGGGGAATTCTTTGGGTTCTCTAAGCCCCGCTTGGAGTTTCCAAATCAGGATAATTTTGACAGCATGATTCTTAGAGAATGGAAGAAGCCGAGTCGCCTTCACGGTGTTCCTCAGGGATGGGATAGGAAGTATCCCTTTCCGTTGGACGCGGTGAAGCGCTGGTCTTCCCCTCCCAAGGTTGACGCACCCATTTTAGGATTGTCCAACACCTCCGTTGTACATACTCCTGACGCCACTACCCTTAAGGATGGCGAGGACAAGCGACATTGATCAGATGTCATGTCATGCCTTTGCCAGTGTGGGTTCTGCCCTGTGCATCGGCACTCATGGCCGTGGCTACCAGGTCAGAGATCAGGGACATGTTAAATGGGTCCCAGCTCAACCCGGACAGCGTTAAATTCACAACCCTTAAGAGGTGTGAATTGTTCATGAATTTTGTTTTGTCGGCTATGGACGACACTATTACCATGTGTAGTAGAACTTCGGCCCTGTTGGTGGCCATGCGCCGATTGGTCTGGCTGCGCCAGTGGGCGGCTGACATTGCAGCCAAGAAGTCACTTACAGCTTTGCTCTTTTTGGGAACGCGGCTGTTTGGAGACAAATTGGATTCTGTGGCGAAGGGTGGGAAGCTACCTCAGCGTAAGAAGCTGCGTCGCTCCTTTCGGGGGGCAAGCTCCTTTAATCCTTCCTTTCGTGGTGCCAGAGGGGGCAGAGGTCTTGCCTACTCTGGTTTTAGAGGTGATTCCTGGAACAAGGGTAGAGGACGTGCCCGTAGAGCCTCTACCTGGGGTTCCAGGCCCAAGCCCGCTGCCAAGCCAGCTCAACAATGAGGAGGCGCCCTCACCCTTACGGGTGGGGGGACGGCTACGGCTCTTCTTCCAGGTCTGGGTCCAGGAGGTCACATACAAGTGGACATTGGAAGTGGTCTCGTCAGAGTACAAACTGGAGTTCGAGTCCCGGCCTCCTCCCAGATTTCTAAGGTCTCGGGCGCCATCGGACCCTCGGGCGGCGCAGGGGCTCCTGTTGGCTGTAAAGAATCTCCTGGACATGGCGGCCATATGCCCGGTGCCAATTTCAGAGAGAGGCCGGGGCTATTATTCCAACCTCTTCACGGTTCCCAAAAAGGATGGCTCCATAAGACCCATCCTGGATTTGAAGCTTCTCAACAGGTTCATCAGAACCAAGAAGTTCCGCATGGAGACTCTGCGTTCAGCCATCGTTTCCCTTCGTCAGGGGGATTTCATGACGTCCATAGACATCAAGGATGCTTACCTTCATGTACCAATTTTTCCAGCACACCAGAGATTTCTCAGGTTCGTGGTGCGAGATCAGCATTTTCAGTTTGTGGCCCTCCCGTTCGGGCTGACCTCGGCACCGAGGGTGTTTACCAAGGTTCTGGCGGGCATAATGGCCCTGCTCAGAGCCCAGGGCATTCGCATTGTGCCGTATTTGGACGACCTACTCATTACAGCCTCTTCCCTCTGCCAGGCGGAGTTGGACACCAGGATGGTGGTGGCGACACTGGAAAGGTTCGGATGGGTGATCAACCACCCCAAGTCTTCTCTCTCCCCATCAAGGGAGATCTCCTTTCTGGGCATGAATCTGGATACCAGTCAGGCCAGAGTGTTCCTACCTCAGCCAAAGGTGCAGAGGGTTCAGGATCTGATACGTGTTCTCCTGACCAATCCTCGCCCTTCTATCAGGCTTGGGATGACTCTGGTGGGATTGATCTCTGTCTCAGGATCCTCTGGCCCTGGCATTGGATGCCTTGTCCCTTGCCTGGAGGGATCTGGGGTTTCTGTACCTGTTTCCCCCCTTCTCCATGGTGGGCAAGGTAGTGCGCAAACTGGCTCTAGAGGGGGCACCAGCAATTCTGGTGGCCCCAAGGTGGCCAAGACAGGTTTGGTTCGCAGACGTCGTAAGATTGGCGGTAGATCAGTACAGGCTGCCCCTGTCTCTGGATCTGATCTCTCAGGGTCAACTGCATTACCCCAATTTACAAACGCTTGCTTTGACGGCGTGGCTGCTGAAACCTTCATCCTGAGAGAGGAAGGTTTGTCTGAGGCGGTTATTCAAACCTTGATTAGAGCTAGGAAGAGGTCTTCCTCTACCATTTACTATAGGACTTGGAGGTCCTATATTGACTGGTGTGAGGCTAGGGCCTTACCTTGCAGGGTGTTTTCGATTCCTAGGATTTTGGAGTTTCTTCAACACGGTCTGGATCTGGGGTTCCAGCTCAGTACTTTGAAGGGTCAGGTTTCTGCCCTGGCTGTCTTTTTTCAAAGGTCTTTTGCTTTGCATCCTCTGGTCAAGACTTTTTTCCAAGGGGTCACTCATGTTCGGCCTCCTAGGAAGACTTTGGTTCCCGTTTGGGACTTAAATTTGGTTCTTTCGGCCCTCCAGGGGCCTCCCTTTGAACCGATGCAGGATGTGGCTCTTTCTGTGCTCACTCAAAAGGTTGCCTTTTTGGTGGCTATTACCTCTGTTCGGCGTGTCTCTGAGTTGGCGGCTCTGTCTATTCAGGCCCCTTACTTTGAGAGACACCAGGATAAGGTGGTTTTTCGCTTTAAACCAGATTTTCTTCCTAAGGTGGTTTCTGCCTTCCATCTCAATCAGGATGTAGTTCTCCCTTCCTTGTGTCCTTGGCCTAGCAATGACAAGGAGAGGGTTTTGCACTCTTTGAATGTGGTTCGTTGTGTGAAGTACTATTTGGTTGCTACTTCTCCTTTTCGTAAGATGGGCGCCTTGTTTGTGGTGCCCTCCGGGCCCAGGAAAGGTTTGGCGCCAGCCAAGTCTACCATTAGTAAATGGATACGTCAGGCCATTGTTGGGGCCTATTCCGCTAAGGGGAGGGTTCCTCCTTTTAAGATCACTGCTCATTCTACTCGTGCTATTGGGGCTTCCTGGGCCTTTCAGCACCAGGCTTCTGTTGAACAAGTTTGTAAGGCTGCTACTTGGTCTTCCATTAATACTTTTTCAAAGTTTTATAAGGTTGATGTGCGGGCCTCAGCGGATACTGTTTTTGGCCAGAAGGTACTGCAAGCTGCAGTGGTTTAAATTGGTGCATTTTTGGCTGTATTTGGATCCCACCCATGACGGACACTGCTATTGGATGTCCCATATGTCATGAATAGTGGAAGCGGGGTGTGTGACATACTTGAAATAATACCATTTTGTGATTACTCACCTGTAAAAGGAGTATTATAAGTATGTCACACACCCCGCTTCATCCCGCCCTTTAGTATTCTGGATCCTTTATATGGTGAACCTTTTATTGTTAATAATGTTTTATTAGTTCTTCCTGGTCCCCTTACTGCTGTCATATACTGGGGAATGTGTGGGAGGTCCCAGGTATTTATGGACCGGGAGGGGCTTCTTTTTTGCTTTCATCTCTGCAGAAGTTCGCCCTCTACTGGACCATAACCCATATGTCATGAATAGTGGAAGCGGGGTGTGTGACATACTTATAATACCCATTTTAAAGGTAAGTAATCACAAAATGGTATTTTTTTTCTCACATACCTTTCGACAAAGCTTCTTTCTATTTGCACACTGCAGGCATGTCACCCTGTCACGCAGAGCATAACCAGGGCTCTTCTTGTAACACACAGACCCACTCGCTCGACTATATAGGTGCACTTGTATACACACTTACCTCCTCCCGGCTTCTACCTTCATTTAACCCCATCCTGCTACCTTCTTTTTAACCCCATCCCCCATTCTGCTACCTTCATGTAACCCCATCTATCCCTGCTGCTACCTTCATTTAACTCTATAGATCCTTGCTTCTACCTTCATTTATACCCTGCTACCTTCTTTTATCCTATCCATTCCTGCTGCTACCTTCAATAAACCCTGTCCTGCTACCTTCTTTTAACCTCATCTATTCCTGCTGCTATAGTCATTTAACCCATCAATCCCTGCTGCTACCTGCTTTTAACCCCATCCATCCCTGCTGCTACCTTTATTTAACCCTGTCTATCCTTGCTGCTAACTTCATTTCGTCCCATCTATCCCTGATGCTAACTTTATTTAACCCCAATGCCCCACACTGCCTGCAAAGAAGGATGCCCCACAACGCCTGCAATGGGTGATGCCCCGCACTGCCTGCAAAGGAGGATGTCCCGCACTGCCTGCAAAGGAGGATGCCCTACACTGCCTGCAAAGGAGGATGCCCCGCACTGCCTGCAAAGGAGGATGCCCCACAACGCCTGCAATGGGTGATGCTGCACACTGCCTCTAATGTGGATGCCCGCACACTGCCTGTAATGGTGGATGCCACACGCTGCCTGTGATGGGCATGCCATACACTGCCTGTCCTGGGGTTATTGGGGGTAGATTCTGGAATTTTAGCATACCATTTGGTTCAAAATATATATTTTTTAACTTTCTCCTCTGTGGGTTTTTTGTGCTTAGCTCAGAAGATGAGGTACTGAAAAGGGGTAGCTCCTCCCTGATCTACTACTTGCCTTCCATTGCCAAGGCAAGTAGTAGAACAGGGATGAGCTACCCCTTTTCAGTACCTCATCTTCTGAGCTAAGCACAAAAAAACCACAATTGCTTGGCAAAACGTAAAGGGTTGCAAAACGTACCACAAACCCCCCACCTGCAGGGGAGCTTGGATGTTCCAAATTTAGGTAACTGTTATAGAGCAGCCCGGATAGCCCAAATTGCATCCATACATTCTAAGGACAATCTCCCTCTCTGGGCCCTGCTGGAGATACCTTGCTGTAACCCAACTCCACTGGATTTAATAATGTGGACCAGATACCATAAGTCCACTATTAAAACACTCCCTGGCTCTGTGGGATTCTTTATCTATGGAATAACCCTCAATTTCCACTAGGCAAGTTTGATAGGCCTACCTTTTTTAGTTGAATGAACAGTGTATACCTAAGCTACATCATTTGTTAACAGATAATGCTCACATTTGAGAATCTCAAAAATGTATACAATTTTCCACCTATGTTAAAAAACCCTTGACCCCTCCTCCTTATGACTGTTCTTTATTCTGCATTGAATATCTGTTCATTTGCGCCACGATACATAACGGATATGGAGCAAGATTTATGTGGGGGACTACATCGCCACCTGGTCCACAATTGCCAAATGTTCAATTAATATCCTCACTTTTCGGCTTATAAAGTCCCTGTTGGTATCTTGTGGCCCAGTCACATCTATAAGTTTCATCCCACATGCACAAATGCTTCCTTTAGAGGCTGCAGGGTGGTAGAGTAGTCATCCATACATGGTGGTCTTGTCCTATGATTACTATACTATATACTGATCCAGGGTGTTCAGAATGGCCATCCAAGTTATAGGTAGCCCAATCCCAGTGAAGCCTAGGTTGACCCATTTTCACCAGAAATTAACTGATCTCACCAACAAACAAAATATGTTACTCAATTATATTTTATTGGCAGCAAAACAGACAATCATGAGACCATGGAAACAACAATTTGTACCTTTGGAGGAGGTTAAAGCAATGATTAATTACCTAGAATGCTTAATGACTCCAATTAATAATTTATATCTGTTCAGGAACCATGAAAGAAATTTTGTTATCAAACAAAGATTCAGTTAGCCTGGGGCTGGCCAAGTGGGATCGCAGTCTTCTTCCTCGTATCTCTTTTTCTTTTCTTCCACTATTCACTATCATTTCTATCACATGAAACTGGACAAAGCTTTGGGGCTGCACCAGCAAGGGATAAGATAGTGTGCACACTGAGGGATTGTCAAAATAAAACCAAACAATTAATTCAATAATGGCCCAGCACTCCTATAATTGGATAAAGAGAAAACCATCGAACAATATAGAGTGGTGCTGCAACTTCATATCGAGGATATCCACATTAGACTCCTCTCCCTAAGCAATGAAGATCAATGAGGTGCGCACACAATATTTACAAAAGTAATCAAATCATGTTTATTAAATATTAAAAAGATTGCTCTATATACAAATCATCCTTATACAAAACTCCATAAGACAAATAGACAAAACACCATACTGTGGCCGCGTCTAGTAATGTATGTTGTACCACAAATATAAGCATATAGTGTTATTATGGATAACATCCACAGATACTGTGCCAAGTCAGTTCTAACAACATAATGTTACTATCTCTCTGCATGGTCACAATATAATCCATCTAAAGAAAAAAGAATATCACATTCTCAGTAATCAGCTTTGATACATATGGGTTGATTCAAAGAAACATGTAACAGCTTGGATTTTGCTCACGATCATCCTATTTTTTACGTCCGCTCGTGCGTTCGTATGAACTTGCGAGTGATTCAATAAGCAAATACGTTTCTATCCTAAAAGATACGTCCGTTCGTATGATATCTCCCGAACTTGCCTCAGTCAGTTGGCAATCGTAAAAATCACGTTCATGTGCTCACCTGTTGCGGCGGCAGCCTGTTTTGTCGGCGGCTTCCATCGTCCAGCTCTTCCAATTACTTGCGTTTGCCTCTGGTTTTCATTGTTTTTTGGCCTCTTAGATTCGTGCGTTCTTATGTATATAAGATCTTGCGCATGCGCACCCTCAACCAGAAACTTACATAAACCCCGTAGCGGCTGCATCCAACTTCATTTCTCGGTCCCTTAAACTTACCTAAACCCCGTAGCGCCTGCATCCAACTTCATTTCTCGGTCCCTGAAACTTACCTAAACCCCTTAGCGCCTGCATCCAATTTCATTTCTCGGTCCCTTAAACTTACCTAAACCCCTTAGCGCCTGCATCCAATTTCATTTCTCGGTCCCTTAAACTTACCTAAACCCCTTAGCGCCTGCATCCAACTTCATTTCTCGGTCCCTTAAACTTACCTAAACCCCTTAGCGCCTGCATCCAATTTCATTTCTCGGTCCCTTAAACTTACCTAAACCCCTTAGCGCCTGCATCCAATTTCATTTCTCGGTCCCTTAAACTTACCTAAACCCCTTTAGCGCCTGCATCCAACTTCATTTCTCGGTCCCTTAAACTTACCTAAACCCCTTAGCGCCTGCATCCAATTTCATTTCTCGGTCCCTTAAACTTACCTAAACCCCGTAGCGCCTGCATCCAACTTCATTTCTCGGTCCCTCAAACTTACCTAAACCTCTTAGCGCCTGCATCCTTCTTCATTTCTCGGTCCCTAAAACTTACCTAAACCTCTTCGCGCTTGCATCCTTCTTCATGTTGACGACCCTAAAACTTACCCAAACCACATAATGTACATATGTCTATATGTTTCTAAGCGTGTTTTTTCTGGTTTGTGTAATTGTTTGTGTTTGCGCATATTAGAAAAGACACATTTCTGAAGTATTAAAATATAATTTATTTAAAATTTTTTTGTGGATTTTGGATATTTTTTGGTTTCAATATTTTTTTTTTATTGGGGTGTTTGGTTTGAAACCCCTTTATTTTTATTTTTTTTTACACAAACATCTTAAAAGTTTTTTTGGCTTTCCTTAAAAACAGAGTAAAATTTTTTTTGGGTGTGAAAAACCCAAAACTTTAAAATTTTGTCAAAAATATGAAAATTTTTAAAACTTTTAACCAAAGTAGCCAGGACCAAGGGCACTAATCCTCCTCCTCTTCTTCATCTGTTGGCCCCAACGTCGCCTGTATGGCCAGCAGCTCGGCCACCAACTCCTTCATTCTTTTTTTTTTGGCCGCCAATGTTTTGGGGATCATCCCTGTAACCAATAGAGAAAGAAACATAAATAGGAGTCCCAGACCGGTTTGTATGCTGGAAATAGATTTGGGGTTAATCAAATACATGTAAATGCATGACATAGGTCATTCTTCCAAGGGATACAGTTAATGCATTTCCCACAGGTAAGTCTTTAAACTCCTTAAACCGGACCTTAAACATTATTTAATGAAAACCACTAACTATTCCCAAATGATTCTGCACCAGATCAAAGTAAATTTGGGTTTTTTTTTTATTACAGCGCCGCCATCTGGACTCTGAAGCATAACACTTAATGAGGAGTGGAGAGTTGGATAAAGTACAGGGGAGTAGGTTACAGTGGTGCGTTGGGAATCCAGAGCATAGCTGGGTTGAGGGAAAGGTCATCACTCCCACAATGCATGGCAGCACCTTCCTTTTTACAATCTGTATCCCATGCTGCCTGTAAATATTGCGCCTTCCATATTCCCCAATATGGGCTGTTTTCACGCTCCTAACATGCATTAGATGGCTGAAGTCTGTTTTTCTATGTTTACAATCTGTAGGTACAGTGTGTTGCCTAATTATTACCTATGTTCTTAATACGAGTTAGGGTCCGCTTTAAGCTAAAGAAGTGGCCACATGAAAGTGTTAACTACACATTGGCTACGCCTTTAGTTATGTGTGTGTTATTAGCTTACAAAACATTAATCTGAATCATGGCATGGAGACTTACGGAGTTGGTGGCCGACAGATGGCTGGTTGGGGCCAACAGGCTGCCCTTGGTCCTGGCTCTGCTGTGAAGAAGTCCCTGGAGAAACATGTGACATTTGGTTAGTCTTTGTAGAGAGTCACTATCCCCAACATATCTGGCTCCCAGTCTGGCTGACATCACTCACCTTCGCCAGGATCGACTTCAAGCATCTCTGCTGCCTCCTCCTCCACTATCTCACCCGCTCCTGAAGCTTCTACAAATACATAATAAAGGATAACTTAGTTTTTGGCCTGACATGTATATCTTTGTGCCTATACATGAAGAGTGACATACCAGAGCCTTCCCCATGCGTGGCCAGGTATGACTCCACGCCCACGCGCCTTGGCCCCTCCTCTGTGGTAAGGTCCAGGGGCTGGTCTGAGGAGGCCACAGAGGAGGGGTAGGTCCGTCGCCCGGGAGATCCACCACCTTCACTCACAGATGCAGAGTCATGCAGCACTGGTCGGCCTGTACGTCTCCGGGTGCGGCGAATTCTGAAATCCATTTCCAACACTACCAAAGAAAAGTCATTATAAATAAAGGCATAACTTAGACATTTGGAACATATAACATGCAATTGCTTGGTACTTACTTGGGAAATGGATCCCAAAAAACCTCCGCACCCGGGGCATGTGCAGACGCTTCAGGTCCGACCAATGCTGCATGATCTGGGTGTGAGTGAAGGTGGTGCTGGTGACACGGTGGATCTCGGCGATGATCTCCCGGGCGATGTCCCTTTTCTCGCACACATTGGGCGCGAAGTCATACCGGCGCTGAAGCATGATCTGAAAAACATAATGGACACAGAGCTTGTACTTTTACACACAGACCCATATGTGTTGCATCACAAGTTGAGTATTTAATGTCATTAACACACACATTTCGAATGGCCGCCATTTTTGGGGAGTGCCTTAAAGAGGACGTTGACTGTGATTGACAGTCTGGTCTTATGTTATATGTATCACACACCATGTACATACAGATAATAGCCAACATCAACAATCAGGCCACCTGCATCTATGGCATGTTAGGATGTTTTAAAGATCCAAGATGTAGCCTAATGCTTAGGCTTTTGGCCCACGTGTGTGGCTTCCCGTTGTGTTTTTATGGCTTAGGAAAACAGTGTTCCGCAAACATCCGCATCAAGGTCCGAGACAGGCCAGGTTTGACAGCTCGCCCCGCTACTCCACAGGTTAATTAACTGTTGCTAAGCCGGAGCAATTGGCCGAATTAGGACATCAGCATAGACAGGTGAAAACGTGGCCAGGCTCGGCCCTTGAGGATGAAGTGTGAGGAGCCAGTGATTAAACATTAAGAGACCCCAAACTAGTTCCCAACGCATCATTTACATTTAGGCCATCATTGACTATTCTATTAAAATGCACAGGCAGCCACTTACCAGCATGAGGATCTCTTCCTGTTGACGGGTGAAGATAGTGGGCGCCATCTTTAGTCTTCTTCCAGGCAGCAGATAAGTGAAACCCCAGCGGTTTCCTGGTTCCGCACGAACGTACGTCCGTACGAGCGCGTAGTCGTGCGCATAGGCGTCAGACGCTGGGCGCATGATTTAAAGGTCCCTGCACCCAAAGCTCATTCTCTTTGAGCTTTTGGACAAAATGGCACCAAAAAAGGCAGCAGCTAAACGCGGCCAGCAAAGCCAGACCTCTGAGGGCCCAACAACCAGGTCCCAGCAACGACCGAAGAAGCTAAGGTCCCAGAAGGCCCAGAAGGCAAGTACCACCTCGGCCCCACCAAGGGACACTGGACCCTCCCTTTCCCAAAAAAGGGCCCCAAAGGCACGTGCCCCTGCGGCCAAAAAACAGGCCACAGCAGCCACCACCACCTCTGCCCCCAGAAGAGGCCGCCCAAGGGAGCCCACACCACCCATGCTTTCAAGCCGGGCACTTAGCCAACCCAGGCCCCACAGCAGTGCCCGAAGCACATCCAGCCCACACAGAAGGGCCCGAAGCCCCTCCAGCCCGCACAGAAGGGCCCGAAGCCCCTCCAGGCCGCGCAGAAGGGCCCGAAGCCCATCCAGGCCGCGCAGAGGGGCCCGAAGTCCATCCAGGCCGCGCAGAGGGGCCCGAAGCCCATCCAGCCCGCGCAGAAGGGCCCAAAGCCCATCCAGCACGCGCAGAAAGGGCCAAAGACCATCCAGGCCCCACAGCAGTGCCCGAAGCACATCCAGCCCGCACAGAAGGGCCCGAAGCCCCTCCAGCCCACGCAGAAGGGCCCGAAGTCCATCCAGCCCACGCAGAAGGGCCCGAAGTCCATCCAGCCCGCGCAGAAGGGCCCGAAGCCCATCCAGGCCGCGCAGAGGGGCCCGAAGTCCATCCAGGCCGCGCAGAGGGGCCCGAAGCCCATCCAGGGCCAGAAGAACCCCATCCAGGGCCAGAAGCCCAGCCAGGGCCAGAAGCCCCTACAGGGCCCGAAGCCCATCCAGGGCCAGAAGAACCCCATCCAGGGCCAGAAGCCCAGCCAGGGCCAGAAGCCCCTACAGGGCCCGAACCCCATCCAGGGCCAGAAGAACCCCATCCAGGGCCAGAAGCCCCTACAGGGCCCGAACCCCATCCAGGGCCAGAAGAACCCCATCCAGGGCCAGAAGCCCCTACAGGGCCCGAACCCCATCCAGGGCCAGAAGCCCCCGACCTGGCACCAGCCGGGAACAGAGCCCCCGACCTGGCACCAGCCGGGAACCTAGCCCCCCAAGAGGGCCCCGAATTGCAACCATGACCACATCTACACCTGGAAGTTCGGTGGCCAGCCACGCCAGAACACCCAGTCCCTTGGCCAGTCCAGTCCAGTCATTGGGAAGCCACCAATCCGGCCATTCCCCTACCCAGCCCCAGGCCATAATGTCACCACATGTGTCTGCACACATGGAGGAGCAGCCAAGCCAACCATCTGGCCGCACATTGCGCCGCGGCCAGTTGAGTGGGAGATTCTCCCATGACCAAAATATGGCATTGGCTAGTGGCCTTACATTATACTATGACGAGCTATATGGGAGCAAATCCAAACACACCACCAAGCAGCGCAAGATGGAATTGTTTGAAACCATCCTCCGACAAGTAAATGCAGCGGGGGAAGAGAGGAAAGATGTGTCCCAAATTCAGAAGAAAATCTCTGATCTGAAGTATGCTGTACGGCAAAAAGAAATTAAAAGGCATAATTACAGGTAAATAAATGTTTTCGCTAAATATAATGTTTGGGATGTGCTGTATGCCCCTTTTCTGAATACCAAACGATTTTCTCTTTTCAGCATGAAAACTGGAGGTGGCTTTCCATCTAAATTGGAGTTTACCCCTGCTGAGGAGATTGTGCTTGGACTTCTCCATCCGGTCGCGGTCGGTGGACATGCTGGTCTAAGGGACACAGACTCCCCGACCCGTACCCACGGTGAGTACTATTAAATCTGCATGTTTGCCTGTTTGCTAAATAATCTACAGTTCACTAGTAACAAGATAACGGGATGCCCCTATGGTTTGCCTTGCTTGGCCTCGCACTACTGTGGCTGTTTGTGTCCTCTTTTGGTCCCTGTGAATCACACATTTAGGCCCACAGCCATTATGGCAAAGATCAAATGTCCAATTGTATTGTTAAAGTCATGAAGTTTCGCAAGATAAGTGAGATATTTAGAATCAATCACAAAACACACATCATTATGTATGGGTTGCCTTTTGGTTGTGTGAGTTGTGTTTGAGTTAACAATTTAATTAGCCACCCACAAACATATGTGACCAAGAGCAGCGAGACTCAACTGGCGGCCCGGGGTCCCAATGCGGGCCTTGCCACCACATTCAAGGACCCCTGCCCAGACAGCCCTGCACTCAGTTACTTCTGTGTTGACGTGCTCAGAGCTGCCCCCTTGATCGGCCATGTAGTGGTTGGTCTCCTGCCCAATGTCATGGCTCCCTGAAACCTAGCATTGCAATATGAAGTACTGCACAGGAAGTGGCATTGCAAGGTACACAGTAACTTATTTACATTTTCACTGGCCACAATCGTGTCCCGCTGCCCCTGCTCTGGCCCATGTGCCACAGTCCCCCCATGCCCCCCCCCCACATAAGCCCCATACATTTGTAACAGATTGGCTCCATCCATCCCATCACCATCAATACGTTAACTCCCCCCTTTAGACATCCAATCCCTGTCCCCTCAGCTCTGGCCCATCCAGCCCAGCAAGGGCAAGCAGCCTTTATTAGTTGGCACTTTGAAAGCTCCAGCCCCTCCAGCAGTGTCTTTATTTTTAACTAGACACCCCCTGCGTCAGCACCATGGCCAGACATTCACCTCTCACCACATACCTTTAAATGGGCGTTTCAAACAATTGTTTGAGTACCCCGGACCTAGCGAATGGTAGGCTAAATCCAAAAATGTGCCATGAAAGTTGGATGCTGACTGGGTACACTTCATGACTTAGAACTGAGGTCACTTAGCAGTTTGTCCGAGCCATTGCACCTATGTAAACTTGCGTGGGTTTGAACAAAGGTCACCATTGCTCTAGAGTTGAATCATATTACAAATAGAGCTATATTTGATTACCTATCAAAAAAAAGGTTATGTGTGTGTGTTTACGTGGTATTTTTTTCTCTTCTTCAGCCCAGCATGATCCCTCAGCAAGGGTAAACTCACCCCCCAGTTTGGTTATGCCTACCAGGTCCGTACAGCATCGGAGCCCAGATCAGAGATTTTCGGTAAGTTAATTTAGTAGCATAAATACTAACAAGTGCTTAAGAATGTGTTAAACTGTAGAAATCCTAAATTGGAACGCAAACTTAGCCTTTTTTTTTTTGATATGTCCCTACAGACCCGCACACTCATGGAAGAGATCCAGGACATGGAGGAAGATGATGATGTCTCCGTACAGGGCACGTCGGATGAACTCCCCCTGGGTCCCAATTTGGAACTGCTCGATAATGTTTCTCTGGCCAATCCTCAGCAGCAGAGTGAATCTCCATCCATTGTGCTTGCACATGGGGAGACTGACACAACAGTCCCCAGTGTTCACTCTGCTGCTGAGGATTTGCAAAGCAGGCCGGTTGCTGTTGAGGGTACGACACCACGCGGCAGGGCACGCCCAAGAGCCAGGGTCATTGTGCGGCGGACGCCATTACGCCGCCCCACAATTTCCCAGGGGAGGCAGAGTGCCCTGCTTCAATTATGGACCCAACAAAGGGACTCTTATGACGCCCAGCTCGTTACAGAGCGTGAGCAAAGGCATGCCGACATGGTGAACATCCATACCAGTCTACAGGGCATCCTCGCGGAGTTGCGTACCCTCAACAGCAACGTGGCCAATGCAAGTAATGGCATCCAGTCAGCCATGGCTGAGATGACCAATATGCAGAGAAACATTGTGGAGCAGTTTCAAATTCACAATGCTGCCATGGCCCAGGCTAGGTCCCATTCCCATGGACCTCCACCTGGACCTCCACCTGGGTATTATGGGCAGCCACCCTATTAAGCCATGGGTGTGTGGGACATCTTTTCTCTTAACCCCCACTGTATTTACTTGTCCTTTGAGGTTTCAAACAATCCATTTTGTGTTGCTCTGGCAGGTTGTGTTTTGTATTTGCTCCCATATAGCTCCTTAGAGTAATGCTTAAGGCCACTAGCCAATGCCATAGGTCTATGTGGAGTTTATCTGGCCACTTATGGCTTTACCTATGTATTTGGTTGGTGCTCCTCCTGTTTGCAGACATGTTTGTGTGACATTATGGCCATGCCCAAATATCCCTGGGCACAGGCAATATTAATGACTGGACTAGGCTGGCCTTTGGACTGGGTGTCCTTGTTTGGTTGTGCCACTCACTTCCAGGTGTAGATGTGCTCGATGTTTTTTTTAATGTTATCCATTTGTTACCACAGATGTATGTGGACTGATTTCTGTTAACCACTATAATTTTTCATTTGCTAAGTAAAACAAAAATTTAACTTCCAATACTTGTGGCGTTTTTAGTGGGAAGACTTTTGTAACAGCTTGGCCTAAACCAGATAATTTTGGTTGGAAGAGGTGTAACAATGCACAGCGAAAGCTAAGGAAACTACATGAAATACATTAGGCAACAATTAAGGTCGAAATGTTTTACTTAGAGGTAATGCCACATTAGGGCAAAACAACATATGTTTCCAAAAGGATAACACAGACATCCAGAATGGTGAGACAGGGAAAAAAGTTAACTAAAATGCTGGCTGATCAGGTTGGCTCGAACAGATTGGCCAGACTCACTGGGGGGCCCCTCAAAATTCTCGGCTTCATCCTCGACGGCTGAAGAGGGCAGGCTGTCCACATAACGTGGGACACGTTCCATGATGGCAAAATTGTGCAAAACAGCACATGCCATTATAATGTCGATCACTTTCTGGGGATCATATTGCAGGGCCCCCCCAGTATGGTCAAGGCAACGAAAACGTGTCTTCAGCAGACCAAAGGCCCTCTCCACAACAGCCCGGGTCTTGCGATGCGCACGGTTATACGCTTCCTGAGAGGCATCCTGGGGCCGCAGCACAGGCGTCATGAGCCAGGGTAGAAGTGGGTACCCGGAATCACCTTAAACAGAGAATTAAATGTAATCAAAATTAAAAAGGCAACACAACCAACACCAACAAATTCACAGATATCATAATGATGTAAGGTAAAGTGTTCCCCAAAAAAAACAGGGCACATTAGGGCCCCCAAAAATTGCACTAAGGTATAACCTAAATAAAAATGGCACTTCTATATACCAATTAATTAACAAACATCTGCACGGCCAAGGGTATTTGTATTTTACATATATTTGTAGTTTTCAGACATGTTACAATTAGGATGGTGCTGAGGGCCTATCCACATTTCTCTGGAAACTACAATGTATGCAGTTTAAGTCCACTTTGACATTTAACGACCAATAGTCCAAAAGGAGCCAAATGTCAAAGATCCCTAGCCACATTTCACTGGAAACTACAATGTATGCAGTTTAAGTCCACTTTGACATTTAACGACCAATAGTCCAAAAGGAGCCAAATGTCAAAGATCCCTAGCCACATTTCACTGGAAACTACAATGTATGCAGTTTAAGTCCACTTTGACATTTAACGACCAATAGTACAAAAGGAGCCAAATGTCAAAGATCCCTAGCCACATTTCACTGGAAACTACAATGTATGCAGTTTAAGTCCACTTTGACATTTAACGAACAATAGTACAAAAGGAGCCAAATGTCAAAGATCCTTGGGTATAAACTCCAAACCAATATATTTAGGCACAAGGAACTTACAGACATCCTAACTAAAGGGAAAACATTCTGAAGGCCAAAGCGAGACAAGGATTTTTTGGGTAAGTTCCTAATATATGAGCCAAGAAAAAGGCAGTTGGACGCTTCTGTCAAGTTTTCCAAAACAAACATATCAACAAATACAAGATTAATGCCACATTTAATAACACACAAATAGGACACACTTACCAAGCAGCCATGCCCCCGAAAATTCACCTGCCTCAAATCTCCGAAACAACCCAGATCGCCGGAGGATATAGGAGTCGTGGGACGATCCGGGGTAGCCGGCAAGGACACTCATAAACCGCATATCCGGACCAACCACGGCCTGGACATTAAGTGAGTGTCCCATTTTACGATTCCTTAAGGCAAAAACATACAAAAAGGGTAATTGATATTTGACCCAAAATAATAAATTAACCACAAAACATGTCTGCACTCTATTGGGAAATACTAATGAAAAGCCGAGATAAAGCAGCTACACAAATGAGGGATAAACAAATATGCTGCCGCAAAGGAAAACAGGTGACATGACACGTTGGGCAACATAATAACCAATCTCAATACCTATATATATACTCGTCGGCTGCCCTAGGTACGAGTGCCACATGTGTGCAGTCAATTGCACCAATAACGTTGGGCATGTCGGCCACATTATAAAACCCAAGCTTAATGGCGTTTCTGGCTGCCATATCATCAGGAAAATAAATATATTTTTGAGTTATGGCAGCCATGCCTTCCAAAAATTTAGATAGTGCGCGGCTCAGCGTAGGCTGTGACATCCCCACGGAGAGGGCACCCAGCCTCTGGAACGAGCCGTTCGCCAAAAATTGCAGGCAGCCAAGCATCTTGGTCATACCTGAAATTGCATGCCCCTTCCTTGTGGTGCGGGCTAACCATGGCCGCAGCTCACTATATAATTTATGGAGGGAAGCGCGATTAAGCCTGGTCAGCTCGAACAGCTCAACATCATTCATGCTATCGATGTTCATGCGACGACGCAGGGGCAATCTGCTCTCAGACATCTCGATCAACTCAATGCCAAAAAGCATAAGCCCTTGATGTGCCACAAACTCGCTCCGCTCCATCCTACTCCCGAGGCCAAATAGCTGCCGGCAAACATTTCGTAAAGCAGCTCTTTAATGGGCTTCAAAACAATTAGCAATCACCTCTCTGAATTGGGCGCAAGCCCATGTGAAGGACGTAAAAAATAGGATCGGACGCAAATAATACGATTTGGACGGGAAAAACACACGAACTAACGCAAATAATACGATTTGGACGGGAAAAACACACGAACTAACGCAAATTATACGATTCTCGTACGAAATGCGTATGTTCATATACGTCTATGCGCGAACGATCGTACGAATACGAAATGGCCAAAAAAACCAGAAAAAATGACAAACACCCACCCAAACTTACGATTCTCGATACGAAATCACTTAACTTTTGCTCTTTGAATCGAGGGGATAGTGTTAGGAACCCACAGCTCAATAGTAACATGTTGCAGCTTCTTGCACAGTGCTTCCAGCGTTTATCAATGATACTACAGCATAGCATACATTCTCTCTAATACATCAGACCGGCTCTAACAACACTATGCTACTGTGTCTCTGTATGGTCCCAACGCCATCCATTAAAAAGAGAAGATTATTAGATTCTCAAAAATCAGCATTGATGTATAATGTTAGAGATACACAGCTCAGCAGTAGCATATTGTGACTTGTTGCACAGCGCTTCCCGCATTTATCAAGGGTACTTAAACATAATATTCATTATCTAAACTCTAGGTCACAGGCAGGTGTAAACATACAAGTGAGCAACAACGCTACACATAGATATACCTTTAACATGAATGACTCCCGACATCTACCGCATCTCTACCTGACGGCCGTTTCGGTCTGCCTCTGAGGAAGGGCCACAAGGGCCCTGCCTGTGACCTAGAGTTTAGATAATTAATATTATGTTTAAGTACCCTTGATAAATGCGGGAAGCGCTGTGCAACAAGTCACAATATGCTACTGCTGAGCTGTGTATCTCTAACATTATACATCAATGCTGATTTTTGAGAATCTAATAATCTTCTCTTTTTAATGGATGGCGTTGGGACCATACAGAGACACAGTAGCATAGTGTTGTTAGAGCCGGTCTGATGTATTAGAGAGAATGTATGCTATGCTGTAGTATCATTGATAAACGCTGGAAGCACTGTGCAAGAAGCTGCAACATGTTACTATTGAGCTGTGGGTTCCTAACACTATCCCCTCGATTCAAAGAGCAAAAGTTAATTGATTTCGTATCGAGAATCGTAAGTTTGGGTGGGTGTTAGTCATTTTTTCCTGTTTTTTTGGCCATTTCCGACTCGCACGAGCCTACGTACGAATGCGTATATGCTCTTACGATCAGCGGAAGTTCGTTCCTAAATTTTAGGATCAAAACGTAAAACTTAGGATCAAATCCTAAAACTTACGATCAAAACGTAAAACTTAGGTTAATTGGATGTGTTTAGGTGTGATTCAGAGAAACCTCTAAACGCGTTTTAAAAGAAAGCCACAGCCGACACCTTTTAGCAGTCGGATTGCTGTTCGTGAACAGGTTTTTTGGCTATGTGGAGGAGTCTGCGCGTCTTGAGCTCCAATGAACTGCATGTATCAGCATGGCCGAGGCCATAAATTGTATGGCAATGCATACCTGATTCATGTATGCCTTCTAAAAGCATTTTAATGTGGACCTTAATTAGTCCTTTGCATGTAAACCTTTATTTTGCAATATATTTGCGTTAATTAAAGAAACTTATGTCCTTTGGTATTTATTTTTAAATTGATGTACTAGAATAATATTTTTAGATTGCATTTATTGGTGTAGTTGTTTACCTTTGCTTTGTTTAATTATTTAAGCACATCTTTGGTCAGATGCATCACACTTACTGAGGAGAGGAGAGCGGGATAAAGTGCAGGATGTGGGTTACTGCTGTATTTTGCACAGACACAGCAGAGCTGGGGGCATGGAAAGGTCAGAAATCAAAGAATGCAGAGCAACACAGTCACATGGCCCTTTCTGTTTGCAGGCTGCCCGATAATACCTGAGCCGCCATCTTGGCTGTTTCTAGGCTCATAACATGCAGAAGTTGCTGGGTGTTTTTTAATATTTGAGAGCAATCTGTATGGAGAGGGTGTGGGTAACCACACTAAAAATTTAAAGTTGTACCATTTGAAGCCAAAATATTAAAATTAAATCCACAAGTAAAAAATGCAAGTTAACTAAAAATTAAACAAAGTAAGATTTACTTATGCAAATGCATTCATTAATGGTTGGTTACTACAAAATGAATGAAATAAAGAAAATTAAAAGACCAAATATTTAGAATGCACTTTAATGAGGTAAGTTTGTAGTGCGGAGCCGCAAGATCAGAAGGATTTACGTCCAGACAAAAAAGGAAAAAGGGCAAAACCAATGTTGCAACCTGAGAAATGAAACGGAAAATTCAGGATGGAAACTGACATAGGTCTGATTCCCGAACTGCCATACGAACGGACGTATATTTTAGGATAGAAACGTATTTGCTTATTGAATCACTCGCAAGTTCATACGAACGCACGAGCGGACGTGAAAAATAGGATGATCGGCACCAAAATCCAAGCTGTTACATGTTTCTTTGAATCAACCCATATGTATCAAAGCTGATTACTGAGAATGTGATATTCTTTTTTCTTTAGATGGATTATATTGTGACCATGCAGAGAGATAGTAACATTATGTTGTTAGAACTGACTTGGCACAGTATCTGTGGATGTTATCCATAATAACACTATATGCTTATATTTGTGGTACAACATACATTACTAGACGCGGCCACAGTATGGTGTTTTGTCTATTTGTCTTATGGAGTTTTGTATAAGGATGATTTGTATATAGAGCTTTTTAATATTTAATAAACATGATTTGATTACTTTTGTAAATATTGTGTGCGCACCTCATTGATCTTCAAAATTAAACCAAAGAAACAACAAAGGAATCCCACAGTTCCTCAAGAAATTCCCCCACACAAAGAGCGGAACCACTAATATTAAAAGGGTATAAAAATGTTATTATCCAAACAAGGCCAAACCATCTTACACAAAGGACATTACATAATTACATACATGACAAATGACCACTAGGGGGCACCACAATACAGCCAGCAATCAATCAATAATATAAAATTACATGGTAGGGCTTGTATGACTGATCTACAATCATTTTTATCCTTTCAGTGCCAAGCACGTAGATTCTGCATGCTCGCTTCTACTCCACTTAAACCGGACCTTCACCATGATTTATTGGAAAGCCCAAACCCTTAAGAAACTATTCCCCAGCATCTAAAATTATTATATTATAAGTTTTTAGTCACTTATTTTTTCCCCCTCTGGGCTGCAACTCTGTTCAAGACTTTAGGATACGGGCGCCGCCATCTTGACTCAGAAGCATCACACTTACTGAGGAGAGGAGAGCGGGATAAAGTACAGGGGGCGGGGTTATAGCTGTGCTTTGCTCAGACAGAGCAGAGCTGGGGTCAGGAAAAGGTCAGCAATCCCAGGATGCAGAGCAGCACAGTCAGAAGGCACTTCCTGTTTGCAGGCTGCCTGATGTTCCCTGAGCCGCCATCTTTGATGTTTAAAGGCTCATAACATGCAGTAGATGCAGGTAGAATGATTTTTAATGTGAGCAATCTGTATGTACAGGGTGTGGGAAACATATAAGATAGACTCTTATTCAGGGTGAAGGTCCGCTTTAAGTACCAAGCACGCAGAATCTACGTGCCTGACTCACCTGACCCCTCGTTCGATCCGGCCGGGTCTCCTCTTCATCCGGGGGGGCTTCGATCCCCCCCAGGCCCCCTGGCTGCAGGGGGAATGCCCGGAATAGCCCCCCCCCGCCAGAATTACATGTAAAAAAAAAAATAAATACAAATGACATTTACTCACCTCAGTGTCCGATCGATCCCGCGGGGTCTCCTCTTCACCAGGGGGCCCTCCGATCGCCCCCCCCCTCCCCCGGCTCTTCAGCTTCGGGGGAGAACCTGACAGGCCTCTCCCCGTCCCGTCCCCTCCCGACGGGTGTCGCCACCTTTGGGGCGGGGCTTATGACGTCACTCACAGGGTGTTGTCCTGGCTCCCGGGTGTTGTTCTTTCAGATGCGATCATGCTGGCCACAGGAGCAGAGGGACAGGCGATCAGATCATCCTCTGCTCCTGTGGCCAGCGATGATCGCATCTGTCATCAGATCGAGGGACACGGGAGCTGACGATCGGAGGTGAGTAAAGTAAAAAAAAATTTTTTTTTTTTTAATAAAGTCATTTTTAATTATGTGTGGTGTGTTTTTTTACAGTTAACCCTTTGTGAACTGGTAAGGGATCCATGAGACCCCCTATACCAGTTCATAAGGCTGGGGGCTGGCAAGTCACCTGCAGCTACCGGGTGACTTGCCATTAACCCCCGGCACCCCAAATTACCTGCCTCCCCAAAGGCCAGGGGGGGCAGAAGGGCCCAGGGCTCACAGAGGCTATGTGGGCTTGTAGCATGCAGGGACAGGGGCCGCCAAATCTGGCCCCTGCGCCCTGTTCTACAAGCCCTGCAAAGCTGGCCCTGGGCCGGTTATGCTGGGTAGGGGGGACCTCACACCATTTTTGGGGGGATTTTTAAAGGTTTTTAACCCTTAAAATTCCTAAAAAAAAAAGGGTTCCCTTTTTTTTTTTTAATTAACCCTATGTAACATAGGGTTAATTAAAAAAAAATATTTAGGAAGGGTTCTGTCACCCAGCAGGTAAAAAAGGTTTCCAACAGCAGCAGGAGCGCTGAAGCCAAAATGATCAGCGTGGGACATGGTGCTCTGGGATGGGTGAGAGGTAAGTATTAAAAAAATATTTTTTTTTTACTCTGTTTTGTTTACATTTAAACCTTTGTGAACTGTAAGGGATCTATGTGCCCCCTATACCAGTTCACAAGGCTCTGGGTCTGGCAAGTCACCGGCGGCTAGCGGGTGACTTGCCATTAACTCTGAGCCCCTCCATTAACTGCCTCCCCAAAGCCCAGGGGGGGCAGAAGAGCCCGTGGTCATAGGCTATGCCGGCTTGTAGTTGGCCACTGCGCCTTGTACAAGCCTCCATAGCTGGTCCCAGGGCTGGTTATGTTGGGTAGTGGGGACCTCACGCCATTTCTGGGAGGGATTTTTAAGGGTTTTTAACTCCGCTGGGAAGGATGACCCCACAACAATTTTTTAAAATTTAACCGTTTATAATGTGGATAGTAGTTGTATTTTATTCGTAAATGTTATAAAGTGCTCTTTTTAGTTTGAGGGGTCTCCTAGACACTAACGGGGGGGCTAACGATACATATGTGGTACCGTTGTAATCAGAAAAAATGGGGCTTTCACATGCAATATGGTTTTCTTTAGTAAAATAAATTGTTTATTTAAAATAAATGAGACAATTTAAAAGAAATAATATTTTTTTATTTTTTTAGTTTTTTGACTATAAGTTATATACTAATGATATAACTAATAAAAAAATATTTTAAAAAACAGTAAAAAAATATATAGAATTTTCCTGGAAATTTTTCCTGGGGGCAGACATACTTGCTCCCCCCCCCCCCCCCCCGGGGCATCCAGATGCCCCACTGTGTTAAACTCCCCAGGTTACCCCAGGTCACCTTTGTTCCCGGTCCAACGGCGCATGTTCGAGCAGCAGCGGCATCCCTGCTATCCCTTTAGCAGGGCACGTGCCGGGCATTTGTGAATGGCCGGAGCAGGCACACTCCCTGTTAAAGGGTAGTGGGGGATGTGGCCGTCAGCGTGCTCAGATCCACTTGCATTAGACGAGCTCCTGGACAAAGGGGCTGGACTGGATCCGAGCACGCTGATGAGAGGGCTGCGCATGCGCCGTAGGACCGGGTAAGGGCTACCTGGGGGGTTTCACACAGGGGTGCACCCCCGATCAGGGGGCCCAGGGGGCAAAGACCAAAACCCAGGATAGTCAAAATCCTGAGTTTTGGGCTACTTAAAGATGTATCAGAGATTAACTTGACACAACTCATTAAACAGTGTCTTGTCTCCTGGTTTAGTAAAGTTTATGGAGGATCTAGCATGCTCAACTTGTCCAATGTTCTAACCAGACAGAGGGATGCACCACCTGTGAGAAGCGTGTGAGACTATGGCCTTGATTCACTAAGAGTTGAAAAATAATTTCATGGAAGTAAAAAAAAAACAATTCATGAGAAAAAAGCCTGAGAATATAAATCTTAGTGAATCCCTGGATAAAAAGACAATGGAAGTCAATGGCACTATTCCAAGTGTGACATACACTCCGCTTCAATAAGTCTTGACAGTTGGGTTATTCTCCAGTAGAGGGCAAACTTTTGCAGAGATGAATGCAAAAAAAGAAGCCCCTCCCGGTCCATAACTACCTGGGACCTCCCACCAATTCCCCAGTTGTCTTCTCTGCAGGGAGCGAGCAAGACAGAAGATGAAGCTTCGCGCCCGGCCCCCTTTTTTGTCCCTATTGCTACCAGGACCCTCCAAAATTGTCCCTGTAGTGAGCCTCCCAGCTTTGGCTGCGGGTCCTTGGTAAAGGTAGGAGCACCCTTTGGGTGCTGTAGGAGCGCTGCTCCACCGTGAGACCCCACCACGGGGTAGGCGGTGATCCAGGTTTTTGGTGATCCTGGTGTCGGATGCCCCATGCCTATGGCCTTATATTGGCAGGGTTCCCACTCCCTCTTCCGGGTCCCTTACTCTCCTCCGGGGGGGGGGGGGCTGACTCCCTGTCCGCTAGTTGCAGTGTGTGTGTGTGTTGTTCACTTTATTCATGTGTATGTGTGTGCGTGTATTTTTACGTTCGGCCCGCGCGCACGCTTTCTGCGGAAGTGGGCGGTTCTCTCAGGGTCGGCTCCGCGGCCATATTGGCCGGGGAGCACGACCTTCTGCCTTCCACAGTGAGGGGGGGCGGGGTCGGCGTCGGCCCGCCCCCCTCGGCGTTGTCGGCCGGCTCCAGCCCTATTGGCTGGCAGCAGGGCTTGGGGGGGAATTCCGCATCGGAGGGGGGCGGGGCCATGTGCGGGCGCACTCCGCGCTGGCCTGCCCCCTTCTCCCTTTCCTCGTCTGGACGCCATCTGTCGCGTGAGTGCCCCATACGGGCTCCTTAGCTGGAAATCCTTTGCTTATGCCCTCCTTGCGGACATGTCGCCGGGCTACATCCATCATGGGCATATGTTGTTATATGGAGATATCATAGTTCGGTATAAATGTGTATATATATATATATATATATATATATATATATATAATGTATAAGTGTTTGTGTCTGCCTATATGCCCTTTTAATTGCTCTGTATGGCTGCTTGGCGATATATATATATATATATATATATGCTGTCATATACCTTATATGAATATTTCGGCAGTGTGGCTGTAATATCTATGCTAGGGCATCCCTTACTATGCTCTGCTCTTATGTGACCTTTTTTGTGTGTTACAGGTGTCCCCGTATAAGTGCATTTTAAGGGGTCTCTCCTGGGGTCCCTAGCTATAAATATTGTCCACCCCCCAAAAATCCTCCCACCGGACTTTAAGGGGCATCCCGGGTTGCTTATGCGTAATTTCCTACGGTCTCGCGACTGACCACAAAAATTCACCATATGGAGGCTCTGCAGGATACCAGGCCCAGGATCCCTTCGGGACAACCTGGGCCATGTGTGGGGTGTGGGGTATCCCTTACGGAGGAGAATGTGCTGATCTGTATACCATGCGCACAAAAGGCCATAACACGGCAGTCTAGTACCCAGCCTTCTGGGTCGGCTCCTCCCGCCTCATCGCCTTCCCCTCCCCACCTGATCCGTACCCCAAGTGACATTGGTACTAGTGGGGAGTCGCTTTCTCATGTTTGGGCTAAGTTGGCCAGCATAGAGAAAATTATTGCTAGCACAGTGGGCAAGAAGCCCCAGGCTAAAAAGAGACAGTTGTCGTCGGCCCAGCCCTTGTGGGACACTGACGATGAATCTGCTGAATTGTCCGATTATTCCCCGCTTGAGGAGGGGGAATTGTATCAGGATTCAGAGGCTGACTATGGTCAGCCTGGGAATTCCAATGCCGGGCAGGCGCTGCGGGATGCCGTTGATACGGCCACTGTTTTGTCACATTTATTGGAGGTGTTGGATATTGATCCACCTGAGGCGCCCCCTCTTAAGAAGGGGGAATTTTTGGGGGCCTACAAGCCCCGTCTGGAATTCCCTACCCAGGGTCACTTTGATGCGCTGATACTTAGGGAATGGGAGAGGCCCTGTCGGCTCCCTGGTGTGCCTCAGGGATGGGATAAGAACTATCCCTTTCCGGTGGAGGCGGTCAAGCGCTGGTCTTCTCCTCCCGAGGTCGATGCGCCTGTGTTAGGGTTGACCATCTCTTCTGTACTGAACACCTCTGACGCTTCTTCCCTTCAGGATGGCGAGGACAAGCGCCTTGATCAGATGGCGTGCCACGCATTTGCCAACGTGGGCTCGGCCCTGCGACCGGTTAGTGCATCTGCCATGGTGTCGCTTACTACCAGGTCTCTTATCAGGGACTGGCTGAATAACGCTCAGCTGGATCCAGCTAGCACTGAGTTCGCTGTACTTAAAGTGGACCAACACCCAGGATTTTGACTATCCTGGGTCTTGGTCCACTTCGGTGGGGCACCCCCGATCCAAAATAACCAAAATTCAGTTAAATCATCGAAAATCACCCAAATTTTGTGAAATCTGAGACATCATCCAAAACCACCCCAAATCAGACAAATCATCCAATAGCCCCCAACACAGCGAAAATATCCAATATCACCCAAAATCTGTGAAATCATCCAATATCACCTCAAATCAATTAAATCATCCAAAATCACCCAAATTCAGTTAAATCACCCCAAATCACACAAATTCAGTGAAATCAGAGACTTCATCCAAAACCACCCAAAATCAGTCAAATCATCCTATCCCCCCCTAAAACACAGCGAAAATATCCAATATCACCTGAAATCATCCAAAATCACCCAAATTCATTTAAATCATCCAAAATCACCCAAATTCAGTGAAATCAGAGACACCATCCAAAACCACCCAAAATCAGTTACATCATCCAATCCCTCCAAAACACAGCAAAACTATCTAATATCACCTAAAATCAGTGAAATCATCCAAAATCACCAAAATCCAGTTAAATCGGAGACATCATCCAAAATCACTCAAAATAAGTCAAATCATCCAATACCTCCCCAAGACGGCGAAAATATCCAAAATCACCAAAATCCAGTTAAATAATCCAAAATCACCCAAATTTAGTGAAATCGGAGACCTCATCCAAAATATGAGATCCCTATACCAGTTCACAAGGCTGGGGGCTGGTAAGTTACCTGCGGATAGCGGGTGACTTGCCATTAACCCCCGGCACCCCAATTACCTGCCTCCCCAAAGCCCAGGGATGCAGAAGAGCCCAGCCCACGGAGCTTGTAGCTGGCAGGGCGGGGGGCCCCCAAAGCTGGCCCCTGCGTTCTGTTCCTGCAAGCTCTGCATAGCTGGTCCCGCGCTGGTTATTCTGGGTAGGGGAACCCCATGTCATTTTTGAACGGGGTCCCCCCGGGGGGGGCCCTGTGTCATTTTTTTTTTAATTAACCCCTTATGCTCTGTCGCCCAGCCGCTATAAAAGGCTTCCAGCAGCCGCAGGAGAGCAGAAGCCAGAGTGATCAGCATGGGACACAGTGCCCAGGGATGGATAGGGAGGTAAGTATTAAAAAAAAAACATAGAATACTTTTTCTGCTCGTCTCTGTGTGTTTTTTACACTTAACCCTTTGTGAACTGGTAAGGGATCCATGAGACGCCTATACCAGTTCACAAGGCAGGGGGCTGGCAAGTCACCTGCGGCTAGCGGCTGACTTGCCATTAACCCTGGCACCCCAAAGCCTAGGGTGAGCAGTAGAGCCCGGCCCAAGGAGCTTGTAGCCGGCAGGGCGAGGGGCCTCCAAAGCTGACCGCTGCGCCCTGTTTTACAAGCATCAATAGCTGGTCCTGGGCTGGTTATGATGGGTGACCCCATGTCATTTTTTTGGGATTTTTAAGGGTTTTTAACCCTTAAAATTCCCCAAAAATAATGCGGTCTCCCTGGTAGGGAGGACCCTATGTTGTTTTTTTTATATAAGTAACCCCTTATGTTTATAGTGTGAATAGTAGTTGTATTTTATTTCTAAATGTTAAAAAGTGCTCTTTTCAGTTTGGGAGGTCTCCTGGGAAGGAATGGGGGGGGGGGGGGTCTACCGATACAGGTACCAGTGTAATTGGGAAAAATAGGGCTTTCACATGCAATATGGTTTTCATTAATAAAACAAATGTTTTATTTAAAATAAAAGAGACAATTTTCTAAAAAATAATTTATTTTTTTTTGTTTTTTTTATATATGGGCTCCTCATGCTGCTGCCAACTCCAGTGTGTCTTTCAGGCAATATATGGGCTCCTTATTCTGCTGCCAACTCCAGGGTGTGTTTTTCAGGCAATATATGGGCTCCTCATGCTGCTGCCAACTCCAGTGTGTCTTTCAGGCAATATATGGGCTCCTCATGCAGCTGCCAGCTCCAGGGTGTGTCTGTCAGGCAATATATGGGCTCCTCATGCTGATGCCACCTCAAAGCTCTGTCATTGTGCCGCTCTGAGACAGAGATTCTAATAGCGATGCCTCTGATCTGCATGTCATACTTCTTACAGTATTATTTCACTAACCCAGCACGCATCCTAGGCGTGTTTCACCAAGGCAAAATGTTCTACAACCCTATAGACGCTCTCTGTAGGCCAGAAATATCGGCTTTTAATAGCCGCAAATAAATTTGGACCAAAACAATTTTTTTCAGAAAAGCTGGAGAAACAACCAAAACAATTAAAAAAAAAAAAAAATTCGGCGAATCGTCTCCCATTTCTTCATGGGGTGCTTGTTGCCTTTAAGCAGTAACGAGGACCCTAGGGAATAATCGTAGGGGAGTATCCTCAAGTGGGCCCCTGGCATGGACTGACTGGTGCTGCCTGGGTTGGTGGTGGCAAGGCCTGAGTAGATGACGGCAATGTCTGGATCATTGTTAGTGGGGTCAGGTCATGGCTTTTTTCTTCCTGTAAACCTGGCAGAGTATGTATTGTTGGGTCTCTGCCAGCATGACCTTTTGAAATGCACTTTAGTTCTGCAGATGCTGCGGCTGTGACCTGGGAAGAAATGAACCTCAGGGGGCCCCACAACCTCCTACCCAGGCAGAACCAGTCATGCCTGAGGCCCACTAAAGTATCCAATGGTGGCTCAGGTCAGCCAAGCCAGTCTGACTTTGTTGGCTCTACAAGAGGGGGAGAAGCAGGGGCCTAATTGCTCAGATGCACCCCTAGAGCCAGACAGGTGCGAGCTTTCAGCTGTTGAGGCTGTATAGGACTTGAAACAACATCTCATTTGGCAGAAAGTAGATGCTACATTTCTCCATTCAAACTTGGTTTCTCCATGGCTTATTTGACATCCCTTTTTAATCCGTCCTCTTCTTAGTGCAAGATGTGCACTGTCGTCAAAATGTTCAACTATATTTCATGCCAGATTTTTACTTCTGCAAGACAAATACAGCAAGTACAGTAACCTTGACTTATTACTACACCTTTACCATGACCTGAGTGAGAGAGAAACTTCATAGATACTAAAGAAAACACAGTTTATTGGGGAGGCAACAGAGAAGCCACAAATCAATGATAAGCCATAGATGACAATGTCACTGGAATACACACCATAGAGGCAGGGGAAGCAGCTGTTATCAGGCCTGTTGCAGAAGGGGACCCATGGCAAGCTGGCTGTCTTGTCTCTATTATGTGATCTGGAGCCACTCTTTTCATCTAGACTGCCAACTTCCTTGGCCAGGCCGGCTTCAAAATAACCCACAGTTTCTCTTTGTGGCCAGTGTTGGCGTACACTTGGCAATTATTCCCTTCTGCTCCCAGTGACACCCATGCCTTTTTTATGCCAGAATGACCCCGCTTCTTCCAGTGAAAACCAAAGCGCGTAGGGTACAGAAATATTCTTAAGGGGTATCTTGACCTCGGTTATTAGATCACATGAACCTTTTCATGGTTCCTTGTTAAAGTGTATGTTGGGCCCACATGCCAGTTCGTTTCTTGTTTTTCAATACTTAGGGTTTCAAAATTCAAGAGTCCATATAACATTATTGATATGTATTTGTTATGTTCAAAGATATTTTAGGAAATGAAATCAGAGACTTTTCTGTTGAAGTGTTCATGTCTCCTGTAACCAAGCTTCTTCTGCTTTTATTATTAACTAAGTCCCCGTCAAATTCTGAAAGGAGAAGAGTACATCAGCATAGATATTTTACTTAATTCAGATGTATATAATAAAAGGCAAAAATGATGGATTTGTGTTGGTGAAATCTGCCTTAGTTTGACCAAATTTTCCAACTTGAGAAGACCCAGATTTAAACACCATTCTATGGTGTTGGGTGGGTTGAGCCAGCCTCCCTTGGATCCTGGATGACCCGGCAATGTATGAAAGTAGTGGGCCAGGGGTTGAAAGGCTGGTACAGGTGTGGAGCAAGCCAGACAAGCCACACTGATTTCGTCACACACTTACCCTAAGGAGAGTCTGATCGAATGATCAGATATAATAAGCATGCAATCTTCTGGTTCACACACAGTCACCATGGAGCACTCCAAGTTAATTGCAAGTCATTCACTCTTGTTACACTATATGATTACATAACTCCCAGGTGTCCCGCATTTCAAGGGACTGTCCCTCTTTTGAGTCCATGTCCCCCTGTCCCTCGTTGTTCTCATTTGTCTCTCTTTGAGGTGTAACATGCAGATCTGCAGCAATAAATGGTTCATTTGCCTATTCTAAGTGTTTCTATTGTAACTGTTACACCCTATCCACCTATCCATCCCTTAATGAGAGAGTGTGGCTTAATTTAACAATTGTCCCTCTTTCCCACCCTAAAAGGTTTACAGGCATGTGATTAGATACGTTTTACCAGCCATACAACAGATTGGGGACAACCGATCTTACAGTCTATGGGTTAATACACAATTACGAGCGGTCATACAATCCTCAGAAACCAGGGTCATTTTTAGAGCTTCAAGTAAACCATGTTAGGAGTTTTCTAATTGCCAAAAAGATAGGCCTGTGCTTATTTGGAAAATTTTAATTAAAAATAAAAAAAATTAAAATACAAGTAAAAAAGAAAGACAATATGCATACATGTGCAGAAAAAACGTCAGAAAATAAAAGGGGAGAAAACACTGCAAATCCTATACAAAGTCTTTAGATTCAAAGGGTTGGAGGAGCAGTTGGATTGGATACACCACAATCTTGGATCGTATGTGACCAAGAAAATGGTTTCGCCCCCTGGATTTATGCTAGATTCCAAATTCCATCCCCCCTGGATGGGTGCTGGGGGCAGGCTAATATTTTATTAGACTTTAAAGTGGGGGACAAAAATTAACCTTTAAAAATTTGAACCCTAACTTGCACTTGGTAAATATGGGGTTCATAATTTCCCTTTAGGATGTAAACTTGTAAAAGATATAAAAATGGTCATGGCTGGCATGTCCTGTTCAGGAGTAAGGGGTTTCCTGTGTCCACATTGAGACGAATACCAAATATGGGGCACTGATTGGACCATCAGATTTCATATTCAAGTTATAGGACAAATTATTTGTAGTTACCCTTTTAGTAACTATATACTCCAAGCTACCCACCTTTCCTTATCAGTGGTTGTAACTGTTTCTGGAAGGCAAGGAATTTATTGCCCTGTGCTCAGGAAGTCTCTGAAAAATCATGTTTTTTTTTTTTTAATTGGCGGTTGTAGGAATGCAAGGGGATGAGGCAGAGGGGGAATCATGACATCAATTAGGACATTGAATGTCACAATGGTCACATTACTCTTACTTTACATTGAATGGCTTTCATCCCATTATAAATGGCAAGTTTATGTCTGTCATTGCTTAACTAAGGGTCACTTTAAATTGAATAGGGCACTGTAGCCTTGTCACTGCTTCACTTTTCTTTCTTTTTTTTAATTTTTAAATTGTCACTTTTCTCCTGCTTTAAACTTAAAGTGGACCAAAACCCAGGATTTTGAATATCCTGGGTTTTGGTCCATTCCCACGGAGAACCCTGATTAGGGCTACCCCGCTATGTGAAACTCCCCAGAGATCGCGCATTAACTCACCTCATCCTGGTTCTATGGCGCATTTGCGGCCGCTCGTCCAATCAGCGCACTCAGAGCCACTAACCTATGGACGTCTAACCCGACGTCTTAGCTCAGCGGCTCCGAGTGCGCTGGAGGGCGCATCTCGCGCTTGCCTCTAACAGGAAGCGTCTCCGAGCCGGCCATTCACAAATGTCTGGAGCGGGCACGTGCCCTGCATGCGCCGTTGGACCAAGATTAAGGTAAGTGTAGAGGGTGACGGGGGGTTTCACACAGGGGGCATCCAAAATCAGGGGGAGGGAATGGATCGATCAAGCTGGGTTTTGGTCCATTTTAATGGTACACCGTAGGCCAAGTCACTGTACTTCAAATTTTAAATGAAAATGATTGTGGAATTTAGGATGACACCAGCGGCCACATTTACCAAACAGTCCATTACATGCAAGATCCAGATGGTCATTAAAATAGGTTTACCTTGTTGGAGTTTTCAAAATCTTTAGTGTGAGATATATAATGTGAGATATAAGGTGAGAATTAGGAACACTGTGTAGCCAGGTTCTACCAAAGCACCTGAATTCTAGAGTAAAAATAAAACAAGCGTTATAAATCTCAAACAACATCAATTCTTAACAGACACATGTAGCCTATATGATGACTAGCAATTTCCACTAAGGAGAATAATTTTCACTTTTAGTCTATAGTGATACAAAAGAAAGTTTATGTGAAAATATTTGTTCTGTGTCTTTCCTGCTGTTCTGTGTTAGAGCATGTGGGTTTAGCTCTGCTTTGGTTACCTGGCTTCCTGCAAATGACACGCATCTGGCTTGTGGACAGGTGATGCTGAGTTGTGGAAAATATGATCACTGTAGAAATATCCCCAAGACTATGCAGAAAATATTAGTAGGTCTCCTCTCACATCTTCTATACACACCCCCTTAATTGATATTGTCAATCCTCAAAAACAACTAGTCTCCAGCACAAAGACTCCTACAGAGTCCAGCACAGATACACCCCTATTTAGGGCTGTGTTTGATGTTCATGCACCTTTTTACCAGGTTGTGGCCTGTATTAAAACCTGCATCTTATGTGTACCCAGCATTTGAAAATAAACTATCCCCATCTGTCTGTAGATATCCCCTGTTATTAAAGGAATAATATGGACTGTTACTAAAAGTAATATGCAGCCTAGAAATTAGCTGCCCCCTACATGTAAACCCCCCTTAACCCTCCAAAAGTAATATGTGGCATCCACATGCACTCCCCCCATCAGTCTCCAAATATTAATATTTGCCTGTTAGCCGTGCAAATACATGCTCAGTTCTGAAAAATAGTCTAACCCCCGAAACATGCTTCGGGGGAGAGGCCACAATGGGTTAAATGCAGACAGTGCTGGGGGGGGGGGGAAGCAGGTGAGCATGTGAGCATATTACATCTTACAGGTTTCCTGAAGTCTCTTACTTTCAAAACACAGTATCATGACCACAGAAGTCCACCCTCCACACAAACATACACTGTCTGCCTCCTTCTGTGGCTGAAGGGGGGGGGGGGGGCGCTCACTAGGGGCTATTGAAATGGCCAGCAAAAGGAATTTGTTTTTACTACAGTAGTAAAATCTAGGGTTGGCCTAGGGTTGTCTAATAGGAATTTTGCCTCCTCCTCATATGTTGCACATGTTGGTACTCATGCAACATGTGTGCGGAGGTTTTTTGACTAAACCTGCTGAGACCAGTTCTATCTAACTATCATTTACTTCCTAAGTTCCCTCTGTTCCTCTGACTAAAAGGGATCTAAACCTTCCTAGCACCAATTAAGTAGTTGCTGACTTTCTGAAGCCCCACATTTCCACTGTCATGTCAGCTCACTTTTCTTTGGCCTTTTTATTCAGTCTGTTTTAGTTGGTGGCTGTATTTCCTGCTGTGACTCTTGTCCTTTTGTTCGGTGCTGTTTCCCCTTTTTCCTGTGACCACTAAAGAACTGTTTTTAGGGCTTAAACCGGACCAACAGTCTTACACAGTTGAAACTAAAACTCCCCAAAATGCTCATGCCCCATCTGTATACATGAATCATTGTCAGCACAATTGCCCCTGCATACACTTAAAGCTGAAACACCACCTGTCCGATTGAATCCTGGTTGCGGACAACTTGAAGCACCTCAGATACTTTCTTTCCCAGATTCCCAGCCATGCTGCTGCCTGGATTTAACCATAACCCACAATACAGAGCAGCATGAAACAGTGTGGCACTTCCACTTTGCAAGCAGCCTGCAGCTCCATAGGACACCATTTGGACGGAAAAAATGACCACAGCAGGAGGAACAAAAAGGTAAATACATTTTGATGTGCAACAATATGAGTTTCCCTAGGAGATGCATATGAGCACTGTTTCTTGTAAGGGTGTTAGTGCAGCTTACAGCGGACCTTCAGCCTCATTTAATGAAAAGCACAAACCCATAAAAAACTAGTTTTTAGTCACTTACTTTTTATTCTTTCCCCCACTGGCCTGCACTCTAGGCTACGGACACCGCCATTTTGGCTCAGTAGCATCACATACTGAGGAGAGGGGTCAAAAGTGCAGGGGGCAGTTTATAGCTGTGCACAGACAGAACAGAGCAGGGGTCAGGAAAAAGGTCAGCAATCCTAGAATGCAGAGTGGCACAGTCAGAAGGCACCTCCTGCTTGAAGGGAACCTGAGACTCCATGTGCCGCCATCTTGAATGTTTAAAGTTTAAAGGTAGGAGGACTTTTAATGTGGGCAACCTGTATGTACAGCATGGGGGAAATATATAAGATATGCTGTTATTCAGAGTGAAGGTCCAGTTTAAGCATTCTTGCCATTTGGAACTAGGTTGAAGAAGTGGCAAGGTTCACCATAGAAAGTTGTGCCTCGAGTAGTCACTGCTTTGCCTCTCTTGTGGCATCAGTTAGTTGCCTGTGGTTCTTTTTGCCCCACTCTTAAAGGCAATAATTACAAAGTACTTACCTCTCTAGGATGGTAGTAGTCTTCAAAGTTCTGAATAAACATTAAATAAAGTTTAGTATAATATGATAAACACGATTATTAATCACATGACAATTAATAGTTAATATAGTAAAATCTATATTATTATATTATATATAATATATATATATATATATATATATATATATATATAATATATATATATATATATATATATATATATATATATATATATATATATATTATATTACATTATTACAGCATTTGTACTGTGCTCAGTATGAGTGAGCATCTGGAGTCAAGAGGTATGCATAGATACAGACTGCGTCCATATTGTTGGAGACCACTTGCCACTATTAAACGGTGATCGTTGGGCAGGGAGGAAGCAGTGACACAGTTGTCTGTCAGAGAGGAGGGACTACTGGAGACAGGGGCAATGTCAGAGGCCAGTAATGACAAAGAAGAAATGCGGGAGTGGCACTGGAAGGAGTACTGTCCAATAATTAGGCACTGTATCCCCCAATAATATTCCCATGTAAGTGTAGAATTTTGATTAAAATGATTGGCCAAGATCTGCATCATAGTGAAACAGCATAAATAAAAGAATAGTTTTGCGTACAATGGCGCTGGCACGAGTCACAGGCCACGCCCCACCCGGTAGCTGGAACTTGCTCGCTCTGATCTTGCGGCGGCTATGGAGGTGGCGGGCAGTGACAGGAGTGTGGCAGTTCTGGCTTCTGGATGCTGGCACGAGTCACAGGCCATGCCCCACAGCTTGCTCTGAACTTGCGTCGGGAAACATCAGGGGGGATTGTAGGTTTTATTTGCTTGTTTTTGAGGCATGCTGCACACTGCCTGTATTTCGGATGACCATACACTTCCTGTAATTGGGATGATCACACATTGCTTGTATTTGGGATGCCCGCACACTGCCTGTAATTGGGATGACCACACACTGTTAGCATTTGGGATGCCTCCCACTGCCTTACATGGAATGCCATGCATACAGCCTGTATTTGGGATGCCCGCACACTGCCTGTAATTGGGATGCCCGCACACTGCCTGTAATTGGGAAGCCCACACTCTGCCTGTAATGTGGGGTTTGTAATGGCCTGATTGAGAGGGAGGTATTTTAGCAAACCATTTGGTTCAGAATATTTTTATTTCTTATTTTTCTCCTCCAAATCCTGGGTGCGTCTTACAGGGTGAAAAATACAGTAATTATATATATCGCTGTTTACTTTAGAGGGCTGTAAAGGATGTAAAGCTGCTGTTTTACTCTCGCCGATAAGAAATCGATACATTCTATGCTGGTGAAAGGGAGAGTGGGTATGTGAAATGAAAAGCTCCTCAACACTTCGCAGACGAGGATACACATCCTTTAATAACTAGAAGATATTTATCTGAAGACCGAGGTTTAGAAAGAAAAGCATTATCCCTAAAATATATGTTAAAAGGATTAAACATCCTATGGATCTGAATAGATACCCGAAGTGCCTGAATAAATAATAAAATATTTGTGCAGTATCTTTGCACCATAGGACGCACATAGGGTTTAGAGGAGGAAAATATTCTGAACCAAATGTATTAAAATACTTCATCCTATTCACTGCATACCCCCCCCTCCTCCAATAGAGACAGTCCATAGAATCCCCCCTGCAAATCCCCAAATTCCAGGCAGTGTGGCAGACTTTCCCCCCTAATTCCTCCATTATGGACAGTGTAGCAGAATACCCCTCAATACCCTCACTATAGGCAGTGTGGCAGAATATCCCCAAACCCCCCCTCCCCATTATAGACAGCATGGCATACCCCACAAAATTCCCTACATTATAGGCTCCATAAGGCGCACAAACATTTTACCCCCACTTTTTTGGAGCGGAAAATACGTCTCTCAGCTGTTGGTGTACATTCATTGTAATTGTGTCCAGACACACATTACAGGGTGTGGGGTACTGCAGTCCACTAAGGTAAAACTGTAAGCTCCTTTTCTCAATATGGCAAAACATGGGCAAAAAAGTTGGAAGGTTAATGTCCATTATTGTGATTGTGAAGAGGTGGAGGATAGCAGGGGGGGCAAGCGAGGTGACACTCAGGGACAATGGAAAACACAGAAATGAGAGGAAGAGCTGGATGAAAATAAAACAGTACTTACGGAAGGATATAGTTCTACATATGCTGAGTAATCTGGAAAAATAAATCTGTTGTTTAGATTCTTGATTCTTTGTTTGATTCTTGCACAACTGTATCATACAGTATATACACAACTATTTCTACATCATAGAAACAGTGATCACACATATTCATTTAGGAAATACAAGTGGCAGGATAATTAATAAAATAGAAGTGCACTTTATGCACCCGGTGCTGAACCTTTTTTTGGTTGTTTTTTTGTACAATTGGGATTGATTCAGCTCTAGGTATAAAAACAGCACTTCTATTTTATCTAAATAAAACTAAAGTGAACTTTTTGCAAATGGTGATGAATCAACCCAAGTGAAAGGAAATGGCACTGTGTACTCCAAAAACAAATTCAAATCAAAAAATCAAATTCGCCACTTTGTCTACCTGGGGGTTAATTGCACACCAGGTTTAAAAAGAGAAGTTTTATTTCATAGCATATTTTACTACAAAGTACACTTTTCCAACCCCTGGGTCTGGTGTGAGTGAATAGTGTGAAAAGGGGAAAAGAACAAATCTCAAAAGTCTGTTTAGCCCCCATAAGCAATCTCAATCTCTGCCCTTGGTCCTTTAATTAAGCCCTGGCAGGAGGGAGGGTGGATAGTTTGGCTAGTAAGATTTTGGTGGACAAAGAGAACATCCACCTATTAACCAAGGTGGGTGGTTGGCTCAATAGTCTTTCTTTGGTCTTGGTTATGTTTTTACTCATACAGTATGTGACCATTGAGCCTTTCCCTCTTTACCTCTTCTTCTTACTATCTGTCATGCCTTCTCTCTCTAACTGGGATGTGACGTAGAAATTATACTAAGTGGGCCAGATGTTTATTTACGGTGTAAAAGGGTCCTATACTCACCTGTTCCAGATGACCAGCCCCTTTGCCAATGTGCATAGCCATGTGCAGGCTTGGTGGGTTCCATAGTTGACAGCTGGCAGCACATCATTCAGCCTCTTCAGGTTGGTCAGATAGGCAGTCCTAAGAGGTGGGAAGGACTCCTCCTCTCTAGGGTTACATTAAAGAAGGCTCCCAACCTGGGGCCTCTACCACTTCTTTACAAGTGTTGGGTAAGGTTATGGCAAAGAGTAAGACAAACAAGTTCCTGATGCAATGGGCACCATTTTCCCCTAGTTTTATTCAAATTATTTTAGACAGTTACCGCCACTGCTGATGTGGTGGTTGCACGAGTAAAAACGGAAATCGTAAAGGGCAGCAAGCTAGTGGAAACTGGTGGAATCGCATGTTGTCATGTTGGCTGTTAACTACCCACTTCCACCATTTTCCACAATGTTTTCCCATTAATTTAGAGATACACTGGAGGAAACTACAATTCAATTCAATTAATTGTTTGCCAAGTACATCGTGAGATGAACAAGGAATTCTTTTTGGCATATTCTTTTTGGCATATACAGGCAACTAGCTTTCACCAGTTAACATGGCATTGGATGCAATGATGGCAGATACCACTGAAAATAATTTGGCTTTATTGGCAAGTGGCAGATGTTGTAAATAAGACCCCCAGAAGTTCCTAAATTATTATCCTTCTGTAATGTTAGTAGTCAATTTTGCGTGACCTGTGCAATATTTGTTACAGTATCTCGAAACAACTTGCTATTTGACAAAGAAATGTTTTTACCTATGGTGTTGAACTCATCTGTTACTGGCGTTTCACCTGTTACTTCCGCTTCACCATTTACTGTAACATCAGAAAAAGAGTGGATACACAATATACAAAGTTAACAGATCTTTCATCTACACAAAACAATACTGCATGATTTAAAGCACAATTCAACCTTCATGGTAAATATAATACTAAGAAAGCATTGAAATATTTAAATTGTAATGCTTGAAAATGACCTTGTAAGCCCGTTGTTTATGACCATTTGCAAAAATACAAAGATCTCTACATTGTCTGCCTGTCACTTTAGCCTGTGGACTCCTTGGCCTAGGAACATGAAGCGTAGGTCCCCAGGAAATTAAGAGGCACCAAGAACTCCAAAAATAGGTCTCTATGGCATAGTGGCTACCAGGTTACATCCAGGGCCGTATTTACCACTAGGCACATCTAGGCACATGCCTAGGGCGGAGCTACGATGGGGGCGGGGGCGGAGGCCAGCAACAATTAATAAAAAAAAATAATAATCTGCGAGCAGGCCCCACTATGCCTGCTACCACCGCCGGGAGCTGTCTGGAACGAAAGCACCCTGCCAGTGTATTGGCCTGCCCCCCTCACCGATGACAGGAGGAAGACCCCGCCTCCTCCCCTACTACGTGCATCACGTGCAGTGACAGGATGGGTCACTTCAGGGTCTGCTGCCCGCCCCCTGGGGGCCCGCACAACCCATCTCTGCCACCGTGGATGCTGCATACAGGGGCTGTATCAGCCTGCTCCCTCACGGATGACACAGCTTCCCTGCTACCGCTTGAGCAGCATGGAGTGAGAGGTATGTATTTTCTTTTAACCGTATGTTTTTCATTGTTATGGCAGCTGCTGAAATAATAGGAAGATGGCCGCATTCTTTGGGCAGCAACATTGGGTAGTCAGGGCTGTTAGAGCCGTCAGAACTCTGGTTACTCTGGTAGGCATAGGTAGCTCAGGGGTTAATACGCCCTCCTCCCCCCCCCCATACCTCCCAACTGTCCCGATTTTCGCGGGATTGTCCCGATTTTTTCCCTAAATCCCGCAGTCCCGGACTGTCAAAAGCTGTCACGGGACACCCTGCGCCGTGGAGGTGTTCCCTGGGCCACCACGACACTGGGCAAGGGACTTGCTGTGCGCCGCCCCGTGAGGCCGGTGTCTTCTGAATTAATGGTTCCCGGTGCCTGCGGGCGCGAAGAGACTTCCTGGCGTGCGGGTGAGCGGGGGGGGGGGCAGGGCGGGGATGGAAAAACTTACAGCTGGCGTGCAGGGGTGAAGGCAGCCGACATCGCTGCTGTCAATCTGCGAGCAGGGGGCGGGGCAGTCGTCCACTAAGAGCAAGTCTGCTGCCCCGGGTGGTAAGCAGCGTTCCCTGGAAGCCTGTAACTGTTACACCCTATCTCCTAACCAATCAATCAAATAGGGGCGTGGCTTAATTTACATACTGTCCCGATTTCCAATTCTAAAAAGTTGGGAGGTATGCCCCCCCCCCTTCCTCCCCCGCACTCCTTGCTGACAGTCTGAAAAGTAAACGAGCAGCTTCCGGTCTCTCCATCCACCACCTCCATGAGCAGCACTGCTGGGAGTGACGTCATCCCTCCCAGCCGCCTCTGCGCTGCTTGTCAGGCAGTGGATGGTGGGAGCAGAGGCAGCGCGTTTTACTTGGAAGGAGAGAGGTACAGACTGTCAGCAAGGAGTGCCGGGAGAAAAGTGTGGGGGAGTAGGGAGAGGGGGCTTATTAACCCCTGAGCTACCCATACCTGCCAGCATACTATAGTATGCTACAAGTACTTTACCCTGTGTGTAAAGCCCCCAGTGCTGCCAGATTTCTACTTTACTCCATATTACTACCTGCATGTGCAGCCTCTCGTCTAGGCTGGCATCACTTTGCCTTCTCCTCCAGCTATGCACATCCCAGCCAGCCGGCTGGTGAGTCAGTTGCTCCCTGCACCAGCACCAGAAAAACACGAGTTTTCTCAGCTACCTAGGAATTTGCCCCATGGGATAAGGAGGGACGCGCGCCCCCCCCCCCAAGGTAATGAAGTAGCGGGCGGGTAGTCAGTGAAGGCAGGGCAATGTATAGTGGAGGGTTTTTTATGTTTCAAGGAGGAATACATTTATACGTATATGAATGAATGGGGGGTGGGGAAACATTATGTTGGGGCATATATTTTTATCTTATTAAAGTGGACCAAAGGATTTTGATGGGGGAATGCGACGCATGTAAACAGAGCCATTGGCCAAGCATTACATATGCAGGGCAAATGGCTCTGATTGGATGAGAGTGAAGGCATGTGCCGTTGGATCAGGAAAAGGTGAGTTTTTCTGGGTGTTCTGGAGGGTTTCACACAGTGGAGCATCCCAATTCAGGAGCTTTAAATAATGGGGAGGGGGGGGAAGTCTTGGTGTTCATATTTGCATGGGGTGCTCATGAATTGGTGGGGGGCCTAGCAGCCCTTTTGTAATGTGTGAAGTCCTCCCTGGATTTCCAGTATTTTTACCCCACTGGCAATTCCCACTGTGCATGTGCGGTTTCTCTTACAATCAGGTCTCCTAGTTGTTCATATTAATGAGCAGTTAGGAAACCTGAATGGCAGGCTGGCCACTCACCTCCGGCTGTGCGTGCTTGCTCCCATCAGCCATTCAGATAGGCCTGGTGGGAGAGCATGCAGCAGCTGGAGGGATGCCACTGGGTGCCCAAAGGCACATGCGCCATAGGATCACTGGCGAGGTAAGTAATCACATCAATCTAGAGGCTTTTATACTTATATCTTGATTTGGTATAAAAGTAGGGTCTACTTAGTGGACCTATCGCCAGCATTGTTAATATCTTGGTAATAGGTCTGCTTTCCTAGGGCATCCCAATTTGGGATGCCACGCCTTGTTAAACCCCCCAAATCGTCCACACAACTCACCTTTTCTTTGTTCCCACGGTGCATGAGAAGGCTACCCTCAAATCAGCAGTTTATGCCGTGCATAATACATGACATAAAGCAATGTTTTGGAGTGACCCTGGCATAATGAAAGAGGAGCAGCCGCATCCCCTTGGAGTATGAATGTCTGAACGCTGGAGCTCGCCTCTTCTACAGGGATGCTGGGAATGAGGCTGCAAACTGCGGGACCACAGGCAAGTGAAGTGATTGTGGGCCTGCCTGGGGGGGTCACACAGTGTGTCATGCCCCAGAGGTACGTCCGGGTCTGACGTAAGGGCACATATTTGGCCATACCCACTCCATCAATGTTATTTTTCCTGGTCCTGCATTTAGCGTTGATAATTTTAATTACAGGCAACAATTGAGTCACCTAGAATTGTCAATATCCACATCTTCCACAAAAAATATATTATATTATAATATAAAGTGTGTGTGCATGGGGGGGGGATTGGCGAATTCATCATAGTATGTCAGCGGGGGGGGGGGGGGGGGGGGGGGGGTGCATGACCAAAATGTGCCTAGGGCACCACGAATCCTAAATACGGCCCTGGTTACATCCCCAAGAAATGGTGCTGTCTTGGCCTAGTTACCAAGAGTCTCTAGAAGGTACACAGTGCTGAGGTCTGTGACTTGGCAGATAGGTCTGAATCTCAAAAATGTTGATATGCTAAATCAGGGACCAGCTGGACGGGAGGAACATGGCTGGATAAATAAATAAGATGGATTCAGAAACAGGATGGACACAGGCCTAGGTCAAGCACCTGTCTATGCTGGCCACAGGCTTGAAACAGGAAAAATATTGAATCCCGGAAGTCTAATTTCAATTGGCAAATTGATTACAGAGATAATTAAACAGATGACACCTCGTCAATATACTTCAGATTCATGATACTGGCTCCAATAATATATTTTTACCAGAAAAAGATATTAGAATGCTTATAATTATTCTCCACGTGTTACACTCTTTCTCCGGTGTTTACGGGTTATTCCTTAATCATATCACTTTTTCTCCCAATAAGGCATAAATAGACTATTTTATATATAGAACGAGAAAAAAAACATAATATAGCATGATATCACTTTAAAATGGAGGCAGCTCTCCCTCTAATATCAAGACATGTTCTCAACTTTTAAGATCTTTGTACAATGCACAAAGTGAGGACTGTATCCCCACTTGATCAGAAAGCTTGTTGCTAGCAGTCTTACCACCTCCCAGGTCTTGCAATGGTCTGGTGTCTGGTTGCAGCATCTCCCTTCAGTCTCCTCTGTAAACTCAGGCAAGCTGTGTGCTCTGGTTGCAGCGCTATCGGCCACTCCTACAGTCTGTGACACTCACTGGCTCTGCCCAACGCATACGTTGTAAGGAGTTAGCTTGATGGTGGGCACTAGGAAATTCCTATTTATCAGACACAGACTGGATGGATGCTGGTCACAATCTGGGACAAGTATATTTCTGGATGTTGGACACAGGGACATAGCTGTATGCTGGACACAAAAGCGGCCAATTCAGCACCAGGCGCTACATTTCAGGGTCATTCACCTTCATTGTCTACTGATGGGGACGCTGGAAACCAAGCTGGGCACAGAAACATGGCTGAATGCTGTACAGAGTCTGGGCACAAGAATGTGGCTGAATACTGAACATGGATTGGGTATGACTGGGTACTGGACACAGGCTGGGCGCAAGGATGCTGGGAACCATCTGGGTACAAGAACATGATTTGAGTAGGCTGGACACAAGGACATGGCTGAAAGCTGACCACAAGGATAGGACTAGATGCTGGACACAATATGGACACAAAGAAATGGCTTGATGCTGAACACAATTTGGATAAGGGGACTGGATACTGGACAGGGGCCCGGGCACATGGATATGACTGGATGCTAGGTACTGGAACTCAACTGGATCGTTGACACATAAACAACACTGGTTGCTGTTCATAAGGAAAAGATTAGATGATTGACACATGCCGAGTAAAACAACAAAGCTGGATGCTGGACACAGCCTGGGCAAAGGGAGACAGCTGGATGCTGAATAGAGGCTGAAGTCAAGAACATGGCAGGATACAGGACAACTGATCATGTATTGGTGCAGGACAGGCTAGGCACAAGGACACAGCTGGATGCTGGGCACACCCTGGGCAAAAGGACACAACTGAATGCCGAACAGAGGCTCGAGTCAATAACATGGCAGGATGTAGGGCACTTGATCATGTATGGGTGCAGGACAGGCTAGGCACAAGGACACAGCTGGATGCTAGACACACCTTGGGCAAAAAGACACAACTGTATGCTGAATAGAGGCTGGAGTCAAGAACATGGCAGGTTGTAGTGTATCTGATCATGTATGGGTGCAGGACAGGCTAGGCACAAGGACACAGCTGGATGCTGGGCACACCCTGGGCAAAAGGACACAACTGAATGCTGAACAGAGGCTGGAGTCAATAACATGGCAGGATGTAGGGCACCTGATCATGTATGGGTGCAGGGCAGGCTAGGCACAAGGACACAGCTGGATGCTAGACACAACTGTATGCTGAACAGATGCTGGAGTCAAGAACATGGCAGGTTGTAGGGTATCTGATCATGTATGGGTGCAGGACAGGCTAGGCACAAGGACACAGCTGGATGCTGGACACACTCTGGGTAAAAGGACACATCTGGCTGCTGAACACAACTGGATGCTAGAATCAAGGACATGGTATTATGCAGGACACCTGTACATATACAGTATGGATGCAGGATAGGCTAGGCACAAGGACACAACTGGATGCTGGACATAGGCTGGCTGGCCCCAAGGATGCCTTAAAGCAGACCAAAACCCACTGAACTTGTAAAATACATTTGCCCAAAGCCCCTGCTGAGACTCCCTTCTTAGGGAGTAGAACTAGAAATGGCTATTCTCGCTTTTCGAATTGTCCTTGATCACTGATTATTTTTACTGTTCCTCAGTGTGAGATTGCAGGCGATCAGTCATTGCATAGGTGTGCCGATGACATCATTGCCGCAAAAAACAGTGGCACTGAATGGAGGAGGCGGAGCTTTACAGCTAAAACAGACAGCATTATCTGGGATTAGAGTGAAGCAGGAGCAGTTAAAATTCGCAAAAAATACTCTTCATATCTGGATCAATTCAGGGGTTGCTAGTTAAAAATGTGTTTTGGTCTGCTTTAAGGGAAGTACTGTCACTTGTATTGTAAAATTGCCCAATATTAGAAAATCCACACAAACATGCTGGACAGTGAGAGGAGGGGTGGCTTATATACCCCAAATAAATAAGTGACCACCAAGCTTGCATTTATTTTCTTCTGGAATAAAATCCAGGGATGACAAGTTATTAATCATACCATTCTGCTTTTACAGGGGAGAACTGCAACTCTTACTGTCTCTCCCCTGAAATAGGACCTAGGAAACATTGGCATTAACCTCTTTAACATCTGCCTAAAGTATAGGTACCCAATCCTGTCATACACACACAGTGATTTAATCTGGTTAGCAAATTCTGATCGCACATCTGATCTGTACAATCTACACAATTGCACTAAAACTTTGTAGTTAAAAGTCCCTACCTGAGCATCATTTCAATATATTGTTCAGCCTGGAACGTTGAACAGATATTGGACAGATCCGATTGATCATATGAGTAAAAGTTGTTTTATCAAATGTTACACACATATATATTATATCAGATGGATGGAATATATCAGCCTTACCTCCTAAAAGCTTGAGAAGAAGGGCTGCTAGAAAGAGCTGTAACCCTCTCCTCCTGGAATCTGCACAGGATAGGAATCTCATCTCTGCTACAGTAAGGTATGTCCCCTCTTCCTCTCATGAGAATGCTCTGATTATGGGAAACCAAAACAACAGCAGTTTTACTACCAGACACAAGGTCCTCCCCTCTAGGACCAAGCACCAGCCCATCACATGTTTTTTTAAAGGGCAATTCAATTATAATTATAGGAGAAGGATTAAACTGACCAATATCTAGGTTCAGGAATGCCTGGTTTTGTATGTGAATCATCTGATACCCCCACATACGCTGTGGGATTGCTGAATCAGTAAGTATGCCAGAGACAGGGAGATAAGAGACTTATCATGGAAATAAATTAAATACTTCCCCTTCAAGCTTCCTGATTTGAGATAAAATCAGGCTAAATAACTTGTTTCTGACCTACAGCAGCCAATGGGAACATTAATGCTAGCCAAAGTGTGAGGGTGGCATGGGAGCACAGACACAGGTGTGGCTGCCGCTGGAGAAGGGTAAGTATTCGGACAATTTTTGGCATCAGTATATTCAGGTCTCTGCTATACAGTGCTTAATTTTGTTGTTCTACAAAACACACAATTAAAGCTGACCATTATCTATTTTGAACAAAATGGGTGTTGGTCCGATTGTAAGGGACCATCTGATTGCTGATGCCCCCTTACCCTGCACTGGAACTGACAGTGGTGTATGTGATGGCGCTCAATGCGTGATGGAACATCATTAGTTGGGATGCCCCCACACTTGTTAAAGTGTACCAAAGCCCAGGATTTGTACTATCCTTTCCCAGGGACACCCTGATTGGGCTTGCCTCACTGTGTGAAACCCTTCAGGTCGCCTGAAAAACTCACCTCTTCCTGGTCCTATGACACATACGAGGCCGCTCGTCCAATTAGCACGCTGGAATCCGCCCCTTTGTCCAGAAGATCGTCTAATGCGAGCGGATTCGAGCGCGCTGGTGGGCACATCCCCCGCTACCCTTTAACAGGAAGCATGCCCACGCCATTCACAAATGGCTGCCATGGGCACATGCTCTTCTAAAGGGATAGCAGGGATGCAGCCGCAGCTTGCGGATGCGTCTTGGACTGGGAAAAAAGGTGAGTTTCTAGGTTACTAGAGATGAGCGAACTTTTGAAAAATTCGATTTGGCCGATTCGCCGAATTTTCCTGAAAAATTTGCTTCGGTCCGAACTTATTCACGACGAATCGCTATTAAAAACGGCTTTTTCTGGGCTTCCGAGAGCCTCCATAGGGTTGCAGAATGATTTGCTTGGCTGTAACATGCATAGGATGCATGATGGGTTAGTGAAATAGTATTGTAAAGAAGTATGACATGCAGATCAGAGGTGTCGCTATTAGATTCGCTGTCCAGAGCGGCACAATTAGAGAGCCTTGAGGTGGCATCAGCATGATGAGCCCATATATTGCCTGAAAAACACACCCTGAATTTGGCAGCAGCATTAGGAGCCCATATATTGCCTGAAAAACACACCCTGGAGTTGGCAGCAGCATTAGGAGCCCATATATTGCCTGAAAGAGACACTGGAGTTGGCAGCAGCATAAGGAACCCACATATTGCCTGAAAAACACACCCAGCAGTTGGCATCAGCATGATGAGTCCATATATTGCCTGAAAGACACACCCTGGAGTTGGCAGCAGCATAGGGAGCCCATATATTGCCTGAAACACACATTGGAGTTGGAAGCAGCATTGGAGCCCATATATTGCCTGAAAGACACACAGTTGAGTTGGCAGCAGCATAGGGAGCCCATATATTGCCTGAAAGACACACATTGGAGTTGGCAGCAGCATAGGGAGCCCATATATTGCCTGAAAAACACACCCAGGAGTTGGCAGAAGCATAGGGAGCCCATATATTGCCTGAAAAACACACCCTGGAGTTGGCAGCAGCATACGGAAACCCATATATTGCCTAAAAGACACACCCTGGATTTGGCAGCAGCATTAGGAGCCCATATATTGCCTGAAAGACACACAGTGGAGTTGGCAGCAGCATAGGGAGCCCATATATTGCCTGAAAAACACACTGGAGCTGGCAGCAGCATAGGGAGCCCATATGTTGCCTGAAAGACACACCCTGGAGTTGGCAGCAGCATGGGGAGCCCATATATTGCCTGAAAAACACACCCTGGAGTTGGCAGCAGCATACGGAAACCCATATATTGCCTGAAAGACAATATGTGGATTTGGCAGCAGCATTAGGAGCCCATATATTGCCTGAAAGACACACAGTTGAGTTGGCAGCAGCATAGGGAGCCCATATATTGCCTGAAAGACACACATTGGAGTTGGCAGCAGCGTAGGGAGCCCATATATTGCCTGAAAAACACACCCTGGAGTTGGCAGCAGCATAGGGAGCCCATATATTGCCTGAAAAACACATTGGCGTTGGCAGCAGTATTAGGAGCTCATATGTTGCCTGAAAAACACATTGGAGTTTGCAGCAGCATTAGGAGCCTATATATTGCCTGAAAGACACACAGTGGAGTTGGAAGCAGCATTAGGAGCCCATATATTGTCTGAAAGACACACCCAGGAGTTGGCAGCAGCAGCATTAGGAGCCCATATATTGCCTAAAAGACACACCCAGGAGTTGGCAGCAGCAGAAGGAGCCATTATATTGCCTGAATGACACACCCTGGAGTTGGCAGCAGCAGCAGCAGCATTAGGAGCCTATATATTCCCTGAAAGACACACCCAGGAGTTGGCAGCAGCAGAAGGAGCTCATATATTGCCTGAAAGACACACCCTGGAGTTGGCAGCAGCAGCATTAGGAGCCCATATATTGCCTGAAAGACACACCCAGGAGTTGGCAGCAGCAGAAGGATCTCATACATTGCCTGAAAGACACACCCAGGAGTTGGCAGCAGCATTATGAGCCCATATATTGCCTGAAAGACACACCCTGGAGTTGGCAGCAGCAGAAGGAGCTACCATGCATCAGCTACACGCATGCATCAGCTATTGGTGGGTGGAAATCCTGGCTGATCCATGCCTGATTCATCTTCACAAAGGTGAGTCTCTCCACATTTTTCGTAAACAGACGAGTTCTCCTTGGTGTTACTATGGCCCCCGCAGCACTAAAGACCCGCTCAGATGGCACACTACTGACCGGGCAGGACGGCTTTCCCAGGCCAAACTCTGACAGTTGCGGCCACAAGTCAAGTCAAGTCAAGTTAGGCTGCCCAGAAGTCCGGCGGATCCTCAAGGTGCATTGGCATGGTCATTTCAAGGTATGACACGAGCTGCTGGTTCAGGCCCTGCTCCAGGTCTTCCTGTTGCTCATGAGTAGCTTCACTATGCGGGTGCAGAAAGCTACGCATTAGCGACTGAAGACTGAGACTGCTGCTGCTCCTGTCACCCCCCCCAGCAGCCATGACAGTGGAAGGTGAGCGCAGAGGTCCCCCCGAGTCAGACCTGCGAGAGTATGGACAATGGCGCAGATAGGCATCGGCCAACTGACTACGTAGAATGTCTTTGTAGTAGGTCAGTTTGTCCTCCCTCTCAGTGGTTGTAAAAAATGCCCCCATTTTGTGCCGGTAGGGATGGTCCAATAAGGTGGAGAGCCAGAAGTCATCCCACTGAAAAATGGAGACAATTCTGTGGTCACTGCGCTAAGTGACTCGGAGGGACAACCTGTCTCCATCTCCACTGCATACTTCTACGGCAGGGGTACTCAACCACTTCTTGAAAAGGTCCATTTAAATGCATCTGGTGAGAGGTGAAGGTCCGGGTGGAGGGATGTCACGGATGGTAGATCATTTAGGGGGAGGGGCTATGGATTCCCCAGGCAAAACTAAAAAAGACTGCTTGCCCCCCCACCCCACTCCAAAAATCCTATACAGGCAAAGGGAGGCCATGGAGTGGATGGGCAAAACAGGGAGGACAGGAATGGATGGGGCAGAGAGACTGGACTGGAGCAGAACTGAGGGGACAGGATGGATGGGGCTGAGCTGGAGTGGGGGGGGGGGGAAGAATTGGATGGGGCAGAGAGACCGGGAAAAAAAGTTTGTGTGCAGGGTTGTCAGGGCAGGGGTCCAGAAATCTGGTGCCGAGGTCCGCATTCGGACCCCGGTCCGCCAGTTGAGTATCGCTGTTCTACGGTGTGTCTGGGTCCTCTGTCTCGCCTTCCTCACAGCCCTCTAGCTCCTCTGGATGCTCCTGCTCCTCCTCATCTGTCAGATGACTAGATAAACCTCCCATTTTGCCAAAACTATACTGTGCTTCACTGTGCTCCTCTTCCTCCTCAGCTCCCACGGGGTTTATGTGGCCATGAAATGTATGTGCCATGTCTCCTGTGCCATGACCAGCCATGGTTTCCAACATGTGTTGTATTACATGAAGCAGCGGAATCACGTTATTCATGCCGTAATCCTGGCGACTGACAAATAAAATGGCTTCCTCAAAGGACCTGAGCAAATGGCAGGTGTCACATATGAGCTGCCACTGGTTCACATTAAAGTTACACAGGGGAGTCCCCCTATCTGCTTGGATCATCAAGAAATCATTGATGGCTTTTCTCTGTTCGTATAGTCGATCTAACATATGTAGGGTGGAATTCCAACGGGTGGAAACATCGCAAATCAGACTATGTTGGGGGATACCGTTCTGACGCTGTAGCTCAAGAAGGGTGTGCTTGGCGGTGTAGGAGTGGCTGAAGTGCATACAAAGTTTCCTTCCCGTTGTTAGGATGTCTTGCAGATGGGGGGAAGACTTGACAACTAGGTTGAACACATGTGCCAGCACAGACAAGATGTTACTCCCATTGTCAGTCACTAAGGTTCCCATTTCCAATTTTCGTGGAGTAAGCCATGTTTTGATTTCTTGATGAATGAATTTCAGGAGCTCCTCCCCTGTGTGACTCAGTTCACCAAGGCAAACCATGTGACGCACAGCGTGACACCACCATGCCCTGAACACATGGTAGGCCTGGGAGCATGGAGGCCGAAGCGGTGTGACCTGTCCAAGTTGTGCAGGAACCACATTCACCCAGTGGGCCTTAAAGGACATGTATTGTCCCTGACCGTAGTTACAGCTCCAGATGTCGGCGCTGCCGTGCACTTTGGTGCACACCGACAGGCTCAAGGACTGGCCCAACAAATGTGTGCAGGGCTGGTACTGCATTCTTTGCAAAGAAATGATGTCTTGGGACTCTCCACATCGGCTCGGCATTAGCCATCAGCTCTCTGAAAGGTGCAGAGTCCACCACCGTAAAAGGAAGGGACTGCAGCTCCAGCAACTTGGACAGGAGCACATTCAGCTTCTGTGCCGTAGGATGAGTGGGCGCATACTGTTGTCTCTTGGACATTGCTTCGCTGATGGATTGCTGGCGGGATGACTGACTTTTAGTGGGAGGAGCAAGAGCATCTGGAGCGGCAGAGGATGGGTATGACGCACAGCTACCTTCGGCTGAGGTGCTGGAGCCTTGGCTGGGTGAAATTGGAAGCGGCGTGGCACTGGCTGATGCAGCAGGCTGAACCCCCACTTTGGAGCCTCGGTTCTCCCAGGCCGCTTTATGGTGACGCTGCATGTGTTGCCGCAGGGTCGTGGTACCAACATTGGGGCCCTGGCCACGCTTCACCTTCTGTCTACACATCTTGCATGTGGCCAGGTTACCCTCCTGTGGATGCTTGATGAAAAAGTGCCACACTGCCGAGTAACTAATTTTCCCTCCAACAGTCCGCACTAATTCACTGCTACTGCTGCCAACTCCAAGAACCCCTGCTCCACTACCACCCGGGAAGGCAGCCTGCCACGCAGCATGTGGTCTACCCCACCCCCGGCCATGTGTGGCTCCAGACATTCCAATTCTGCCACCATGCTGACTGCCAACCATACTACCACCTTGCTGCCTCAGCTGCTGACTCTGGGGCAACCTGGGACCCTCTTCTCCTGATGATGATGAAGCCCCTTCTGCACCGGGCTCCCAAGTGCGATCGGCTTCATCATCGAGTTGTGTCTGCACGTCACTGATGTCCTCCTCGGTTTTCACAAGAGCGTGTGCTGCAGGAGACGGAACGCTCGCCACACCACTCTCCTCCTCAGTGTTTGTCTGCCTAGCGAAAGACACGGCGGCTGTCTCCTCCATTTCTTAGCTGGGCAATAGCTGCTGACTGTCCTCTAACACATAGTCCTCACTGAATAGTGGAGCTGAATCGATGACGGCAGATGCGTTGCTCGTCGAGACACGACCGCTAGCAGATACCGCGAGATCAGGCCTCTCACCGCAACTCCTGCTGCCACTCGCCCCTAGTCTGCTGCGACCTCTGCCTGATGAATCTAGGCCTCTCCTCGGTGCACATCCTGGCACATTTCTGCCTGACATTTTTACTGCGTTTAGGAGGGGAAAACAATACACTACACTACACCTAGAACAGTATTTTTGTAACAGCAGGTGTGTAGAAAAGTTAGATCAAAATAGGCAGACACTGTAGCTAAAAGCTAATGCAAAAAGACACTGTCAGATGGTCTTACACAAGATTCCCCTGGTCAGAGTTAAATGCACCACAGGCAGTTTTAAAACGTGGTTTTTGTTCAAAATGTAAAAAAAAGTGCTAGTATTCGGGATGCTCCCCCCCCCCCCCCAGTGAAAGGCAATGGCTTCTTTAAACTTGAAAAACAGACTTTTTTTTTTTTTTTAAAGGCAAAATATTAGTAGGCAGGTACTCTTAAAAGATAAGTGGTAGCACTGACAATGGCCCCCGATGAAAGGCAATGGGTGCTTTAAAATTGAAAAACAGACTTTTTTTTACAATAGGCAAAAGGTTAGTAGGCAGGTACTCCTAAAAGATAAGTGGTAGCACTGACAATGGCCCCCAGTGAAAGGCAATGGGTGCTTTAAACTTGAAAACCAGACTTTTTTTAAAAAAAAAAGCAAAAGGTAAGTGCTTAAAAAGTTACTTTGTTTACAAAATGCAACCAGTTAGCAGACAGGTACTCTTGAAATATTTATGCTAGTATTTGGGATGCCCCCCCCCCCCCCCCCCCCCGGCGAAAGGCAAAGTTTGCTTACAAAGTGACTTTCATTACAAAATGCAACTAGTTAGTAGACAGGTACTCTTGAAATATTAATGCTAGCACGCTTTTTAAAGAATGACACCAGGAAAAGGAAAAGCTAAATTGGACAATGACTTTAAAGTTTGACTGGTCAATCCATATAATGCTCTGTCTCCAGCAGCTGATTTGTAGTTGATTCAAGTTGATTAACACAACCAAATCCCGGGATCCCAAGGTGAGCAGTCATGCAACTCTACTGACCACTGCCGATTATGTCAAGCACCCCCCATCCCATGCCTGTTCCATTCACTGTAAAGGAAGTAAGACGCAAGCACTGCTGGGAACAAAAAGAGTGTTTTAATTTTTTTCTGCCTGAACAGGGACTTGCTGACTGTGTCATTGCCAGGCTCAGGCTCAGGCTCGGACTGGCCCCCAGGGTTACCAGGAAAAAAACCTGGTTGGCCCCTGGTCCCAGGGGTCCCTTTGAGGGCCTTCATCATCAGCCCTTAACTATGTATAATATATTTGTGGCATCCCAAGTGCGCATACAGTTTGGCATAATGTTTCTGTGCATGGGCCCTTAATTTAATTACTTGCATCTAAATGTGGGCCCTCAAAGTCAGTTCTACTGGTGGGCCCCGGGCATCCCAGTCCGACACTGGCCAGGCTCAAAATGCATTCGCCCTTTATGTAAATCAACTGCAAATCCAGTGTTTTCAAATACTACCATTCCCGTTAGTTCCCTGTTTTGGCACCTTGCCAACTGAAGAAGACGCTTTGCGTTGTCCAGATGTAGCACAGCCCAACCAAAACCCCTCCCATTCCACTGGAATGAAACTCTTCTATATCATACTTTGTCAATAAAAAGTCAGTCTGGTAGATTTTATTTAAAATTGTTTGAACACATTTGCTAAATTATTTATTTTTTAGCTTTCATCAGTCTCTTTTTCAAGGACCCTTGTACATCTTTGTTCCTTATACTGTAGATAATTGGATTCAACATGGGTGTCACCACTGTATAGAGTATGGAAACTGCCCGATCTCTATTTGGGGAATAGCTGGACCTGGGTCTCAAGTACATGAACACTATAGTTCCATAGTAAAGGGAAACTATGGCTAAATGTGAGCCACAGGTAGAAAAGACCTTGTGACGTCCTGTGTTGGAGCGAATCCTAAAGATTGTGGAAATTATGTTAAAATATGAGATAAGAGTCAGCATGAAGGAGCAAAGAGCGATGATTCCTCCGGAGATATACACTGCGACTTCATTGAACAAAGTGTCTCTGCAGGAGAGCCTGAAGAGTGGTGGCATCTCGCAAAAGAAATGGTTGACATGGTTGGATTTGCAAAATGGAAGCTGGAAGGTAAACATTGCATGAATAATAGCATTTAGAAAACTGATGGTCCAAGAGAAGGCCGCCAAAGTAACGCATAGCCGCTTGTTCATGATCGCTTGATAATGTAAAGGGTGGCAGATAGCCACGTATCGATCATAAGCCATGACAGCCAGGATGAAGCACTCTGTGGCTCCAAGAGCCAGTGAGAAATACATCTGCGATGCGCATCCTAGGAAGGGAATACTTTTGTCCTGAGATAAGGTATTAACTAGAAGTTTGGGCACTATTGTGGAGGAGAAACAGATGTCAATGAAGGAAAGGTTGGTAAGGAAAAAGTACATTGGAGTGTGCAGCTGCCGTTCAGTTCTCACAACTACTATAAGCAGAATATTTCCTGTTAACGTGATGGTATAAATCATCAAGAATATGAGAAAGTATATAACTTGAAGATAGGGAATGATGGAGAGGCCAAGAAGTACGAAGGTTCTCACAGATGTTTGATTGTAGGCTCCCATCACAGTCTGCAGAATGGACCTGTGAAGAAATAAAAATGAGAAAAGTACACAACAACCAATTTTGCAGGGGGAGCTCTGTGCAAATGAGAGAAATTAAGCTTGCTGCGGGGGCAGTGGTTGTTGCTCAGCAATCGGGATGCCCACCATCACTGACTACAGCACCCAGCAGATGGGTGTTGGTCCACTTTAGAAAGGACACATGCAGGCAATGATATCTCAACAAGAACATTTCCTGGAGGGAGGGGGGTCTAGTCACTGAAGCACTAGTCAACATTATGAGGAAAAACCTAGCTAAGGAGTCAAAACAAATTTCTCTTGCACAGGCCTGACCCGGACCCAGTGACCCAGTGGTGTCAGGCCTTCTGGCCTGAATGTAGGGCTAACCTCAGTGGTCTCTCTTATGGCTTCACAATTTTGAATTCCTGTTGTTTAATCCCCTGGGGAGGAATGCATCAGCTGTCTTCAGGAGCACAAGCTCCCCTTCTGGTTTGGGCATGCTCCCAAACCTTTTTGACTGATGGTATCCTCCATCATATGTTCAGTCCCTAACATCTTCTACTGTGTCTCTAGTTCCTGGCATCCCCTGATCAATTCTAAAGTAGGTATATAGTTATACTCAGTGCCGGATTATAAGGGGGCGCAAGGGACGCACGCGCCAGGGCCTCCACCACTTGCCCTGCAAAGGGGGCCACCACCAACCTTTGGGTTATGGTCTGATCCAGGAGGCTTTTCAGTTTGGTCTGACGGACTGTGGGGCAGGCAACAAAGCTATCGGCGGCAGTGCCCCTCCCCGCGCCTGGGCAAGCCTTTTTTGCTTTTACAAACCTGCAGCCAAAGCCACCACATGGCAGGATGGAGAGTCTACAGCAGCAAAGTGGCCATCAGCAAAGCGTCAATCGGCGGCCGCGCACTCCACATTAGCCATCAAGCACAGCCACTGGCAGCTCAATGCAGGGAACTGTTTTCTTCTGGACCAGCTGGGCGACTACACTACCCCAACCTGGCCAGAATGGCAAAGCAGGAGTTCCCGAGCAGCACACACCCACACAAGTGTGTCACAAGGGGCTTGATCAGACGTTCCAGTAGTGGGCGGGTGCCAGACAACCCCCAATAAGTTACTTGGCTGGACTATTATTTTAAAGGAAAGAAAATACTGTATCTGGGGCCTCCACCACACTTAATCCGGCCCTTGTTATACTATAGTTATTATCACTGGAATGTGCCTATGTTCTAATGCAGTTTAGATATATTCATGTTCAGCACCACCCAGGTCTAAATACTATTTAGGTCTATTTTTGCGGGGAAATTCCGGTGGTGGGCTCTGATCTCTACAAAGCAACAGAACAGCTCCAAATTGCATGGAAAAAAAACAAAGACAACCATTATGCTAATTACACTGAAACAGGTATATTTATAGTGAAATAAGAATCCCTGTTTATCCCCTTTACAATATCTGTATATTATACTGAAGTTATTCACCTGGTCATGACTAGAATATCAGATCTAGAATATCAGATCTGTGTTGACTTACAGTTTCCCTTGTTAGTTGGAGCTATCACTATAAATTAGAAATGTGTTTAATAAAAATCCCCGTTTCTTCTTGGCCACTTGTCTGTTCCAGGAACTCTCACTTTCTGTTCCTCTCTGAAAGTTTTCAAACACATTCCCAAGCCTGGCAGGAAATCAGTGTTTTTCTTGGACTCTGTGATCTTTATGAGGGGAATTTTCTCCTGATAAGCTATCCAAATTTACACTGAATAACAAGACATAATAAAAGGCTGACTCAGGGTGACTTTACATTGAAGTGACTAGAGAAACTAAATCTAGTGGACCTAAACGTGGTCATTGGGGATCTTTATATACTTTATATACCTTATATATACCTTATATACCTCCGACAGTTGCTTATGAGCACAGCAATACACAGATGGCCATAAAAACAAGTCTGCCAAAGCAGGTGCAATAGCGACAGTAGACATCATTGGTATGGGCATCAATGAGGTGTACACTAAACTAACTAAATCTCTGGCATTGGAACCAGAGGCTCCCTTGGTGATTAGGGACTTTAAGCAATAGCTCAGTTTTCCACCCCCTAACAAAAGCCTTCCTGGATTTACCTCTGGATTATGGTAAATACTGTATATATGTGTAGATATCATGTGCATCTGTTCTGTTTTGATGCATTAAATGTTTGGAAATATTAAGGTCTGTTGGTGGGAAACTCTGGTGGTGGTTCTAGTCTTTGGAAAGCAAAAGATTGCCTCCAGAATACATGGAAAACCCATATCAAGGAGAAGCATCATGCTATATACAAAACCTCTATTTTTAGAGTGAAAGAAGAATCCATGTTTAACCCTTTAACTGCCAGCCTACCTGGAGTTTTTGTTACCCTCTTGTACCCGCGTTGTACATGTTCAACTGTGTCAAGCAGTCTGGGCTTTAACATGTTTGGCCTTGTTTTAGTGTATTCTCAGTATTGTTGGGTGAAATATGTGTAAAAAATAAAAAAAAACATTTTTTTTACAATTTGTAGTGTTTTTTTTTTAATACAAAATGTAAGTTTTTCAATAAAATCATATTGCGTGTAAAAGCCCCATTTCTTCTGGTTACAACAGTACCACATATGTTTTGGTAGACAACCTTTCCTACGAAGGAGACTCCCTCAAACTGAAACACCACTTTAAGAGATTTTCAGATAAATACAACTGCTTAGTGAACCTTGCAGTATTTCAAGGAAAACAACCCTTTACATTTGAAATACCCCACACATAATATATATATTCTCTGGAAGTACACACCTCAAGCTTTCTAGGCATAGCAGGCTTGTTGACATGGGCACAGTTTTCTAGAAGTAATCCCTCCATGAATTGGTTTCACAGGGTTTCCCTAAAAAAAAGAATAAAAAAGCAGAATCAAAGCCACATTTTCATAAAAACAATATGCAAACAACAGATTAGCAAAGTCCCTTCAACAGAACAATACCCAAACACCCCAAAGTAAAGCATGCACGTTTTTCAACCAAAACAACCCTTTACATTTGAAATACCCCCAACAAACCATATATTCCCTGAAAGTACACACATTAAGCTTTGTAGATGTACCCAGCTTGTTGTAGTGGGCACATCTTTCTGGAAGTAATCCCTCAAAAAATGATTTGGTTGTACAGGGTTTCCCTAAAAAAATGTATAAAAAAGAAGAATAAAAAACACATTTTCCCAAAATATCCATATGCAAACAAGAAGAAACATGCTGAATCTGAAAGCGCAAGGTCCCTCAAACAGAACAATACCCAACATGCATAGGTACTGTTATCCCTTTTAACCACCAGCCTACTTGAGATGTCGTTACCCTCTTGTGACAGATCATTTTTCACTATGTTTAACAAAATAAATAAAATAATATGTTTTTACAATTTATCTTGTTTATTTTTTATTTATTTTTAAATTCTTTATTTAGAAGTTTTACATATGCTGACATGAAAAGTGTGTATACAATTTAAATAAAAGAAGACCAACATATTACAATAACTGAGTCATTTGTTCGGTGGTCCATTGCATTGATCAAATGTGCAATGACACAAAGAAGACAGGTAAAAAGGTGGGGATAAAGAACAACGAAAAGTAATAAACAGTTTGATGGGGGGGGGGGAGGGAAAAGAGAAGGAAAGGGGGGGAGGGGAGGTACGGCAATCAAGAATCTTCGAGTATTTTTTTGCATTCGTCAAGGAAAACCATCCAATTATACCACGTCTTGGTGAACCTTTCAAATCCTCCTTCTTTATCCGACATGAGGTCGTCGAAGTGCATGGCCTAATTGACCTTTAGGACCCAGCTGGCCAGTTTAGAGGGGGAGGTCTTATTCCATAGAACTAGGATACAAGCTTTGGCGGCGTTTAACAGATGGCAAACCAAAGAATTTTTTTAAGTTTTCAATGTAGGGCCCCCTAAATGTAACAGGCACACCCCGGGGTCTGCGGGAATGTCCTCGCCCTCCGCTGTCTTAATCACTCTCCTCACCAAATCCCAGTATGAACGTAGGAGGGGGAAAGACCAGAACACGTGGAGTAGGTCAACAAGGTAGGTAACAAGTCTCCGGTACATTTGGACACCACTTTTGAAGGAGCGCTGGAACTCTATACCAGCCAATGAGTATCTTATAGTTGCACTCCTGCATTCGGGTGCAAATGAAGGTTTTATGCAGCGCCGCAAGGAGCCTCTCACGCTGTTCCTGGGTGAAGGAGATTCCCGGGTCTCTCTCCTATTTGCCCAAGTAAGGGAGTTCAGCTGAGTCCGGGGGAGATATCAGCATCTTATAGATCAAGGAGAGGACATGTTTCTCAATGTTGGAGCTGGAGAAAAGCTCCTCAAACCGTGTTAATGGCCTTATGTTTTCAGCAGACCTTTGGAGGGACTGCAGGAAATGTGAGAGCTGTGTGCACTGCCAGGGTGTCCAGCCCTGCACAGCCTTTGACTGTGCCAGTTCCCTTAAGTTGGCCCACCTCTCCCCTGCTTAAAAGTGCCCACCCTATAAAGGTCTGCCCCATGCCACTCCCTAACTCTAGGGCCACTACACCCAGGAGGGAATCAAGGATTGCCCAGTATCAGGGTCATAGGGGAGGGAGATGGGGAAATCCCAGAGGACTTAGTGAATCTCCACCCGGCCCTTGACGTAGCCCCTACCGTGGGATGTTTTAGTGCCTGGGTGACATGTTTCTTCTCCAGCCAGAACAAATTGGCGACCGGGGCCTCCAAGGATCCCTGCTCCAACCCCACCCACTGTTTTTGATCCGATATGCACCAGTCTACCACTCTTCCTAGGTGGGTTGCCACATGATATAGGACCGGGTCTGGGAAGCCTAGCCCTCCTGCCTCCTTGGGTCTGGCCAGGATGGACCTACTAACCCTGGGTTTCTTCCCCTTCCAGACAAGGCTAGAGAGAACGGACCCTCCGAAGGAAGGTCTGAGGGATGGCCACTGGGAGAGCCTGTAATAGATAGAGAAGATGAGGGAGCAGATTCATCTTAACAGCGTTTATTCGCCCACACCATGAAATTCTCCCCATGGACCATATGGCTATGTCTTCTGAGAATTTTTTCAAAAGGGGGGGAAGTTCAGTATAAAGATTTTGGATAGATCGCACCCAATTTTAGTTCCCAAGTAGGTGACCCCCTCTCTAGCCCATTTGAATGGGAATAAGTTTCTAATCATGGTGAATCTTTGTGTGGGCATGTTGATGTTTAGAATCTCTGATTTTGTAAGGTTTATTTTATATCCAGACAAAACTCCAAATTTTTTAAGTTCCTCCATCAAGTTAGGCAGCGAAACCTTGGGGTTCGAAATACAGAACATGAGATCGTCGGCATACACCTCTACTTTGTAATTGGAATTGAATCTGGTCAGGCCCCTAATATCAGGATGGTTGCGGATACTACACAGCAGAGGCTCCAAGGTCAGTATAAAAATTTGTGGTGATAGAGGGCATCCCTGCCTGGTCCCATTAGAGATCTTAAAGGGAACTGAGAAAACACCATTGACTCGCACCGATGCTGAAGGGGCAGAGTAGAGACTCATGATCCAATTCAGAAAGTTTGGCCAAAGGCCAATGTGGCTGAGTGCGGCATGCATGAATCGCCAACTGACTCTGTCAAACGCCTTCTCGGCATCGGTGGCGAGCAAGAGGGCAGGTATCTTAATTTCTTTAGCCAAATGCACCAAGTTTAGAACTTTAATGGTATTGTCCTTGGCTTCCCTGTGGGGCATGAAACCCACTTGGTCCATGTCAACCACATGGTGTAGGTGAGGGGCAAATCTAGAGGCCAGTATCTTAGAGAAAATTTTAATGTCGGAGTTTAGTAGGGAAATAGGCCTATAGCTGGCATATTGGGTTGGATCTTTTCCCTCTTTGGGAAGGACTGCAATGTGTGCTCTTAAAGAGTCAGGGGTGAAGCCCTCTCCATCCTTAATTGAATTGAAAAGCTTCAGCATGCTAGGGGCTAGGAGAGAAAGCAGTTTCTTATAATATTGGGCCGGAAGACCATCCGGTCCTGGTGCCTTACCCCCCGCCGCCCCAGCAACTGCTCCCTAAAGCTCTAACATGGAAATGGGTTCTTCAAGCATCTCCACCACCCCTTCTGGGAGGCTCGGTAGACCCGAGTCCTTGACATATCTTACTATAAGAGCATCGGCTTCCCCAATTTCTGAGCCCTCAATATTATAAAGGGTTTCATAAAACGTGCAAAATACCTCTGCTATTTTTTCAGTCAGGTGCTCGCTCCGCACCCCAGCGGTTACGATTATCGGGACATAAGACTTCGCCTTCTCTACTCTAAGTGCCCTTGCCAGGAGTTTCCCACACTTGTCCCCCAATTCGTAAAAAGTTCTCTTGTACTTGGAGAAATGTGCTTTCACCCTATTGCAACAAAGCATCTTAAGTTTTTCTCTAAGTGATGTAAGGGAGGCTAGATGGGTGGCTGCGAGGGACTTTTTGTGTAATTTCTCTAGTTTTCCTATATCAGCAAGGAGGTCTAAGATTTGTTTGGCCTTTTCCCTTTTTTTTTTCTTGGAGCCAACCCCTCTAATAACACACTTGTGGGTTTCCCAGAGGACCCCTGCACTAATGTCTGGGGAGGAATTGTTCTCAAAGAATTTCTTAATCTCCTCTTTGCGCCACGACCACCCCCTAGGAAAGGGGTGGGGGAGGAAGAAAGCCAGCACTATTGGGGTGTGGTCTGAAATAGTTATATTACCAATGGATGTGTCAGCTACTCGGGAAAGCGAGTAGCTGACAACGATCAATTCCCCCTCCCTGAACGCCTCTAGAAGATCTAACATTCCCTCCAGGAAAGCCATCTGTCCCACATTTGGCACATAGATATTGGCAAATGTAAACAGGTGGGAAGCTATTTTCCCCTTCAAAAAAATCCATCTTCCCTCCTGATCCGTCTTATAGTCAATGAGTTCCCACGGGAGAGTAGCATGTATCATGATGTCCACCCACTGCATCTCGAGTCAGGAGAGAAGCTGTGGTAGCCCCTCGGGAAACACCTATTGCCGAACGAGGGTGGATTGCTAAATCTAAAGTGAGTTTCCTGCAGGAATGCTACCTGAGCCCTCAAGCGCCTGAGGTTCCTCAAGATCATCGATCTTTTTTCGGGGCTGTTCAATCCCTTCACATTCAGGTAGACCACGTTTACCTCAGAGATGGGATTTGCTTGCATCTTCAGTACTGTAAAGAACAAATGGATATTAGTCAAGCCTTGAAATGCCGCATTGGAAAGGAGAAGGGGGTGAGGGGAAGGTTAGGTAGGAGTGTGCAACAAACAAAAGGAGAAAGGTATATAGGAAAAATTAACTAACCACTACTAACTTAAACTATTAAGAGCTAATCCAATTAAGTAAACAACAGGATTTGTAGGTGAGAGCACCTATCAATCCGACCTATGTGGGGAACTGTGTCTGAGAGGCGGGTAGGAGGAAAAAAAAGTGTGGTGCACGGGATTTCACAGTCCCCCGACCCTCTCTGAGACTCCTATTTGACCATCTGCGACAGGCGGGGGTACAACCCGGCCCAAACCATAGGATGTGCGCTCAAGAGCCCCAGCCTCGTTCCACCTCAGCTCCCAAAGCAGAAGAAAGAAAAACGACCGGCGCTAGCTCTCCAAGTACATTCCCACTTCAGATGGTCTGGGTGAAAAGGGAGGCCAAACAGGAATATTAACACATTCTTCTAGCAGGTTATTAAACTAAAGCAACAAGGCTTACTGATCGCACCCACCGACAGAGCCAAGACTCGCTGAGACCCGAAAGGCGGAATTAGCCCGACTCATGCAACCACCTCCCCCGGCTCCGGAGGAGAGTGGCGGGGGAGGGAGATGGTCTCGGGCGGGGCCACCTCATGGCTCCGAGCGAGGCAAAGCTGCATTATCGCCCTCATAAGGGCGGGAGGTTCTCTTAAGTCGCCTGAGGTCTCTGTAGCTTCTCGGGCCACAAGGCGCCCCGCTGGCCCGGCATTGGTGAGGCGACATTGCATTCAGTGACCTCCAATCCGGGATATGAATCGGATCACAATGAAGAAACTCGAAAAGACCCCGCAGATCTTGATGGGATTTCAAAAAGTAACTTTTCTGATCTTTTCTGATCACCAAATGGAATGGGAAACCCCATTTGTATGAGGCCCCTTCTCGGTTATGACGTACAATAGGGGTCTCAGGATTCTCCGCATCTGGAGAGTGCGCGATGATAAGTCCTGAAGGATCTTGACCGATGCCCCTTCATATGTGATAGAGCCCTTGTTCCACGACTTCTGCAATATTTCCTCCTTGAGGGAGAATAAGTGCACTCTGCAAACAATGTCCCTGGGGAACGCGGGATTCGGATCTGTGCGCCCTGTATAATTCAATGTTGGCGTTAATGTCCCTGTCAAGGACCATATTGAAGATTTCGGTCGCCATAGCTTTTATTTTTTCTCCTGATGTCGCTTCCGGGATGCCCCTGATCCTCAGGTTATTCCTCCTGCTCCTGTTCTCCAGATCATCTAATTGGAAGTAGCAGGCTTGCAGTTGTGCTTCCTGCCTGTCACATTTGGCTTCCAGGGCTAGGATGCGACCATCTGACTTTGTTCCCACCGCTTCCAACGAATCTACTCGCGCCTCTACTGCGGCTATTTGCTGTTTGACCATTGCCAGCTCGCGCTTATGCGCGGCCTCATATCTGGAAATCAGACTCTCTATGTCAGCTCTTGTCAGGAGCCCCCTCAGAAGAGAGTTTCATTGTGAATTTCTGTCTTCGAGCCTGTGTCCTTTCCTGAGGATCCTGGATCAGAAGTGAGCTCTACTGTCTCCGGGGAGGGAGGTTGGAGAGAGGGGGTTGGCATTTTGTCGGCAGGGGACATCCAGGTGCGGCTATATCCCATCCAAACAGATTCTATGTCTGGAGTCGGATGTAATGTGTAAGGCGGGGAGCTGAGGGGCCCGGGATTTAATCTGACCAGTCGCTCTGTTACGCGCAGAGCCTCTTTCTTTTGCATGCACTGCGGGAGGGCCTCGGGTGATCTTCTGCTACCTTCTCCCTTGGGGGTGTGAGGGGTGTTTGGTTGCTGGAGCACCGCTTCTCTTGGTGTGAAGGTAAACTTGTTCAGGTCTACGCTGCAGTCTCTGGGCTCCCTGCGGGTGGGTTGCTTCCCAGGGGCATCCCTAGTGGGGATCCCCCCCTTCAGCTGGGACAGCCTCGCTGACACTACTCTCTGTGGCAGAGACCCTGTATGCTGGGACCTGATCGCTGGAGTCTGCTTTATGCAAAGCTTCATAAGCTGTTCCTGAACGCTGGGGCAAGCCTCTGCTCAGGGAACACGTGGTGCCTGTCAACCTGTGTGGTGTGCTCCTCCAGCCTGCAGTGGTAATTTTTATTATTCGTGCTCCCCCTTCCTCCTCTGGGGTCTGCCCCTTCACCTCCCCGCCGGTGTCACTGCAGGAGATGGGGTGGATATTGCTTTCTGGCCGAGCGGAGTTTAGCGAGCCGGGTGTACCGGCTGCCATCTTGCTACACCCACCTCTCGGCAACTCTTCATCCTGTGCACCTGAGAGACTCGTCCCCGCTCTGTTTTCTCGACCCTCCGCCGACCCCAGCTCGGGCCACTCACCGCTGGATGATTCATCTGTTAGCAGTGCAATGTGAGAACGGCTGTCCTCCACCTCGCTCCCGGCCGCCATGTCGCCGCTCCCGTCTTCCTCCATAGAGACTTTCCTTTCTTCTTCCCACCTTTGCGCTTTGTCATTGCGACTTGTTTCGGGCAGATGGCTGCTAATTACACTTATAAAAGGGTCAGGAGAGCAGAAGCCTAACTAGCAGCGTCCTCTCCCCGCCATGGTCAGGACACGCTCCCTCTATTTTGTCTATTTTAAATACAAAAATTATTTTATGCAAGAAAGCCATATTGTATGTGAAAGCCCCATTTCTCTCGATCACATATGTTTCGGTAGCCCCCGTTCCTGCCCAGGATTGAAAAGAGCACTTTATGACATAAACTACAACTATTCACACTATAAAGGGTTAAAAAGGGTTAAATAAAAAAAAATTGGAATGGGTCTCCTTGAACGGGTGGGGCACGCTTTTTTTTATTTTTAAGGGTTAAAACCTTAAAAATTAAAAAAAATGGTCTGCGGTCCCCCTTTTCCAGCATAACCAGCCCAGGGAACAGCTATGCAGGGCTTGTAGAACAGGGTGCGGAGGCCAGCCTCTGTGACCCCCAGCAATGGAGGCTACAAGCCCCCTGCAGCTGTTGCAGCCCCAGGATTTTTAGTACATTTTTGAGTATTTTATGTGGTTATATGATTTGATAAGCATGAAAACTATGCATAAAATACCATTCCTGCCCAGTAAGCCCATTGCTAGGCATGCTGATATTTATGACTTCCATATGCCAATCTGATTTGCTGAATGAAGTGGTGATTATTGGCATTTCCGTTATTGGGATTACTGGACAGGGTGCATAAGGGATATCACATATCAGAATGCCACCAAGTCTTTCTAAAGGGATTGTCTGGACAATAGCCAGATAGTCCCTTTAACTAAACCAAATTGGCCATTTTAAAATCTTTACATAGTGTTCCTCTCTAGGTAGATACATTGTTAGGTTTAAATGTAGTTACATATTGAGTGTGTAAAATATAAAATAAAAACCTAGAAATGAAACCATATTAAGAAGCCTTCAAGAAAATTGTTACTTTGTCCTTACTTACATGAACATAAAAAGTTTAATGCATTCTTTCAGTTCTAATGTCTGAATCGCCCATATTTTAATGATCATTGTCATGTGTTCTTTGTAGTCTTGCTTAGTCACAAGCAAATATAAATGAAGAAATCTCAGCCTTAAATAAGAAATGAAAGAAAGCTTGCCGGTTAATTACAGGTGCCCTGAATGCTTAAATCTCCTATGGCCTTTTTATCCGAAGTCTCAACAGTATTTTCTAGAATTATTTCTCATGAAGGCTTCACAAAGACAAACATATTTTTTTAGACTTAAAGTACAGTTTTATTTACTGTGTTCGATGTAATACAATTACAAGAAAACATTTTTCAGAGCACCATCATATTTCGTGGCACTGTATGCATCAGTATCATTGTAAACAGTTATTTGAAAAAAATCAATGAAAATATCAATGATTAATATAACAATAATTGCTCACTGTAGGTTCTAGGTTTGTGGGTGACCAAAGGGATCACATCAATGAGAATGTATAAAAGATTTTATTGGTCACAGACTTATGATACAGGGCAGTTGTACATATGTAAAAATACAATATACATATAAAAGGGCCCTTGTGTTTCTTTGGAATAACCCGCTGTTGCCTGAATGTGTTTCCAGGTTTAAAGTAGACAGGTATGTGATGCTTTTCCGATACCCCGGCTTCATACAGGATGACATTATTTCTCCTGTCTTGTTCCCCATGTTTACTGGTGGTTTTTGTGTTCTTTTCTTGGGATTTATCAGTTTGGGTAGTCAGAGGTTTTAAAAGAGCAACCACCAGCATACAGTCTATAAGACTCCAGGGCCAAAGTTCCAACCCTCTCACCTGTTTTGTACACGTGTAACACAATACATAACAACACTTGCTTTACAAGCAGTGGGGTTTATTCAGGGAAGGTTTCTGTTGCCTGGTGTCCCGGGCATGCTCCCTACTGCGGACGTCCTGGGGTCTTCCTCCAGACTAGAATTGCTGTCTAGGGTAGAGGAATCCTCTAGAGACAGAACAGTTGAGGAACTGTTAGGATGGGTGGGAGCCTGTATCCTAATGTAAGTACTAGTCTCCTGGCCTTTCACTCTTGGGGGTTGGTATCCCCAGGGAGTGAGCCCTGGGGTGTCTAGAGGGTGTTGGTTGGTGCCCTTGTGCTCTCCCTTGCCAGCTGGAGGCCCCAGGGGGTGGTCCAGGGTGTCCTTGGCAAATAAAGATTAGTCTACAGTTGCTCTGAGAGACCAGAGTTTGGTCTCTGCTTTCCATGTTATAGATTCTCCTCACAGCGTAATCTGCCAGGCTGGCGCTGATTGGGGGCAGCGGGTGCTCCATGTCCTCCGGCTGGGCTGCCTTTAAAGGCCAGTTCTTACGGTGGGTGTCCCATGGCACATGCACTCCACAGGCCACTACAGGATAGCTCCATCTGGAAAGGGGGATGGCCTGGGTGGGGTCCTCACTCTTCCTCTGGGATAGGTTCCAGTGAGGAAAAAGGTCCCCAAGACCTTTAGAGTCACCATACTAGTCCCTCAAGGAGTCAGTGGGAGTAGGGGATGGCTCAGGCTGAGCTGGGTGGTGATTACTTGGCACAGGGTCAGTGGTAGGGCTGCCCGGCGGTGCTATCATTCTGGGAATAATGGGACCAGAGCAGAAGGTGGACGGAGTCAGTAACTTTTAGGGAGCGGTGGAGTCTAGCTGGGACTATGTGGTCGCTGCCCCTAGTATAAAAGGAAGCCCTGGAGGAAGGGTGGGACCTTGTGGCGAGGCTATGGACAAAGGCTGGTGAAACCTGCTCAACTCTGAGTGAATCTGTCCTGGAACCAACTGTGAGCTGAGACCGAAATCTTGACAGTGACAGTCTAATTCACATAGATACTGAAGCTGAGTTCAGTCCAGTTGTGAAAAAAGTAATTTATTTCACAATGAGGAAGCCAAGCCTGAATATAGCCTGTAACACATATTGCCTTGGACTTACACTGTCATGCTAAAAACAAAAGCTGAGATCAACACCTCATAACTTTAGTCATGCTACGACAACCCCTAGTGTTTATAGCAGAGGATGACCTAACGTAGAATGGTCAACTTCTCAGGTCATTACTCTAGGTAGGTAGGTGTAGGTGTATCTACATCTTAAGAACAAAGGGCTCTTGTTTGATGAAAGTGAGGTTCATATTTTGGACAACAAAAGGAATAGGTTAAATAAGTGTAAAGAACATCATTCACGTAAAAAGAGAGACAATGAGGTGCATGATTATCTTTCTGCTACAGAAGCAGTGGTAGTGGGTCCCTGGCCATGCTAATACCTACCCATATTCCTGCATGCCCTTCAGTTTAGGTCCGAAGCTCCCTTTTGGGCACCTCTTAAAATGGACCTTCGGCATGATTTAATGAAAAAAACAAACCCTTAAAAAACTATTCCTCAGCATCTAAAATTAATATATTTTAAGTTTTTAGTCACTTATTATTCGTTCCCCCACTGGGCTACAACTCTGTTCAGGACTCGGCGCCGCCATCTTGACTCCATCTTGGAGAGGAGAGGGGAATAAAGTACAAGGGGTGGGGTTATAGCTTTGCTTTGCACAGACAGAGCAGAGCTGGGGTCAGGAAAAGGACAACAACCCTAGAATGCAGAGCGACACAGTCAGAAGACACTTCCTGTTTCCAGGCTGCCTAATGCTCCATGAGCCGCCATCTTGGATGTTTAAAGGCTCATAACATGCAGCAGATGCAGGTAGGATGATTTTTAATTTAAGCAATCTGTAGGTACAGGGCCAGGGGAACATATACGATAGGCTCTTATTCGGGGGGAAGGTCCACTTTAAAAAGCCCAGGGCTGATGCTGACATCTACCCTTCCAACTTCCCTTCCCCGAAATGTGTCGCCTGGTGTGACAGACAGGACATTTGCATTTCTGAATGCATGGTTGCATTTGGCTGCCTTTTTGGGTCTTTTCTACAATAATTACTAATTAGTATCAGATACATTGGGGTTAATTCAGAAAATACAATTCTGTGATTACTCACCTGTAGAATTGGTATTATGAGTATACAGTACGTCCTGCTCCAAATCTAATACTTACACTTGGGATATTCTCCGCCAGATGGCGCTGGACTGCAGAAACATCGAAAATTGGCTCCTCCCGGCCCCTCAAATACCCAGGGACCTCCCACAAATCCCCAGCATTGAAAAGCAGTTAATGAGAAGCCGGGAGAATTAAACAATCCAAACTATCAACTATAACAATGATAACAATCACCATACAGGGGATCCAAGAAACTGCAAACCAAGGGTGGGTTGGAGCAGGACGTACTGTATACTCACAATACCAATTCTACAGGTGAGTAATCACAGAATTGTATTATTCTTAGTATACAGTACGTCCTGCTCCAAATCTAATACTTTCACTTGGGACATCCAATAGCAGTGTCCATAAAGTAGGGTGGGATCCCAAGAAAAATCAGCAGCAGAACCTTTCGGCCAAAAGCAGCATCTGCTGAGGCCCTAACATCAACCTTGTAAAACTTTGAAAAGGTATGAACAGAAGACCAAGTAGCGGCCTTGCAAACTTGTTCAACAGAAGCCTGGTGCTGAAAAGCCCAAGAGGCACCAATAGCACAAGTGGAATGAGCAGTAAGGCGGAAGGGAGGATTCTTCCCCTTAGCAGAGTGCAAAACCCTCTCCTTAGCATTTCTAGGATTAGGGCACAAAGCAGGAAGAACAATATCCTGATTCAAATGAAAGGCAGACACTACCTTAGGCAGAAAGTCAAGTTTGAAAGGAAACACCACCTTGTCCTGGTGTCTCTCATAGTAGGGGGGCTGAATGGACAGCGCCGCCAACTCAGACACACGCCTGACAGAAGTGATAGCCACCAGAAATACAACCTTGAGCGTAAGAATGGCCAGGGCAGCATCCTGCACAGGTTCAAAGGGAGCACCCTGCAAGGCTGACAGAACCAAGTTCAGATCCCAAACAGGCACCATAGGTTTACGTGGGGGACGCACATGAGTGACCCCCTGGAAAAAAGTCCTGATCAGAGGGTGCTGAGCAAAGGACTTCTGGAAGAAAATAGCCAGGGCAGAAACCTGACCCTTCAGAGTACTGAGTTGGAGCCCCATCTCCAACCCATGCTGCAGGAACTCCAGAATCCTGGGAATAGAGAACACACGACAGGGAAGAGACTTAGACTCACACCAGTCAATGTAGGCACGCCAAACCCTGTAATAAATGGAAGAGGAAGACTTCTTCCTAGCTTTAATCAAAGTATCCACAACCGAGGAAGACAGCCCCTTCTCCATCAAGATGGAGGTTTCAGCAGCCAAGCCGTCAAAGCCAGAGTTTGTAAATTGGGATGGCGTAGTGAGCCCTGAGTAAGCAGATCTGGCACCAAGGGCAGAGCATACTGATCTACTGCCAGCTGCACCACGTCTGCGAACCACACTCTTCTTGGCCACCTGGGGGCCACCAGAATTGCTGGCACCCCTTCCAGAGCAATTTTGCGCAGAACCCTGCCCAGCAGGGGGATTGGAGGGAAGACATACAGGAACTGAGTCCTGCCATGACATTGCTAGCGCATCCGAGGTCAAGGCCAGAGGATCCTGGGACAGAGAGACAAAGCTGGGAGCTTGTGATTGGGGCGGGACGCAAACAGATCCACATCTGGTTGGCCCCAACGGTGACACAGAGATTGAAACACCCTGCTGCATAGGGACCATTCTCCCTGGTGAGAGGTCCCCCTGCTCAGACAGTCCGCCAGGCGATTTTCCACCCCCGGGATGTACACAGCTGATATGCAGGGGACACTGGCCTCCGCCCAAGTCAGGATCAGAGATGCTTCCTGGAGGGCCCCCTTGCTCCGGGTCCCTCCCTGATGATTGATGTAGGCAACTGCCGTCTGGTTGTCCGAGCGCACCTGAACAGGCAGGCCCCGAAGGTGAGTAGTCAAGTGAGCCAGAACTAGCCTGATCGCCCGCAGTTCCAAGACATTGATATATGTGTGGGCCTCCTGAGGGCCCCACCTCCCCTGAAACAGCAGGGACTTCCAGAAACCCCCCCAACCTGACAGACTGGCATCCGTAGTGACCGTCTCCCAGGAAGAGGCAAGAAAGGATCTGCCCCCCAACAGGTTCCTTGAGTCCATCCACCATGAGAGGGACCTCCTGACCAGGGGGGAGATCACACAGACCCTGTCCAGGGACGCTGGGTCCTTGTCCCATACTGACAATAGGTGAAGTTGCAGAGGCCTCAAGTGGAACTGAGCATAAGGGACCGCCTCGAAGCATGCCGCCATCAGGCCCACCAGCTGCATCCCCTGCCTGATGGAGGGATGGGGACAAGCTAGGAGGGACTGAGCCAGTGCAATCAGACTGTCCACCTTCTGTTGAGGAAGGAAGATCCTTGCCTGAACTGTATCCAGATTCATTCCTAGGAATGGAATTACAAAGGAAGGGGACAGTGAGGACTTGGGGTGGTTGATCACCCATCCAAATGACTCCAGAGTGGACACCACCAGCTGAGTATCCAACTCTGCCTGATGTAGAGACTGGGAAGTGATGAGAATGTCGTCCAGATAGGGAAGCACGCGGACGCCCTGACATCTGAGCAGAGACATCACGCCAGCCAGCACCTTGGTGAACACCCTGGGAGCTGAAGTGAGGCCAAAGGGCAAGGCCACAAACTGGTAGTGTTGATCCATCAGAGCGAACCTGAGGAACCTTTGATGACCTGGGAACACAGGAATATGAAAATAAGCATCTTTGATGTGAACAGAAGTCATGAAATCCCCTTGGCGCAGGGAACTGATGGCAGAGCGCAGAGTTTCCATGCGAAAGCGCCTGCCCCTAACAAATTTGTTAAGGATCTTCAAGTCCAGGATGGGCCTGACTGAACCATCTTTTTTGGGTACTGTGAATAGGTTGGAATAAAAGCCCTTACCTTTTCCTCTTAAGACAGATGACCCCCAGCTCCAGGAGGCCTTGCACTGCTTGCACTAGCTCCTGAGCTGACACAGGGTCCTGAGGAATCCGTGATCTGATGAATCTTGGAGGGGGACAGGCAGCAAACTCCAACTTGTAACCGGAGGACACTACCTCCTGAATCCACTGGTCTGAGACATGAAGTCTCCAGACGTGAGTGAAGTTCTGCAGCCCGGATGGGTGAGGGCGCCCCAACATGCCTGAGGGGGCTTGGGAGATGATTTTGTTTTGGGACCCCAGGAGGAGCCAGGATGTCCACGTGCTCTGCCTCTACCCCAGAAATCTCCCCGGGCCCCTGGAAAGGAAACCCCCCTTCCCTGTCTGGCACCACGGTAAGGGGAGGAGAAGGAACCCTGACCCCGAAAGGGCCGAGATTGCCGTCTGCGCTGGGGTAACCTGCCTCCCTTAGCAAAAAGGTCCAGGCGGTCCCCAAACAGGCGCAGTCCTTTAAAGGGAAACCTAGTGAGGGCCTTCTTGGCAGCGTTGTCAGCAGCCCACTGGCGCAGCCAAACCGAGCGGCGTATAGCCACCAGGAGGGCAGAAGTTCTGGCACACATTCTGATGGTGTCATCCAATGCTGAGAGGACAGAATTTACAAAAACATCACAACTGGAGAGTGCATTGAACACCTCACAAGGCAATTCATCAGGGGCACTATCAAGCATATTTCTGATAAGGGTTCTAGTGGCTACAGCAGTAATGGCAGAGGCACAGACCGGGCGCAGCGCCGTCCCCGCACATGCAAAGGTGTGGGATGCCAGCTGGTCAATGTGCCGGTCCTCACCATCCCGCAGGGTAGTGGAGTCAGGGGAATGCATGACAGAGGTGTTGGATAGCCCTAGGACCGGGGCATCCACCTCGGGGGGGATGACCAACATTTAACCACCTCAGCAGGAAAGGGATACTTCCTATCCCAACTTTTTGGAACCCCAGGGAGTTTACTGGGGCGCTCCCATTCCTTGAGCACAAGGTTATGGAAATGTGCCTGCGCGGGAAATTCCAAACGTGATTTTGCTGTATGGAAAAGCTCCCCTCTTTGCCTGGGAGCCGCAACAGGGAGAGAGATGGACAGAACCTCAAAAATCTGGGTCAATAATCTGTCAGTGTCATCCGGGGCCCAGGGGTCAGAGCCAGAATCGTCATGACCCCTTGGTCTCTCATCAGATGAGCCTGAGTCAGAAAACAGCTCCCCTTCATCAGACGGAGTATAGCCACAAAGATTCCAAAACTCCTCAGTTCCCATAGGGAAAACAGTGACAAGGCGTCAAGTGCCGCTTCTTAGCAGGGTCTTACGCGCTAAGGACTTAGCAATCAACTGCTCAACAGTAACCAGTCTAGAAGACACATCAGGCTGAGAATCCCCACCATTATGCATCTCAGTAGGAGTGAGGTTTAAGCTTGGGGGAGTAGGCGAAGTGAAACGAGTTGCAGCCACTGGCAGGCCAGATTGCAATGCAAGCACCTGCTCAGCACAGGGTACACAGACCCACGCCTTGTCAGTGTCAGCATGAGGCTGCCCACACGCTACACACAGCCGGTCTTGTCCCGAAGGGACCCCGGTCACATTATCCTGGGATGCCTCCATATGGTGATTATAGCGGCGCTATACGCTGATAGGGAATAACGATATATAGCAACCCCGGATGCCCCAATAACCCGCTAGGGAAGTGGGAGTATTATTTTTACAAGGCCAACAAGTTATATACTAATACAGGGCTGGGAGAAGCCAAAAGGTTTTGCCCCGCCTGAAAGACATAAGCAGACAAGACCTGTAAGCACATAGTAACAAAAGTGAAAGATATAAAGCTGCCCGCGAGGGCACTTACGGACCGCGGTAGGTAGGGGTCCGTCACGCATGGGCCAACCAAGCAGGTTAAAGATCAGTCTTTGTGTTGCATGTGTGTTTTTATTTTTGCTATAGTGTAACATTTAATAAAATATTATTTTATGGTATTTGTGGAGTTGTGCCCCTTTCTTATGACCCGTGTCAATTTGGTTTGGCCCAGGTTAAAGATGGCGTCGGTATACCTCGAGGGGCGGCCGGTATCAGCGATGACGCGGAGCGCGCCATAGACGGGCCCCGCCCCCCCCAAAGAGTGCGAAGCCAGAACGTGCAAGCAGCCAATGACGGCGCACCAGCGCCTGAGGTAATGCCGCCGCCAAGCGTGGAACCAAGTCAGCGCGCGGCGGCAATTTTAAAAAGACAGTAAAGGCAAGTCAGCGCAGCGGCTGACACAAGACTAAACAGAATGGAAAAAGAGTGTAAAACACAGAATGCATAGCATACACATTTACACACACCCCCCTCTTTTCCCCCGAAGGCATTTCTCGTCCTTCGTAGCCAGACTGCAGAGAAATTCTGGGGATTTGTGGGAGGTCCCCGGGTATTTGAGGGGCCGGGATGAGCCTATTTTTGATGTCTCTGCAGTCCAGCGCCATCTGGCGGAGTATATCCCAAGTGTAAGTATTAGATTTGGAGCAGGACGTACTGTATACTAAGAATAAAAACTAAATTGCCCCAATTGAGAGTACCCTGCTTTTAAAGTCAAACTCTCACTTTTGGGAGAATTACATAGGTTGTGATACTACAGTAAAAAGTGAAAAGATAGAAAGGCTTATTTTTTTTATAAACCATTCTAATTAGATTGCTGGAATTTCCTAATTCCCCTCCATCTTGCTTTGCTGCATTTGGTATTATTCTATAATTGTCATGCTTTTCTTAATTTATCTTTAACAATATCTCTTTGTGTTTCTGAAGAAGTAGGAAACTAATGCTTCAAAAGTCATTGTTTCACTTCCTGCTCAATTCTCTGCAGAATGACACCGTCTTCACAATGTCTTGTTTTATTTTTAGAGGAGCATTGGCCTCATTTTCATTTACATTTGTTTACTGAAGTATCCAATAGGGTAAAGCAAAAGAAATGTGACTTGTTCTGAATACAGATACAATAAAGAGCCTGCTGCATACAGCTCCGGCCTTATCTGAAATCAACTCTATTGGCCCCCATGGTCCTCTTGTATTCTCCACTACCTAGACTTCTCGAAGTATGATGACCATCAGCAGAATTGCTGCAACGTCAGATAACAAGCAAAATTGCTATTTTTTTACTCAGGCTTCACCCCACTGGTCCAAATAACCACCAGTGGCATATGGGGTTCTTGATAATTCTCCCGGCATTTGCAAGGGTTTTCAAGTGGATGGACATCTCTAATTGGGATGCTCAGGGGGTTAGTTTTTCATATGCTATTTGTACAGTGGTACCAACCCCCCTCACCGGTGACCAGAGGTTTTTGTGACTGTACAGGTCAGTTTCATGTAGTTTATGAGAAACTGGCTATGTAGTCTAACGTCCACTTATACCTATTGTGTTTTTGATGTTGGATGTTAAAACTCACAGCCACATATATGATGATCTATCTTCCTACTGCAGGATAATCTCTAGGGTTGGGCGATCCAAGTCCATTGTGTATGTGGATCATTTTTATCCCAACCATCCTGTTTGTCGCAGATGGGTCAGGATCCCCATGGGTCATTAATCACCATGTTGGGCTCAGTCATGCTGAAGAGGTACTGCTTGCTGCTAAGGAAAGGGAACAGCAGGACACTTACCAGTATGGGACACCAGCAGCACCAGAGTAAGGGTGAGGAGGAGCAGAATATTTTTCTTGGTATGTCTTCCATTTGGGCACAAATTGGTCTAATTTGGCTATTTATTAGGCCCCAAATTGAAACTTGCATAGGATGAACACCAAACATCTAAGGAACATTGCTAAACTCATGGGTGAAGTTTAGCAAACATGTTATCATGACTGATGGAATGTTGTCAAGATTTGTTTGGATTACTGATGTTTTGTTAAAATTAACCATGACCTGAATTTGGACCACAAGTTGGTGTTTTGGGCATCCAGGCCTTCACAATAATTATTCTTAAAAAAAACTTTAAATTCTATAGACATCTAGGTTGTCACATACCTCTGTTGCATAGTGGGACGTTTGAAAAAGACAAGAATTTCATGTTTGCTTGCAGGGTGCCACGTCTAACCTGACGTTACCTGGCGCTCTCCCACACATTTCTATGGACGATCCTTAAATCCCTTTCCTGATCCCAATCCCCCCCCCCCCAAAAAAAACCTTCTGACATGTATTGTGGGCAAGAAAAATATATTTTTGAAAACCTTTAGATTAATAAAATGTTAATGCAGTATTGTCCTTACTGGTCTGGTATTAAAGTGTTCATGTTACAATGTTATAACAATGTAATTCCATATGTTTTAACTTTGTTATTAGTGGATACATGTACAAAAACAGCCTTTAATAACACAGCCTCTGGCGCTATGGGCTACAATTACATGATTTTGATGTTTGTGGCTGTTTTTTTGATGAATGTGGTGTGAGTCAGTCGCACTGAGCTGGCGTTACGGTGCGCTCACATACAGCGTAGTATAGCCAATTACATATCATATTCTTCAATGCCGGACAGCGACTGAGTTGTTTCGAAACAATGATCCATGGCCGAGCACAACGACTACTAGTGGGCGCTCTGAAATCCGCTCCATAAACGCTCTGTCGCTACCTGGCGTTAGTAATGAATCAGCCTGATACTCAAGCATTACACACCCTGCTGGACACTTGAAATATCACAAATTGGTCTGTATTTGATAAGTAAATACATTTTAATTATTAGGTCTGGTATTTAGAAATAATAATTAAGCAGGGTCAGAGGAATCAGTCATTTTGAGATATTCTGTTTCTGTTCTCAAAAGAAATGAGTGGACAACATTTACTGGTAAATTTGTTAAATATCCTAACATGTATTACTTATTACTACCCCAAATAAATCTCATTTCCTCTCTGTGAGGGGACAAAACATTCAAGAGAGTAAACTATATATAAACAAGAACTGCAGAACAGAAACCACTGCCACTTCCTCTATATTTTCTATATGTTAACTTAAAGTGAAAGTCCAGTTTTATAATCATCCCCCCCTGCCCCCCTCCCCTGGTCAAGATAGAGTGGGGGGTTTAATTAAAAAAAAACAGCTTACCTCGCCTGTTTACCTAGGGCTTTGGGTCCTGGGTGCCACCATCTTGGACAAGCTGCACTTAGTGGGATCCCTTAAATAGAGCACACAGAATTGTGGATTCTGCTCTGTGCAATGTCCGTGCCGTTACCGGCTCTCAATCCAGCTGTTGTTTATTTTCCAAGGGAGGGATGATTGGAAGATTGCACTTCCACTCTAATTGTTTGCTGTATATAAATCTTTAAAAATACAATTCTGTGATTACTCACCTGTAGAATTGATATTATGAGTATACAGTACGTCCTGCCCTGCTCCAGATAAGAATCATAACACATGGGAACTACTCCGCCAGATGACGCTGGACTGCAGAGACAGCGAAATTGGCTCCTCCCGGCCCCTCAAATACCCGGGACCTCCCACAAATCCCCAGCATTGAAAAGCAGTTAACGAGAAGCCGGGAGAATGAAAACAGAACCAACTAGTAACCATAACAATGATAGCAATCACCATACAGGGGATCCAGGATAATGCAAAACCAAGGGTAGGGTGGAGCAGAACGTACTGTATACTCATAATACCAATTCTACAGGTGAGTAATCACAAAATTGTATTATTTTTAGTATACAGTACGGCCTTACGGCCAAAAGCAGCATCAGCTGAGGCCCTAACATCAACCTTGTAAAACTTTGAAAAGGTATGAACAGAAGACCAAGTAGCGGCCTTGCAAACTTGTTCAACATAAGCCTGGTGCTGAAAAGCCCAAGAGGCACCAATAGCACGAGTGGAATGAGCAGTAAGGTGGAAGGGAGGATTCTTCCCTTTAGCAGAATAGGCCTGAATCACAGCCTGACGGATCCATTTGCTGATAGTGGATTTCTCAGGTGCCAAACCCTTTCTAGGACCAGAAAGGACCACAAAAAGAGCATCAGTTTTTCTGAAAGGTGCAGTAGCCACCAGATAGTACTTCAGACACCTAACCACATCCAAAGAATGCAAGACCCTCTCCTTAGCATTACTAGGATTAGGGCACAAGGAAGGAAGAACAATAGGCTTGATTCAGAGGCACATTTGTCTGGACTTCCGTAGCTTTCTGTGAAAGTTTTTGTGTGTGTTTGTCATTTTTTTTCAATAATTTTTCATTTGTACGAATGTTCGGGCAAATGCGTATATGCGCTTTCGATGAACGAAAGCAAATCGGATCATTTGCGTTAGTTCGGATCATTTTCCCATCAAAATCTGATATTTTTCGACCGTTCAGATAACTTACGTTATTGGTATGGGCTTGCGTCTCATTCAGAGAGCTGATTATCGATGGACCACCACCCTATAAACCCGTTTCCTTTGCGATCCCCTTACGGGACCATTTTGACCTCGAGACTAGCAGCAATGGATGACTTTAGTGTATTTGAGGAGCATGAGGATCTGCAGCTCATGGGCATTGAAATTGTCCGGAGGGCTGAGACCAGATTGCACAGGCGACGCTTGCACATCGATGGCATGCATGACGTTGAGCTGTTCGAGCTCACCAGACTTAATCGCGCTTCCCTCCATAAGTTGTATAGTGAGCTGCAACCATGGTTAGCCCGCACCACAAGGAAGGGGCAAGCAATTTCAGGTATGACCAAGATGCTTGGCTGCCTGCAATTTCTGGCGAATGGCTAGTTCCAGAGGCTGGGTGCCCTCTCCGTGGGGATCTCCCAGCCTACGCTGAGCCACGCGCTATCCAAGTTTTTGGAAGGCATGGCTACCATTACTCAGAAATATATTTGTTTTCCTGTTGACATGGTAGCCAGAACGCGATTAAGCTGGAATTTTATAACATCGCCGACATGCCCAACGTAATGGGTGCCATTGACTGCACCCACGTTGCCCTGGTGCCTCCGGCAGCTGACGAGTATATCTACAGGCAAGTTCAATATGTCATTTTTACAATTACTTGGCCTTATTTTTTTTTTTATTTTATATAAGCCCAACTTGTAAATAGTCCCTCCTTGTAATAATTCCCTCCTTGTAATAATTCCCTCCTTGTATTTATTCCCTCCTTGTAAAGAGTCCCTGTGAAACAATGGACCGTATTTAGTTTCTACAAAATGTAACATGTGTTCAAAAGGGAAACATTTTAAAGTGTACCTGAATTAGACACTTCAAAGTTAATCTTTACTTTTTCAAACATACATATCCTTTTTTTTTGTGTACAAAATACTAATGTACTTGGTTAGTGTTATTTGTATTGGGCCACAGGTTTTGCTTCGGGTGTGATTAGTTAGTGTTTCACTAGTTTGCCTTGCCTTGCTAATGTTTTTTTTTTTTTTTCCCCAGGAACTGCAATGTCCAAGCAGTGGTGGCCCTGGACATGCGGTTCCTTAGTATGCTCGCCGGCTTCCCAGGATCATCCCATGATGCCTACATTCTGAGAAGATCTGGATTGTACCGTCGGTTTGAGTCTGGGGAATTTTCCAGTGGATGGCTCCTTGGTAAGTTGACGCCAATAATGTCATTTTTTTTATATGTATGCCTATGAATTTAGTTTGTGTCGCATGTATGAAACTATGCCTATTTGAACACTTTGTTTACATGTGAAACACGACCTTAACCATTAGATTTTTCAAACAACAAAGCCTTGTCAAATGTTTGTCCTGCATTTGCAAAATTTAAACTTTGAATTTATAGTAAATTAATCATTACTCTTCCCCACACTCGGCTGAAATTATGTTCTTGACTTTATGATAGGGTCTGCGCCATCTTAGCTTAGATGCATTACACTTACTGAGTAGAGGAGAGCGGGATAAAGTGCAGGGGCCGTGTTAGAGCTGTTTTTGCCTCAGACAAAGCAGCTACGGGGTCCTGAAAAGTTAAGACATCCAAGAATGCTGAGCAGCACAGTCCTAAACCAATACCTGTTAGCAGTCTGGCTGATTGGCCATCATCCGCCATCTTTGATGTTTAAATTGTTCACACATCTATTAGATGTTTTTAGGCTTTTTTTTTGCCTGTGCAATATGTATGCTCATGCTGTTTAGCAAATGTAACCTCGGCTCTTAGTCATGTTGATGGGCAGTTTTTTGGATTCAATTTAGGGAGTAATGTGTAATTTATATGTTTTGCTTACAATATTTGCAGGTGATTCTGGCTATCCACTCCTTCCGTGGCTGCTGACACCCGTCCTCCGGCCCCAGAATGCCGCCCAGGATGCATATAATAGGGCACACCGGAAGACCAGGGCTGTGGTGGAGAGGGCGTTTGGCCTATTAAAGACCCGCTTCAGATGCTTGGACCATACCGGGGGAGCCCTTCAGTATGACCCCAAAAAGGTCATAGATATTATCATGGCGTGTGCAGTGTTGCATAATTTTGCAGCGTGTCCCCCGGTATGTGGATTTGCCCCCCTCTCCACCTACCGATGATCCAGAGGAGGACTACCGTGGCCCACCTAGTGCGTCTGGCCAAGCCGTGCGGTCAAATTTGATAGCCACACATTTTTCCTAATTTGTTGTCCCTTTGTTTGTTTTGTCACTTTATTGATTGTTAATTTTGTTTTTTGCCCTTTGTGTTGGTTTGTTTATTTTTTTATGTACAAAAGAGTAAGGAATTATTTACTAAAAACCTCACACCTGATTTGAAACTCATGTCTTTTTTTGTGCCCAAGTTGTTAGTGCAAACTTTAAGTAATCTTTATTCCCAAAAAAACCTAAAGGCATCAACTTAGTCAACAACAGGTTAAGTAAAAATTTATGGGGTTTATTTGAAAAGCAAACCTTGGAGTTGATGGTCACTCCCATAGTTCATGTAAATACATGGTCAAACAACAAACAACAAATGTCATTTTTGGCAAATCATGCCACATAGCAATTGGCCACAGGCAGGAGTTTCAAAGTAAGGCACTCCAGGCCAAAGTTTAATACAAATTTTCTATACAAAAACATATGTGACAATGACAAGCATTGGCATGTCCAGGCTTTTGGGAAAACAAATATGCCCACAGACACACCCTCTCCTGCTTGGCCACATTTGCCACAGGCACAGGTGTAAAGCAGCCAAACCTATGCCACATCTACACCTGTTAGTGGCCCACCCAAACAAGAACCCCCAATCCAAATCCAAGTACAGTTCAATCTCAGCCAGGGGTCAAGGTAGTAGTTTGCCAGCCCAGAATGTCCCCCAATCATGCCTACAAACAGGAAGAGCCAGAACCAATGTAATTAGGCCCAAGCCTGCAGCGCAACAGCTTGAGTGGCAGGTTCATTGAGGCTTGACCTCCGGCATTGGTTAGTGGGCTACCTCAGCACTCTAATGAGCTATATGGGCGCAAATCCAAAGCATACAAGCAAAGCCATACCAAAAGGGTATATTGGTAGGGCTCAGCTGACAGGTCAATACAGTGGGGATGTAGAGCAAAGATGTGGAGCTGTTACAGGCCAAATAGGCCTTTAAATGGGGGATGCCCATAAAACACAGGTTGGGGCCCTCGGAGGTGGGCCCTCACCTGGGCCTGTGTGGCATTCAGAATCTGCAACTGTTCCAACATGTTTCTATTGGAAGTTCGAAATTCAGCCATCATTCCACTGAGATTGTTAGATAAGGTGGCTATTGCTATTTCTAACTTCCCCAAGCATGGCACTGTAATAATTCGATAAGGTGGCCATGTGGCTGTTGTTGGACCTAAATTCAGTCAGCATGGAGTTTAAGGTGTTATTTAATGTCTCTAATTGGCCATGAAGATGCTCGTGGTTCCTTTGATTTTGTAGGCGAAATAGCCGCCTCTCATGGTGCCATGCTGACTCCATCATCGGCGCGCCCCTCCCCTGGGAAACTGGCTGACATAGCTGACTACACCTCCCAATTCCCCGCGTTGTGGGGCATGCAGATGATGGGCCTCTAGGTCGACCAACAGCCACAGGTCTGCTTGGCAAATCCTCAGCAGTAGAGCTAACACTGGGGACTGTAGGCTCAGTCTCTGCATGCTGCCCACGATGGGCTGGCAGCATGCAGCTGCTGAGGATTTGTTGGAGAAACATGTTGGGACAGTTGCAGATCTCTGTCCCAGGGGGGGCTGTACAGAAGGTCCCATGAAGGTTCCATCCTCCTCCAGCTCCTGGATTTCCTCCATCAGTGTGTGGGTCTGTTGGGACATGTAAATAAAAAAGGTTCAGTTTGGGCAATACATATGTAATTCCGCAAAAAGAAACATGCAAAGTCACATGCATAAGCAAAATCAGAAAAAGACACTTACCGTATATATCGGATCCTGGGTCTGAGGCAGCACGGAAGTTGACGCCATGGTCAAACCATTTTGCATTAGATTATGCTGGTTGCCATTCTTTCTAGGTCAACCTTTCAAGCACCCCAGATCAAGTCTTTCAGACCAAAGCACAGCTCCAACACAAGTGGCCTACAGATAAAGATGAAAGTGTTGGGTGTAATTGACTCTAAACACATAACAGGCAGTCCTTTGCTAATCTCAATAGTGTTCCTAAAGACTCTCAAAGCTCATGTATGGGCAAGTGATAGCAAATGATGAGTCCACAGACATAACACACCCTGTTTAAACTGTTACCTCCACTACAAGGTACACCCTAGGGGCATGTGTTAATATATGGCTTGGAGCCTCATTTTACATGTAGCTCACATTTCACATACACACGAACATTACTAACCTGCAGGAATAGTCGGGATGTCCGTGTCCTGTCAGGCCGAGTGTCCCTCTAAGGCCACAGGATGTAGCAGGCCCAGCACCATCTCCTCAGCTCGGGTAAATTGCAGTTTAGTGGGGAATCCTCCGCCAGTTTGTAAGCTGAAAAAGATAGTTGTACACATTTCGCAAAATGGTGCCAATACAAGAAGAAGACCAATCCACAAAGTATATATGACGCCGTTTATTTTCTTTCTTCCGTGCTGCATACTTGAGGTCCGATATTTTCCTTTGAATCTGCTCCACATCTTTTAGCTCTTCCCCGCTGCATTGACCTGTCTGGTGAGCTACTCCAAACTTTCTGCTTTGGGCTGTTTGCTTGTAGCTTTGGATCTGCGCCCATATAGATCATCATAATACAAGGTGAGCCCACTAGCCAATGCCAGAGTTTGGGCCTCCCCAAACCTGCCACTTAAAGTGGACCAACACCCAGGATTTTCACTATCCTGGGTGTTGGTCCACTTCAGCGGGGCATCCGAGATCTCGGATGCCCCGCTGTGTGAAACCCCCCAAAAACGTACCTTTTCGGCGACGGACAAGCCGCCGCCGTCGCCTCCCGCGCGTCCCCCTTACAGGGCGCGCGCCCGCGCCGGCCATTCACAAACGGCCGGTGCGGGCGCGCGCACTGTTAGAGGGGCGCGCGGAAGGCGGCTGATCCGTGGCCGATAAGGTAAGGTTTTTTGGGGCTTTTGGGGGGGTTTCACCCCTCGGGACATCCCGATCTCGGATGCCCCGCGGTGAGGAAGGTGATCGGCCCGGGAATCTGTTGGTCCACTTTAAGTGGCCTCGGCGGAATGTGCGCCCTGTTGCTTGATGTTCTGGCTCATCAGTGGTTGCAGGCAAATCGGGGGAAATGTTGGATGATGTTGGGCTTCTTGCCCTGTGCCTCTATGGCCCCTTCACACTTTTATGCCCCTGGGAGGTTGTTGGACGTTGGTGGGGTGATGGTGAGCTGTGGCTGCTGGGGCTTCGGGCCCGGTGGGTTGGCCTCTTGACATGGTAGCTTTTCCGACGTGGGTGGGGTGATGGTGAGCTCGCTCTGGCTGCTGGGGCTTCAGGCCCAGTGGGTTGGCCTCTTGGCATGGGAGCTTGGCCCACGTGGGTGGGGCGATGCTGACCTTTGGGGGCTGGGGCTTCTCACCCTCTTGGTGTGCTTTTTAGGGGCCGTACCTGTGTGCTTGCTGGCCTGGGCCTACTTCTTTGGCGCTGGCTCCTTTGTTTTGGTGCTTGTTGGTGCCTTTGTGGTCGCCTTGGCCTGGCCACTGCGGCTTAGCCTTTGGCATTTTTGAGCGAGTGGTGGGGCCTGCAGACGCCTCCTCACACCTCTCTGCCTTTTTGCTGCTGCCCTCCTTTGCTGCTTTGGCCTTAGCAGCGGCTTTTTTGGGTGCCATAATGTTGAGACTCTGAAAGAGAATGAAATAAGAATAATTAAATAAGAATGCCGGGGTATGCCGCTTACGCGTTCGCGTGCATACGGCCGTTCGTCCGGCCGTGCGGAACCCGGAAACAGCTGGGGCATTACTTATCTGCTGCAGACAAGAGGCAAGATGGCGCCCACAAACCTCACCGCCAACAAGAAGAGATCATCATGTCTTTTAATGCCTTTGATTTGCCATCTAAATGCATGCCTAGCCCTTAAAGTGGACCAACACCCAGGGGGGATCTATAAGATTCCCGGGCTGATCAGATCCCTCCCGGCGGGGCATCCGAAATCGGGATGTCCCACGGGGTGAAACCCTCCAGGAAGCCCAGAAACCTTACCTTAACCCTGTTCCAACGGAGCATGCGCAGGCCGCGTCCGCGTCTCGCGCTTCCCTCTAGCAGGGCGCCCGCGCCGGCCGTTTGCGAATGGCCGGCGCGGGCGCGCTCCGTTAGAGGTAAGCGCGAGACGTGGCCTCCAGCGCTCAGAGCCGCTGTGGTTGGACGCTGCTTGTACGTGCATACCACAGCGGCTCTGAGCGCTCTCATTGGACGAGCGCCCGCGTAGGAGCGTGGTGAGGTGAGTGTTTCCGGGTGTTCTGGGGGTTTCACACAGGCCGACCAGTTCTGCATGAATCTGCAGCTGGAAGTGAAGGTGGTGTTTCTCCAGGGCGACGGTCCTACCCCTCCTCTGTTGGGTCCTCCGACCAGCCCCTGGACCTTTCCACAGAGGAGGGGCAGCACGGCGTGGGCAGGCAGTCGTACCCAGCGACGCAGGCGGGAGCCTCTGGTATATGATTCTTCATGTAACCGCAAACACATATACATGCTATTTACTAAAAAGCTAATGCCCTTAATCTGTTTTTCTAGATGCTTCTGGAGCGGGTGAAGATGTGGAGGATGCAGCAGATCTCGCCCAGGAGGCACAGGGAGAAGGTGAGTGATGTGACACACACACATTGAAATAGACATTTGATTACTGTTGACTAAGACATTATAAGTGACCCTATTTGCCATGTCTCTACAGCCTCTACTTCACAGCAGTGGCAGGGCCCAGGACGTAGGGTTGTCCCCAACGAGGAATCCGTCGGCCACCAGCCAAGTAAGTTGTAATGTCATTCTTTGCAGTATGTGGTATTTGACATGATCACCCAGATACATCAAGACAAAGTCAATGGCATTATCAGAATGACCTCTGCCCACTTCCTTAGATTAATGACTTAGCAGAATGACCTCTGCCCTACAGAAGGCTTGCAATGCATGCACAGAATCACTCGCACACTCATACGAGAGTGGGAACATTTAAAAAAAAAAAAAACGGATCGGCACAAAAACGAAAGTCTTTTTTTGTCTCTCTGAATCAAGCCTAATGTCCTGATTCAAATGAAAGGCAGACACAACCTTAGGCAGAAAATCTTGCTTGAAGCAAAACACCACCTTGTCCTGGTGTCTCTCAAAGTAGGGGGGCTGGATGGAAAGCGCCGCCAATTCAGACACACGCCTAACAAAGGTGATAGCCACCAAAAAGACAACCTTGAGAGTAAGAATGGCCAGGGCAGCCTCCTACACAGGTTCAAAGGGAGCACCCTGCAAGGCAGACAAGACCAAATTCAAATCCCAAACAGGCAACATAGGCTTACGTGGGGGACGCACATGTGTAACCCCCTGGAAAAAAAGTCCTGATCAGAGAATGCTGGGCAAAGGACCTCTGGAAGAAAACAGCCAGGGCAGAGACACGACCCTTCAGAGTACTGAGTTGAAGCCCCAGCTCCAACCCATGCTGCAGGAACCCCAGGATCCTGGGAATAGAGAACACACGACAGGGAAGAGACTTAGACTCACACCAGTCAATGTAGGCACGCCAAACCCTATAGTAAATGGAAGAAGAAGACTTCTTCCTAGCCTTTATCATGGTATCAACCACAGAGGCAGACAGCCGCTTCTCCATCAAGATGGAGGTTTCAGCAGCCAGGCCGTCAAAGCCAGAGTTTGTAAATTGGGATGGCGTAAGTGACCCTGAGTGAGCAGGTCTGGCACCCTGGGCAGAGCGTACTGATCCACTGCCAGCTGCACCACGTCTGCGAACCACACTCTTTTTGGCCACCTGGGAGCCACCAGTATTGCTGGCACCCCCTCCTGAGCTATCTTGCGCAGAACCCTGCCCAACAGAGGGAATGGAGGAAAGACATACAGGAGCCTGCCATGAAAGTCCTGCCATGACATTGCTAGAGCATCCGTGGCCAAGGCCAGAGGATCCTGGGAAAGGGAGACAAAGGCTGGGAGCTTGTGATTGTGACGGGACGCAAACAGATCCACATCTGGTTGGCCCCAACGGTGACACAGAGATTGAAACACCCTGTTGCAGAGGGACCATTCTCCCAGGCGAGAGGTCCCCCTGCTCAGAGAGTCTGCCTGCAGATTTTCCACCCCCGGGATGTACACAGCTGATATGCAGGGAACATTTTCCTCCACCCAGGCCAGGTTCAGAGACACTTCCTGGAGGGCGAATGCCCTGAGACCTGAGCAAATATCACTCCTGCCAGCACCTTGGTGAACACTCTTGGAGCTGAAGTGAGACCGGGCAATGCCACAAATTAGTAGTGCTGATCCTCCAGAGCAAACCTGAGGAACCTTTGATGACCTGGAAACACAGGAATATGAAGGTAAGCATCTTTGATGTCCACAGACATCATAAAGTCCCCTGGACGCAGGGAACAGATGGCAGAGCGCAGAGTTTCCATGCGAAAGCACCTGCACCTGACAAATTTATTGAGAATCTTCAAGTCCAGGATGGGCCTGACTGACCCATCTCTTTTGGGCACGGTGAAAAGGTTGGAATAGAACTCCTTGCCCCTTTCTCGTAAGGGGACCTGACAGATGACCCCCAGCTCCAGAAGGCTTCGCACTGCCAGAACTAGAGCCTGAGCTGACACAGGGTCCTGAGAAATCCGGGATCTGATGAATCTTGGGGGTGGCCAGGCAGCAAACTCTATCTTGTAACCGGAGGACACTACCTCCTGAATCCACCGGTCTGAAACATGAAGCCTCCAGACGTGAGCAAAGTGCTGAAGCCGTCCCCCCACCCGTATGGGTGAGGGCGCCCCTTCATGCCTGAAGGGGCTTGGGAGAAGACTTAAGCTTGGAGCCCCAGGACCCCAGAAATCTCCTCGGGCCCCGGTAAGGGAGACCCCCCTCCCATGTCTGGCACCACGGTAGGGGGAAGAAAAGGAGCCCTGTCCCCGAAAGGGCCAAGACTGCTGCCTGCGCTGGGGTAACCTGCCTCCCTTAGCAAACAGGTCCAGGCGGTCCCCAAACAGGCGTAGTCCTTTGAAGGGAAAACCAGTGAGAGCTTTCTTGGCAGCGTTGTCAGCAGCCCACAAGCGCAGCCAAACTGAGCGGCGTATAGCCACCACCAGGGCAGAGGTTCTGCCACACATCCTAATGGTATCATCCAAGGCAGAGAGGACATAAGACACAAAAACCTCACAACGAGAGAGTGCATTAAACTCCTCACTAGACACATCATCAGGGGCACCATCTAGAATACTTCTAAGCAGGGTCCTAATGGCCACAGCCGTAATGGCAGAGGCACAGACCGGGCGCAGCGCCGTCCCCACACATGCAAAGGCATGGGACGCCAGCTGATCAATACGCCAGTCCTCACCATCCCGAAGCGTAGTAGAGTCAGGGGAATGCATGACAGAGGTGTTAGACAACCCTAGGACCAGGGCATCCACTTCAGGAGGAGATGACCAACACTTTAACACATCAGCAGGAAAGGGATACCTCCTATCCCAACTCTTAGGTACACCGGGAAGCCTGCTGGGGCGCTCCCATTCCCTGAGCATGAGATTATTATAGGTAGACGCCAGTCAGGCAGCGGCCGGATCCAGAGAAAATGGCGCCGGGTATACCTCGAGGGGCGGGCCGCGGAGACAGTGACGCGGAGCGCGCCAACCGCCGGCCCCACCCCCCGAAGAGCGCGAAGCAGCACACGTGACAAGCAGCCAATAATGGTGCAGCAGTGCCTGAGGTAACGCCGCCGCCAAGCGTGGAGCACAGTGGAAGCGCGCGCGCGGCGGCGGCATATTTAAAAAACGCAGCCAGTGCAACCAAGTCAGCGCGGCAACTGACACCGACCAGAGAAAACAAAATACAGTGAAGCACCAAGGCATATTCACACCCCCCCCCCGAGAGCCACAAGGGAGAGCGAGGGAGGACAGCGGCCACTTAACATAGGGCCCACCGATAGAAAGGGGCAATAGGGCGGTAGGGGCATCCCATAGAGGCTCACCTACCCTTTGGTGGGGGACTGCGGTGGAGCAGCGCTCCTAAGCACCTGACAGCGGTGCTGCCTACCATCACCCGGACCAGCGCAGCCAAGGCTGGGAGGCACATTAAGAATGGAACGGGTGGGAATAGTCCTACAGGGCCGCAGGCTAATAGCCCCGCTCACCTGCAAGAAGAGAGAGCCATCTTCTTGTCCTTCGCAGGCCAGACTGCAGAGAAATTTTGGGGATTTGTGGGAGGTCCCGGGAATTTGAGGGTCCGGGAGGAGCCAATTTCGCTGTCTCTGCAGTCCAGCGCCATCTGGTGGAGTAATACCCATGTGTTATGATTCTTATCTGGAGCAGGACGTACTGTATACTAAGAATATCACTATAAATAGCTTGTATTTTTTTATTATCTAAGGTCTGACAGAATTGCTTACAAATGACATTTGGAGCAATATAAACCCAGCATGAGGATTTGGAGAGGCTTGGTTTACTTTTGGAGCTTCTTCATTTTTATTTGCAGAGCCTATGAAGATCGTAGATCAAATGAGTCCTTTAATCTCCTGGGCATGGTGCCACAGTTGAGGGGCAGAATTTCTAAATACCCCAAAGACTTCTGTTATTTATAAACATCCGTATTGTTTTTTTTTTTTTGCAATTTTTGCAATGGGTGTTTTTTTCTTTGCACTTTCTTGTGTGTTTAGTGACTCCGAACTAGAGCCTCTCCACTTCTCTTGGATTACTCCCTTAAAGATAATACTACTTGCCACTTCCAGATGATCAAGGGTATACCGAGGAGGGTTTTCCTAACCCTTTGACTACCAGCCTACCTAGAGATGTTGTCACTCATGTTGGGTGAACCCAACCGCAAAGTCTGGACTCAAACGGAACTTCCTAAACCCGAACACAGACTTGTGTAAGTATACAGACACTTCTTGCTGCACTCTGCATTCATTTAAAGCCCCCCAAACCATCCACCACATAATTTTTTCTTCACCGTTGCGGTCGCAATTCTGTCTCTAGGAGGCAGAATCACCCTGCAAAGTACAGATTGCCATTGAATTAAATGGGGACCGGGTTCGACTCAAGTTAGCCAAAGCAAGTTTTTGTTCAAACCTTTGCCGAACTTGCCAAACCCGAACCTCTAGGGGTTCTCCCAAAACTAGTTGTCACCCTCGCCTTGCCAGGCTATTTTTTAGCATTTTGCGCTATGGATGTTTAACTGTGATTCTTGCGGGAATTTCCAAGAAAATTAAATGTTTTTTTAAACAGAGTTTGGTCTTTAACACTTAAAAAAATTAAAAGTGCTTGACATTAGACTTTCGCTAATACGATTTGTCAGCGTTGTCCCTGTATAACATCCAACAGTAATATGCCAAAATTCGGGGTCATGCTAAAGATCTAGTGAAGCAAGTTTTCCTTTGGGTGTGTTTTTGGGTGTGAACTGAAGTTTACATCATAGTGAGCTTTTGTACTTGAACACACAAGAACATTTTATAAAAATGTTTACAGGTGATGTTCATCACAGCATCCCAACTAGGGATGAGCGAATCGATCCGGACGAACCCGGATTCGTTCCGAATTTCACGGAAAATTCGATTCTGAGCGAATCCGAATTTCCCCGCGATTCGATCGATCGAAGTTTTCCTTTAAATCCATTTATTTCAATTACAGGCATTCTAAAAAGGTGGATGAACATGTCCAGACATATCCCTTGGGGCAAGGTATCATGGGTAAGTCACAGGCAGCCTATCAGCAGCCAGGAAGCCCGGTGACGTCACCGTGCTATATAAAGCGGCGGCCATCTTGCTTGTGTGCATTTCAGCCTTGCATTGCAGACAGAACGGAGGTTGCTGCAGACAGGGAGAGACTTACAGACAGGCAGGGAGAGTCAGAGAGAGAGGTAGACAGAGCCAGGGAAAGATAGGGAAATATAGGGAAAAACGGAACCATCCAGCCAGGGACAGCTTAGAAGTGACATTGAAATTTTTTTTTTTTCATTAGCCAGATCAGTTTTCAATTCAATTTCAATTCTTTGTGCTGTAAATCTGCCTTGCCTCTGTGCATGCCATCTACGCAGTGGCTTATTTAACCCTATCTGTTACACACAAGCATTTATCATAATATAACTGGATTAGTTTAAATATTTTTTGGTCTGCCTTCAGCAAAAAAAACCCAGCCCACCTGGGTATCCCAAACCTGCACTTAGCAGCCTATCTGTTATACTAAATATGCTCGTTCATCCTTTCTCAGATTAAACAAAGTATTTAATTTTGAATTGGTTTTTGGTCTGCCTTTAACAAAAACACCAGGCCGCAGGGCATCCCAAACCTGCACTTAGCAGCCTATCTGTTAAACTAAATACGCTTGTTTATCCTCCTCAGCTTAATCAAGGTATTGTATTTTGAATTGGTTTTTGGTCTGCCTTTGACAAAAAAAACACCAGGCCGCAGGGCATCCCAAACCTGCACTTAGCAGCCTATCTGTTATACTAAATACGCTTGTTGATCCTCCTCAGCTTAATCAAAGTATTGCATTTTGAATTGGTTTTTGGTCTGCCTTTAACAAAAAAACACCAGGCCGCAGGGCATCCCAAACCTGCACTTAGCAGCCTATCTGTTATACTAAATACGCTTATTCATCCTCCTCAGCTTAATCAAAGTATTGTATTTTGAATTGGTTTTTGGTCTGCCTTTAACAAAAAAAAACACCAGGCCGCAGGGCATCCCTAACCTGCACTTAGCAGCCTATCTGTTATACTAAATACGCTTGTTCATCCTTCCTCAGATTAATCAAAGTATTTCATTTTGAATTGGTTTTTAGTCTGCTTTTAACAAAAAAACACCAGGCCGCAGGGCATCCCAAACCTGAATTTAGCAGCCTATCTGTTATACTAAATACGCTTGTTCATCCTACTCAGCTTAATCAAAGTATATAATTTTGAATTGGTTTTTGGTCTGCCTTTAACAAAAAAAATGCCAAGCCGCAGGGCATCCCAAACCTGCACTTAGCAGCCTATCTGTTATACTAAATACGCTTGTTGATCCTCCTCAGTTTAATCAAAGTATTGCATTTTGAATTGGTTTTTGGTCTGCCTTTAACAAAAAAAAACACCAGGCCGCAGGACATCCCAAACCTGCACTTAGCAGCCTATCTGTTAAACTAAATACGCTTGTTCATACTCCTCAGCATAATCAAAGTATTGTATTTTGAATTGGTTTTTGGTCTGCCTTTAACAAAAAAAACACCAGGCCGCAGGGCATCCCAAACCTGCACTTAGCAGCCTGTTATACTAAGTACGCTTGTTCATCCTTTCTCAGATTAAACAAAGTATTTAATTTTGAATTGGTTTTTGGTCTGCCTTTAACAAAAAAAACACCAGGCCGCAGGGCATCCCAAACCTGCACTTAGCAGCCTATCTGTTATACTAAATACGCTTGTTGATCCTCCTCAGCTTAATAAAAGTATTGTATTTTGAATTGGTTTTTGGTCTGCCTTTAACAAAAAAAAACACCAGGCCGCAGGGCATCCCAAACCTGCACTTAGCAGCCTATCTGTTATACTAAATACGCTTGTTCATCCTCCTCAGCTTAATCAAAGTATTGCATTTTGAATTGTTTTTTGGTCTGCCTTTAACAAAAAAAACACAAGGCCACAGGGTATCCCAAACCTGCACTTAGCAGCCTACCTGTTATACTAAATACGCTTGTTGATCCTCCTCAGCTTAATCAAAGTATTGTATTTTGAATTGGTTTTTGGTCTGCCTTTAACAAAAAAAAAACACCAGGCTGCAGGGCATCCCAAACCTGCACTTAGCAGCCTATCTCTTATACTAAATACACTTGTTCATCCTTCCTCATATTAATCAAAGTATTTCATTTTGAATTGGTTTTTGGTCTGCCTTTAACAAAAAAAAAAAAAAAAACAGGCCGCAGGGCATCCCAAACCTGCACTTAGCAGCCTATCTGTTATACTAAATACGCTTGTTCATCCTCCTCAGCTTAATCAAAGTATTGCATTTTGAATTGGTTTTTGGTCTGCCTTTAACAAAAAAACACCAGGCCGCAGGGCATCCCAAACCTGCACTTAGCAGCCTATCTGTTATACTAAATACGCTTGTTGATCCTCCTCAGCTTAATCAAAGTATTGTATTTTGAATTGGTTTTTGGTCTGCCTTTAACAAAAACCACCAGGCCGCAGGGCATCCCAAACCTGCACTTAGCATCCTATCTGTTATACTAAATACGCTTGTTGATCCTTACTCAGATTAATCAAAGTATTTCATTTTGAATTGGTTTTTGGTCTGCCTTTAACAAAAAAAACACAAGGCCGCAGGGTATCCCAAACCTGCACTTAGCAGCCTACCTGTTATACTAAATACGCTTGTTGATCCTCCTCAGCTTAATCAAAGTATTGCATTTTGAATTGGTTTTTGGTCTGCCTTTAACAAAAAAAAACACCAGGCCGCAGGACATCCCAAACCTGCACTTAGCAGCCTATCTGTTAAACTAAATACGCTTGTTCATACTCCTCAGCATAATCAAAGTATTGTATTTTGAATTGGTTTTTGGTCTGCCTTTAACAAAAAAAACACCAGGCCGCAGGGCATCCCAAACCTGCACTTAGCAGCCTGTTATACTAAGTACGCTTGTTCATCCTTTCTCAGATTAAACAAAGTATTTAATTTTGAATTGGTTTTTGGTCTGCCTTTAACAAAAACCACCAGGCCGCAGGGCATCCCAAACCTGCACTTAGCATCCTATCTGTTATACTAAATACGCTTGTTGATCCTTACTCAGATTAATCAAAGTATTTCATTTTGAATTGGTTTTTGGTCTGCCTTTAACAAAAAAAACACAAGGCCGCAGGGTATCCCAAACCTGCACTTAGCAGCCTACCTGTTATACTAAATACGCTTGTTGATCTTCCTCAGCTTAATCAAAGTATTGTATTTTGAATTGGTTTTTGGTCTGCCTTTAACAAAAAAAAAAAAAACACCAGGCCGCAGGGCATCCCAAACCTGCACTTAGCAGCCTATCTGTTATACTAAATACGCTTGTTCATCCTTCCTCATATTAATCAAAGTATTTCATTTTGAATTGGTTTTTGGTCTGCCTTTAACAAAAAAAAAAAACAGGCCGCAGGGCATCCCAAACCTGCACTTAGCAGCCTATCTGTTATACTAAATACGCTTGTTGATCCTCCTCAGCATAATCGAAGAATTGCATTTTGAATTGGTTTTTGGTCTGCCTTTAACAAAAAAAACACCAGGCCGCAGGGCATCCCAAACCTGCAATTAGCAGCCTATCTGTTATACTAAATACGCTTGTTGATGCTCCTCAGCATAATCAAAGTATTGCATTTTGAATTGATTTCTGGTCTGCCTTTAACAAAAAAAAACACCAGGCCACAGGGCATCCCAAACCTGCACTTAGCAGCCTATCTGTTATACTAAATACGCTTGTTGATCCTCCTTGAATTGATTTTTGGTCTGCCCTTAACAAAAAAAACACCAGGCCGCAGGGCATCTCAAACCTGCACTTAGCAGCCTATCTGTTATACTAAATACGCTTGTTGATCCTTCCTCAGATTAATCAAAGTATTTCATTTTGAATTGGTTTTTGTCTGCCTTAAACAAAAAAAAAACAGGCCGCAGGGCATCCCAAACCTGCACTTAGCAGCCTATTTGTTATACTAAATACGCTTGTTGATCCTTCCTCAGATTAATCAAAGTATTTCATTTTGAATTGGTTTTTGGTCTGCCTTTAACATAAAAAAACAGGCCGCAGGGCATCCCAAACCTGCACTTAGCAGCCTATTATACTAAATACGCTTGTTCATCCTTCCTCAGATTAATCAAAGTATTTCATTTTGAATTGGTTTTTGGTCTGCCTTTAACAAAAAAAAAAACACCAGGCCGCAGGGCATCCCAAACCTGCACTTAGCAGCCTGTTATACTAAATACGCTTGTTCATCCTCCTCAGCTTAATCAAAGAATTGCATTTTGAATTGGTTTTTGGTCTGTCTTTAACAAAAAAAACACCAGGCCGCAGGGCATCCCAAACCTGCTCTTAGCAGTCTATCTGTTATACTAAATACGCTTGTTCATCCTTCCTCAGCTTAAACAAAGTATTTTATTTTGAATTGTTTTTTGGTCTGCCTTTAACAAAAAAAACACCAGGCCACAGGGCATTCCAAACTTGCACTTAGCAGCCTATCTGTTATACTAAATACGCTTGTTGATCCTTCCTCAGATTAATCAAAGTATTTCATTTTGAATTGGTTTTTGGTCTGCCTTTAACAAAAAAAAACACTAGGCCGCAGGGCATCCCAAACCTGCACTTAGCAGCCTGTTATACTAAATACGCTTGTGCATCCTTCCTCAGATTAATCAAAGTATTTCATTTTGAATTGGTTTTTAGTCTGCTGCCAAAACACTAGGCCGCAGGGTATCTCATATTGCCAATTTTCATAGTATCTGGGGCAGAGAAGCAGTCCCTCACTTTATTTAGCTTTTTTTTTAAAAGTTAACACATTTTTTATCATACCTATTGCGCATTTCAAATACATAAAAATGTCAGGCAGACAAGTGCAAGGATGTTCAAAGAGGAATGGCAGAGGCCAAGATTCAGCAGGCAGAGGTTGCAGCAGACTAGGAGCGAGTGGCAGCAGCAGTCACGGTGAGAGACCTGATCTGCCAGTATCTGCTAGCGGTCGTGTCTCCACCAGTAGCGCATCTGCCGTGGTAGATTGGTTAACGCGCTCATCAACATCATCACAAGTTACATCTGAGACCCCCAGTCTAGGGTCGGTAGGTTCCTCTGACACAACCCTGAGTTGGCATGCCCTGAGAGCAGTTCCTGCCTCCCATTACCTCTGTCCTACGCCGTTCCCTCCCCCAGCGACGTATCCTATGCTTTGGGTTCAGCTCCACTCTTTAGTGAGGAGGACGATCAAATAGAGGACAGTCAGCAGCTACTGCCCAGCCAAGAAATGGAGGTGGCTTCTTTAGCTAGGCACACAAATAGTGATGTGGACAGTGTCGTGGGTGTTGCGAGCGTTCCAGCTCCTGCGCCAGACACTGTTGAGGAAACCGAGAACATCAGTGACGTGCAGACACAACTCGGTGATGATGAAGCGATCGCATTTGGGAGCCGGGTGATGAAGGGGCTTCATCGTCATCATCAGGAGAAGAGGGGCGCAGGTTGCCCCGGAGTCAGCAGCTGAGGCAGCAAGGTGTTAGCAGCATGGTTGGCAGTCAGCATGGGGGCACAATTGTAAAGCCTGGAGCCAAACGGGGCCGGGGTAGAGCACCTGCTGCACGGCAGGCTACCTTATCGGGAGGTAGTGGAGCAGGGGTTCCTGGAGTTGGTGACAGTAGCAGTGAATCAGTGAGGCCTGTTGGTGGGAAAAGTAGCTACTCGGCAGTGTGGCAGTTTTTCCTGAAGCATCCGCAGGAGGGTAACATGGCCACATGCAAGATATGTAGGCAGAAGGTGAAGCGTGGCCAGGGCCCAAATGTTGGCACCACGGCCCTGCGTCAACATATGATGCGTCACCATAAAGCTGCCTGGGAGAACCGAGGCTCCGAAGAGGTGGTCCAGCCTGCTTCCTCACCAAGTGGCACGCCGCTCCCAATTTCTGCCAGCCAAGGCTCCAGCAGCTGTGCGTCATACCCATCCTCCAAGTCATGCATCCCGCCAGCAATCCATCAGCGAAGCCATGTCCAAGAGACAGCAGTATACGCCCACTCATCCTACGGCGCAGAAGCTGAATGTGCTCCTGTCCAAGTTGCTGGTGCTGCAGTCGCTCCCTTTTCAGGTGGTGGACTCTGCACTAGGGATGAGCGAATCGATCCAGACGAACCCGGATTCGATCCGAATTTCAGGAAAAATTTGATTCGGATCGAATCCGAATTTCCCCGCGATTCGATCGCTCGAAGTTTTCCTTTAACATCCATTCATTTACATTTACAGGCATTCTAAGATGGCGGACGGGACATGTCTGGACATCTATCCCGCGCCAGTGCAAGCTGGGGCAGTCACATGCAGCCTATCAGCAGCCAGCAAGCCCGGTGACGTCACAGCGCTATTTAAGTCGGCCATCTACTGGACCCTGCCAGGTGCACTTCTTTTTTGGGGCATCCCATTCTGTGACTACAGCAGCCTCTGTTTAAGACCATATAACCATTTGCACTTATTATAATTGAAATTAGGCCTGATAAAGACACTTTTGCTGGGCATAGCACTACTGGACCCTGCCAGGTGTACTTACTGCTGGTTTTTAGGGCATCCCATTCTGTGACTACAGCAGCCTCTGTTTAAGACCATATAACCATTTGCACTTATTATAATTGAAATTAGGCCTGATAAAGACACTTTTGCTGGGCATAGCACTACTGGACCCTGCCAGGTGTACTTACTGCCTGTTTTTAGGGCATCCCATTCTGTGACTACAGCAGCCTCTGTTTAAGACCATATAACCATTTGGACTTATTATAATTGAAATTAGGCCTGATAAAGACACTTTTGCTGGGCATAGCACTACTGGACCCTGCCAGGTGTACTTACTGCTGGTTTTTAGGGCATCCCATTCTGTGACTACAGCAGCCTCTGTTTAAGACCATATAACCATTTGGACTTATTATAATTGAAATTAGGCCTGATAAAGACACTTTTGCTGGGCATAGCACTACTGGACCCTGCCAGGTGCACTTCTTTTTTGGGGCATCCCATTCTGTGACTACAGGGTGTGATTCATCCAATTTTTGGGCTCCTGAAGCCAACCCCAGTGTCTCTTTAAAGTAATATTTGGGCTCCTGCTGCTGTCAACTCCTGCCAACTCCAGGGTGTGATTCATCCAATTTTTGGGCTCCTGAAGCCAACTCCAGTGTCTCTATAAAGTAATGTTTGGGCTCCTGCTGCTTCTGCCAACTCCAGGGTGTGATTCATCCAATTTTTGGGCTCCTGAAGCCAACCACAGGGTCTCTTTAAAGTAATATTTGGGCTCCTGCTGCTGTCAACTCCTGCCAACTCCAGGGTGTGATTCATCCAATTTTTGGGCTCCTGAAGCCAACCCCAGGGTCTCTTTAAAGTAATATTTGGGCTCCTGCTGCTGCTGCTGTCAACTCCTGCCAACTCCAGGGTGTGATTTATCCAATTTTTGGGCTCCTGAAGCCAACTCCAGTGTCTCTATAAAGTAATCTTTGGGCTCCTGCTGCTGCTGCTGCCAACTCCAGGGTGTGATTCATCCAATTTTTGGGCTCCTGAAGTCAACCCCAGGGTCTCTTTAAAGTAATATTTGGGCTCCTGCTGCTGCTGCTGTCAACTCCTGCCAACTCCAGGGTGTGATTCATCCAATTTTTGGGCTCCTGAAGCCAACTCCAGTGTCTCTATAAAGTAATGTTTGGGCTCCTGCTGCTGCCAACTTCTGCCAACTCCAGGGTGTGATTCATCCAATTTTTGGGCTCCTGAAGCCAACCCCAGTGTCTCTTTAAAGTAATGTTTGGGCTCCTGCTGCTGCTGCTGCCAACTCCAGGGTGTGATTCATCCAATTTTTGGGCTCTTGAAGCCAACCCCAGTGTCTCTTTAAAGTAATGTTTGGGCTCCTGCTGCTGCCAACTTCTGCCAACTCCAGGGTGTGATTCATCCAATTTTTGGGCTCCTGAAGCCAACCCCAGGGTCTCTTTAAAGTAATGTTTGGGCTCCTGCTGCTGCCAACTTCTGCCAACTCCAGGGTGTGATTCATCCAATTTTTGGGCTCCTCAAGCCAACCCCAGGGTCTCTTTAAAGTAATATTTGGGCTCCTGCTGCTGCTGCTGTCAACTCCTGCCAACTCCAGGGTGTGATTCATCCAATTTTTGGGCTCCTGAAGCCAACTCCAGTGTCTCTATAAAGTAATGTTTGGGCTCCTGCTGCTGCTGCCAACTCCAGGGTGTGATTCATCCAATTTTTGGGCTCCTGAAGCCAACCCCAGGGTCTTTTTAAAGTAATATTTGGGCTCCTGCTGCTGCTGTCAACTCCTGCCAACTCCAGGGTGTGATTCATCCAATTTTTGGGCTCCTGAAGCCAACCCCAGGGTCTCTTTAAAGTAATATTTGGGCTCCTGCTGCTGCTGCTGTCAACTCCTGCCAACTCCAGGGTGTGATTCATCCAATTTTTGGGCTCCTGAAGCCAACTCCAGTGTCTCCATAAAGTAATGTTTGGGCTCCTGCTGCTGCTGCTGCCAACTCCAGGGTGTGATTCATCCAATTTTTGGGCTCCTGAAGCCAACCCCAGTGTCTCTTTAAAGTAATGTTTGGGCTCCTGCTGCTGCCAACTTCAGGGTGTGATTCATCCAATTTTTGGGCTCCTGAAGCCAACTCCAGTGTATATTTGGGCTCCTGCTGCTGCTGCTGCTGCCAACTCCAGGGTGTGATTCATCCAATTTTTGGGCTCCTGAAGCCAACCCCAGTGTCTCTTTAAAGTAATGTTTGGGCTCCTGCTGCTGCCAACTTCTGCCAACTCCAGGGTGTGATTCATCCAATTTTTGGGCTCCTGAAGCCAACCCCAGTGTCTCTTTAAAGTAATGTTTGGGCTCCTGCTGCCAACTCCAGGGTGTGATTCATCCAATTTTTGGGCTCCTGAAGCCAACCCCAGGGTCTCTTTAAAGTAATATTTGGGCTCCTGCTGCTGCCAACTCCAGGGTGTGATTCATCCAATTTTTGGGCTCCTGAAGCCAACCCCAGTGTCTCTTTAAAGTAATATTTGGGCTCCTGCTGCTGCCAACTCCAGGGTGTGATTCATCCAATTTTTGGGCTCCTGAAGCCAACCCCAGGGTCTCTTTAAAGTAATCTTTGGGCTCCTGCTGCTGCTGCTGTCAACTCCTGCCAACTCCAGGGTGTGATTCATCCAATTTTTGGGCTCCTGAAGCCAACTCTAGTGTCTCTATAAAGTAATCTTTGGGCTCCTGCTGCTGCTGCCAACTCCAGGGTGTGATTCATCCAATTTTTGGGTTCCTGAAGCCAACTCCAGTGTCTCTTTAAAGTAATATTTGGGCTCCTGCTGCTGCTTGCAACTCCAGGGTGTGATTCATCCAATTTTTGGGCTCCTGAAGCCAACCCCAGTGTCTCTTTCAGCCAATGTTTGGGCTCCTGCTGCTGCCAACTCCAGGGTGTGATTCATCCAATTTTTGGGCTCCTGCTGCTGCCAACTCCAGTGTCTCTTTAAAGCAATGTTTGGGCTCCTGCCCCTCATAGTGATGCCACTTCAACTCTCTAGAATTCAATTGTGCCGCTCTGCGATTCTATTAGCGATGCCTCTGATCTGCATGTGATATGTATTCAAAGTATTATTTAACTAACCCAGCACGCATCCTGTGCGTGTTACAGCAAGGCAGAATGGTTTACAACCCTGTTGAGGCTCTAGGAGGCTCAGAAATAGCCGTTTTTAATAGCGATTCGTCGCGAATTTATTCGGGTCGAAACAATTTTTGTCTGAAAATTCGGCGAATCAGTCGAATCGAATTTTTCAAAAGTTCGCTCATCTCTACTCTGCACCTTTCAAGCCGTCATTTCTTTGCCAAGAAGGCAGTACCAGCGCTGCACACTTTTGTTGAACAGAAGGTGGGCCAGTCCTTGAGCCTGTCCGTGTGTAGAAAAGTGCATGGCAGCGCCGACGTCTGGAGCTGTAATTACGGTCAGGGACAGTACATGTCGTTTACGGCCCACTGGGTGAATGTGGTCCCTTTGCAGCAGCAGCAGCAACTTGGACAGGTCACGCCGCTTCGGCCTCCGCGCTCCCTGCCCGTTGGGCCTGTGACACCGTGCGACTCGGCCTCCTCATCCTCCGCCATCTCCTCACCCTCCACTGTAGGCTCAAGTCTCAGTGCCCCTCCAGTCGCGCTGTGCTTCACATGGTTTGTCTTGGCGAACGGAGTCACACAGGGGAGGAACTGCTTAAATTTATTCATCAGGAAATCCAAACATGGCTTACTCCAAGAAAACTTAAAATGGGAATCATGGTTACCGACAATGGGAAGAACATTTTGTCTGCGCTGCGCCAAGGAAGCCTGACCCATGGCCCCTGCATGGCTCACATCTTCAATCTGGTTGTCAAGCGGTTTCTGAAGTGTTCCCCCCATCTGCAAGACATCCTAACAACTTCAAGGAAACTTTGCATGCACTTCAGCCACTCATACACTGCCAAACACACCCTTCTTGAGCTACAGCGTCAGAATGGTAGCCCCCAACATAGTCTGATTTGCGATGTTTCCACCCATTGGAACTCCACCCTTCACATGTTGGACCGATTATATGAACAGAGAAAAGCCATCACGGATTTCCTGATGATCCAAGCAGATAGGGGGACTCCCCTGTGTAACTTCAATGTCAACCAGTGGCAGCTCATACGTGACACCTGCCGTTTGCTCAGGCCCTTTTAGGAAGCCACTTTATTTGTCAGTCGGCAGGATTACGGGATGAACGATGTGATTCCACTGCTTCATGTACTACAGCACATGTTGGAAACCATGGCTGGTCAGGGCACTGAAGACATGGCCTCTACATCTTACGGCCACATGAACCCCATTGGAGCTGAACTGGAGGAGGAGGAGGAAGAGGAGGAGGAGTGGCCCAGTGAAGCACAGTTTAGGCTTGGCGAAATGGCTTGTTTATCTAGTCAGCGGACAGGAGAGGAGGAGCAGGAGCAGCCAGAGGAGCTAGAGGGTTTTGAGGAAGGCGAGACAGAGGACCCGGACACACCGTGGCAGTATGCAGTGGAGATGGAGACAGGTAGTCCCTCCGAGTCACTTGTGCAAATGGCAGGAAGCATGCTCACGTGCTTGCGTAGTGACCCCAGAATTGTTTCCATTTGTCGGCGGGATGACTTCTGGCTGTCCACCTTATTGGACCCTCGCTTCCGGCACAAAATGGGGGCATTTTTTAAACCCGCCGAGAGGGAGGACAAACTGAACTGCTACAAAGACATTCTCCGTAGTCAGTTGGCCGATGCCTATCTGCGCCATGGTCCATACTCTCGCAGGTCTGACTCGGGGGGACCTCTGCGCTCACCTTCCACTGCTATGGCTGCTGGGGGGGTTGGCAGGAGCAGCAGCAGCTCCATCAGCAGCAGCCTCAGTCTTCAGTCGCTAATGAGTAGCTTTCTACACCCGCATAGTGAGGCTACTCATGAGCAGCAGGAAGACCTGGAGCAGGACCTCAACTAGCAGGTCATGTCATACCTTGACATGACCATGCCAACACACCTTGAGGATCCGCTGGACGTCTGGGCAGCCAAACTTGGCTTGTGGCCGCAACTAGCAGAGTTTGCCCTGGAAAAGCTGTCCTGCCCGGCAAGTAGCGTGCCATCTGAGCGGGTGTTTAGTGCGGCGGGGGCCATAGTTACGGCGAGGAGAACTCGTCTGTCAACTAAAAATGTGGAGAGACTCACCTTTGTCAAAATGAATCAGGGATGGATCAGACAGAATTTCCACCCATCAATGCCTGATGCATGCGACTAGATTCAGCATGGTGCCACGTTTTACACTTTCCAAATGGTGCAAAACATATTTATGTCTTTAGGCCAATTTTTGGGCTCCTGCTGATGCCAACTCCAGGGTGTGCCTTCCAGCCAGTTTTTGGCCTCCTGCTGATGCCAACTTCAGGGTGTGCCTTTCAGCCAATTTCTGGCTTTCTGCTGCTGCCAACTCCAGGGTGTCTTTCAAGCAATGTTTGGGCTCCTTCTTATGCTGCTGCCAACTCCAGGGTGTGCCTTCCAGCTAATGTATGTGCTCCTGCTGCTGCCAACTTCAGGGTGCCTTCCAGCCAATTTCTAGGTTCCTGCTGCTGCTGCCAACTCCAGGGTGTGTCAGTCAATTTTTGGGCTCCTGCTGCGGCTGTTGCCAACTCCAGTGTCTCTTTAAAGCAATGTTTGGGCTCCTGCTGCCAACTCTAGTGTGTCTTTCAAGCTATGTTTGGGCTCCTGCTTGCAACTCCAGGATGTGATTCATCCAATTTTTGGGCTCCTGCTGCCAACTCCAGTGTCTCTTTCAAGCTATGTTTGGGCTGCTGCTTGCAACTCCAGGGTGTAATTAAGCTAATTTTTGGGCTCCTGCTGCCAAGTCCAGTGTCTCTTTAAAGTAATGTTTGGGCTCCTGCTGCTGCTTGCAACTCCAGGGTGTGATTCATCCAATTTTTGGGCTCCTGCTGCCAACTCCAGTGTCTCTTTAAAGTAATGTTTGGGCTGCTGCTTGCAACTCCAGGGTTTGATTCATCCAATTTTTGGGCTCCTGCTGCTGCTTGCAACTCCAGGGTGTGATTCATCCAATTTTTGGGCTCCTGCTGCCAACTCCAGTGTCTCTTTAAAGTAATGTTTGGGCTCCTGCTGCTGCTTGCAACTCCAGGGTGTGATTCATCCAATTTTGGGGCTCCTGCCGCCAACTCCAGTGTCTCTTTCAAGCTATGTCTGGGCTCCTGTTGCTGCTGCTTGCAACTCCAGGGTGTGATTCATCCAATTTTTGAGCTCCTGCTGCCAACTCCAGTGTCTCTTTCAAGCTGTTCCAATTTTTGGGATCCTGCTGCTCCTGCTGCCAACTCCAGGATGTCTTTCAGCCAATATTTGGGCTCCTGCTGTTGCCAGCTCCAGGGTGTGTTTTTCAGGCAATATAGGCCCCTCATAGTGATGCCACCTCAACTCTCTGCAATTGTGCCGCTCTGCGATTCTAATAGCGATGACTCTGATCTGCATGTCATAATTATTTACAGTATTATTTCACTAACCCAGCACGCATCCTATGCGTGTTACAGCAAGGCAGAATGGTTTACAACCCTATTGAGGCTCTAGGAAGCTCAGAAATTGCCGTTTTTAATAGCGATTCATTGCGAATAAATTCGGACCGAAACAAATTTTGTCGGAAAATTCGGCAAATCAGCCGAATCGAATTTTTCAAAAGTTCGCTCATCTCTAATCCCAACTCTCAAAAAAGTATCCTTAGCTCATTAGAAAAATGATGGACTTCATCTGTAAAAATGCCCCATCGTAGGCAAAGGTGATTTTTTTAACCCTTTAATTGCCAAACGCCTAACTCTCACGTGGTTGCCTATCCTGCCGTTAAGTGCCAAGTACATGAGAGTTACGTATCTGGCTTTTCCCCCCTGCTAGCAGACACATAAAGTAAAAAAAAACACTCACACTCATTCAATCAATCCAGCCAGGGTCTTCTCTTCATCTGGGGGGCATCCAACCCCCCCCCCCCCCACTTCTGCCACCACTGACATCTAAAAAAAACAAAAAAGGGGACATTTACTCACCTGCATCTGGGGCCTTCGTCCTCCAACCCCCCCCCCCCCGGCCTCTTCCATGGTGAGGAGAAGGCCTATAAAAAGGCCCTCTCTCCCGCTTCCTCCAATGTCGCAGCTAGCCCTGCCTTTTGTGGACGAGGTACATGACGCAATCCTTGGCATCATCCCTCACCCCCCCGAAAACGCTCAGTAATGCCGTGTGATCGCTGGAGGGAGGTTGCAGGGGTAGAGGGCTATGGTCGCCTGCCTCCACAGATCACACGGCATCTGTCAACAGAGCTCTGTGGGACAAGATTGCCAGGGGACAGTGGAGGATCGGAGGTTACATTTACCCTTTGTGAATTGGTAAGGAATCCATGGGACCCCTATACCAGTTCACAAGGCTTAGAAGGCTGGCAGGTAACATGCAATATGGTTTCTCATACTTTTGCATGCTTTCACATGCAATTTGGTTTTCTTTAACAAAATCAATTATTTCAAATAAACAAGACTATTCTGCTTTTTTGTTAGGGAAACCATGGAAAACCAAAGAGTGAACTTTTCTACTTGAACACGCAAAACAATTCTATTGTACTACTGTGCCACATATATCTTGTACATGTTTATGACTATATAAGGTGCAGTTAACAGGCCAATAGGGGATGAACACCTATAAAACTTCCATCATCCATATCTTTTGAACATTTTTTCTTGACACATGAATTGTTCTGACATTGCACTTATAGCGCTATACTTTTCTTTGATCATTAGATGGCACTGTCACTCATTAATGTGTTACGTGTTATTATTGCAATGCGGATAAGCACTATATCGAATAGAAACCTGTATAACCAATTATTCAGTTTTTTCACATAAATCCTGTCATTAAAGTGGACCAACACCCAGGATTTTGACTATCCTGGGTCTTGGTCCACTTCGATGGGGCACCCCCGATCGGGGTGCCCCGCTGTGTGAAACCCCCCCCAACCCCCCGAAAAACTCACCTCTCCGCGCTCCCAGCGCCAACGTACAAGGACGTCTAAGCGGCTGCCGCCGCCGCCGCCTCCCGCGCGTCCCTTTTGACGCGCGCGCGCCCGCGCCGGCCATTCGCAGACGGCCGGCGCGGGGGCGCGCACGCCTGCAGGGGCGCGAGGGAGGCGGCGGCGGCCGGCCGCCGCCGAAGATCAGGTAGGGTTTTTCGGGGGTTTTGGGGGGGTTACACCCCGCGGGACATCCCGATCTCGGATGTCCCGCGGGGTGGGGGGTGATCGGCCCGGGAATCTTATAGATTCCCGGGCCGATCACCCGTGGGTGTTGGTCCACTTTAAGGCTTTTTGTCATTTGGATTTTTTTTCTAATCTCTATCTGTGTATGGTGCTTAGTAGCAAGTATATAATAATTCTTGACACACTGGCTACTATGTGCTTGTGTTTTGGATGAGATGACAATACTGTTACTGTATATATGAATGATACACATACAATTTACTCTTTTTGCATCAAAACCATTTTGTGAGTGGTGTGCATTACTGATAATTAATGTATTGGTCTACTAAGGTCTGACTGGGTTATCAAACATAGTAATTGCCTGAATACACTTATATCTTAAAATAAGAAAATAAGGATAAACATAGGTGTGTTACTTCCATTTAAATTAATGGCCCTGGTTACAACAGTACCACATATATATTGGTAGACACCCTTTCCTGCCACGCTCTAGGAGATTTTTAGATAAAATACAACAATGCTATGCGCACCTTGCAGTTTTTCCAGAAAAACTACCCTTTACATTTAAAATACCAACAACATACTATATATTCTCTGGAAGTACACACCACAAGCTGTCTAGGAGTACCAAACTTGTTGATGTTGGTGCAGTTTTCTGGAATTAATGTCTCAATTAATTTTTGGCTGCACAGAGTTTCCCAAAAAGAATAAAACAGCATAATCAAAGCCCCATTTTCCTGAAAAACTATATGCAAACAAGAAAAAACAAGTTAAATGGGAAATAGCAAGGTCCCCCGAATAGAATAATACCCAACATGCATCGGTACTGTCAAGGGAAGAATTGCCAAACACCCCAACGTAAAGCATGTACGTAAGGGTAATTTTACTAGAAAATGTCAGCTCTGCAGACAAATTGTGCATGTTGCACTTTTTTAACCATAACAACACTTTACATTTTGAATACCCCCACAAACCATATACTACCTGAAAGTACACACATTAAGCTTTATAAGCGTACCCAGCTTTTTGTACTGGGCTCATCTTTTTATAAGTAATCCTTTGAAGAACTCTTAGGTTGCACTGTGTTTTCCTAAAAAAATTTAAAAGAAGCAGAATAAAAATTCTGCTGTTGTATTTCTTTTGTATTTCTAAGTAAATACAAATATTTTGATAAAACATTTATTCTAAATAAAACATTTATTTTATTAAAGAAAAACATTTTGCATGTGAAAGCCTCATTTCTCCCAATTACAATGGTACCACGTATGTATCGGTAGCCCCCCATTCTTGCCCAGGAGACCCCCCCAATCTGAAAAGAGCACTTTTAACATTTACAAATAAAATACAACTACTATCCACACTATAAAGGGTTCAACCCCCCAAAAATTGGTGTTTGCCCCGGGAAGGGGGACCCCATTTTTTTTGGAAATGTTAAGGGTTAAAAAATCCCAAAAATGTATGCAGGGTCCCCCCTACCCAGCATAACCAGCCCAGGAGACCCAGCATAACCAGCCCAGGGGACCAGCTATGCAGGGCTTGTAGAACAAGGTGCAAGGCCGGCCCCTGCCCTTCCAGCTACAAGCCCACAAAGCCTAAATGGCCCCAGGCACTTCTGCCCCCCCCGGGCATTGGGGAGGCAGGTAATGGGGGGCTGGGGCTTAATGGCTAGTCATCCGCTAGTTGCAGGTGACTTTCCAGCCCCTAAGCCTTATGAATTGGTATAGGGGTCTCATGAGCCAATCACTCAGCATTCTGGAAGCCTTTTATAAGGGGTTAATTTTAAAAATATTATATTGGGTCTCCCTCCTGGAAACCCATTTTTTTACATTTTAAGGGTTACAAACCCTTAAAAATCCCTCCCATCAAAAAAAATTATGTGGCGCAGATTTTGACTTGCATGGTGGATGACTATCTGTTCACACATCTCCTGGTTCTGAGCGATGGGTCCTCCCCGTTCAATTTCTGGGTCGCTAAATTGGACACATGTCCAGAGCTTGCCCTCTATGCCTTGAAGGTGCTGTCCTGCCCTGTGGCAAGTGTCCTATCCGATTGTGTGCCATCACCATCAGGAGGATCCGCCTATCCACAGCCAACGTGGACATGCTTATGTCCCTTAAGATGAACCAGGCGTGGATCCCACAAGACTTGGCTATGCCAGCACCTGAGTGAGTGGTTTGAGTGTTTGCTACCACCTCTGCCTCTTCCACCTGTACCGCCACATCCACCTTCTCCGTCTCCTCCCCTCCTCTGGACCTCTGACTTTACTTTTGCTATTATTTATTTATTCATTTATGTATATATTGATGACTGTATTTATTTTTAATGTATTTATTTGTGTATTTTTTTGTTTTGTGGGATTATTTTGAGCACTTTCCTTATTCCATTTTGTGCAGGACAATGTGTGTTTTCTGTTATTGTTTTCAGTACTTTCGCTTGCGAATTTGTACAAGGCAATCGCCCTGGTGTTCCCCCTCAATTTGCATCCCTCTAGCCTTTGCTACCCCCATTTTACAGCCATTTTTTGGGCCCCCAAGTTCGGGTCCCCATTGATTTTAATGGAATTTGCGTTCGGGATCTGGTCAAGTCCGGGAACCCGAACCAAACTTTGGCAGCAAGTTCAGCTGACCTTGTTGAACCTGACTTCTATGGCTCCGCTTATCCCTAGTTTAGTGCTGGTTGCTCCCTACAAACCTACTAAGTAGAAACATCAACTATTTCTCTTTGTTCATGGCAAAGAGCCACATGTTTGTGCTGGAGACCTAATCCTCATCCTGTTTCAAATCCCCCACACAGTCTGAAATGGGCAACAGTGATTAACCTGAAGAAATATTTTATCATATAATGTTGGGAGTGTTGATGGTAGGCCTAAACCTAAAACCGAACCAACACCCACCACAGGGAAATTCAGATTACTGCACATAAAAATTTATTTACCCTTTGCTGTAGTCAATTTTAAAAACAAAATGGCATCTAATGGAGCTGAATGCTGCCTTCATAGAAAACGTTCCCCACTACTGTGCTTTGTGGGATTATGTGAGGTAAATTCAGACAGCAGCACGGTTCAGATGCTGGGACAGGACGTTCTAAAATGGCTGCTACCAGCATAAAATCTGTGAAATGGCGTTTCAGCTTTGAGTGGATGCAGTGATGAATGGTGCTTCCTTTCTCTAAATGATATCAAGTGAGCACAAATATGATAAATAAGGTGGAGGGGCAAAAAGATGGGTCCCCCTGACCTCCTGGGCCTCGGTGTGGTTACACCCCTGGTGCAGCGTGAGCATTGTCAGTCACCTTTAATCATAATCAAAACACACAAAATAGATATTTAAAGTGAATGACTCACACAAAAATTGGGCAGTTGTTTATTTATGGTGAAAACTCTTGCATGGAGTCTAAGTGGCAGCAGATTAGATTTGGATGCAGGTAAGTCTACAGCCTAATTAGGAAATAACTGGACTGGGCCCATATAAGGCAACTTAAAATAATTTACCCAGCTCAACATTCTGCATGTTCTCCAGCTACAAAGATTGGCGTTCCTGGTGGAGATGCTGATTTGTGAAGCCTTGCCTCCGTCATTACTGGGAACGCACCCGATGTTGGGGCTATTAACCCCACACTCACTGATCCGGGTAGGGTACATTGCAGTCACCAATAGTGATGAGATTCGATTCAGTCTGGTTTGCCCCATCCAGGATAGTTCCGGGTCAAATCACCTGGCCTGTTTTTTTTTTTTTTTTTTTACGAAAAAATAGTGACACCCTAAAAGCCCAGTGCACTAGGCAACGGGGACGGCAGCCCAGGATTGAGTGAGCGCTCGGCCTCCAGCCCTGTATGTCTTCTAGCCCCTATGTCCATCATCCCAGGTCCAGTGCTCTTTACCAGACCCCTGCTTTTCTGCACCCACAGCGCCCAGGAGAGGATGTGAGTTATCAGGCAGGCAGCACTGGAAGTAAGGGGCATGGGGTATCCCATGCCTCCCCTCTTCCTTGATGCCTAAAATAAGTGTGACCCCTTCCACCAAAGCTTACCAACCTAATGTGCCAGGCATAGGGGCTGGCAATCCTGGGCTCAAGAGCTGAACTGCCAGACCATGGCCCTTGCAATTACCAGTCCCTATGCCTCAGCATCCCTGGAAGAACACTGGGCCCATACAGAGGGTCACCAGGCTCTTCCCCACCCCCTGGCCAGTGGAATTGCAGTTAATGTGGTAGGGGTATGGGCACGCCCCTCAACGGCATGTCGGCAGGTGGTTTGCTGTCCCCTGTCCTTGTAACCGGTATAGAGGTCCTTTGGACCCCTTACCAGTTATCAGGTAGCTAAGTAAAAAAAAACACTCAAAAAAGTTTATTTAATTAAATGTAACTGTACTCACCCCATCCCACCTTCCATTCCTCACTAGTGGTATCCTCTTTTCTGGTTCTATGGCCCTATAACCAGTTTAAAGGTTAGGAGGGCTGGCATCCTGCTTGTTGGCGCCAGTGGGTAGCATGCCATTACCGCCCATCTGAGCACACACACCCTCTCCTGGGCAATGGGGGTGCAGAAGAGTCCAGTGCCCATTTAAATGCCAGCGAGGACCTTCGAAGGGCACCAGACCTGACCTGAAGGGCATAGGTGCTTGTGGAGTTACAGGGCCAGAGGCCCACCACTTGGCTACTAGCTCCTATGCCTGGTGTGTATGGCTAGTAGCCCATGGTGAAGGATGCACTTACTTTTTTATTTTTTAATTGAATACAAGGCTGGATTTTCCCTCTTATCTTATTTTCATTGTATTCAGCGTTTGGGAGTACCTTAGTGTCCCTTTAAGCAAAGCTGACAACTGTTTTCTGGACAACTGCTAAAACCTAGGAACCAGAGGTCAAGCCTTTGGCCTCTGGCACTATAAATCTATCACCTATGCCCTTCAGCACAGGTGTGGTTCCCTTCCAGGTGCTGAGGGGTTCATGGGCTGGTAGACTTACTGGGCCACAGGCCAACCACCCTGACCTCTAGGTCCTGGGCTACTAGCCCCTATGACTGGTTTGCTGGGCAATTAGCCTTTCAGACAAACACACACATTTTATTTTTCAATTAAAATCAAGTGAAAAACTGCCAAATATTTTGGCTGGATTTTCCCTCCCATAGACTTCAATTGTATTCAGCATTTTGGGATTACTTCAGTGTCCTGCCTTTAAAGAGGAACATTGGACCTAAAATAAAAAGGGGTCGATACCCTGCCCTATTAACCTTTTGGATGTCGTCGCTATCTGGCTGCTTCATGGTCCGATCCTTACCCCAGCACCTGCTTAGCCATCTGTTAATGACAAATATGGCCTTAGCCGTGGTCGTCAATTTCCCTTGGCAATCTCGCAGCTCAGTGAAGTCTTGCTGGATTTCAGACAGCCCCATTGCATTCCATTCATGGGCACTGCGCAGGCGTGAGATTTGGGGCCGCACGTAGTGCCTGATGGGATGCAAGATGGTGTCGCCCCCGTTGGAAGGTCACCCGGAAACCGACGGACCCAGAAGATGGATCCCTTGGCGAGGTAACACGTGTATGAACATTTTGAAGAAGTATACTCACTTTCGTTATTACCGTGAACAAAACAATGTAAATCAATGGGATTTATGGATTTAAATGTGGCAACCAGCACTAAGTAAGCACTATATAAGCAATGTAAGTAAGCACCCGAATTATGTAATTGTGCTAGCTGCTACAAAGGTTGTCCGATAAAAAGATCACCTATGATCCCCTGTGGTGCCACTTGCAGGACTCGGCTTTCTATGGGGAAAGGACTCCTTTGTTAGGAGCATTAAGTATTGCTGTAACATCTTTCCTTTCCCTTTTTATATGACCGTGACCCAAATAACATCACATGACCACTCCTGTCCCTCAGAGTTTCCAGCCCGCCAAGAGTGACCACTGTGGCTTTCTATGCTTGCTCATGTTGGGAGCACATGGCAAAAACACACATATGAAAGACATAATCCTTCCGCACATTAAAATATATTATTGTTTATGGAAATTACACTTAATTGAGCTCCTAACATCTTTATTCCTCATACTGTATATAAAAGGATTCAACATTGGCGTCACGGCTGTATACAAAACTGACACTATCCTGTCTGTTTGAGTGGTGCTTATGGAACGGGGTCGCAAGTACATAAACATAATGGTCCCATAGTAGATAGCAACAACAGTCAGATGGGAGCCACATGTGGAAAATGCCTTTTGCCTTCCTTGTGTTGAGCTGATCTTCAAGATGGTGCTGAGAATACGAACATAGGAGATGAGAGTTAAGCAGAAGGAGCTGAAGACAATGAGTCCTGCTGAGGTGAAGACCGTTATCAAGTTGGGTCGAGTGTCTTTACAGTCTGCTAGCATCCTTAACATTGGAGGAATCTCACAGAAATAGTGGTCTAAATGTATTCTGCAGAAAGGCAGTTGGAATGTGTGAGTCATCAACACAACTGAGTTTAGGAATCCTATACCCCAGGTTATGGCCGAGAGAAAAAAGCAAAACTTGACGTTCATGATGGCATTGTAGTGCAATGGCTTACAGATCGCCACATATCTATCATAAGCCATGACTGCAAGTACCATACACTCTATAGCCCCAAAAGCTAAAGAGATAAACACTTGTACTCCACATTCTAGCAGGGTAATACTTCTGTTTGTAGATAAAGATTTGACTAAGATTAGGGGAACAACACTGGAGGAGAAAGAGATGTCAATAACAGAGAGGTTGCTCAAGAAAAAATACATAGGAGTCTGGAGTTTGGGGTTTACCCTCACCACTGTGATCAGTAAAAGGTTACCTGACAACATGGCTATATACATCACCAAGAGCACAGTGAAGCAGAGGACCTGGAGGTAGGGTACTTCGGATATACCAAGAAGAAAGATTCGGATAGAAGATGTTTGGTTGGCAGATTCCATAATAAGAAGGCCTAATTGGAAAGCAAGGGTTAAAACTCTGCAATATATATATAGAGTGGATATACAAATAATGTTGTACACATAAGTGTGAACACCCTCTTATAACTTGCGATTTGGTTATGTTCAGAACTAGCCAATCACATTTAAACACACGTTATATAATAGTACACTTGCCATCAGTTAAAGTAATTCCGATTAAACCCACATACATCTGGGTTTGTTCGAGTAGAATTTTCCTGACATTTTCTTAGTTGTATTTTCCAGCAAAATCCATGGTTGGTAAACCTGCCTCTGACTTAAAACCTGTGAACTGACCTGAAAGGTGTGGGCGAGGTCTAGATGTGCCATGCTGATAAATTCCCATTCTCAAAAACTGAATGCTTTTATAAATTGAAATGGCAGTTCAAACAAGTATTAGTTTAAAGGTGTGCATATTTATACAACCACTTCTTTATTTAGTCTGCCACATGCTACAGTACTGCTGTTTTTTGCTTTTAAATTTGAAAAAACAAAAAAGGTCATTAATAATGACCATCTTGCTACACCCCGGAGTATGCTCCTGGACATCTCGCTCCCGCACCGCCATCTTGAGAGCGGCCGGCTTTTCATTCACCGGGAGCAGCAGCAAAGGTGGCATGGTGAATGGGAGGCGCTGGAGCAGACAATGTGGTGGAGAGGCGCGAGTCATGCAGGTAAGCCGCTGGTTAGGTCGTAGTCTGTGTGGCTGCAGGGACATCCAGCCCTGCGCTGGAAAGGTGAGTCCTCTAGGCTTTTTATTGTTTTTAACTGTTGGTCCACTATAAATACAGAGGACCTGTTATTTATAAATATATTTGAGACGTTCTATTATACTAAATAAAGTGTATAGTTTTTGTATTGAAGACACATTCTTTTTTGAAGTGTAACAAAACCACCATCAACAGTAAATCCATTGTTTTAAAGAGGAACTCCAAGCTTTTTGTAATCCCTGGAGCCACCCCACCCTCCCCTCTGGCTAAGCCCAGTTTGGGCATTAACCAGATAGGATCACCGCAATCCTCCCTTGATTTCGGGGGTGGGGGGGGCGTGACTCGTAATGGCAGTGACAGTGACAGACCAAGGTGGCTGTGCCCAGGGTCCAAGATGCTAGAGGAATGGAGCTGGATACTGGGCAAGGTAAGGCTTTTAGTTTTTTAGAAGCCAATCATCCTGCCTGAACGCAAGGGGAGGCAGACCAGGGTGATTACTTATAGACTGGACAGTACCAAAGCATTTTTTTTTATTTCAGACATATCTCAGTTTTAAATTCTGTGACTGAAATGTTAAAGAGGACCAAAACCCAACCCGGAGTCTATGAGACTCCAGGGCAGGCACACTTGCTCCCCCACGGGAGTGCCCCGCTTTGTTGCCCGAAAACCTTCTATCCCGATCCAACGACGCTTGCTTGAGCAGTGGCTGCAACCCCCTCTATCCCTTTAGCAGGGCACCTGCCTGTGGCAGGCATTTGTGAATGGCACGCTCCCTGTTAGAGGGTAGTGGGGGATGCGGCCGCCAGCGCGCTGATTGGACGAGCTGCCGTGCATGCTTCATAGGACCGGGAAAAGGTGAGTTTGTTCGGGTGACCTGGGGGTTTTGCACACTGCGGGGCATGCCTGATCGGGGTGCCCTGGGGGGCAAGGACCATAACCCAGGATAGTCAAAATCCTATGTTTTGGTCCACTTTAAGCCTGAATTTTATAGACGATTTCTTGGCACACTCAGGGCTTTCATTTCATAACTGATTTTCATAAATGCATCTTAACTTTACAGTATACTAAATTAATATAGAACAATATGTTGAAATAATGTTTATTTAAAAAAAACAGTTAAATAAATAGCGAAAGCCCATATAATCATCAAAGAGTGCAACAATACCACATAAGCCTGGCTTTTGATTTATATGTACATGGTCAAGGAACAATGAGAAAACAAATATTCTCTTATTAATTTTAAAGCTTTCATTGGGAGTTCATGTATCATTACATTCAGCCTCTCAAATGCCACAAATAAAATACCATTTTGTGATTACTCACCTGTAAAATGGGTATTATAAGTATGTCACACACCCCACTTCAGACATTAATTCATTAATCATGGGTACTCACCGCTAGGTGGCGCAGCTTTGCAGAGAAGTCCAGAAAAGCAAGCCCCTCCCGGTCTATACATACCTGGTATCTCCCAACAATTCCCCAGTATTCAAACAGCAATAAAGACAAGATACCAGGAGACCAAAAACAAAAGTAACCCTCAACCGTGAATAACAATAACTTCACCATATAAAGAACCAGGATACCAAAAAAAGGGCGGGTGAAGTGGGGTGTGTGACATACTTATAATACCCATTTTACAGGTGAGTAATCACAAAATGGTATTATTCTAAGTATGTCACACACCCCACTTCAGACATTAATTCATTAATCATGGGACATCCAACAGCAGTGTCCAAAATAGGGAGGGTATCCAACCAGGCAATAATGCAGAAAACCTCAAACCACAGCAGCCTGCAGAACCTTGCGGCCAAAAACAGCATCTGCCGAGGCCCGCACATCAACCTTATAGAACTTTGAAAAAGTGTGAACTGAAGACCAAGTAGCAGCCTTACAAACTTGCTCAACAGAAGCCTGGTGCTGAAAAGCCCAAGACGCTCCAACAGCACGAGTAGAATGAGCAGTGACACGAAAAGGGGGATCCTTCCCCTTGGCAGAATAGGCTCCAACAATCGCCTGACGAATCCAATTACTAATAGAAGACTTGGCCGGAGCCAAACCCTTCCGAGGCCCACAGGGCACAACGAAAAAGGCATCAGTCTTACGAAAAGGAGCCGTAGTACGGAGATAGAACCTGACACAACGTACAACATCCAAACAGTGCAACGCACTCTCCTTGTCATTCTTAGGCTTAGGACACAAAGAAGGAAGAACAATGTCCTGATTAAGATGGAAAGCAGAGACCACTTTAGGAAGAAAATCCGGCTTAAATCTGAAAACCACCTTGTCCTGATGTTTCTCAAAATAAGGGGCCTGAATCGACAGAGCCGCCAACTCAGAAACACGCCTAACCGAAGTGATGGCCACCAAAAAGGCAACCTTCTGAGTCAGAGTAGACAGAGCAATATCCCGCAAAGGCTCAAAGGGAGGAGCCTGAAAAGCAGAAAGGACCAAATTCAAATCCCAGACAGGGAGCAAAGGCTTCCTAGGAGGCCGCAAATGCGAAACCCCCTGGAAAAAAGTCCTGACCAAGGAATGGCTTGCAAATGACCTCTGAAAAAAGATAGACAAGGCAGAAACCTGCCCCTTCAAAGTACTCAGCTGAAGACCAGACCAGTCCTGAAGAAGAGTCCAGCCCTGATTGAAGAAAATCCAAAATCCTAGAAACGGAAAAGACCCCGCAAGGCAAAGATCTAGATTCACACCAGTCAATGTACGATCTCCAAGCTTCCTAGCACTGATAAGAGTCCGAATAACCGAATCTAAAAGACCTTCCTCCTTCAAGATGGAGGTTTCAGCAGCCAAGCCGTCAAAGCCAGCGTTGGTAAACTGGGGTAACACAACTGACCCTGAGTGAGAAGATCTGGTCGAAGAGGCAGAGCGAACTGATCCACGGCCAGACGAACGATGTCTGCGAACCACACCCGCCTTGGCCACCTTGGAGCCACGAGAATGGCGGGAACTCTTTCCTGAACTAGCTTTCGCAGAACCCTGCCTAGCATGGGAATCGGAGGAAACAGATAAAGAAACCCCAGGTCCCTCTAGCTCAGGACCATGGCATCCGCCGCCAGAGCCAGAGGATCCCGAGACAGTGACACGAATGTCGGCAGCTTGTGATTGTGACGAGAGGCAAACAGATCCACCTCCAGCGTCCCCCACCGAAGACACAATGACCGAAACACCTGGGGATGGAGAGACCATTCCCCCCCGGCGGGACGAACACCGGCTCAGAAAGTCCGCCTCCGTATTCTCCACTCCTGGAATGTAAACTGCCGAGATGCAAGGGACATGAGTCTCTGCCCAAACCAAGATCAGAGACACCTCTCTGTGGGCACCCAGACTGCGAGTCCCTCCCTGGTGATTGATGTAAGCAACCGCCGTCCGATTGTCCGACCGAACCTGCACCGGTAGGCCCTGTAAATGATGTGTCAAGTGAGACAGAACCAACCTGATGGCTCGCAACTCCAGAACATTGATGGGCAAGTGGGCTTCCAGAGGGTCCCACTGCCCCTGAAACTGAAGATCCTTCCAGAAACCTCCCCATCCGGACAAACTGGCATCCGTGGTGACAGTTTCCCAAAGCGGGGTCAGAAAAGACCTGCCCTTCAGAAGATTGTCCGAGACCATCCACAACAGAAGAGACTGCCGAACCCGAGGAGACATCCGGAAGGACCGATCCAACGACTGTGGTCGCCGATCCCAAGACGCCAAAAGATGAAGCTGAAGCGTCCGCGTGTGAAACTGCGCGAAGGGAACTGCCTCGAACGAAGCCACTATCAACCCCACCAGTCTCATCCCTAGCCGAATGGACGGGCGAGGATTGGAAAGAAGAAGCTGAGCCAATTCCTGAATCAAAAGAACCTTGGCCTGAGGGAGAAAGACTCTGTGCTGGCAAGAGTCCAACGACATCCCCAAAAAGGTCACCACCCTGGCCGGAACCAGAGAGGACTTGGGGTAATTGATCACCCAGCCGAACCTCTCCAGCATAGACACCACCAAGCTGGTGTCCCCTTCCGCTTGACTGAAGGAAGGCGCCATGATGAGAAGATCGTCCAGGTAAGGCCCAACGCGAATCCCCTGAGCTCTGAGCAGGGCCATCACTCCCGCCAACACCTTGGTGAACACTCTCGGAGCAGATGTGAGGCCGAACGGAAGAGCTACAAACTGAGAATGCCGATCCTCCACCACAAAACGAAGGAACCTCTGATGAGGTTGAAAAATCGGAATGTGAAGGTAAGCATCCTTGATGTCTATGGACGTCATAAAGTCCCCCTGCCGAAGCGAATCTATCGCAGACCGCAGGGTTTCCATGCGGAACTTCCGGGGACGAATGAACCTGTTGAGAAACTTCAAATCCAGGATCGGGAGCGGAACGACCCATCTTTTTTGGGTACAGTGAAGAGATTGGAATAATACCCGCGCCCCACCTCCAACGGAGGGACCGGGCAAATGACTGCCAAATCCAGAAGATTCCTTACCGCCGCCAGGAGCCCCTGCGCGGCCAAAGGATCCAAAGGCACTCGAGACCTGAAAAACCTTGGAGGAGGGCAGGACTCGAACTCCAGCTTGTAACCGGCCGACACCACCTCCCGGATCCACCTGTCCGAGACCTCCTGGTCCCATACCCGGGAGAAGAGTCGCAACCGTCCCCCCACCCGTACGGGTGAGGGCGCCCCCTCATTGCTGAGCGGGCTTGGCAGCTGGCTTGGGCTTGGCGCCCCAGGCGTGCACGGGACGGCCACGGCCTCTACCCCTATTCCAACTGGCGCCCCTGGAGGCCGAGAAGCCCGCACCCCTGCTGGCTCTGGCTCCCCGAAAGGGCGTATTGAAAGAGACTGTCCCCCGAAAGGAACAGCGAAATTTCTTGCGCTGAGGCAACCTGCCTCCCTTGGCAACAGAATCCCGCTTTTCACCAAAAAGCCTAAAACCCAGAAAAGGAAGGGCCGTAAGCGATCTTTTAGAATTAAAATCAGCCGTCCACTGCCTCAGCCATACTGAACGACGAATAGCCACCAACAGAGCCGTAGCCCTGCCACACATCAACATGGCATCCTCCTGAGCGGCCAGAATAAACGACAAAAAAGATTCACAACGCTTAAGAGCAAGAAACTCATCACCGTCAGGATCAAGATCCACACATAAGTCCCTGACCATAGACCTAACCGCCAATGACAAAAAGGCCGAAGCACAAACAGGCCTCAAGACCGAACCCGCACAGACAAACCCATGACGGGCCAACTGATCAATCCGGCGATCCTCGCCGTCCTTGAGAGAAGTAGTGTCAGGAAGATGAACAGCCGCCGTATTAGACAACCCCAAAACCGGAGCATCCACCTCGGGAGAGACAGACCAACGCTTCAACAACTCCGCTGGAAAAGGATACTTCTTGTCCCAACTAGGCGGAACCCCGACAAGGCGCGTAGGCTGCTCCCACTGCTTAAGGACAACGTCCTCGAAATGCTGCTGACTGGGAAACTCCAAGCGTTGCTTGGACCCCCCAAAAAGCTGACCCTTGGGCCGAGGAGTAACTGCCGGCGGATCCAAGTCCAAAACCTCAAACATTTGGGCCAGAATAGTGGGCGTATCAAGAGGGGGCCCCAAATCCCCCTCAGCGCCCGACAACTGCTGAACCTCGGCATCCTCCGCCTCCTCAACAAGCTCACCCTCTTCAAGGGGACGATCCGACCAATCCAGAATCTCAACTTCCTCATCTGAGTCCTGAGGAGGCGGAGACAGATGTTTCCGCTTGGCTGGAGCCTTCTGAGCGACCACTGTGGAGAACATTTTCTCAAGGCTGGCCAGACGGGCGCATACCTCAGATTGCGAATCACCCCCAGCGACCACGTCACACGGGGTCCGGAACAGGCGATGTGGAGAGGGAGAAGGTGTGGTAGAAGAAGTCCCCGGCACCGAAGTGTCGGACTGGCGCTCAATGTTCCGCTGTGCACATGGAATACAAATGATTACATCATCCCCTGGGAGCGGAGCCCCACATCCCCCACACAGCCTGGACTGCCCCGAAGGACTAGTTCCGGTATCTCTGGTAGCCTCCATATGGTGAAATTATGGTATTCGCAGACCCCAGGGATTTACGCAGTAAGCGACCCGGGATGCCCCTCTGAGAATTTAATAGAAAAAATGTTTATATCTATATGTATATAAATATATATATACACAAATATATATGTATGTATATCGATATTAGCTTGAATAGCCCTGGCCAGGGAATTTAACAAAAAAGGACAATAAGCCCAAACCCAACCAGCCAGGTATATATATGACCGGGAGAGCCCTGTATGATGGAATCCCGGAATCTGAAAAACAAAAAACACAGTCAGACTAGTCACACAACACAAGACACTGACAAATAAAAATTACATAATAAAGACTAAGAAGTAAAATCCCCAGCCAGCATGCCCAAGGCCTGGCCGAAACACCCTGCCATCACCTCAACGAGAGAGGGGGAAGGGGGGGGGGATGGGCGCAGGTCCAATAGCGGCCCAGACAGTGTAAATACAAAGGCAGCCCCCCTTAACTAAAAAACACTCCCCAAAGGAACGTTTACACAGCATGATACAAAAAAGAAAACCATTCATTGATGGATAACTTCAGATCGACCGACAAGGAAGAACGGGAGCAAGCCCCGGCCTTACCTGAGACCCGCAACGAAATGACGCCAGGCGGGAAACGACAGAGAGACGGGAGGCGGGCCCGTCAGCGAGCGCGGGACTGCGTAACCCCGCCCCTCCCTAACCCGCCAGACACGGCGCGGGCCGCGCCTGACGCGGCCCCGCCCACTTCAGTGCCGAGCGAGCAGCGGGCGCCACCATGACCATAAAAAGCAAAACAGCGGGCGCCCAAGGATCACGGCGCCAGCACACACAGGCGGGCCGGCGGTGCAGCGCGCCGCCCGGCCCCGCCCACCATACACAACTGAGGTGAAGCTAGTAGACGGGCGCCCTAACGTGGCGCCCGCCATTAAAAAACCAGAAACCCCAGTGGCGGGCCGGCGGAACCCCCGCCCGACCCGTCCATCACCAGTAGCAAACACAGTGACTAGGGAGCCCCCAAACACCAGAACAAAGGGACGGGCCCGTGCTGCACAGACCACCCATCCTGCCACAGAACAATCACACACACACAACAGCCACATAGAAGGAAGGAAATAAAGGTCCTAACGGGGAAACTAAGGGCTGGGGCATCCCACTTCCGGATCACCAAACCGGATCACCGCTATGCCCCATAATATGGGGACGAGCGGAGGAGCTAATCTCCTAGGCACCTAGAGTGCCATCTACCCTTGCCCGGCCTACAGCCTAAGCTGGGAGGCTACCATACAGCAAAGGGGATAAAGGAACAAAGAGCCGGGCAGAAATAGACCATAAGGGGGGGGCCGGGGTGATACCCCGGCTACCTGCAAGCAGGAGACTTCTTTCTTCTGTCTTGTCGCCACGTTGCAGAGAAGAACACTGGGGAATTGTTGGGAGATACCAGGTATGTATAGACCGGGAGGGGCTTGCTTTTCTGGACTTCTCTGCAAAGCTGCGCCACCTAGCGGTGAGTACCCATGATTAATGAATTAATGTCTGAAGTGGGGTGTGTGACATACTTAGAATACTTGCGTTTTAATGCCAAATTTAGGTTCGTTCTCTGATCCCCCTTGTGTCTAAGCCCAATTTGGGTAGTTAAAATTGAAAGTACCTCACATGCTCAACAATTTCATCCCTGTTCCGTGCTGTAAGGTCGACACTGTAGTTTCAATCCCTATTGGCGGCCAAAGCTATCAACAGCAGTCAACCAATCACTACAGCAGTGGGACAGTTGCTGCTGGAGTTTTTAGATGACCAACTATTCAATCAAGAAAGAGGAGACTATAGTGTTCTGCCCCCAAGATGGAACAGGGAGGATCATGAAGAGCAGGTGAGAAATCTTCTTTGCTTGATGTTCAGCTCAGCAAGGGTGATAAGTGGTAATAGAAGTGGAATTTTAGACGCGTAGACCACAGACTTCAGGTCTGTATACAGGGTGACATTTCTTTTCAGCATATCTTCCTAACTGCTGCAAGTCACTTTTCAATCAGAGCAAGGTTGCAGCTGTCAAATTAAACAAACAGCACTGTGGCTTTATTGCTCTTAAATCTTGTAAATATTAAACTCTCTTTATAAATGGTGCCTGGTCCTGAAGTGGTTAGTAGAAAGGTCATAGAGTCATAGGGATGTAACCGTGGGGACTCACTGTTGAAAGGAAGTTAAATGAAATATGTGTGTAACAGCAAAAAGAATATTTCTCTGGTTCTAACCCATGCTATAAAGTCCACAGCATTCAGTGACTGGAAAGCTACCTTTCTACAGAGATTGTGTGAAATCAGATGGGAAGGATGGCTGCTCTGTATGAACAGGCAGTTGATGTCTATGGAAAATTTATGCTCCTTTATACTGTAGATTAAACAACATAACGAGACCCAGGGGCATTCACTAATTGTAGTATTTTTCAAATTGCCATCTTATGTAATATGTCTGAAAAAACAGTAATATTAAATGATACTAAGTGAATGATTAAAGAGACACATCAGGGGAGGTTAAAACCTCCCCCGAGCTATACCTATCTGCTATCCCCTTTGGGAAGTATTTACTCACCTCGCCAAGGGATTCATCTTCTAGGTCCATCGGTTTCCTGGTGAAGTTCCGGGGGGCAGCGATCGTGCCCTGAAGCAGCCGGATGTCGCCATAGCAGATATGGCTATGGCGACTTCTTTACAGATGACACAAAGATATGTAGTACAGTGCAGTCGATTGAAAATGTTCACAAGCTGCTTTAGGCTGGGTTGGTCACTTTGTGTGTCTGGGGATCCACTTGGCAAATTAAGTTCAATGTGGAGAAGTGTAAAGTCATGCTCTTGGGGTCTAATAATCTGCAGGCCACATATGCCCTCAGTTTCTGGGAGCAGAGCTGGCTTCAGGTTTGTGGGGGGCCTTGGGCAAAAGAGTCTTAGTGGGCCCCAAAGTAGTATGTCACATGATGTCCCCTTTCAGCTCCACTGCTACAAATTGGTCATCTTCTGCTGCTTATCACCCTCTAGTCCTTATTGTCTTCCCTATAGCAACCACTTGTCCTCTAGTCCTTGTTGCATTCTCTACTGCCACCAAGCACACATCAGCCCTTACTGCTTGCTCCGCTGCCACTAAAGACTCCTTCATTGCTTTCAGTATGCCAAGTGTGAGCCTGAGTGTGCCCCTGAAGATGCCAGGGGCTCTGGCAATTGCCCAGGTTTGCCCTGTGCTGGCACTGGCCCTGGCTGGGAGAGTCATTAGTTGAAAAGGATCTGGGGGTATTGGTAGATCACAGGCTAAATAATAGTATGCAATGCCAAGCAGCTGCTTCCACGGCCACTAAGGTGTTATCATGCATTAAAAGAGGCCTGGAATCACGAGACAGATATAGTATTGCCTCTTTACAAGGCACTGGTGCGCCCTTACCTGGAATATGCATTCCAAGTCTGGGACGACCCGATTTTGGAAAAGGTGCAGAGGAGAGCCACCAAACTAATAAGAGGAAGGAAGGAACTTAGTATGAAGAAAGATTAGAGCAATTAAATCTGTTTGTCTTGGGAGGAGATGACTAAGGGGGACATGATTAACTCCTGTGCTCCCTAAGGCACCAGCCTGAGCCTAGTTAGGCCATTTTTCAAGTAAATTTCTCCTCATCACTACTGCTCTTACAGCAGCAAACCCAGAAATATAATTGCAGTAACTTCCAGTTGGTTATTGCCTGGATAGTTGACTGCATGCAGCCACCTTTCCACTGATACGGACTATACTTTACTGGACTAGGAATTTTTTACCCAAAAGACCAACAATGGGGGTATGTCTATACTGATCTGATGGATTCTGGCCGTGCTGAAAAGTTAGATTTCCAACGAGGGCAGTGCAGCTTTTCATGAAGTGCAAGTGTTAGTCCTTAAAGTGGACCAACACCCACGGGTGATCGGCCCGGGAATCTATAAGATTCCCGGGCCGATCACCCCCCACCCCGCGGGACATCCGAGATCGGGATGTCCCGCGGGGTGAAACCCCCCCCAAACACCCCAACTCACCTACCTTATCTTCGGCGGCGGCCGGCCGCCGCCTCCCTCGCGCCCCTGTAGGCGTGCGCGCCTCCGCCGTCTGCGAATGGCCGGCGCGGGCGCGCGTCAAAAGTGACGCGAGGGAGGCGGCGGCGGCCGCCGCCGCTTGGGCGTTCCAGATCTTCCCTTGTACGTCGGCGCTGGGAGCGGGGAGAGGTGAGTTTTTCGGGGGGTTAGGGGGGGTTTCACACAGCGGGGCACCCCGATCGGGGGTGCCCCACCGAAGTGGACCAAGACCCAGGATAGTCAAAATCCTGGGTGTTGGTCCACTTTAAAGAGTTCCAGTGCTTGGAGCATACTGAATTGGGATACCCCACTGTGTGACACCCTCATGAACTCTGGAAACACGCACCCTCTCCCGGAGCCCTTGCCGTGTCTGTGCACCCAGGCCGCTTCCCTGCTCACCTCTAGCCTCGCGCGCCTGGGCCTGGCCTCCCTGAATGGGCGACGCGATCACACCACGGCTGCAAAGTGGGCGGGGGATGCAGCTGCCGAAGGGAGCGAGTGATAGCTGATTGAGTCAAATCCAAATAGTCATTTGTGGTGTAACATGAACTGGATTTTCTGGCCATGAACTGGCTGGAACATTAGTGTAGTAAGAGAACGTAACCTTACATGGTGGATAACATCGACAGGAAAAAGAAGAAGAAAAAGAGATCACCTCAATGTACAGGAAACACAACATGCAGTAGAGAAACAGTGATATCTGAAACAGTGCCATCTACTGTAACTGTAAATGTAAACTGCATTAACCCAGCAATATAGATGCAGATCACATACTAAGCTACAGCTGCTGTATCTCAAAGACTTAACTGAGCTGAGAATATCTTCTCACTATGGACATTTAAGTACATGATTTTTTTGCCCATCTAAATGTCCCTCTAAAGTCCTTATTCAGAATACTGTAGATGAAAGGATTTAACATTGGAGTCACTGCTGTATAGACAATGGAAACAGTCTTGTCTACTTTTGGAAAATATGTGTTCGGGGGTCTCATATACATGAACATAATGGTCCCATAGTAGATGGTGACCACAGTGAGGTGGGAAGCACAAGTAGAGAATGTCTTATGCCTCCTTCCCGAGACGTGAATCTTCAGTATAGTGGATATAATAAAGCTATAGGATCCCAAAGTGAAGAAGAAACAACACATGACAATGATCCCTGCTGAAATATAGATGACTAATATGTTACTCCAAGTATCTGCACAAGCAATTTGAAGTAATGGAGGTATCTCACAAAAGAAGTGGTTAATATGGTTGGACTGGCAAAATGGCAGCTTCAAGGTAGGAATTACAAGGATCCAGGAGTTTAGGAATCCCACACTCCATGACACGGCAACTAAACGCATGCAAAATGTTTTAGTCATTATAATGCTGTAGTTTAATGGTCGACAGATGGCAGCAAACCTATCGTAGGCCATTATTGCCAATAAAGTACACTCAGCTCCACCCATGGCCATATGGACGTACATCTGAACTGAGCATTCCAACAGCGTAATAGTTTTGTCTTTGTTTAGAGTGGTCATCATTAATTTGGGAACTGCACTGGATGAGAAGCAGATGTCAATGATAGAGAGGTTCGCCAAGAAAAAATACATGGGCCTCTGTAAGGTCGAGTTGGTATTAGCCACTAGGATCAGAAGAAGATTACCTGTTAATGTTATTATATAGATTACCAGGAAGATGACGAAGTAGAGGACCTGGTAATAGGGGTCATCAGATAGTCCAAGAAGGATAAAGCTGAATTCTGATGTTTGGTTGGAAGGTTCCATAAAGCTAGTATCTGGCAAGGGAGAAAATTATATCATTAAGAGAAATGTTTTGGTCAATTGGCAGGATATGAAGACAAATATAGTTCTATTAGGTCTTCACTTTTCTAATATCCCCACCAGCAATTACCCATAAGCTGTAGCAAGGGTCTACACAAATAGAACCCATCAAAAAAGCCTTTTCTTTTAATGTGTTTGTTTTATACACCCCAGTAAGTCATGAAGTGCCTGATTTGCAAGGCCACCAATTTCTTCTAGTTAACACAAGGATATTTTTGGTGGTCGCTGCCATTGCTGCCTCTGATGTGGTGGTCACATGCACAGAGACAAGGGAAACATGGGGGAATCTGATGGAATCAACATGCTTGTGTAGGCGGCGCAATGTCATGTTCCAGTGGTCAAAATCAAAGTCACCTTAGAGGTTTGTGAATCAGGCCCTAGGTTTATATACAGGCTCATAGCTAATATGGGCATAACATTTCTAGACTCTAGGGGTCAAATGTTGAGGTCATTTGCAACTGGAGGTGACATTAAAATGTGTAAATTGTGTGTAAGGCAGAAAGGTGAAATAATCCAATGAGTAAGGAGCTGGAGGTTAAATACCAACAAGCTGCTGACATATAACCAACATTTGAACAAACCTCATGGTGGGTGTCTAAATGTGTGAAAATGGGTGACTGGCCATGCACCAGAGGCAATGCACCTGCAAGGTCTTTGCTTTGTATATGTGCTGCACTTGGTGGTGTAGATTGCTAAAGAAGAATTTCTGTGAGGTTTCTGATTGTTCTAGGTATGGATATAATGATAGAAATAAGTCTATCAGAAATGTAATATCCAGCTACTGCAGGCATAGGTAATTGTTACACCATTGCGACAGGCTACGTTTTGCACTGTCCTGTTTTCCGTTTTTAATTTGAAGAAGAAATGGCCAAAGATATCGGGATTTACAGTTTCCCCTTGATTGTGCTTCTGAAAAAGTGGGTGTGGCCCTTGGATTTGTGATGTTGCATAATAATCAGCATAATGGGCGGGCTCTGTGCTGACAGCAATGTGATCTGTAGGAGAAGGCGGAGGGTGCAGCAAATCTTCCCCGCTCTGCTGAGCTAACTGGGGTACAGGATAAAAAAGGGAAATTTGTGTACTCACCGATAAATTTCCTTTTATGTCCTCCTCCTTTCCGAGGCACCACCATTAGCAACACATGAGTGGGTTAATCCCAGCCGTAGGCGATGACTGCAAGATAGAAAAGAAAAAAAACTCCTCCCGGCCTATATAGGGCAGGCTGTGGCAGGATATCATCAGTTAATTAAAAAGCACATCTAGAAACAGTGCAACAAATCTAAATTCATGCACACAAATTTCACTTTTCTCATCTCTTCCATTCCGGGGCACCACACCCTTCCGGGATCACAAACAAGACATCCACCTTAAGTACCCTTCGAGTAGTGGCCAAGTAATACTTTAATGCCCTGACCACATCGAGGGAATGCAGGACTCGCTCCCTATGGCGAGCGGGGAGTAGGCACAAGGAGAGTAGTACTATCTCCTAATTAAGATGGAAGGGAGACACCACCTTGGGCAAAAAACTTGTTTCACATGAAACACTGCTTTGTCTTCAAAAGCGCTGCCAGCTCCAAAACCTGCTGGATTTTGGTGATTGCCAAAAGAAAAGCCACCTTCAACGTGAGCTTCGTCAGGAAAGCCTCCATCATCGGTTCAAATGGGAGCCCCTGAAATGCTGATAGAACCAAATTGAGATCCCAGGGTGGTTGGGGAGTGGCCATGGGGGCTCCACTGCCAGGCTGACCAGATCCGTGAACCACGCCCTTCTGGGCCAGTGTGGGACGATCAGGATGATAGGAATCTGCTCGGCCAGCACATTGACCGCCACGGCCAGGGTTTCGCACCCTGGACACAAACCATTGGGCCTTCTGGCACTCTCCACCATTCACAGAGGGCTTGAAACATGTCTTGATGAAGGAACCCTTTCACCGGTCCACCGTCTACTATCTCAAATAATCTATCTGCAAATTCTCCGCCCCCAGATTGTGAATCACCAAGATGCACGGGAAATGAAGCTCCTCCAGCCTCATGATGCAACTCACTTTCTGAAATGCCTGCCCCGTCTGATCGTGGAATATTTGGTTGTCAGCTGCGACCTCACCGCCTCCTGAAGAGCTGTGCCCTTCTGCACCGGAAGAAAGACCTGTGCCCAATGTCAAACCTAGCTAAGTGGCCACCATGGAGGGAACCCCCTGAGACTTGTGGTAGTAGAGACCTTTGTATGTTAAGGTTAGAATTTTAAATTGAATTTTCTCACATATCGGTAACCAGTGGAGGGACTGACAGACAGGGCCAGATTTAGGATCTGTGCTGCCCTAGGCACTGTTTGGTCATGTGCACCCCTCCCCACGCACACATACAACAATGGATTATTAACAATAACTAACTTATCTATGGACACACACATCCCATTCATGAACACACATCCCATCCATGCACACAGACACCCCATCCATGCATACAAACACGCCCCATCCATGCACAGACACACACACACCCCATTTATACACATACACACACCCCATCCATGCATACAAACACGCCCCATCCATGCACAGACACACACACACCCCATTTATGCACATACACACCCCATCCATGCACACACACACACACCGCATTCATGCATACACACACCAAACTATGAAATGGCACCCCCCATGCACACCACATCAAATATAAGTGCCACACCCCGGCAACTTTAGCGTCCTCCTGCGCCTCAGCCCACCTGAATGGCAGGCCATGGGAGTGTGCTTCAGCTACAGGGGTGACGGGGATGTGGCCGTGGATGATGGGCCATGGATGATGGGAGTCGCAGAAAATGTGAGCAATCTGGGGGGCTTAATCAGCGGGGCATCCCAAATCAGGATGCCACAGGGGGACTGAAACAGCAGGCTCTGGAATAATTTAGACTACAGGGCACACATGCATGGTGGTTGGAGTAAAGAGGAACAACACCCTGGACATTTTTTAACTCTCTAGGCTTTTATTCCTCTCTGGCAGGGCATCTTGATTTGGGATGCCCTGCTAAAGCATACCTAGACCCAGGTTGGGGGATGGGTTTTGGTCCACTTTAAAGGAAAAGGTGCTTACTTCTAAGAAATACCCCAGCTTAGATTGAGGGAACCTTACCTGACGTTCCCACTGAATCCTAGATTTGTCATCCAACTTTTTTTTCCTGAAGTGGAGACTTCTTCCTGAAAAGAAGGCCTTGTGCTCCAGTTCCATCCTGTCCCCTTGCCATGTCCAACAATTACAGTTGGGAGGCACCAGGCAGTGCAGTCAGTAAGCTGACAATTCCCACTGCTCCCCCTTCTCCATCTTGCTCCTCAAGTTCCTCCTGTTCCCCAGCTTCCTCCTGCTCTCCATCTTCTCCCCATCTCCATCTTGCTCCACCAGCTCCCTCCTGCTCCCACTCTCCATCTTGCTCCCCCAGCTTCCTCCTGCTCTCCATCTTCTCCCCTATCCCCAGCTCCCTCCTGCTTCTCCATCTTGCCCCCACAGCTCCCCATTTTCATATTGCTCCCCATCTCCATCTTGCCCCCCCAGCTCCCTCCTGCTTCCCTTTCTCCATCTTGATCCCCCAGCTCTCTCCTGCTCCCTGTCTCCATCTTGCTCCCCCTCTCCATCTTGCTTCCCCAGCTTCCTCCTGCTCTCCATCTACTCCCCATCTCCATCTTGATCCCCCAGTTCCCTCCTGCTCTCCCTTCTCCATCTTGCTCCCCCAGCTCCCTCCTGCTCCACATTTCCATCTTGCTCCCCCAGTTCCCTCCTGCTCCCCCAGCTCTCTCCTGCTCACCGTCTCCATTTTGCTCCCCCAGCTCCCCATTTCCATCTTGCTCCCCCAGCGCCCTCCTGCTCCCCATCTTCAGCTTGCTTCCCCAGCTCCCCATCTTCATCTTGCTCCTCCAGCTTCCCATCTCCATCTTGCTCCCCCAGCTTCCTCCTGCTATCCATCTCCATCTTGCTCCCCCAGCATCCTCATGCTCTCCATCTCCATCTTGCTCCACCAGCTCCCTCCTGCTCTCCAACTCTATATTGCTCCCCCTGCTCTCCATCTCCATCTTGCTTCACCAGCTTCCTCTTGCTCTCCATCTTGCTCCTCCTGCTCTCCATCTCAATCTTGCTCCCCCAGCTCCCCATCTTGCTCCCACAGCTGCCTACTTCTCCCCATCTCCATCTTGCTCCCCCAGCGTCCTCCTACTCCTCATCTCCATCTTGCTCCCCCAGCTTCTTCCTGCTCTCCATCTTGTTCCCCCAGCTTCCTCTTGCTCTCCATCTCGCTCCCCCAGCTCCCCATCTTCGTCTTGCTCCCCCAGCTCCTCATCTACATCTTGCTCCCCCAGCTCCTCATCTTCATCTTGCTCCCCCTTCTCCATCTTGCTCCCCCCTGCTCTCCATCTCCATCTTGTTCCCCCAGCTTCCTCTTGCTCTCCATCTCCATCTTGCTCCCCCAGCTCCCTCCTGCTCCTCATCTCCATTTTGCTCCCCCAGCTCCCCATATCCATCTTGCTTCATCCTGCTCTCCATCTCCATCTTGCTGCTCCAGCTCCCTCCTGCTCCCGCTTCTCCATCTTGATCCCCCAGTTACCTCTGGCTCTCCATCCCCATCTTGCTCCCCCAGCTTCCTCATGCTCTCCCCTTCTCCATTTTACTACCCCAGCTTACTATTCTCCATTTCCATCTTGTTCCCCTAGTTCCCTCCTACTCTCCAACTTCCTCCTCCAGTTTCCTCCTGCTCTCTATCACCATCTTGCTCCACCAGCTTCCTCCTGTTCTCCATCTCCATATTGCTCCCCCCAGCTTCCTCCTTCCTTCCATCTCCATCTTGCTCCCCCAGCTAGCTTCATCTTGCTCTCCATCTTGCTCCCCCAGCTCTCTCCTGTTCCCCATCTCCCTCTTGCCCCCCAGTGTCCTCCTGCTCCCCATTTCCATCTTGCTCCTCGAGCTCACTCCTGCTCCCTATCTCCATCTAGCTCCCCCAGCTCCCTCCCATCTCCATATAGCTCCCCCAGACCCCTCCTGCTCCCCATCTCCATCTTGCTCCCCCAGCTTCCATCTGCACCCCATCTCCATCTAGCTCCCCATCTCCATCTAGCTCCCCCAGCTCCCTATCTCCATCTAGCTCCCCATCTCCATCTTGCTCCCCCAGCTTCCTCCTGCTCCCCATCTCCATCTAGCTCCCCCTCTCCATCTTGCACCCCCAGGTACTTCCGGTTCCCCATCTTGCTCCCCCAACTTCCTCTTGCTCTCCATCTTGCCCCCCCCCCCAAGTTTCACATTGGGACCCCCCTCCCTTCTCCACCATCAGCTGTAGCCAGGGACCTCAGCTTACCTGGGGCACTGTCATCCCCAGGTGAGCTGAGAATGGTGAGGAAGGGGTTAATTGAAGTTCTGTGTCTGTGCGTTTGTTTACTTGCCAGGTGCCGCTGGTGCAGCCAATCAATTGATAACATTTCTCTGACAGCTCACACACACTGCTATAGCTGTGGATAGGAAGCTTTCAAGGGCTGTGTGTGTCAGCCTTCCAAGAGCGGCACATTATGAGAGAGCTCTGCAGTTGCAAAGCAAGCGATGGAGGTGGGGATAGACAGCGTGTATTGGCTGGTAGGGCGCCCTCTAACAACTCAGCTGCCTCCCTCCCACGCTATTCCCCTGGGTTCGTGTGACATTAGGTGGCTGGAGCTGGCCGGGCTGCTCTCACATGCACCTGCAGGGAGCTGGCCTGGCGGCACCAGCAGATTAGTGGTCTGACCAGAATAGCGGTCTGAGGTGGGCGGGGAGGGGGGTACATCATGTGCAGGAAGGAGACAGACGGCAATGGCTGACAGCTGGGAGGAAGCAGGGTGGGGCGAGGTAGTGTGGTGTGGCTGGCTATTGCACTCGCCTGCTTGCTTGATCGAACTAAGAAGAAAGCTGCCCACAGTGATTGCCCTCCATGCGTTTTCTGTCAAGTTGGCAGCTTCACTGCTGGCAAATGAAAATATTTCTTTCTATTTATTAATGCTGGCTGCTACCCTACCCCGCCCCTGGCTGTACCTCCGCTCTAGGCACGAGCCTATGTGTTCCCATTGGCAAATACGGGCCTGCTGACAGAGGAGAACCACAAGAGATGCTTGAGGAGAGATGAATGAGTCAAACAGCAGAGTTGAGAATAGATTGGAGTAGTGCCAGTCTGTTTGTTGGTAGATCACAAAGGAGAGTGTTACAGTAATCTTGTCAGGAGATGATCAGGGCATGCACTAGGATTCTGGTGGTATCAGGTGAGAGGAAGGAGCGGATGCGGGAGATGTTTTTGAGTTGGAGACGGCAGGAGGTGGCAAGTGATTGAATGTGAGGTGTGAATAAGAGAGAGGAGTCCAATATAACACCAAGGCATCATGCTTGGGGAGTTGCAGTAATGGAGATATAGTTGGTGTGGAGGCAGTCAGAGAGTTTGATGGTGGGAAAACAACAAATTTTGTCTAGTTTTGTTTAGTTTAAGGGAGCGAGATGACATGAATGATAAACCCTTTAGAATCTGCCCCCTCCTGTTGACTCCTTTTTCGAGTCGAGTTCACAGACTTAGGAATATAAAGCAGGCTTAATAAAAGATGCAGCCTCTGGCAGCCAGCATGGGGAGTGAAAAAAGAAGGCTCATTTAATCCTTTGTTTGGAATATCCCTTTAAAAGACTTAAATAGTGCTCATATGCATCACTTTCCATACATATTAATTTTATGCATTCTTCGCCCTATAAGACGCACACACCCGTAAGATGCACCCAGGAATTGGAGGAGGAAAATAAGAAAAAAAAATATTCTGAGCCAAATGGTGTGTTAAAATACCTACTTCCCAATCACCCCATTACAGACAGTGTGCAGAATCCTCCCCATCACCCCATAACAGACCCCAAATTACAGGCAGTGCGTGGGTATCCCAGTTACTGGCAATGTGTGGGCATCCTAATAACAGACAGTTTACGGGCATCCCAAATACAGGCAGTGTGCATTGCATTCCATTTAAAGGCAGTGTGAGGCATCCCAAATACCGACAATGTGAGATATCCCAATTACAGGCAATTTGAATGGCCTTCCATTTAAAGGCAGTGCGCGGGCATCCCAATTACAGGCAGTGTGTGGGCATCCCAAATGCCGACAGTGTGCAGCCTGCCCCAAAAACAAGCAAAGAAAACGTACATTTCTGGCGTTCCTGCTGCTGCCCGCCATCTCCATAGCCACCGTGCCTGTCGTTGCCCTCGCGGGTCCTGAGCTCAGAAATGTAGCCGCCGCTTCTGCCGCGAGATCGGGTCCAGCAGGTTCCAGACACTGGGGGGGGGGGGGGATGTGCTGGCAGGAGTCATAGGCCATGCCTACCTATGGGTTGGAGCTGATATTCACTTGATAAGACGCACTGACACCCCCCCCCCCCGCTGTGGTTAATTTTACAATAGGATTCAGTATCATCCATGCAGATGGGGCATGTGAATTTTGGGGATTATTTTCTGTGCACGGCTGTTGTTCCAGTTTAAAATAGAGAGGTGCTATTTGCTCAAACCAATTTATAACTGTCTGGAAAGCTGCATGTGAGCAGGGCAGTTAGGCCTAGGTAAATTTTAAAGGAGCCACAATGCCTAACCCTGTTAGCCAGCAACCGGGTCTCTCCTTAAGTGGCTTGTACTGCATGTATTTACAGGGCCATCCTCATGCATGCCCCCCCCCCCCCATTTTGATTCTAAACACATGTATAAATACATTTTTTTGTCTTGTTAAATGAAATAAAAACTTTTCCCAAAAGATTTCTCTCCAGCAAGGCATCCTTGAGCTGTGCCATCTGACGTCAAGTCAGGTGAAAAGGGTATTAAGGAATGAATGCAGCATAAACGCAAATTGGCCAACGAAGGTGAGTTTTTCTGTGGTAACAACACCCAATTGAAGAGTGAAAAATACCATTTTGTGAATACTCACCTGTAAAATGGGTATTATAAGTATGTCACACACCCCACTTCAAACATTAATAATTACAATAGGGTTAACTCACCGCTAGGTGGCAGCATTGCAGAGAATCTCCAAAAATTCAACAGGCCCCTCCCGGTCTATACATACCTGGTACCTCCCAATAATCACCCAGTATTAAAACAGCAGTAAGACAAGGTACCAGGAACAAACAATGTAACCCTCAAACGTAAAGAACAAAACTTCACCATATAAAGAGCCAGGATACCAAAAAGGGCGGGTGAAGTGGGGTGTGTGACATACTTATAATACCCATTTTACAGGTGAGTATTCACAAAATGGTATTATTCTAAGTATGTCACACACCCCACTTCAAACATTAATAATTACAATAGGGACATCCAACAGCAGTGTCCAGGAAAGGGTGGGTATCCGACCAGGCAATAATGCAGAAAAAAAACTCAAACCACTGCAGCCTGCAGAACCTTGCGGCCAAAAACAGCATCCGCTGAGGCCCGCACATCAACCTTATAGAACTTAGAAAAAGTATGAACAGAGGACCAAGTTGCAGCCTTACACACTTGTTCAACCGAAGCCTGGTGCTGAAAAGCCCAGGACGCACCAACCGCACGAGTAGAATGAGCAGTAACGCGAAAAGGGGGATCCTTCCCCTTAGCCGAATAAGCTCCAACAATGGCCTGACGAATCCATTTACTAATGGAAGACTTGGCCGGAGCCAAACCCTTCCTAGGCCCACAAAGCACAACGAAAAAGGCATCAGTCTTACGAAAAGAAGACGTAGCACGCAGATAGTACCTAACACAACGTACAACATCCAAGCAGTGCAAAGCACTCTCCTTGACATTCTTAGGCTTAGGACACAAGGAAGGAAGAACAATGTCCTGGTTAAGATGAAAAGCAGAGACCACTTTAGGGAGAAAATCTGACTTGAAGCGAAAAACCACTTTGTCCTGATGATCCTCGAAATAAGGTGCCTGAATAGACAAATCTGCCAACTCTGAAACACGCCGAACCGAAGTGATGGCCACCAGAAAGGCAACCTTCTGAGTAAGAGTGGACAGAGCAATATCCCGCAAAGGCTCGAAAGGAGGAGCCCGAAGAGCAGAAAGAACCAAATTCAAATCCCAAACTGGGAGCAACGGCTTCCTAGGAGGCCGCACATGCGTAACCCCCTGGAAAAAAGTCTTGACCAAGGAATGGCTAGCAAAAGACTTCTGGAAAAAAATTGACAAAGCAGAAACCTGCCCCTTCAAGGTACTCAGCTGAAGACCGGAGTCCAGCCCCGACTGAAGAAACTCCAAAATCCTAGACACAGAAAAGACCCGGCAAGGCAAAGACCTAGCCTCACACCAGTCAATACCTGTAATAGATGGAAGAAGAAGATCTCTTCCTGGCACTAATAAGAGTCCGAATGACCGCATCCGAAAGACCCTCCTCCTTTAAGATGGAGGTTTCAGCAGCCAGGCCGTCAAAGCCAGCGTTTGTAAACTGGGGTAACATAGTTGGCCCTGTGTGAGAAGATCCGGCCGAAGAGGCAGATCGAACTGATCCACGGCCAGACGAACGATGTCTGCGAACCACACCCGCCTTGGCCACCTTGGAGCCACGAGAATGGCGGGAACTCCCTCCAGAACCAACTTTCGCAGAACCCTGCCTAGCATGGGAATCGGAGGAAACAGATAAAGAAACCCCAGGTCCCTCCAACTCAGGGCCATGGCATCCACCGCCAGAGCCAGAGGGTCCCGGGACAGAGACACAAAGGACGGAAGCTTGTGATTGTGACGAGAGGCAAACAGATCCACCTCCGGCGTCCCCCATCGGAGACAAAGCGACCGAAACACCTGGGGATGGAGAGACCACTCCCCCCGACGGGACGCACACCGGCTCAGAAAGTCCGCCTCCGTGTTTTCCACTCCCGGAATGTAAACTGCCGAGATGCAAGGGACATGAGTCTCCGCCCAAACTAAAATCACCTCCCTGTGGGCGCCCAGACTGCGAGTCCCTCCTTGGTGATTGATGTAAGCAACCGCCGTCTGATTGTCCGATCGAACCTGAACCGGCAGACCCTGTAAATGATGCGTCAAGTGAGACAGAACCAACCTGATGGCTCGCAATTCCAGAACATTGATGGGCAAGTGGGCCTCCAGAGGGTCCCACTGCCCCTGAAACTGAAGATCCTTCCAGAAACCTCCCCATCCTGAGAAACTGGCATCCATGGTGACAGTTTCCCAAAGCGGGGTCGGAAACGACCTGCCCTTCAAAAGGTTGTCCGAGACCAACCACCACAGAAGGGACTGCCGAACCCGAGGGGACATCCGGAAGGACCGATCCAACGACCCCGGACGCCGGTCCCAAGACGCCAAAAGATGAAGTTGAAGCGTCCTCGTATGAAACTGCGCAAAGGGAACTGCCTCGAACGAGGCCACCATCAACCCCACCAGTCTCATCCCTAGTCGAATGGACGGACGAGGATGGGAGAGAAGAAGCTGAGCCAATTCCTGAATCAACAGGACCTTGGCCTGAGGGAGAAACACTCTGTGCTGGCAGGAGTCCAACGACATCCCCAGAAAGGTCACCACCCTGGCCGGAACCAGCGAGGACTTGGGGTAATTGATCACCCAGCCGAACCTCTCCAGCATAGACACCACCATGCTGGTGTCCCCCTCTGCTTGACTGAAGGAAGGCGCCATGATGAGAAGATCGTCCAGGTAAGGCACAATGCGAATCCCCTGAGCTCTGAGCAGGGCCATCACCCCCGCCAACACCTTGGTGAACACTCTCGGAGCAGAGGTGAGGCCGAATGGAAGAGCCACAAACTGAAAATGCCGATCCTCCACCACGAAACGAAGGAACCTCTGATGAGCTGGGAAAATCGGAATGTGAAGGTACGCATCCTTGATGTCTATGGACGTCATAAAGTCCCCCTGCCGAAGCGAACCGATCGCAGACCGCAGGGTTTCCATGCGGAACTTCCGGGGACGAATAAATCTGTTGAGAAACTTCAAATCCAGAATCGGACGGAAGGACCCGTCCTTTTTGGGGACAGTGAAGAGATTGGAATAAAACCCGCGCCCTACCTCTGACGGAGGAACCGGGCAAACGACAGCTAAGTCTAGAAGATTCCTTACCGCCGCCAGGAGCCCCTGTGCGGCCAAAGGATCCAAAGATACCCGAGACCTGAAGAACCTTGGAGGAGGACGGGACTCGAACTCCAACTTGTAACCGGCCGACACCACCTCCCGGATCCATCTGTCCGAGACCTCCTGGTCCCACACCCGGGAGAAGAGTCGTAACCATCCCCCCACCCGAACGGGTGAGGGCGCCCCCTCATTGCTGGGCGGGCTTGGCAACTGGCTTGGCGCCCCAGACGCGAACGGGACGGCCACGGCCTTTACCCCTATTCCAACTGGCGCCCCTGGAGGCCGAGAAGCCCGCACCCCTGCCGGCTCCGGCTCCCCGAAAGGACGGATTGAAGGAGACCGTCCCCCGAAAGGAATGGCGAAATTTCTTGCGCTGAGGTAACTTACCTCCCTTGGCAACAGAATCCAGCCTCTCACCAAAAAGCCTCAAACCCAAAAAGGGAAGAGCCGTGAGCGATCTTTTAGAATTAAAGTCAGCCGTCCACTGTCTCAACCACACACAGCGACGGATAGCTACCAGCAAGGCAGTAGCCCTACCACACATCAACATGGCATCCTCCTGAGCGGCCAGGATAAAAGACAAGAAGGAATCACAGCGCTTAAGCGCAAGAGACTCATCACAGGTAGGCTCGAGATCCACACCCAAGTCCCTGACAATAGACCTGACCGCAAAAGTCAAAAGAGCCGAAGCACAGACAGGCCTCAACACCGAACCCGCACATACAAAACCATGGCGGGCCAGCTGATCAATCCGGCGATCCTCGCCGTCCCTGAGCGAAGTCGTGTCAGGAGAATGCACGACCGCCGTGTTGGACAGTCCCAAGACCGGAGTATCTACCTCAGGGGGGACAGACCAACGCTTCATCAACTCCGCCGGAAAAGGATACTTCCTATCCCAGCTAGACGGCACACCGACGAGACGCGTAGGTTGCTCCCATTGCTTGAAAACAATCTCTTCAAAATGCTGTTGGCTGGGAAACTCCAAGCGCTGCTTGGACACCCCAAAAAGCTGACCCTTAGGCCTAGGAACAACCACCGGAGGATCCAAATCCAAAACCTCAAACATCTGAGTCAGAATAGTAGATGAATCGAGGGGAAGGCCCTCAGCCTGATCCCCCTCAGCACCCAGCAACTGCTGAACCTCGGAATCCTCTTCCTCAATGAGTTCACCATCTTCAAGAGGACGATCCGACCAATCCAAATCTCCAATAACTTCCTCATCTGAATCCGGCGGAGGCGGAGACAGATGCTTCAGCTTAGCTGGAGCCTTCTGAGCGGCCATTGCGGAAAACCTTTTCTCAAGGCTGGCCAAACGGGCGCATACCTCAGATTGCGAATCCCCACCCAGGACAACGCCACACGGGGTCCGGAATAAGCGAGGAGGAGAGGGAGATGGCGCGGCCGACGAAGTGCTAGGCACTGGAGTACTGGACTGCCGTGCAATGTTCCGCTGTGCACATGGGATACACAAAATGACATCATCTCCCTGGAGCGGAGTCCCACAACCCCCGCACACCTTGGATTGTCCCGAAGGACCATTTCCGGTATCTGTGGCAGCCTCCATGTGGTGAAATTTATGGTATTCGCAGAACCCAGGGATTTATGCAGTACGCGACCCGGGATGCCCCCTAATATCTAAAATTGTTTAAAAAAATCCTGACCCAGGGGTTTTTATCATAAAATATATATATCCAATGAAGGAAAAACAACCCCCCTATTAACCATAGACCAAAAAAGATGGTTAATATATCCAGCCAGCACCTTAAAAAGGCGGGCGGGAGCGAGGAGGAGGGAGAAGGAGGGGGACGTAAGGCGGGGGACCAGGCCAACAGACCTATGTGAACCAAACAACCTCCGCAGGCTAATCTGCCAAAACACAAGAACGCCTACCTGGAGAAGAGCACGACCGCAGCAAGATGGCGGCCCGAACACCGCTCCGTGTCTGCGAGGGAGGAGAAGACGAGCCCCGGGAGCGCGGGAGCCAAGAAAGCCCCGCCCTTCCAAACAGGCCAATCAGCGCGCGGCCCCGCCCACCTGCGGCGTCATCGAACGCCCAGACCGGCGAAACCGCGCTCACCTTCCAGGACAGGACCGGCGGAGCAACCTGCCGGTCCCAAAGTGGCAGACGCAACACACACACACACTCTCTCTCTCTCTCCCCTGAGCATGCCGGGCACGCCAGGCCGCAAGCGCCGAGCGCGGCGCTCAGCCGATAGGCCCCGCCCCCCCGGCTCCTGAGGGGAGAAACCGCCAAACTCGCTCAAGCAGCGCCCGCACAGTAAAAACACACACAAGGCAGGCGGATACACCTACCCAAACGTCAAACACGCCACAGAAAACAAGCGCAGGAGCCCTCACAATACCAGCCAGTTCAGCAGCCACACACTCACACAACCATGACACCCGGAGTAAGGAATAAACTACTGTCCCAAGGCTAGACACAAACCTGTAACAGCTAACTAACCGCTAGTTAAATGGGGGCATCCCACATCCGGATCACCACTCCGGGAATCCCGCTATGCCCCGCAATGAAGGGTCGAGCGGAGGAGCTAATCTCCTAGGCACCAAAGGTGCCGGCTACCTTTTGCCCGGCCTACAGCCGAGGCTGGGAGGCTGCCAGTTAACAAGTATGCTACAAAACAAGAGCCGGCAGAAATAGACCACGGGGGGGGGGGGGGGGGCGGGGGGAGACTTCTTTCTTCTGTCTTGTCGCCACCTTGCAGAGAATAACACTGGGTGATTATTGGGAGGTACCAGGTATGTATAGACCGGGAGGGGCCTGTTGAATTTTTGGAGATTCTCTGCAATGCTGCCACCTAGCGGTGAGTTAACCCTATTGTAATTATTAATGTTTGAAGTGGGGTGTGTGACATACTTAGAATATTCCAGGTGTTGTTACTCTTCGAGACCGCCCCCCCCCCCACACTAATTTGCTTCCCAGCTGCACATACATACACATCAATCTGTCTCCCTCCACATATACACACACAGATTCTCCCCACCACATAAAATCCTGAATTCCTTCCCTTCCCAATCTCCCCTCCCTCGGACACATACACACATTGATCTGTAGCCCCCTCATGTACACAGCAATCGATCAATCTGTAAGCCCACACACACTGACTGCCTCTGCAACCCAACGCCCCCCCCCGGGCTAAACCCTGCCTTTGGCCACCACAGTAACTGTTATCGTGGTTCAGTGCAGGATCCCCCCCCCCCCCCCCCCGGAACATTCTCATGCTGTTTTATAAGCATTAGTGGATGAGTGATCACACATTCCTGCCCGGCACTGCTCTGGTTGTAGAAAGGAGTCATAGCCAGTGTTCCCTCCAAGCTTTGGCAGTTGCTGAGAGGGGATATTGGGGATCTGGGCTAGGCTTCATTAAACTGGAGCACTCATGCAGATAGATATAATAAAAAGACATACAAACAGATAGAGAGACAGCGATAGATACAAACATAAAGAGAGATAGACATTGAGAAGACATACAGATAGAGAGATAGACATTGAAAAGACATATAGATAGAGATAAAGAATGAAAAGACACAGAGAGAGAGAGAAATACATAGATAGATAGAATAAAAAGACAAACAGATATGAAAAGAGAGATGGATAGATTGGCAAACAGACAGAATGACAAGACATACAGAGAGAGAGAGAGAGAGAGATTAAAGGAGCAGTATCGCAAATTTTACTTTGAATGTAGGTAAGTGTTGGAGTAAGAATTACAAATTTAGAAAAAAATGATGTGTGTGTTGTGCAGCTGGAGACTAATAGCTCATGTTTATGTCTTCTGAGTGTCGGAGCCCAACACTCTGGCCTGTTCCACGCTGAGGAGAGGGGGAAACAATGTATCAAAGTATCAGCTGTTCAGTGCTGGCAGCCGTCCAGCATAAGATAACAACATTGCAACATTGCCTGGCCAGAACTTATATATCTAAAACAGAGAGAAAAGCTCTAGAAGTCATTTAGCTGATTTTGACAGTTTTCCCTTCATGTTGGCTCTGCTGCAGAATCTTTCAGTTTACCATTTTCTCTCTCTTTTCTCATCACATTTTTCCATATGATCTTTCTTTCAGCTTTGTGTGTTTTGAGCAAAGCCCAACCCAGGATTTTCACTATCTGGAGTTTTGTTTTGAGCCCCTAGGGGCATCCCGACTTGGGATGCCCTGATATGTGAAATCCCCAAGTTCGCCTGTGAAAACGTACCTTTCCCTGTCCCACAGCGCATGCCCGGGCTCTCATCCAATCAGCGCTCTTTGCACGCAGATGGGGAGCCTGAGCAGTAACCTTCCTGGCCGCCCAGCCTGTCTAAATGACTATCTGCGTGAGCGCGCCAGAAAAATGGGGGGATCTGTGGTTATCCAGGGGTCGTTTCACACAGTGGGCATCCTGATTTAGAATGCTCAAGGGGCAAGGTCCATGGCCGGGTCTTATAGACTTCAGGGTCGGCAACTAAGGGTTTTGTTCCACTTTAATACCTTTTGATTTTCCTGCACAGTTATTCAAAGAAGAATTTCAGTTATTTTCAGTCAGTTTAGTTTATTTTGTATAGATTTTACACATTTGAGTCACCTGGTCTCATAACAAGAGCAGCACCTCACAAACACACACACAGCCGTTACCACTGATTACAGTGTCAGCCTCTGAGGTAAAGTGTTGCTAGGAGACCAGTGGGCTAAATGAAGCAGCTCACTAAATACAACCCAGCAGATCCCCCTATTCAGCAAATGGACTGAGCCATTGTCATTATACAATTTAAAAGAAAGGCAGATATTTTTTCCTTTTTCTATCGCAAGATTATTTATACACATGTTAGAAGCTATTGTGTGGCTATTTAATTATTTATTTTTAATGCAAATTTCGCGATACTGCTCCTTTAATAAATAGATATTTAGATAGACAGAATGAAATGACAGAGAGAGAAAGAGAGACATAGGGGGATTATAGATAGAATGAATGGAAATATATACAGATAATTAGAGCGGGATGGATGAATAGATGGATTGATAGATAGATAGGACATACAGATAGATAGAGAGTTAGAGATAGATAGATAGATAGCTAGATAGAACTCACATACATACAGTAATGGGTGGATAAATACAATGAAAAGACAGATATAGAGAGCTAGGTAGGTAACATGAAAGATAGATAGAATGAAAATATATAAAGATAGAGAGAGAGATGAATAGTTAGATAGACAGAATGAAAAGACAGAGAGAGAAAGAGAGTCATAGGGTGGATAGATAAAATAAAATAAAATACATACAGATACATAGAGAGAGATGGGTGAATGGATTAATAGATAGATAAGACATACAGATAGATATAATTTAAAGACAAACAGAGAGATAGATAAATAGATCTATATGTATATCTAAATAGATGTTGAAAGGGAGGAGGAGCACACAGCATACATTGCTAGGCTATTAATGTTTGCACTGGTGCCTCCCTACTGTGAACCTGGCTGCCGCTCACTTCCCACTTGGGGGCCCCAGCTGGTCAGTCCCAACACTCCCAAGCTCACACTCAGGCCACGGGCCCAGGTTACCAGGACCACCCCTCCCCCCTGATGGCGGCCCTGTGTATTTATGTATCTAAGGATTACCTATTAAAGGCTAGATAAATTGTCCCATGGATTGACTGGGTGATTGGCATAGATGCTAATTCGGTACAAATGTTGAAGCACTAGATTGAAGGGAGGCAGAGGCATGTAAATTGAACTAGACCACACTAGTTGAGGGGCTCTGGACTTAAAGTGAAAGTTCACTATCAGACCTCGGTTTAGGGGTACCATGAGGGCATAAGGCTCCCCTGCTTACCTTTCATCTGGTCCTGTGGCATCAATCACACTTCTGCAGCCCCAGTAGGGTTGGTGGCTCCTAGGACCATGAAACCCACTCTTCTTCTCACAACATTGATTTCTGTTTTTGGACCTTCCCAGCCAGCCATTCTCTTTATTGCTTTATATTAGGACACCCTCTATGACGTGCCTTGGAATGAAATGGCTGCATGGGTAGGTGGCCCTTAGTTCAAGGAGTCCCTTGAAAGAGGCATAAAGTGCCAGGTCCTGGTGCAGACATTAAATATGGACTATGTAAAGCATTGGCCATACAGTAACTTTATACATTCAGCCCTAGGATGATGATATTGAACTAAGTTAAATAAGATTAGGCTATGTCACACTGAAACAGCAAGGACAAATGGTATCCTTTTGTACATGAGGTCATGTGAGCAAAACATTGTTAAATAAGATGGAGGTGCAACAATTTAGATGCTACTTCTGTCCCCGTTGTTGCTGCTCCCACCTCCTTCTCTCAACTAAACTCCCTAAACTAGACAGTGGGATAATAGCGTCTCAACAAGAGGTGTCCCTCTCCGCATATCAGCTCTGGAAGCCTGATTCTTACACCAAGTAAATATATTACTATAAATAACTATACCATAAATAAAAAATACAGTGTGTACAGTCAAAACCTCAAATATCAAACATCAACTCAAACTTCAAAATGGTTTTATTCAATATGTTTGAACATTTATTCGGAAACTTACCTTAAGGAAACCTTAAGTGGTAACTAAACTCAGATTTAGGAATCAAAACTGCAACTTTCTGAAGCAATGCTGATGACAGTGTCCTATATGTTATGGGATAAACATGGTTTGTTTTCCCTGTAGTTCAATTATATGATGGGTCCCTAGGCTATGCCTAAATTTATTATCTATATAAACAAGTTCTTATTACCAATGAGAATAATTAAATCATTCAGATCACCTAATATTTATATTTTAAAGTATTCACATTATTATTTGCACCATAGTACATTTTTGAATAAAAACGTGTTCCTTTTTAAAGTGGACCTAAATTTAGGAGGCAAGCTGAGTATAACAGCAGTAGAGATGAGTGAACTTTTCAAAAGTTTGCTTTGGTGGTTTTCCAAACTTTTCCGAAAAAGTTTGTTTCGGACTTAACTAGTTTGGGACGAACTTTAGTCTAAAACGCAAAGAGAACAATGCCTGACGGCCCTAAAAGTCCTTTATAACACTCTGAAGTCACCCAAGGCTGTATAAAACAAGTTTTAGTGGAATAATTAGAAACTGAATTGTTGCTAAATAGCACACAAATCACCCGTGGCCTAATTAGCATTTAATAGCTGTGACTGTCTTTGATAGTTTAAAGCACATAAAAATTGAGGAGTAAAGTGAAAGTGATTTTGGGCATCACAGGTGGTAGACCTGCGGTTGTGTAGGCCTGACAGTAGCGAGCAAGCCCTCAAAAAATGACCCCATTTATAACAGGGTAGCAGCAGGATTGGCACCCTTAAATTTTTATCTGAAGAAAAAGCTATGGCTTTTTACAAGCACTGAGATTTGGGCATCACAGGGTTAAATTGCAGTTGTGTTGGCCTCATCGGCCAAGTAGTGATGAGGAGAGTGTAGTGTTACGAGAATCCTGGCCCTGCAGCAAACACTGTTGAGGAACCCAAGGAGGACATCAGTGACGTGCAGACACTCAATGATGATGAAGCCGGGGTACACAACCTGCTACATGGCAGGCTACCTTCCCGGGAGATAGTAGAACAGGGTTCCTGGAGTCAACAGCAGTAGCAGTGAATCAGTGCAAACTGCTGGTGGAAAAATCAGCTAATGAGCTGTGTGGCAGTTTTTTATCAAGTATACGCAGGGAGGTAACATGGCCACATGCAAGTTGTGTAGGCAGAAGGTGAAGCATGGCCAAGGCCCCAATTTTGGCACCACGGCCTTGCGGCAACACATGCAGCGTCACCATAAAGCGGCCTGGGAGAACCGAGGCCCCAAAGTAGTAGTCCTCCCTCCCTGCATCACCTAGTGGCACGCCGCTCCCAGTTACAGCCAGTCAAGGCTCCACTACCTCAGTCAAAGGGAGCTGTGTGTCATACCTATTCTCTGTCGCTCCAGATGCTCCTGCTCCTCCTACTATGAGTCTGTCATTCTGCCAGCAATCTATCGGCGAAGCCATGTCCAAGAGACAACAGTATGCGCCCACGTATCCAACGGCGCAGAAACTCCTTTCCACGTTGCTGGAGCTGCAAACCCTCCCGTTTCAGGGGGTGGACTCTGCACCTTTCAGAGAACTGATAGCTTGTGCCGAGCCGAGGTGGAGAGTCCCAAGCCGCCATTTCTTTTCGAAGAAGGCAGTACCAGCCAGCACAATTTTGTTGAACCGAAGGTGGGCCAGTCCTTGAGCCTCTCGGTGTGTACCAAAGTGCACTGCAGCGCAGAAATCTGGAGCTGTAACTACGGTCAGGGACAATATTTGTCCTTTACGGACCATGTGGTTTCTGCACAGCCACAACAGCAACTTGGCCAGGCCACGCCGCTTCCCTTCCACACTCCCAGACCGCTGTGCCTGTGTCAGTGTGCAACACCTCCTCCTCATCCTCTGCCATCTCAACAGCCTCCCCTGCACAGACAAGTCTCAGTGCCTCTCCAGCCTACCATGTGTGCAGGGCACGGCGGTGTCACGCTGTTCTTCACATGGTTTGCCTTGGCGAACGGAGGGGAGGAACTGCTAAAATTCATTAATCAAGAACTTAAATCTTGGGTTGATGAACCCAACTGCAAAAACTGCAAATGGGAACCATGGTGACCGACAATGGGAAGAACATCTTGTCTGCGCTGCGACAAGGATGCCTGAGCCATGCGCCCTGTATGGCACACGTGTTCAATCTAGTTGTCAAGCATTTCCTGAATTCTCTCCCCCATCTACATCCTAACAATGGGAAGGAAACTTTGCATGCACTTCAGCCACTCCTACACCACAAAGCACACCTTTCTTGAGCTGCAGCATAAGAAACGGTATCCCCCAACATAGTCTGATTTGCAATGTTTCCACCCGTTGTAATTCCACCCTCCATATGTTGGACCGAATATACGAACAGAGAAAAGCCATCACTGATTTCTTGATGATCCAAGCAGTGGCAGCTTATACGTGTTGTAGGCCCTTTGAGGAAGCCACTTTATTAGTGAGTCACCAGGATTACGGGATGAATATCATTCATCTGCTTCATCTACTACTACACCTGCTGGAAACCATAGCTGGTCAGGGCACTGGAGACATGGCGCCTACATCTCACGCCCACATGAACCCTGTGGGGGCCGAACTGGCGGAGGAGGGGCACAGTGAAACACAGTAGGTTTGGTGAAACGGGCAGCTTTTCTAGTCGTCTGACAGGAGAGGAGAAGCAGGAGCAGCCAGAAGAGCTAGAGGGTTGTGAGGAAGGTGAGACAGAGGACCCAGACACACCATGGCAGTATGCAGTGGAGATAGAGGCAGGTAGTCCCATCGAGTCACTTGCACAAATGGCACGGTGCATGCTCACGCGCTTGCGTAGTGACCGCCAAATTGTCACCATTCGGCAGCAGGATGACTTCTGGCTCTCCACCTTATTGGACCCTAGCTACCCACTGAGAGGGAGGACAAACTGACCTACTACATAGATATCCTACATAGTCAGTTGGCCGATACCTATCTGCTCCATCATTCATCCTCTCGCAGGTCTGACTCGGGGGGGGGGGCCTTTGCGCTCACCTTCCACTGCCATTGTTGCTGGGGAGGGGTGGGGTGGCAGGAGAGGTACCAGCTCCATCAGCAGCAGCCTACAGTCGCTTATGAGTAGCTTTCTTCACCCGCATAGTGAGGCAACTCATGAGCAGCAAGAAGACCTGGAGCAGGAACTGAACCAGCAGGTGGTGGCATACAATGACATGACCATGCCAACACACCTTAAGTATCTTCTGGACTGCCAAATTTGCTTTGTGGCCACAACTAGCAGAATTTGTCCTGGGAAAGCTGTCCTGCCTGGAAAGTAGTGTGCCATAAGAGTGGGTGTTTAGTGTGGCGGGGGCCATAGTAACCCCAAGGAGAACTTGTCTGTACACAAAAAATGTGAAGAGACTCACATTTGTGACGATGAATAAGGCATGGATCAGCCAGGATTTCCAACTACCAATGCCTGATGTATATATTGATCATGGTACCACACCAACACTTCACAAATATGAATAGTGCAATTCGTAAAACTTAACTTTAATAATATTATTAGGATAACATTTATGTATCCAAAATTGTCATAAGTTCTCCTTATGCCGCTGCCAACTCCAGGGTGTATTTAAGGCAATATATGGGCTCCTCATACAGCTGGCAACTCAAGGGTGTGTGTTTTAGGCAATATATGGGCTCTTCATGCTGCTGTCAACTCCAAGGTGGGTCTTTCAGGCAATATACGGGCTCCTCATGCTGCTGCCAACTCCAGTGTGTGTCTTTCAAGCTATATATGGTCTCCTAATGCTGTTGCCATCTCCCAGGTGTGCCTTTCATACAATATATGGGCTCCTCATGCTGCTGCCAACTCCAGGGTGTCTTTCAGGCAATAATACAATTCTGTGGTTACTCACCTGTAGAATTGTTATTATGAGTATACCGCCGTCTGGTTGTCCGAGCGTACCTGAACAGGCCGGCCCTGAAGGTGTTGGGTCAAATGAGCCAGAACCAACCTGATCGTCCTCAGTTCCAGAATGTTGATAGGTGTGTGGGCCTCCTGAGTGCCCCACCGCCCTTGGAACTGCAGGGACTTCCAGAAGCCCCCCAACCTGTCAGACTGGCATCCGTGCTGACCGTCTCCCAGCAGGGGGCCAGAAAGGATCTGCCCACCAACAGGTTTCTGGAGTCCAGCCACCACGAGAGGGACCGCCTGACTAGGGGGGGCAGAACAAGGACCTGGTCCAGGGACGCAGGATCCTTGTCCCATACTGACAAGAGGTGGAGTTGCAGAGGCCTCAAGTGGAACTGAGCATAAGGAACTGCCTCGAAGCACGACACCATCAGGCCCACCAGCTGCATTCCCTGCCTGATGGAGGGATGAGGGCAAGATAGCAGGAACTGAACCTGCGTAGCAGACCACCTGTCCAACTTCTGCTGAGGAAGAAAAATCCTTGCCTGAACTGTATCCAGATTCATTCCCAGGAAGGATGTCACCAAGGAGGGAGACAGGGAAGACTTGGGATGGTTGATCACCCAGCAAAATGAATCCAGAGTGGACACTACTAGCTGAGTATCCAGCTCTGCCTGTTGGAGGAAAGGAGAAGTGATGAGAATGTCGTCCAAATAGAGCAGCACGCGAATGCCCTGAGACCTGAGCACAGACATCACCTTGGTGAACACTCTGGGAGCTGAAGTGAGACCGAAGGGCAATGCCAGAAATTGGTAGTGCTGATCCTCCAGAGCGAACCTGAGGAATCTTTGATGACCTGGAAAAACAGGAATATGAAGGTAAGCATCCTTGATGTCCACAGAGGTCATGAAGTCCCCTGGACGCAGGGAACTGACGGAAGAGCGCAAAGTTTCCATTTTCCAATTCACCCATCTCTTTTGGGCACGGTGAAAAGGTTGGAATAGAAACCCTTGCCCCTTTCTCGTAAGGGGACCTGACAGATGACCCCCAGCTCCAGAAGGCTTTGCACCGCCAGAATTAGAGCCTGAGCTGACATAGGGTCCTGAGACATCCAGGATCTGATGAATCTTGGGGGCGGCCAGGCAGCAAACTCTATCTTGTAACCGGAAGACACTACCTCCTGAATCCACCGTCTGAGACATGAAGCCTCCAGACGTGAGCAAAATGCTGAAGCCGTCCCCCCACCCGGATGGGTTTGGGCGCCCCTTCATGCCTGAGGGGGCTTAGAGAAGACTTAGGCTTGGAGGCCCAGGATGAGCCAGGGCGTCCACGTCCTCTGCCCCACCCCAGAAATCTCTTCTGGCCCCAGTAAAGGAGACCCCCCTCCCCTGTCTGGATCCAGGGTAGGGGGAAGAAAAGGAGCCTTGTCCCCGAAAGGGCCGAGACTGCCTTCTGCGCTGGGGTAACCTGCATCCCTTAGCAAACAGATCCAGGCGGTCCCCAAACAAGCGTAGCCCTTTGAAGGGAAAACCAGCAACAGCCTTCTTGGCAGCGTTGTCAGCTGCCCAAAACCAGCCAAACCACAGCCAAACCGAGCGGCGTATAGCCACCACTAGGGCAGAGGCTCTGCCACACATCCTAATGACATCATCCAAGGCAGAGAGGACATAAGTCACAAAAAGCTCACAACGAGAAAGAGCATTAAACTCTTCACTAGACACATCATCAGGAGCACCATCTAGGACGCTTCTAAGCAGGGTCCTAATAGCCACCGCTGTAATGGCAGAGGCACAAACCGGACACAGCGCCGTCCCCACACAGGCAAAGGCATGGGACGCCAGCTGATCAATATGCCGGTCCTCACCATCCCGCAGCGTAGTAGAGTTAGGGGAATGCATGACAGAGGTGTTCGATAACCCAAGGACCGGGGCATCCACCTCCGGAGGGGATGACCAACGCTTCACCACATCAGCAGGAAAGGGATACCTCTTATGCCAACACTTAGGGACTCCGGGGAGCCTGCTAGGATGCTCCCATTCCTTGAGCACGAGGTTATTAAAATGGGCCTGCTGAGGAAACTCTAAACATGGCTTAGCAGTATAAAACAATTCCCCCTGCTGCCTAGGGGCCGCAACCGGGGGAGAGATAGACAGAACCTCAAAAATCTGAGCCAACAGCCTATCAGTATCATCTGGGGCCCAGGGGTCAGAGCCAGAATCATCATGGCCCCTGGGCCTCTCATCAGACGACTCTGAGTCAGAGAACAACTCCCCTTCTTCCAAGGGGGTATAACCAGACAGTTCAAAGAACTCTTCAGCCTCCATAGGGAAAAGAGTGACATCAGGCGTCAAGTGCCGCTTTTTAGCAGAGGCCTTACGAGCCATGGTATTAGCAAGCAACTTCTCAACACTAGCCAGTCTAGCAGACACATCAGGCTGAGAATCCCCACTGGTATGCAACTCAATGGGAGTCAAATTCAAGCTTGGGGGAGTAGGTGAAGCCATACGTGGCGCAGGTCCAGCCGCTGGTAAACGAGCGCAATCACCTGCTGGGCACAAGTAATACAGACCCGCACATTAGCCTCGATTCAGAGAGACACAAAAAAACTTCAGTTTTAGTGCCGTTGTCGTATCATTTTTAAAAGTTCCCGCTCTCGAATGAATGTGCGAGCGATTCCATGCATGCATTGTAAACCTTCTGTAAAGTTTCCGTCCGCTCGTATGCCAGAGTACGAGTACGAGGATGTCATTTTCCATCGAGACTTTTCTGATTCATTTTCTCAGGTAACAACGTAGCCTTTCGTTTTTGCCCTTTTCCCATCGTATCCTCACACGAATCCTTTACGTTTCCCGATACATTCTGTTTCACTTTTTCCTCAAATAATCGCCCAGACGGAATCCTTACGATCTTGCGCCTGCGCACTACAAACTTAACTCATTAAAGTGCTCGCATACATAATTTCACTCCCATCACTTCTACTACAATGTTTAGCTAAACCACTTAGCGCTATCCTGCCTCTTCCCTTTTGATCCCTTAAAGCTCACCCTAACCACTTAGCGCTATCCTGCAGCTTCCCTTTTGATCCCTTAAAGCTCACCCTAACCACTTAGCGCTATCCTGCCTCTTCCTTTTTGATCCCTTAAAGCTCACCCTAACCACTTAGTGCTATCCTGCCTCTTCCCTTTTGATCCCTTAAAGCTCACCCTAACCACTTAGCGCTATCCTGCCTCTTCCCTTTTGATCCCATAAAGCTCACCCTAACCCCTTAGCGCTATCCTGCAGCTTCCCTTTTGATCCCTTAAAGCTCACCCTAACCACTTAGCGCTATCATGGCTCTTCCCTTTTGATCCCTTAAAGCTCACCCTAACCACTTAGCGCTATCGAGGCTCTTCCCTTCTGATCCCTTAAAGCTCACCCTAACCACTTAGCACTATCCTGCCTCTTCCCCTTTGATCCCTTAAAGCTCACCCTAACCACTTAGCGCTATCCTGGCTCTTCCCTTTTGATCCCTTAAAGCTCACCCTAACCACTTAGCGCTATCATGGCTCTTCCCTTTTGATCCCTTAAAGCTCACCCTAACCACTTAGCGCTATCCTGCAGCTTCCCTTTTGATCCCTTAAAGCTCACCCTAACCACTTAGCGCTATCCTGCCTCTTCCCTTTTGATCCCTTAAAGCTCACCCTAACCACTTAGCACTATCCTGCAGCTTCCCTTTTGATCCCTTAAAGCTCACCCTAACCACTTAGCGCTAATCCTGGCTCTTCCCTTTTGATCCCTTAAAGCTCACCCTAACCACTTAGCGCTATCATGGCTCTTCCCTTCTGATCCCTTAAAGCTCACCCTAACCACTTAGCACTATCCTGCCTCTTCCCCTTTGATCCCTTAAAGCTCACCCTAACCACTTAGCGCTATCCTGGCTCTTCCCTTTTGATCCCTTAAAGCTCACCCTAACCACTTAGCGCTATCATGGCTCTTCCCTTTTGATCCCTTAAAGCTCACCCTAACCACTTAGCGCTATCCTGCAGCTTCCCTTTTGATCCCTTAAAGCTCACCCTAACCACTTAGCGCTATCCTGCAGCTTCCCTTTTGATCCCTTAAAGCTCACCCTAACCACTTAGCGCTATCCTGCAGCTTCCCTTTTGATCCCTTAAAGCTCACCCTAACCACTTAGCGCTAATCCTGGCTCTTCCCTTTTGATCCCTTAAAGCTCACCCTAACCACTTAGCGCTATCATGGCTCTTCCCTTTTGATCCCTTAAAGCTCACCCTAACCACTTAGCGCCATCCTGCCTCTTCCCTTTTGATCCCTTAAAGCTCACCCTAACCACTTAGCGTTATCCTGCCTCTTCCCTTTTGATCCCTTAAAGCTCACCCTAACCACTTAGCGCTATCCTGCAGCTTCCCTTTTGATCCCTTAAAGCTCATCCTAACCACTTAGCGCTATCCTGCAGCTTCCCTTTTGATCCCTTAAAGCTCACCCTAACCACTTAGCGCTAATCCTGGCTCTTCCCTTTTGATCCCTTAAAGCTCACCCTAACCACTTAGCGCTATCATGGCTCTTCCCTTTTGATCCCTTAAAGCTCACCCTAACCACTTAGCGCCATCCTGCCTCTTCCCTTTTGATCCCTTAAAGCTCACCCTAACCACTTAGCGCTATCCTGCCTCTTCCCTTTTGCTCCCTTAAAGCTCACCCTAACCACTTAGCGCTATCCTGCCTCTTCCCTTTTGATCCCTTAAAGCTCACCCTAACCACTTAGCGCTATCCTGCAGCTTCCCTTTTGATCCCTTAAAGCTCACCCTAACCACTTAGCGCTATCCTGCCTCTTCCCTTTTGATCCCTTAAAGCTCACCCTAACCACTTAGCGCTATCCTGGCTCTTCCCTTTTGATCCCTTAAAGCTCACCCTAACCACTTAGAGCTATCCTGGCTCTTCCCTTTTGATCCCTTAAAGCTCACCAAAATCACTTAGCGGTTAGGTTCTTCTTCCATTTTCGGTCCCTAAAACTTACCCAAATCAATTAGCGGTTAGGTTCTTCTTCCATTTTCGGTCCCTAAAACTTACCCAAATCATTTAGCGGTTAGGTTCTTCTTCCATTTTCGGTCCCTAAAACTTACCCAAATCAATTGGCGGTTAGGTTCTTCTTCCATTTTCGGCCCCTAAAACTTACCCAAATCAATTAGCGGTTAGGTTCCTCTTCCATTTTCGGTCCCTAAAACTTACCCAAATCAATTAGCGGTTAGGTTCTTCTTCCATTTTCGGTCCCTAAAACTTACCAAAATCACTTCACGGACATCACAATCTTGATTTAGAAATATGTCATTGTCCCTTTGTTTTGTGTAAATGTATTTGTGCAAATAAATGGAACACCATTTTTTGGTTAATATTTTTTTTTTTATTATTCAACTGCCATTTTTTTGTGGCTTTTTTAAAATTTGCTAAAATTTTTTTAAAAAGGTAGAAAATCTATATACAATTTTTTTTGTTAAAAAACTATTTACATTAAAAAAAATTTAAAAAGCTATATAAAAATATACAGGGCCAGGAACCAGGACACTACTCTTCCTCTTCTGTTGTCCCCAACGTGTCACACATCGCCTGCAGATCGGCCACCAACTCAAGGACCCTCCGATTCATGTCAGCCAGTCTTTGGCGTGTGATCCCTGGAACAAATTTCAACACAAATATTATTGGGAGAACAATACATGTTTCTCACCTGTGGATTTAATGTATTTTAGTTAACAAATTAACTATAAGCCACATATGTCATTCTTACAAGTGGCCACAGGTCAGTTGGGCAAGTCATTAAGCTAATGAAGTGGCCACAGGTCAGTTGGGCAAGGCATTAAGCTAATGAAGTGGCCACAGGTCCGTTGGGCAAGTCATTAAGCTAATGAAGTGGCCACAGGTCACTCTAATATTGCCATTGACTAGGGCATTATGTATATGTGTGTTCATGTGAAGTTACACATAAATGGCAATAATGGCATGACTACTTACTTGGTTGGTGGCCGAGAGATGGCTCGTTGGGGATAACACGATGATGTCCTGGTTCCTGGCTCTGCTGTGAAGAATTGCCTGTAGAAACATGGGCAACATGGTTAGTTTGGATGTCTGATTCAGCAGCTCTTAAATGTTTTAAGCTAAGTCTGGGTCACATCACTCACCTTCTCCAGGGTCTTGTGGGCCCATATCTGCTGCCTCCTCACCCACTACCTCACCCGCACCCGAAGCATCTAAAAATACAGAATCAAGGAATCAGTTTGGTGATATCAGGAGCTAGCATGTATATGTGTGTGCGTAGACATGAAGAGTGACATACCAGAGGCTCCCGCATGCGTGGCAGGGTACGACTGCCTGCCCTTGCTGTGCCGCCTCTCCTCTGTTGTAAGGTCCAGGGGCTGGTCTGAGGACCCCACAGAGGGGTAGGCCCGTCGACCCTGGAGATCCACCACCTTCACTCCCAGCTGCAGAATCATGCAGCACTGGTTGGCCTGTGCGCCTCCGGGTGCGGTGAATACGGTAATCCATTTCCAACACTACCAAAGAAAAGGCATTATAAATAAAAGGCCTAACTTCTGTCGTAGTTACATCTTGCATGCGATCGCCATGTACTTACTTGGGAAATGGATCCCGAAAAAGCTCCGCACCCGGGGCATGTGCAGTCTTTTCAGGTCCGACCAATGCTGCATGATCTGTGTGTGGGTGAAGGTGGTGTCGGTCTGGTGTTGGATCTCCGCGTTGATCTCCAGGGCGATGTTTTGTTTTTCAAAGGAGTTGGGCAGGTAGTCGTACCTGCGCTCCAGCATGGTCTACAAAACACAAATCAAACATAGCAATAAATTAAACATGCCTATAAAGAATTGCAAACTATAAATTTTTAGGGTCAATCACATTAAAACATACCCACACACACTTCTAGGCTAAGTCAACTTTCAAATCTGGCCGCACTGTAGTTTTGCGCGTGTGTGGCGTGCGTTTGGGTGTGCATGTATTTTACACCAATTTGGATCAAATCTCTTACTTCGTGCGCATCCTTAACATGTCGAGCAGCATTTAGATGTCACTTGAAAGGCCTACAAATACACTTACGAGCATGATGATCTCTTCTTGTTGGCGGGTGAAGATAGTGGGCGCCATCTTTCTTCTTCTCGGCAGCAGATAAGTAATGCCCCAGCGGTTTCCGGGTTCGCGTAAGCAAACGCGTAGGCTTCACACGGCGGATCCCTTATTTAAAGGTCCCTGCACACACAGCTCATTCTCTTTGAGAGTCCAGGTAAAATGCCAGCTAAAAAGCAAAGCACCCAGAAGAAGCCTACCAAGCGGGCTGAGCAGGCCGAGGGCCCAAAAACAAGGTCACAAGAGGCCAAAGCGAGGCTAAGGCCTACCACCAAGGCTGCGGCAAAAAAGGAGGTGGCAGCAGCCCAACCAAAGAGCAAGGCAACCAAGGCTGCACCAGCTCATGCCCTCCAAACGGGTAAGAGGGGACGAAGCCCCACCCCACCCTGCCCCACATCCCCCCCCCACGTGGCACCAAGGCACTAGCCAAAGGGACAAAACACAGGCCCAGAAGCCGCAGCAGGGCCCGAAGCCGCAGCAGGGCCAGAAGGCCAACAGCCAAAAGCAGCCACAGCAGGCCCAGAAGCCCGAAAAGGCAGCCAAGGCCAAGGTCCCCCTCCGCACCCGCACGTGGCTACCAAACCAAGCCCAAGAGTGGCCGACCCACCAGCTATGGCTCACCCCAGCCAACGACCTCAAATGCCCCATAGAGCCACAGGGCCCAAAGCAGCAGCTCCAGCTCCTCCAGACCCTCTCTTCCTCGCCCACATTCTCCTCCGTCACAGGTTGTCATGCATTCCCCCTATGGCACATCAACACCTGCAACTTCAGTGGCCACCCAGCCACGAACACCCAGTCCCTTTCCCAGTCCAGTACGATCCACAGCCAGCCTCCAGTCCTTGAGGTCTCCTCCATACCCCCAGCCCAGAATGTCTCCCCATTTGCCACCAAACACTGAGGAGCCACAACCACCCCAAACAGGCCGCACATTGCGCCAAGGCCACTTGAGTGGCCGTTTTGGTGAGTCCCAAACTCTGGCATTGGCTAGTGGGCTCACCTTATATTATGATGAACTATATGGGAGCAAATCAAAAAATACTAGCAAACAGCGCAAATCTGAGATTTTGGCAGACCTCACCAGACAAGTCAATGCAGCGGGTGACGAACTCAAAGATGTGGAACAGATTCAGCGGAAGATATCGGACCTGAAATATGCAGTGCGGAAGAAACAGAATAAAAGGCGGCAGTACAGGTACATAGCTTATTTGTTGGTTTTTATTCTTCTTGTCTATCCATCAGTGCGCTTAATTATGATTACTATGCTTTTCAGCTTTCAAACTGGCGGAGGATTCCCCACTAAATTGAAATTTACCCAGGCTGAGGAGATGGTGCTGGGCCTGCTACATCCTGTGGCCTAAGAGGGACACTCAGCCCAGCAGGACACGGACAACCCGCCAATTCCAGCAGGTTAGTAATGTGTGAATGACCCTAAAAATGTGTCTACACTTAGAAATAGGCAGCAAGGCATAGCTAAACACATGGCTCTAGGGTGTGGCTTGTAGTGGAGTGCTCACTTTGACCAGGGTGTGTCATGTGTGTCGACAGGTAAGGTGCAAATTGTCACCAACATACATGACGTTTAAGAACATTTCGGAAGAGTATGAAACTATGGAGCTTAGCAAATGAATGCGTGCTATGTATTAATTGACAATCACACGCCACACTAACATCTTTTGCTGTTGGGCAATTTGCTAAGAGCTGGGTTGGGGGCCCAACGGATTAAGATGGTTTGATTGAAATGTTTTAAGAGATACAATGTTCCCCACCAGAATCATATTGAAACTGCTATTTGCCACCTTAGTGTGTTAAAGCGGACCTTCACTCTAAATAAGAGTCTATCTTATATGTTTCCCACACCCTGTACATACAGATTGCTCACATTAAAAATCATCCTACCTGCATCTACTGCATTTTATAAGCCTTTAAACATCCAAGATGGCGGCTTATGGAAGCTGCCATTTTTGCAGGCAGCCTGCAAACAGGAAGTGCCTGCAAACAGGAAGTGACTGTGCTGCTCTGCATTCTGGGACTGCTGACCTTTCCCTGACCCCAGCTCTGCTCTGTCTGAGCAAAGCACAGCTATAACCCGCCCCCCTGTACCTTATCCCACTCTCCTCTCCTCAGTAAGTGTGATGCTTCTGAGTCAAGATGGCGGCGCCCGTATCCTAAATTCCCGAACAGAGTTGCAGCCCAGTGGGGGAAAGTATAATAAATTAGTGACTAAACATGTAAAATATATTAATTTTAGATGCTGAGGAATTGTTTTTTAAGAGTTTGGGCTTTTCATTAAATCATGGTGAAGGTCCGGTTTAACTTCATTGCCTATAAGGGATGTGGAAACACACACAACAGCCATTACTTGCATGTTTGTTTTTAGACACGTCACCAATGTGTCTATTCTGGTTTAACAATCCATGCACTAATCTAATGGCATTCCTAGTGAAGGCCAAGTGGCAACATTGTGGGAGTGGCCATTCCTGCTTGGGCACGTTTATTTGGTTAGCATATGTGTTCTTAACCATCATCAATGCATAGTTGTGTGTTTTTATAGCTCTTTTTCTTCTAATCTAGCCCAGCCTCATCCCTCAGCTAGTGGGGACTCCTCTGCCATTTTACCGCTGCCGTCTTCTTCCGTGCTGCCTCGGACCCAGGAGCCGATATCTACGGTAAGTGTTTTTTGATGCTGTTGCGTATGCATGTGGCTTGCCATGTTTTTATTGTCTGATTTACATATGTATTCCCCACACTGAACCTTTTTCTTTTAACATGTCCCCAACAGAGCCACACACTGATGGAGGAAATCCAGGAGCTGGAGGAGGATGGAAGCTTCCTTGGAGATTATGAAGATCTTCCCCTGGGCCAGAATCTGCAACTGTCCCAAAATGTTTCTCCGCCAAATCCTCAGCAGCAGAGGGAAGCTGGCTGCATGCTGCCTGCACATCATGGGCAGCATGTAGAGACTGACCCTCCAGTCCCCAGTTTCAGATCTGCTGTTGAGGATTTGGCGAGCATACCTGTGGCTGTTGGGGGTCCTAGAGCAACATCATCTGCACGCCCCACAACCCGGGGAATTGGGCGGCGTACTCAGCAACGTCGCCCAGTTTCCCAGGGGAGGGGCGTGCAGATGATGGAGGCAGCATGGCACCATGAGAGGTGGCTTTTTCGTCGCCAAAATCAACTAAATCAAGAACATCTTAGGGGTCAATTAGATTCCCTGAATAATACCTTAGGTGCCATGCTGACTGAATTTAGGACCCTTAACAGCCACAAGGGCAACTTGAGCTCCGAAATCAGGTCCAGCATGGCAGAAATGCAAAGTAACCAAAGAAACATTTTGGAACAGTTGCAGATTCATAATGCAACACAGGCCCAGGTAAGGGCCCACCCCCAAGGGCCCCAACCTGGGTTCTATGGGCATCACCAATATTAATGTGTTTTTGCCATGAATCTGTTCTACATCTTTGATCGACATCCCCACTGGATTGACTTGTCTGGTGAGGCCTACCAATCTTGCAGTTTGCGCTGCAATTGCTAGTATGTTTAGGATTTGCCCCCATATAGCTCATTCAAGGCCTGAGGTAGCCCACTAGCCAATGCCAGAAGACAAGCCTCACTGAAGCGGCCACTTAAGCTGTTGCGCTGCAGCCTTGGCCATAATTACATTTGTGGTGGCTCCTCATGTTTGGAGCCATGATTGGGTGACATTCTGGCCTGGCAAACTAAGACCTTGGACCCTGGCTGTGATTGTACTGTATTTGGATTGGGACTGGGTGTTCTGGTTTGGGTGGCCCACTGAGTAACAGGTGTAGATGTGGCATAGGTATGTCTGCTTTCAACCTGTGCCTGTGGCAAATGTGGGCAAGCAGGAGAGGGCTTATTTGTGTGCATTTTGCTGTTATGGCACATGTTTGTGAGTTATTTTCATGTCCATGTCTGCCCCCGAAGTATGTGAGTGGCCCTGACCTACCATTATGTTGTTATAAAAGGAACCTTTTACAAATTAATACAAATTTTTGTTTGACTAAGTTAATGTCTGTGGTTTTTGGATTTAGAAATATGAGTTCAAGTAGCCACCAAAACAAACACTAACAAATTTGTCAAAATAAGTCCACAAACATTGTTGTTGATTTTTGTTAAAAATTCATTATTGATTTTGTCATAATGAAATTACAAATCCAAAATAAACAATGTCACAAAACAAACACACCAAACAAAGTCCCAAAAAACAAAAACAAAGCAAAACAAAATTTAACCAAAATGGGTTTCAATTAAATTTGCACGCACGGCTTGGCCCGACGCACTGTGCTGGCCCACATAGGCGTCGTCTGGCTCATCGGCGGGTGGAGAGGGTGGCCAATCAACATAGCAGGGGACCCTTTGCAAGATTGCAAAATTATGCAGCGCTGCACAGGCCATAATGATATCAATGACCTTTTTGGGGTCATACTGCAGGGAGCCCCCAGTGTGGTCCAAGCACCAAAAACGGGTCTTCAGGAGTCCAAAGGCCCTCTCCACCACTGCCCTGGTTTTTCTGTGGGCACGATTGTAGGCCTCTTGTGCTGGAGTCTGTGGCCGGAGAACAGGAGTCATCAGCCACGGGAGTAGTGGATACCCCGAATCTCCTAGAAAAATGTAAGGGAAACAAATATTACCATTAATGCATACATTGCAGCGCTAAATTCCAAAAAAAAAAAAAATTAATAAGGTAGGTGACATTGTCACACAAACCTGAGCATACATATTGCAGATGCAAAAACCAGAAATCAACATATGTGATAGATGGGGGACCAAAGTTTGGTAAATAATACTGTGGATGCTGGGCAAAGAGGCAGATTGTTAGCAGCTATTGGTTCCTGTCTGTGCTGCAGAACAATGTAGTATGGGTTAACTTTACATGACCCGTTTTCTGTTTTGGCTTAGTCCAAAACAGATGTAAGGCGGCCCCTGCACTTTATCCCGCTCACCTCTACTCAGTAAGTGAAATGCATGTAAGCAAAGATGGCGCAGACCCTCTGCTAAAGTCACTAACAGATTTTGAGGGAAAAGTGTTGGGAAGACTGTTTCAGACTTTTGCTCTCATTACACTTTGTAGTTAAAACAATGCAGGACCAACAATTTTGCAGCCAATGTAGGTTGGATAATGTAATGGGTCCAGTCGGCTTACACATGTTCCCAAGGTGATGACCAAGGCATCGTTTAGGAAAGGTGACTCAAACCAAAATCCAAGCCATACATATCAAATCTAAATATGTAATTGGACTCAACTTACCAAGGAGCCATGCACCCACAAATTCCCCTGACTCAAACCGCCGGAATAATCCTGATCTGCGCAGGATGTAGGCGTCATGGGCTGAGCCAGGGTAGCCTGCCAGGACGCTCAGAAAGCGCATGTCCTGGGCCACCACTGCTTGCACATTCAGTGAGTGGCCCATTTTTCTGTTTCTGTGTAAAAAGGAAAAAATAAAAAAACTTAAGGAACGGTTAGCAAACTAATCAAACGCTCACTTCTAACAGCCTAAGTCAAACGTTAACATCAAGACAACTAACACTAAACAACTACCTTAAATTTAAGTGGGCAACAAAAGGAGATGTATGTTCGAGCCTTTACAAGGTTTAGTTACTTGTTCTATTTGAAGTACACTTTCAAATGTTTGACTTTGACCAAACTATCTGTTTTAATAATGGAAAAATAAGGCCCTTTGTTTCGCATACACTCTTTGCAAGGAGGGAGCATTAGCAAGGAGGGACTGATTGCAATGAGGGAATATGTAAAAGGAGAGACTAGGAACATACCCCTCGATTCAAAGAGCAAAAGTTAATTGATTTCGTATCGAGAATCGTAAGTTTGGGTGGGTGTTAGTCATTTTTTCCTGTTTTTTTGGCCATTTACGACTCGCACGAGCCTACGTACGAATGCGTATATGCTCTTACGATCAGCGGAAGTCCGTTCCTAAATTTTAGGATCAAAACGTAAAACTTAGGATCAAATCCTAAAACTTAGGATCAAAACGTAAAACTTAGGATCAAAACGTAAAACTTAGGTTAATTGGATGTGTTTAGGTGTGATTCAGAGAAACCTCTAAACGCGTTTTAAAAGAAAGCCACAGCCGACACCTTTTAGCAGCCGGATTGCTGTTCGTGAACAGGTTTTTTGGCTATGTGGAGGAGTCTGCGCGTCTTGAGCTCCAATGAACTGCATGTATCAGCATGGCCGAGGCCATAAATTGTATGGCAATGCATACCTGATTCATGTATGCCTTATAAAAGCATTTTAATGTGGACCTTAATTAGTCCTTTGCATGTAAACCTTTATTTTGCAATATATTTGCGTTAATTAAAGAAACTTATGTCCTTTGTTAATTATTTTAAAATTGAGGTACTAGAATAATATTTTTAGATTGCATTTATTGGTGTAGTTGTTTACCTTTGCTTTGTTTAATTATTTAAGCACATCTTTGGTCAAATGCATCACACTTACTGAGGAGAGGAGAGCGGGATAAAGTGCAGGATGTGGGTTACTGCTGTATTTTGCACAGACACAGCAGAGCTGGGGGCATGGAAAGGTCAGAAATCAAAGAATCCAGAGCAACACAGTCACAAGGCCCTTTCTGTTTGCAGGCTGCCCGATAATACCTGAGCCGCCATCTTGGCTGTTTCTAGGCTCATAACATGCAGAAGTTGCTGGGTGTTTTTTAATATTTGTGAGCAATCTGTATGTAGAGGGTGTGGGTAACCACACAAAAATTTTAAAGTTGTACCATTTGAAGCATAAATATTAAAATTAAATCCACAAGTAAAAAATGCAAGTTAACTAAAAATTAAACAAAGTAAGATTTACTTATGCAAATGCATTCATGTTGGTTACTACAAAATGAATGAAATAAAGAAAAAGACCAAATATTTAAAATGCACTTTAATGAGGTAAGTTTGTAGTGCGGAGCCGCAAGATCAGAAGGATTTACGTCCAGACACAAAAGGAAAAAGGGCAAAACCAATGTTGCAACCTGAGAAATGAAACGGAAAATTCAGGATGGAAACTGACATAGGTCTGATTCCCGAACTGCCATACGAACGGACGTATATTTTAGGATAGAAACGTATTTGCTTATTGAATCACTCGCAAGTTCATACGAACGCACGAGCGGACGTGAAAAATAGGATGATCGTGAGCCAAATCCAAGCTGTTACATGTTTCTTTGAATCAACCCAATAGAGGGCCTAATGAAAAGGAGTGTCTATGAATGTTGAGTGCCAAATTACAAGGAGGGACTATTCACAATGATGTTGTATTTACAAGGAGGGACTAATATCAATGATGTTTTTTGAACAAGGAGGGACTAATCTCAATGCTGTTTAAAAAAAAGGAGGGACTAATCACAATGATGTATTTACAAGGAGGGACTAATATCAATGATGTTTTTTTTTTAACAAGGAGGGACTAATCTCAATGATGTTTTTTAAAAAGGAGGGACTATTCACAAGGATGCTATTATTAAAAGGAGGGACTATTCACAATTAGGGATTTTTAACAAGGAGGGAGAAAAACAAATAATGTTATTGGCCAAAGGAGGAACACCAAAACATTTAGATACAATGAAAGACTAAACTTGCCTGTATATATACTCGTCGCAAGCAGGAGGGACAAGGGCAACGCGTGTGCAGTCAATTGCACCCATGACGTTGGGCATGTCGGCGATATTATAAAACGCCAGCTTAATCGCGTTTCTGGCTACCATATCCTCAGGAAAACAAATATATTTCCGAGTTAGGGTAGCCATGCCTTCCAAAAACTTGGATAGCGCACGGCACAGCGTAGGCTGTGAGATCCCCACGGAGAGGGCACCCAGCCTCTGGAACGAGCCGTTCACCAAAAATTGCAGGCAGCCAAGCATCTTGGTCATACCTGAAATTGCTTGCCCCTTCCTTGTGGTGCAGGCTAACCATGGCCGCAGCTCACTATACAATTTATGGAGGGAAGCGCGATTAAGCCTGGTCAGCTCGAACAGCTCAACATCATGCATGCCATTGATGTCCATGCGTCGCCGCCGATGCAGTCTGGTCTCTGACCTCCGGACGATCTCAATGCCAAGGAGCTGCAGATCTTCATGCTCCTCAAATGCAGTAGACTCGTCCATGCCTGCTAGTTCCGACGTCAAAATGGTCCAGTTAGTGGATCGGCAATGAAACGGATTTATGGGGTGTTGGCCCATCGGCAATCAGCTCTCTGAATTAATCGCCAGCCCATTGCAATAACGTAAACTTTCTGAAAGGACGAAACATTTCAGATTTGGTGGAAAAATCCTCTCGAATTAACAAAAAACTTCCGATTTGCTTTGGATCATCAAAAGAGCATACGCATTTTCCCGAACGTTCGTACGAATGAAAAATGGACGTAAAAAAGCAAAAAAATGACAAACACCCACCAAAACTTTCACAGACAGCTACGGAAGTCCGGACAAATGTGTCTTTGAATCGAGGCTATTGTCAGCACTAGTAGGGGACACCCCACAAGCTACACACAGCCGGGCTTGTCTGGAAGGAACCCCAAGCACATGAGACACCTCCATATGGTGATTATAGCGGCACAATAGGCCGATAGGGACTCATGCTATAACATGAGTCCCCAATAGCCTGCTAGGGAAGTGGGAGTAATTAGCACACTAGGCCTCACAAAGTTTAGTAACTAAACGAGGGGTAGGGCCGGGAGAAACCAATGGAGTTCGACCCGCCTGAAAGACTTAAGCGAAGAGGACCCCATAAGCGACATGCATAATGACATAGGGTAACTAAAACTGCCCCCCAAGGGCACTCACGGACCGCGGTAGGTAGATGCCAGCCACACAGCAGACGGAATCCAAAGAAGAGAAAGTGATGCGGAACGCACCATCTGTAGGCCCCGCCCCCCCAAGAGTGCGAAGCAGCACACGCGACAAGCAGCCAATGAAGGCGCATCCACGCCTGAGGTAATGCCGCCGCCGACCGCGGAATGAAGTGGAAGCTCGCGCGGCATATTCAAACCGCAACCAGTGCAACCAAGTCAGTGCGGAGACTGAACAAAGTCAACAAGCACACCAGCTAAGTGAAGCACCAAAGCATAAACCAAACCCCCCGAGAGCTACAAGGGAGAGCGAGGGAGGGCAGCGGCCACTTAACATAGGGCCCACCGATAGACAGGCGCAAGGGGCAAAGTGCGGGAGGGGCATCCCCTAGAGGCTCCCCACATGCCTATACCGCCTACCCTTTGGTGGGGGATTGAGGTGGAGCAGCGCTCCTAAGCACCTGACAGCGGTGCTGCCTACCATCACCAGGACCAGCGCAGCCAAGGCTGGGAGGCACAGTAATAACGGAACAGGTGGGAATAGTCCTACAGGGCCGCAGGCTAATAGCCCCGCTCACCTGCGAGAAGAGAGAGCCATCTTCTTGTCCTTCGCAGTCCAGACTGCAGAGAAATTCTGGGGAATTGTGGGAGGTCCCGGGTATTTGCGGGGCCGGGAGGAGTCAATTTCGTGGTCTCTGCAGTCCAGTGCCATCTAGCGGAGTAATACCCAAGTGTAATGATTGTTATCTGGAGCAGGACGTACTGTATACGAAGAATATATAGTCTCATGCTGCTGCCAAATCCAGGGTGTGTCTTTCAGGCATGTATGGTTTCCTAATGCTGCTGCCCACTCTAGGGTGCAAGTTTCAGGCAATATATGGGCTCCTCATGCTGCTACCAACTCCAGGGTGTCTTTCAGGAATATATGGGCTCCTCATGCTGCTGCAAACTCCAGCATGGTTCCTTCAGGCAATATATGGGCTCCTCATGCTGCTACCAACTCCAGGGTGTCTTTCAGGCAATATATGGGCTCTTCATGCTGCTTCCAACTCCAGAGTATGTCTTTGAGACAATATATGGGCTCTTCATGCTGCTACCAACTCCAGAGTGTTACTTTCAAGCAATATATGGTCTCCTCATGCTGCTGCCAACTTCAGGGTGTTTTTCAGGCAATATATGGGCTTCTCATGCTGCGGCCAACTCCAGGGGGGTCTTTCAGGCAATATATGGGCTCTTTATGCTGCTGCCAAATCCAGGGTGTGTCTTTCAGGCAATATATGGTCTCCTCATGCTGCTGCCAACTTCGGGGTGTTTTTCAGGCAATATATGGGCTCCTCATACTGCTGCCAACTCCAGGGGGGTCTTTCAGGCAATATATGGGCACCTCATGCTGCTGCCAACTCCAGGGTGTCTTTCAGGAAATATATTGGCTCCTCATGCGGCTGCCAACTGCAGGGGGTGTTGTTCCGGCAATATATGGTCTCCTCATGCTGCTACCAACTCCAGGGTGTGTCCTTCAGGCAATATATGGTCACCTAATGCTGCTACCATCTCCAGGGTGTGTGTTTCAGGCAGTATATGGTCTCCTTATGCTGCTGCCAACTCCAGGGTGTCTTTCAGGCAATGTATGGGCTCCTCATGCTACTGCCAACTCCAGGGTGTGTAATTCTCAGGCAATATATGGTCTCCTCATTCTGCTGCCACCTCCGGGGTGTGTCTTTCAGGCAATATATGGTCTCCTAATGATGCTGTCAACTCCAGTGTGTATTTTTCAGGCAATATATGGTCTCCTCAGGCTGCTGCCAACTTTGGGGTGTTTTTCAGGAAATATATGGGCTCCTTATGCTGCTGCCAACTCAAGGATGTCTTTCAGGCAAAATATGGGCTCTTCATGCTTCTTCCAACTCCAAGGTGTGTCTTTCAGGCAATATATGGGCTCCTCATGCGGCTGCCAACTTTAGGGTGTGTGTTTCAGGTAATATATGGTCTCCTCATGCTGCTACCAACTCCAGGGTGTGTCCTTCAGGCAATATATGGTCACCTAATGCTGCTACCATCTCCAGGGTGTGTGTTTCAGGCAGTATATGGTTTCCTTATGCTGCTGCCAACTCCAGGGTGTCTTTCAGGCAATGTATGGGCTCCTCATGCTACTGCCAACTCCAGGGTGTGTAATTCTCAGGCAATATATGGTCTCCTCATTCTGCTGCCACCTCCGGGGGGGGGGGGGGGGGGCTTTCAGGCAATATATGGTCTCCTAATGATGCTGTCAACTCCAGTGTGTATTTTTCAGGCAATATATGGTCTCCTCATGCTGCTGCCAACTTTGGGGTGTTTTTCAGGAAATATATGGGCTCCTTATGCTGCTGCCAACTCAAGGAGGTCTTTCAGGCAAAATAGGGGCTCCTCATGCTTCTTCCAACTCCAAGGTGTGTCTTTCAGGCAATATATGGGCTCCTCATGCTGGTGCCAACTTTAAGGTGTGTGTTTCAGGTAATATATGGTCTTATCATGCTGCTGCCAACTTCGGGGTGTTTTTCAGGCAACATATGGGCTCCTCATGCTGCTGCCAACTCCAGGGGGGTCTTTCAGGCAATATATGGCCTCTTCATGCTGCTGCCAACTCCAGGGTGTGTCTTTCAGGCAATATATGGGCTCCTCATGCTGGTGCCAACTTTAGGATGTGCGTTTCAGGCAATATATGGTCTCCTCATGCTGTTGCCAACTTCGGGGTGTTTTCCAGGCAATATATGGGCTCCTCATGCGGCTTCCAACTCCAGGGTGTGTCTTTCAGGCAATATATGGGCTCCTCATGCTGCTGCCAACTCCTGGGTGTGTCTTTTAGGTGATATATGATCACCTAATGCTGCTGCCAAATCCAGGGTGTGTCTTTCAGGCAATATACGGGCTCCTCATGCTGTCACCAACTGCAGGGTGTCTTTCAGGCAATATATGGGCTCCTCATGCTGCTGCCAACTCCACAGTGTCTTTCAGGCAATATATGGGCTCCTCGTGCTGCTGCCAACTCCAGGGTGTGTGTTTCCGGCAATATATGGGCTCCTCATGCTGCTGCCAACTCAAGGGTGTGTCTTTCAGGCAATATATGGCTGATGCCACCTCAAGGCTCTGTCATTGTGCCGCTCTGCGACAACGATTCTAAAAGCGATGCCTCTGATCTGCATGTCATACTTCTTTACAGTATTATTTCACTAATCCAGCATGCATCCTATGCATGTTACAGCAAGGCAAAATGTTCTACTACCCTATTGAGGCTCTCGGTCAGCCAGAAAAAGCTGTTATTAATTGCGATTCGGCGCAAATAAATTTGGACCAAAAATAATTTTGGGAGAAAATTCGGCGTATTGGCCAAATCGAACTTTTCAAATATCTGCTCATCTCTAATCATTTATAGAATGTCTATAGCAAATGAAAACATCAGCATCATAAAATTTAACATCCATATTATATATCTCACATGTAACATTTTGAAGGTAAGTATATAGCAAATTTCAAGAGCAAAATACTCACAGTGACATCATTGTCTGGTGAATAGTATAAGGCTATGGAAATAATCTCTTTTCATCTCTATGCTATCCTAAAAGCTCAGAAAGCTGTTGACCACGCAATGCTTGGACACAGATTTTATTATCCACACAGCCCTCTTCTTCTACATATGGGCAACTGTTTATGGTTTTTATTGCAGCAACACATCAAAGTACACAAGTTTTAAAGGAGCCACAGCCATCACAGCACTCAGCCCTGTTAGCTTGCAGACAAACCTATAATCGGTCTCTAAATACAGTTAAAAATAGAGGTCTCATTCCACATACGTCTGCAAAAGTATGCTGAAGCTGCACCACCAAGCGCCAAGGTGCCTCTGTGAGGTGCAGTCCTAATCTCTGAGAGCCCCCTTTAGGACATACAATACAATAGATAAATTGAGAGCAGGCTTACCTGAGGGTGCCCTATAACCTCGAGTGCAGCCCATGGGGTGGGTGGAAGATCTTGCAGTACAGCCTAGACCCCACACCCCATGTGCTTGCACAAAATCAAAAGAAACCAAGGAGGGGTGGCAGCCGCTCAGACCATTTCTATAACTAACCTGGGAGGTGCACATGAGCAGGGCAATTAGGATATACAAGTCTTAAAGGAGCCACAGCACTCAATCCTGTTAGCTTGCAGACAAACCTATAATCTGTCTCTACATCTGGTTAAAAACAAGAGGTCTCGGTCCACACACATCTGCAGAAGAATGCTGAAGCTGCACCCTCCAAGCGCCAAGGTGCCTCTGTGAGGTGCAGTCCTAACTCTAATCTCTGAGACCCCCACATCAAAGTATAGTCTGAAACAAAATACAATTTCCAACTAAAACAACCAGCTAAGTTTTTTTGTACCTAATTTATTGTGATTGTACAGTGATTTTCTATATGGACTAATTGTGACATCAGTAAAAGATGAATCACTTTATTTAAGAAAAATGCTTTTTTGAGTTTTATGTAGTAGAAGGTGGTTTAGACTGACCAGTGAGATGTGGGGTGTATGGGTTATCCCACTCTCAAAAAACACTTTATCTTTTTTTTTTTGTAGCAAACCATATTATGAAAAACCTCTTGGGATGAGTAAATCAGGATAATTTTCACTGTGAGCAGAGGCCACATGGAAACTCCCAGGTGGTATACATATTGTTTTAAAGTAATTGTCTGTAAAGGTTCTCATTCTTCCAGCTCATTGTATATCTGTAGGAATAAATCAGGTCAACTGGACTTGCTATGTTACATAGTTACATAGTTAATACATTTGAAAAAAGACATATGGCCATCAAGTTCAAGTTTTTCCAGTTGAAGGGAGCACCCCCTTGTCTTTAGAGAGGATTTTACCTGAAATAGTGTTTCCCCATATTTTTTGTGTTGCACATTTATATATTTATGCAAGTTAATCATGCCCCCCCCCCCCCCCTCAGTTGTCTCCTCTCAAGACTAAACAGATTTAATTAATCTTTCCTCATGACTAAGATCCTTTATTCCTCTGATTAGTTTGGTGGCTCTCCTCTGCACCCTTTCGATAGTCAGAGCGTTCTTTCTATGAATGGATGCCCAGAACTGGATGGCATATTCTAGGTGAGGGTGCACCAGTTCCTTGTAAAGAGGCAAAATTACAGCCCTATTCTGTGACTCCACGCTTCTATTAATATCTTGTAGGCCTTGGAAGCAGCTGCTTGGCATTGCATGCTGTTATTTAGCCTGTGATCTACCAGTACCCCCAGATCCTTCTCCCAGTTTTACTCTCCCGGGGACATATATGGCCTTCATGTTATTAGAACCCAAGTTCATGAATTTTCATTTCTCCACATTGAACCTTTATTTGCCAAGTGGATGCCCAGACACTCAAAGTGTCCAAGTCAGCTTGAAGCTTGTGAACACCTTCAATAAACTGCACTGTGCTACATATCTTTGTGTCATCTGCAAAATCTATGTTGTTTATAAACAAGTCGAATTAAAGTGGGTCCAGCACTGAACCCTGGGGACACCGCTTACAACTGGTAACCATTCAGACTAGATATCATTAACCAATACTCTCTGCACACGATCCTTCAGCCAGTTTTCAATCTAGTTACAAACTGTATTTACTAATCCTTAAGACCTCAATTTCCCCAATAAGCGACTCTGGGGAACAGTGTCAAATGCTTTTGAAAAATCCAGAAAAACTATATCTACAGCCACCCATCTGTTCAGGCTTCTACTTACCTCCTCATAGAAGCCAATCAGGTTAGTCTGGCAGCTTCTGTCCTAAGTAAAACCGTGCTGGCTGTCACTTATAATATTATGCATAGTTATCATAGTTAGTCTCTTGACACTATACCAGTTGTTAGTAAGTCTTTAAAGATCAAAAACAGGGGTGATGTGATAACTGAGATGAGTTCTTTAAGAACTCTTGTTCACAGAAGTCTTTTTCACATTTAAAGAATTTGTTTTTTTCTTGGATGATATCCATGTTTAGCTTGTTGAGTATTATACTTCAGCTTTTGCTATCAGTGGCATCTCCTGTGTTGGCTTCTTGCTCCTCTGTTGTGTACACAGAGCTAAATAATCCATTTAACAGCTCTGACTTCTCTTCATCCTCATTTCCCCATTATCATTAATTAGGGGATCTACCTGTTCTGATTCAGTTTTCTTTCAATTTATATATTTAAAAAATGTTTAGATTTGTTTAGGGTTTGTGCTTTTACCAGCCTTATTTCTTTCTTACATGCTTTATTTACTCATTTATACTTTTCAATGGTTACAGCTGAGAACCCAAGCTTGTAATGTTTAAATGCCCTTTTCTTGTTCTTTATTGTGCTTTTAACTGCTGGTGTCAGCCATGAGGGGTTTGATTTTAGCCGCTTATATTTGTTACCCATAGCAATAAACTTTGCAATGCTGGTACTCACAATTGATTTAGAGCATTTCTATTTGGCATCTGTATCCTTATTCCTCAACAGATGCTCCCAGTCTATGTCCTGGAGTGCAGCTCTGAGCCTGAGAAAGTTAGCCTTTAGCCTTACTAAAATGTTGTGTTTTTGCCCTCCCAAACAAAAAAACTTTTTTACAGTTTATGTTAAATACAATTATATTGTTATATTTAACATTGTTTACATTGCTCTGCACTTGTACCCACAAGGATTCCACATCCTCACAATATTCTGCTAGTAATCCCTCATTAATATATGCTTTGGATTCTTGCTTTACATGGAGACACACTCGGCCCCTTTTCCTTTTTGCTCTGTTGTTCTGAAAGAGAGCAAAACCTTGAAGATTGACAGTCCAGTCATGTGTGGAATCCAGCCATGTCTCAGCCACACCAATAACATCAATATTTTTGCCAGTGCCAGAGTCTCAAGCTCCCCCACTTTACTTGCCAGACTTCTGGCATTTGTAAACATACACTTTAGGTTCCTATCTAGTTTGACACATTGAGCTTTAGTATTAGCTTCTACAGTAATGAATCTGCCTAATTTTTCACTGCTGGTTTGCAACACATGCATCATAGCAGTCCTTCCCATCTTCTAATTCTCCATCCACCATCATAGGCTCTCCCCTAAGTAACCTGTCTTTCCCTTTACTTTTTTACTCTCTTGACCCCCCCCCCCTCATTTTAGTTTCCTTTTTTTCATTCTAGTATCCTCTTACCCAGCACAACAGCCCTCTTCCATTCAGGTGCATCTTTAGATTTAGATTTTTAGATAGATATCTATAGAATATAGTTTGTACCCCAATGAAAAATCAGCCCAGTGCTCTAGGAACCCAAATCCTTCTGCCCAGCACCAGGAGCCATGTGTTTAACTTTCTAACCTCCCACTGTCGTTAACGTGTAGGGCATGGCACAGGCAGTATTCCAAAATACAACCTTGGAGATCCTTCTCTTCAACTTGGTGCCTAATTCCTTAAATGTATTTTTAAGGATCCTCCCGTTAATTCTGTCATTGGACCCCACGATTCAATAAACTCTTTTATGACTGGATGCTGGCAACATCTCTTTAGGGCATACTGCCCACTGCATCTCTCCTAGCTGCAAGCCCAAAACTAGGTAGCTCATAGATACTAATTCTGCATTCTACAGAGTGGGCTGTCAGTTTACCACATCACATGTCCAATGGTGACTGCTTTTTACCAGCTGAGTTTTACCACTTTGACACAGAAAAATGCTCCAGTGTCGGTGGCTAGACTGCCCCAGAGCATCCTAAATTGGGATGCCCTGCTGTGTGAAACCCCAGGGTTCACTGTTAAATTCACCTTTACTGGCACATACCATGCTGTGTTCACCACTGGCCGCACCCTCGGTACCCCTGTAGTTGACGCTGGTCATGTCAACTGTCAGCGATCTTGTGCGGGTGTGGTCTCAGCAGTGGAAACCCTGATTGTTTTTAAACCAGGCCACCACCAAGCCAACTGCATCACTAAAGGTAATCGGTTGGGGAATGTGGGTGGGGATAGGGGCAGAATGAGGTCCAACCCCTACCTCATTCCTGGCCAATGTACCCGCAGCTCATATATTGTCCATGTCATACTATAGCCTTAGCATCATAGCTGTGGAGGCCATGCCCACCCTGCCATATTATCTGTCCCTACAATACTAAAGCTTCAGTACTATCTATTTGAGAGTGCACATTTCCTCCCCTGCCTATGATCTGCCCCTGTAGTGCAAAATCCATGGCTGACCAATGCACTTTTTGACTAGAGAAGCACCCTGGGGGCGGGGATCGTGGGTTGGTCATGGGCTAGCCGGGATCATTAATGTCCCCGTCTGCTTTTTTGGCCACAGCCTGCCTCTGGGTGGTATAAGGTATAAGGATTTTGTGCCACTTTAAAGTCCTGGAATATCTCATTCTATCTATTGCAGAACACACAAGCTATTCAAAAGGATTGAGGATTTCACACTTCAAGGGACTTTTAACTATGCTTTATCTGTATTTTTATTTTACTTTACTTCAAACTTAAAAAAAGAAAAATATATTGACCACAAATAGTTGCCTAGCCAGCCAAGACACTAAACATTTAAAATATATACTATTGTACAGTATTAGCTCATTAAAAAGCAATCTAAATAGGTAGAAATGCATGGAGGGAAAAATACTGATGCAGGTTTGCTACAAGCCTCCAGATATATCCAAATCCACAGAAAACTTGATGCTAAGGCAAATAGATATAGCAGCTAAATTAAATGAGGCAGTTATCATAGGGGACTTTAACTACCCAGATACAGACTGGGACGCTGAAACCCTTGGATCTCATAAAGGTCAGAAAAGATGGCTACCTTTTCCAACAAGTACAAGCTCCAACAAGGCGGAGAGCCATACTGGACTTACTACTAACCAACGTACCAGACAATGTAACAAAGGTACAGGTTGAGGAACACCTTGGAAACAGTGATCATAATATTATTAATTTCCACTTAGCAGTCACTGGGGTGCCTTATCATGGAGCCACAAAAACGCAGACCTTCAGAAAGGCAAAGTTTGACCAGCTTAGAGATGTCCTAAACTGACTGGGAAAATGTCCTTAAAAATACCATTTTGTGATTACTCACCTGTAAAATGGGTATTATAAGTATGTCTCACACCCTGCTTCGGAAATATTAATTACACGTGGGTTATGGTCCAGTAGAGGGCGAACTTCTGCAGAGATGACTATAAAAAGAAGCTCCATAAATACCCGGGACCTCCCACACACTCCCCAGTATAAGAAAGCAGTAAGGGGACCAGGAAGAGCCAATAAAACTTAAGAGAAAAAGTTTCACCATATAGAGGATCCAAGATACAACTCAGGGTGGGACGAAGCAGGGTGTGAGACATACTTATAATACCCATTTTACAGGTGAGTAATCACAAAATGGTATTATTCCAAGTATGTCTCACACCCTGCTTCGGAAATATTAATTACACGTGGGACATCCAATAGCAGTGTCCAAAAAAGGGTGGGGATCCCAACAGGCAATAGTGCACAAATTAAACCACTGCAGCTTGCAGAACTTTGCGGCCCAAAACAGCATCCGCTGAGGTCCGCACATCAACCTTATAAAACTTGGAAAAAGTATGAACAGAAGACCAAGTAGCAGCCTTACAAACTTGTTCAACAGAGGCCTGTTGCTGAAACGCCCAGGAAGCCCCAACAGCACGAGTAGAATGAGTGATCTGGAAAGGGGGATCCCTCCCCTTGGCAGAGTAGGCCCTAATAATGGCCTGACGAATCTATTTACTAATGGTAGACTTGACGGGCGCCAAACCCTTCTTGGGCCCGGAGGGCACCACAAAAAAGGCGTCTGTCTTCCGGAATGGTGAAGTAGCCATCAGAAAGTACTTTACACATCTAACGACATCCAGAGAGTGCAAAGCCCACTCCTTGTCATTGCTAGGTTTAGGACACAATGAAGGAAGCACAATGTCCTGATTGAGGTGAAAAGCAGAGACAACCTTTGGCAAGAAGTCTGGTTTAAAGTGGAAAACCACCTTGTCCCGATGTCTCTCAAAGTAGGGGGCCTGAATAGACAGAGCCGCCAACTCAGAAACCCATCGAACAGAGGTGATAGCCACCAAAAAGGCAACTTTTAAGGTGAAAATTGATAGTGCAGCATCCTGCACTGGTTCAAAAGGAGGACCCTGAAGGGCAGACAACACCAAATTTAAATCCCAAAAAGGCAACATGGGTTTGCGAGGAGGGCGCACATGAGTGACCCCCTGAAAAAAGGTCCTAACCAAAGGATGAAGAGCGAAAGGTCTCTGAAAGAAAACCGCCAGAGCAGACACATGCCCCTTAAGGGTGCTAAGTTGAAAACCCATGTCCAGACCAGATGCTGAAGAAACTCCAAAATCCGAGGAATGGAAAACACCCGACAAGGAAAGGCTCTAGCCTCACACCAATCAATGTAGGGCCGCCAGGTCCTGTAATAGATATTAGAGGAAGATTTCTTCCTAGCCCTGACGAGAGTCTGGACAACGGCTTCAGACAAACCCTTTCCTTTAAGATGAAGGTTTCAGCACCCATGCCATCAAAGCCAGCGTTTGTAAATTGAGGTAACAAAGCTGACCTTGTGTGATCAGATCCGGAACCAGAGGCAGCCTGAATTGATCGACCGCCAGCCGCACAACGTCTGCGAACCACACCTGTCTTGGCCACCTTGGGGCCACCAGGATTGCCAGCACACCCTCTTGAGCCACCATGGGAAAGGGAGGAAACAGATACAGGAGACCGAGCTCCCGCCAGGACAGGGACCTGGCATCCACTGCCAGAGCCAGAGGGTCCTGGGACAGAGACACAAAAGCCGGAAGCTTGTGATTGTGACGAGAGGCAAACAGATCCACCTCCGGACTCCCCCACCTGCGACAGAGGGATAGCAATACCTTGTTGCTGAGGGATCATTCCCCCCGGCGAGAGGTCCCTCTGCTCAAAGCGTCTGCTTCCAGGTTCTCCACCCCTGGAATGTAGACTGCCGAGATGCACGGAACATTGCTCTCGGCCCAAGCAAGAATCATAGACACCTCCCGGAGGGCACTCCGGCTGCTAGTCCCTCCTTGGTGATTGATGTAAGCGACCGCTGTCCGATTGTCGGAGCGAACCTGAACTGGTAAGCCCTGAAGATGATGTGTCAGGTGCGACAGCACTAACCGAACCGCCCTCAGCTCCAGAATGTTGATGGGGATATGGGCCTCCTGAGGACCCCACAGCCCCTGGAACTGATGTCCCCTCCAGAAGCCTCCCCAGCCTGACAAGCTGGCATCCGTGGTGACCGTCTCCCAACAGATCGCAAAAAAAGGACCTGCCCCCCAGGAGATTCCTCTGGTCCATCCACCACTGGAAGGACTGCCAGACAAGAGGGGACAGAACACAAGTCTGATCCAGAGACAGAGGACATTTGTCCCAAACCAATAGAAGATGGAGCTGAAGGGGTCTCATGTGAAACTGAGCAAATGGCACTGCCGCGAAGCAAGCCACCATCAAACCTACCAGCCTCATGCATTTCCTGATGGACGGAAGAGGGCTGGACAGAAGAAAACGAATAAGAGCCTGAAGAACATCCACCTTCGGCTGGGGTAGGAACACCCTGGTCTGAATGGTATCCAGAGTCATGCCCAGGAACGAAGCCGCCCTTGATGGGGATAGAGAGGACTTGGGGTAACCTTTCCAGCGTCGTCACCACCGTTCTGGTGTCCAGCTCCGCCTGGTGGAGAGAGGATGACGCAATGAGAAGGTCGTCCAGGTAAGGCAAGAAACGAAAGCCCCGGACTCTGAGAAGGGCCATCACACCCGCCAAAACCTTGGTGAACACCCTGGGTGCCGAAGTCAGCCCGAAGGAAAGAGCCACAAACTGGAAGTGCTGACTGTCTACCACGAACCTGAGAAACCCTGACACATGAAGGCACATGAAGGTAAGCGTCCTTGATATCTATTGAGGTCATAAAGTCCCCCGGACGCATTGATTCGACAGCAGAGTGCAGAGTCTCCATGCAACATCTTTTGGTTCTGATTAACCGGTTGAGACTTTTCAAGTCCAAAATGGGTCTTATGGAACCATCTTTTTTGGGCACCGTAATGAGGTTGGAATAGTAACCCAGACCTCTCTCTGTGGGGGGAACCAGACAAACTACCCCCATATCCCAAAGGTTGTGCACCGCCTGAAAAAGGCCCTGTGCCACCCGTGGGTCCGACGGAACCCGGGACCTGAGGAATCTGGGAGGAGGCCGGCATGCAAACTCCAGCTTGTACCCAGAGGAAATTACCTCCCGGATCCAGACGTCTGTGACCTTTAGGTTCTAGACCTGAGCAAAGAGCCGCAGCCGTCCCCCCACCCGCAAGGGTGAGGGCGCCCCTTCATTGCTGAGCGGGCTTGGCAAGGGATTTGGGTTTAGTACCCCAGGAAGTCCCGGATCGGGCACGTCCTCTGCCCCTACCCCAGGCATCTCCTCGGAATGCAGGACGAAAGCCACGAGCCACGAAAGGAAGGGTTGAATGAGCCCGAGCCCCGAAAGGGCCGGCGCTGCTTCTTGCGTTGAGGTAACTTACCCCCTCTGGCAACAGAGTCTAAACGATCACCAAACAGGCGCAGACCCACGAAGGGAAGACCTGTGAGCGCCTTCTTAGCAGCGTTATTGGCCGCCCACTGGTGCAACCAGACCGACTGGCGTATAGCAACCTGCGATGCCGAGGTCCTGCTACACATACAGATAGTATCATCCAAGGCCGATAAGACAAAAGCAATGAACATCTCACAATGAGTCAAGGCTGTAAACTCCTCACTGCAAGGATCCAATTGGGAACCATCTAAAAGGCCCCTAATTAGAGCTCTAGTAGCCACGGCCGTGAGCGCAGAAGCACAAACCGGGCGCAAGCCGAACCCACACAAGCGAAGGCATGCAAAGCCAATTGATCGAGATGTCGGTCCTCACCATCCTTCAAGGTAGAGGAATCCGGGGTATGCACGACTGAAGTATTGGACAATCCCAGGACGAGCGCATCGACCTCTGGGGGTGTCGACCTACGTTTAACTACCTCAACAGGAAAGGGATACTATCCCACCCGTGAGGGATACCAGGGAGCCGACTAGGCTTTTCCCATTCCTTAAGGATCAGATTGTTAAAGTGCTTCTGATCCGGGAACTCCAAACGAAGTTTGGCGGTCCCAAAAAATTCCCCCCGTTGCGGAGGGGCCTCCGCAGGAGGGGAAATGGCAAGTACCTCAAAAATTTGAGTAAGGAGCCTATGTGTGTCGACAGTATCCCCGCGCTCTGTGCCAGCATCAGCGCCAGGGTTCTGCCGATCCTCAGATGAGTCAGAGTCTGGGAACAGTTCCCCTTCCTCAAGTGGGGAACAATCAGAACAATCAAATGGCTCAATATCAGCATAATCCAAGGCCGGCGCCGCGGGCGCCAAGTGCCGTCTCTTAGCTGGGGCTTTCCTGGCCGATCTCGGATGTCCCGCGGTGTGTGAGGTGATCGGCCCGGGAATCTTATAGATTCCCGGGCCGATCACCTCAGGGTGTTGGTCCACTTTAATATTTTATAAAAAGGGCATGGGGTTTCCTCCTCCTGAAGATGGGGACCCCCATGCTGTTTTTAAAAAAGGGTTGGTGGTTGTAACTGTTTCTAACAGTCAGCAGCTGGGTTGATCTTCGGAAGCCATCTCCACCGATCTCACTGACATCTGGCATCTCGCTCCGGCTGCAAGGAGGGGCTATTTATACGGCCAGAGTGAGCTGATATTAGCTCATTCACCGGTATAAATAGCCCCTGCCTGCGCTGGAGAGTGAAGTGGCTGGGGCCCACTGCTTGGACAGTGGCTTGGGGCAGCAAGGGAGCAGGTGAGTTTTTACAGGTTTTATTTAAAAATTTCACAAACAAAATTTGGACGGCACAAATCACAAGAAAATTCGTATATGGGCCAAATAGTATTTTTTCGTATTTTAATAATATTAATAAGGAACTGGTGTATATTTGCTTACCGCATTTTGGCTCCCTTTTCTAATGCTCTGTCCAAATTTGAACATCTTTAAAAATGTAAATCTCATGTAGCTAAAACAAACATCAAAGCATATGTAACCAATCAGTGTTGATTGAGGATACTTGATAGGATAACCTATGCATACTTTACTTTACTTTATATGCTAAATACTGACGCTGTTGGTAAAAAAGAGGAATTCTTTTTCGAAAACTCAGGTTTTCAAATCAAACTCTTCCTTTTGGCCTGAACACCAATACGGCCTGAAATTGGAGGCACATTTTCACCAGTGTGATACTAGGAGTCTATGGCAAAAACGAAGATCTGTCACAGACTAAAAAAAGCTCCTCCACCAAAACTCACTACAAGGCCTAGTTCCTAGCCAACCACCTGAATCATTTTTACACTTTATTTCGTCCAGCAAAAGGGCATACTCCTTTGGGGTCAAGAGGGGGTCAGCTTGCAAAGAATTTCCAGGCTGGTCCTTAAAACCTGTGCCAACCAGCTTGCTCCAGTGTTCACGAGACTCTTCATTCTCTCCTTGACGCAATCAGTGATTACATTCTTTAGGAAATAATTCAATGCACCTGTCCAAAAGAAATTCCAGACCAAATACCTGTCACAATGACTATCACCTCGTGGCTCTCAACCACAAAGCTGACAAAGAAGATCCTCACCTCCTCAATCCCTGGCTTTCTAGAGCCCTTACAGTTAGCCTACCGCCGTAATCACCCAATGGATGATCTGATCTACCACCTCTTGCATACCATCTTATTGCACATGGACAGTGCCAGATAGTTCTTGTTGTTTTTTGGTGGTCTACCTTATTGTTTTACTATACAATAAACATTTGTGTTACAACTGTGCCCCCAGATCTTTGATTCCTTTCTCTGCAGTCTGTTTGCAAGTTTCTTATATTACTGTGGCTCTGCATTGTAGGGGTGGTTTTCTGGCCTTTAGTAAAGCTCTTAGTAGACTTTCTGACTACTGAAGTCCTAGAATCCCTCCACTGTAACAGGTGAGCTCATTAGCAGCTTTAGCTAAACAAAGCAGCAGTAATAACCCCAGCTGAAAAAGCTGTCTGTGACTTTTTAGCTACTGGAACACTATCCCCTCTGTGATACCCTCTATCTGAAGAGGTTCAATAAATGCAGAAGGGGTTAAATCATTTCTGCCTTAGCCAATCAGATGATCAGCAAGCCGGAGTCAGCACGTTTTTGATATGTACACCACTTTGGTATACATTTACAACATAAACACATTGTGGCTAGCGACAACTGTTTTGTATTATAACATTGATTTAAAAACAAATAACATGCGATAATGGAAACTTTAAAAAATGCCATTCAAAAGTGGAGTTACCCTTTAAAACAATAATCCAATGGCAATAGCAACAAATAGGGTAATAAGGCTCTGCAAAGAGTGGTGAGGATTGCCGTATGCACCATTCGTACCCAGTATTTCCCACAGTATTTCCCACAGACAGTCAAGGTCCTAAACCAAAACATCAGCCCTCCCACCTCTAACCTGTATATATACACCAATAACCACTACATAGTAGTCAACCCCAAGTATAGTGTCTCCAAATATGACACAAAACCATTTTCCTATGTTACTGTGGTAGCTTTAAGTTCTGTTACTGTGATAGCTTTATTTTCTGGGTATCAACTACATTGAGGTCAATTCAGAGCCATGTAAAAGTTCTTACACCTTTTTTCGGGAGACAAAACTGCCATTGACTTTAATTGTCTACTTTGGGGTTGGTTCAGATCCAGGTGCAAATTTACACCTGGTATACAATGAAAGTCAATGGCAATTTTCTCTCCTAAAAAAGGAGTGAGAATTCCCACCTGGCTCTGAATAAACCCCATTGTTAATGTCTTATTGATATATTATTGCAGGGCCGGCGCCAGCACCCAGCATTGTCGGTCACCACCCAGGGGTGGTCCTGGGGCCTACTGGCAGGCAGCACAGCCAATTAATCAATGACTGATTCAGGCTGTCTGCTCTGTGCATCAGTGCTGTGGACGTTGGATGGCTCTGATTGGATGAGAACTCACGCATGCACTGTTGGACTGGAGACAGGTGAGCTTTTACTGGCTCCCTGGGAGTTTTCAGACTGAGATTCGGGATTCCTAGGGGGGAAACCCAGTGGCCGGTCTTGGAATCTACTGGAGATTGGGCATGGAAAGTGCAGGACTTGACTCAAAGCAAGCATGTGACTGAAAGCAAGAGGCCCACTATGACACTATCGCCCCAAGGGCGCATCCAAACCTGGAGCCAGCCCTGAATTATTGCATTACCATTATTATATTCTCAAGCAGTGGAAAAACAACATTTCACTGTAATGCCATACTTTGTATATGTATTTGACCAATAAACTTGACTTTGATTTTGTAGCTAAGCTTATTATTATGCCAACTACTGATCTTAGTTACTTAGTTAATGTATTTAATTTTTAGAAAGGAAAGTAGTTTATTTGTGATGGTTCTTTTGACATCTTTGTTCCTAATGCTGTAGATGATGGGGTTTAACATTGGCGTAACAGTTGTGTAGAGCATAGACACTGTCTTGCCTGTTTCAGGAGAATAGGTGGAGCGAGGTCGAAGATACATAAACATGATAGTTCCATAGTACAGACCCACTACTGTAAGATGTGAAGCACAAGCAGAGAAAGATCTTTGTCTCCCATTTGAAGAATGGATCTTTAAGATGGTGGAGATAATATGGCCGTAAGAAATAAGAATTAAAAAAAAAGAACATGAAACAACGATCCCTGCCCCAATGTACATGACTGCCTCATTAAGCCAGGTGTTGCGACAGGAGAGTTGAAGTAAAGCTGGTATCTCACAGAAGTAGTGGTTGATATGGTGGAACCTGCAGTAAGGCAACTGGAAAGCAAGAACAACATGGATGAAGCAGATCATAAAGCAAAAACTCCATGACCCAGCAGCTAAACAAGCGCACAATCTTGGGTTCATGATAGCATTGTATTGCAAGGGCCTGCAGATAGCAGCAAACCTATCATATGCCATAACAGCAAGAATCACACACTCTGTTGAACCAAGTGACAAGGAGAAGTAGATCTGGACTGCACATCCCCATAGTGAAATGCTTTGATCCTTAGATAGAGTGTTTATCAGGATTTTGGGAGAGATGCTGGACGTGAAACAAATATCTAAAACAGAAAGGTTAGTAAGGAAAAAGTACATAGGAGTCTGTAGCTTTGGGTTGATCATCACCACAATGACTAGCAAAAGATTTCCCAGTAATGTGAAAATATACATTGCCAAGAAGATGAAGAAGTAGATAATCTGAAGGTAGAGAATATTTGATAGTCCAAGCAAGAAGAACATGTCTGAGGAGGTTTGGTTATATTCATCCATAACAGTCTTTACCTTCCAGAAGAAAAATAAGGAAACCTCTACTTTACATCTAAACCATAATGTACACCTGAAAATACAAGATAAGATACACATAGGGCCTGATTAACAAACGGTTAGACCAGCATCCTCCTTCGCCACCTTAAAAGAGCACTGTAGTGAAAAATGTCTCAATGATAAAAATCCATATAAATATGCTGGATAGTGGGAGGAGGGGTCACTTACACACCTGCCACCTAGAAATATCCAGCTTTTTAAAAAAAATTTAATGGAAGGAAGAGCTAATCAGGGGTGACAGGCTCTGTCATTCCTGATAGACTAAACCTGGCAACCATGGATTCTATTCCTACTATGACAGATAAACCACAAGCTTGGCGGGAGTTTAATTCAGTTCGGGTGAATAAGTGACTCCTCCTCCTGGCTGACATGTTTATATACATTTTTAATATTACACAATTTTTCCACAGTGCTCCATTAAGCTGTTTCTGCCAGACTCATTCCATTCAAATTAGCATAATTGAAACCTAACAGAAATTAGCAGGCACGGGCGGAGTAGTCTAGTTGGACTTTTGTTGGTTTAGACCTTAAAGCGGACCTTCACTCTAAATAAGAGTCTATCTTATATGTTTCCCACACCCTGTACATACAGATTGCTCACATTAAAAATCATCCTACCTGCATCTACTGCATTTTATAAGCCTTTAAACATCCAAGATGGCGGCTTATGGAAGCTGCCATTTTTGCAGGCAGCCTGCAAACAGGAAGTGCCTGCAAACAGGAAGTGACTGTGCTGCTCTGCATTCTGGGACTGCTGACCTTTCCCTGACCCCAGCTCTGCTCTGTCTGAGCAAAGCACAGCTATAACCCGCCCCCCTGTACCTTATCCCACTCTCCTCTCCGCAGTAAGTGTGATGCTTCTGAGTCAAGATGGCGGCGCCCGTATCCTAAATTCCCGAACAGAGTTGCAGCCCAGTGGGGGAAAGTATAATAAATTAGTGACTAAACATGTAAAATATATTAATTTTAGATGCTGAGGAATTGTTTTTTAAGAGTTTGGGCTTTTCATTAAATCAGGGTGAAGGTCCGGTTTAAGTTACAAGGCCATTTTGTCAAGGAAATGGGGGGGGGGGGGGTGTAAAATTGTTGGAGATTCTTGTATTTAGGAGAACTCAGTGTAAGGTGCAGTGGTACTCACTGCAGCCGTGGTGACACAGGCAGGACTCACAAGGGTTAAGGTAGAACTTCGTTATTGATCTCTCTAAGTTCATGTCAAGCATTACATCCAGTACAGTTCATATCCTTCTTAAGCAGCTGCTCACATAGGCTCTTGACGCATGGATTCCTCCTAAATAGCATTAACGGTTCACCATTCTTCCTGGTCAGCAAACACTGAGGATAGTAACATAGTATGTAAGGCTGAATAAAGACTTTAGTCCATCCAGTTCAGCCTGTTTAACTCCTTCCAGTGGTCTAGTAGCCATAGCTGGAAATGTTATTACATGCCAGGAAGGCATCAAGGCCACTTTTGAAAGTTTTTACTGTATCCATCATTACTACCTCCTCTGGCAGCGAGTTCCATAGTCCCACTGCTCTTACAGAGAAGAATCCCCTCCTATGTCGGTGGAGAAAGCTAACCTTAGTGGATGCCCTCGGGTTATGGTTACACTCCGGGGTATAAATAGATTGTGGGACAGATCTTTGTATTGACCCCGAATATATTTATACATAGTTATTAGATCACCCCTCAATCGCCTTTTTTCTAGACTAAATTAACCTAACTTGGACAATCTTTCAGGGTATTCTAGCCCCCGCACTCCTTTTATTAACTTTGTTGCCCTTCTTTGAACGCGCTCCAGTTCTGATATGTCCTTCTTAAGCACAGGTGCCCAGAACTGTACACAGTATTCCATATGGGGTCTGACCAGTGACTTGTACAGGGGTAAAATGATGCTCTGGTCATGGGCACCTATGCCCCTCCTGATGCACCCCATGATCCTATTTGCTTTGGCAGCAGCTGCCTCTCTCTGTTGGGGGGTCCCCTCTGCTGATGTCCCTCCAAAACTATTAGTCCAATCCAATCAGCTTACACTTGACACTTTATTCCTGTCTTTTCCTGTTGATATCATCTCTGTTTCTGAATTAATTCTATTTGTTATCCTACACTACACACTTGGGGGCATTTACTGTAACTACACCTCACTATCACCATATGTGTTCTGTTCTATCTCCTCTCTTATTAGATCAGTGGTGATCACCACTTTTTTTTAGGATTTCACTTACACCACTACTCTCTTGCTGCTTTCCGGTCCATGTGGCATTGCCAGCCAACCAGGCAGCATTGTTCTCTGGAAGCTATGTTTCCAAGGGCCCCATGGAAGGTGTGACCTGTCAATTTTTGGTAGTTTCCTTGGTAGATTAGTACAAGCACTTTATATTTATATACTTGCCTATACTTGGATATCCTTGCCCACACTTGACTTGTGTTGTTTTTAATCATGTATGTATTTGTCTTTTATGCATAATGTTTAATTGTTCAATACATACAATATTCCTTTATTCATAATTATTTCTTTTTTATAGTTTGAGTTTTGCTGCCATCCAGTGGTGCGTTGTGAGAAATACACATAATTTTTTCCTTTTTATTTCTTGTTTGTATAAGGTGTACCACTGTTGCGCAGCACATCTTTTACACATTGATACTTATTGATTAGTGTTGTGACACCACACTTGCTGACCGATAACCACGGGGAGGTGTAAAAAAAGGGGCTCATGAATGTAGCGCAAACACATGTAAAACTGACTTTTCCTAATGACATGCTGTACGTTAAGGACGTTACATGCGCAAAAGGGTCTGTAACAGAATGGTGGATTAGCCATTACCGCTGCAAGTTAAAGAGATTAGGAACATTTTTGTTAAAGCGGAACAATACCCGGATTTTGACTATCAGGTTTTGTTCCTTTCTCATTAGGGATGGACTGCTGTGTGAAACCACCCACATCACACAGTAAAACTCACCACTTCCTGGTCCTACGGTGCATCTGTGGGCTCTTATCTAGTCAGAGCTGTTTGCCATGCATATGATATGTTAGGCACATGGCTTTGTCTATGGCAATGGGGAGCGAAAACGACCGCATCCCCTGTGTCAGGCTCACTCTCACCCCCAGCCTGTGTGAATAGCTGGGGGGAGCACATACAGAGACCAAAGATGTTGGGGATGTGGTCATCCAATTGGCAAGGGAGCCAGGAAGCAGGTAAGCTTTGGGGCGCGCCGGAAGGGTTTCACACAGTGGGACTTCTCGATTTGGGTTGGCCAGCAGCCGGCCTTGGAGAATTTTAGATTCAAAGGCTGGCTGTGCAGGGTTTTGTTTCGCTTTAAGTTTAGTTAGAGGCCGATTCATTAATAGCGCCAGGTAGCGACAGATGAGCGCCAGTAGCGTGATTTTCACAGCGGCAGCTAGTATTCGCTGTGCTTGGCCGGGGTTTGCTTGTTGACAGCGACTCAGTCGGTGTGCGGTAATGTTGAATACGGGCTTAGGGGTCGCTGTTTCACAGGTTCTGCGTTGTATGGGTGCGCCTGACAGCGAATGGCCAGAGCGAACGGCTTGCTGCAGATTCATTAACAAATCACGCTACGAATTTTTTAGCGCTGTGAATTCCTTGTTTAAACCCCAGAGCGCTGGCGGCGTGGATTTAAAATAGTTTTTAACCCCCAAACAACCATATTTTTTTATTGTAAAATTATACAAGTTTTAATAAACATTTTGTAATATGAATACATTAATATCAGACCTGTAATATCAATTCTGCACAAAATCTTATTTTTTTTTTTTTACCTTAAAAAGAAATCCTAACATTGCAGAAGTGGTCACAGAATTTTTGACAAAAAACAAAAAACAAAAAAAAAACATTAATAGCAATTAATTATGATTATTTAAAGATTGCTCCATTGAAATGCATTGGACCACGCCAGGGAGCGCCAGGTCATACCTGTCGCTGTGATGGGATTAGCAGCGGCGCTGTTCGTTGCAGTCAGCTACATGATGAATCCCGCGGTAGCTGTCGCTCTCGCCGGCGCTAGCCTCATTTAGCTTGATAAATGCGTCATTGTGGCCGACGCCGGGCGTACTTGAGTCGGTAGCCGCCGTTAGCTGGCGGGACCTGGCGCTCGTCAGACACTACCTGGCGCTATCGCTTGATGAATAAGGGCATTAGTTTTAAGCACAGAGCGGGAGGATTAGATAATTAAATGGCAGGGATAGCAATAAGGGCCAGTAGACCCTAGGTGTCGCTCTGTCTCGACAAATGGGACTTAGCTAGGCACAGAATAGGGAAATGCCCTGCACATAGCTGCTTACTTGGGCAGTCTGTAAGGCAGGAGACCAGTACTGACAGTATCACTGGTAGATGCTTTATTGTGGTGCTGTGCTGTGATACCCCAGACTGCTACCCCAGTTGTCAACTACCCCCATTTCAACAACATGGCGAGTTTAGTATGCTAAACAGATTTAATTCCCATAATCTTTCTTCATAACTAAGATCATTTATTCCTCAGTCAGTTTGGTGGCTCTTCTCTGCGCCCTTTCCATTAAACAAGGTATCCTTAGTATGAACTGGTGCCCAGAACTGGCCGGCATATTCCAGATGAGGGTGCACCAGTGCCTTGTAAAGTGGCAAAATTACATCCCTATCCCGTGATTCCAGGCCTCTTTTAATGCATGAGAATATCTTGGTGGCCTTGGAAGCAGCTGCTTGACATTGCATGCTGTTATTAAGTCTGTGGTATACAATTACCCCAAGATCCTTCTCCACAAGTCTTATTTAGTCTTATTATTCTTTTCCAAGCTGGGCTGCAACTCTGTTCAGGACTCTAGCATATGGGCGCCATCATCTTAAATCAGAAGCATCACACATACTGAGGAAAGGAGAGGGGCGGGGTTATAGCTGTGCTTTGCACAGACAGAGCAGAGCCGGGGTTAGGAAAAAGACAGCAATCCCAGAATGCAGAGCGTCACAAGACACTTCCTGTTTGCAGGCTTCCTGAAGCCCCATTAGCCACCATCTTGGATGCTTAAAGGCTCATAACATGCAGTAGATGCAGATAGGATGATTTTTAATGTGGGCAATCTGTATGTACAGGGTGTGGGAAACATATAAGATACGCTCTTATTCAGGGTGAAGGTCCACTTTAATGTGAACCAAAACTCTATAGAGTTTTTGACTACAAAGCATGTTCCTTAGGGGGCATCCACATTTGGATGCCACACAGTGTGCCCCTCTGTGATACTATGTCAGTAATCTGTGGCATTTAGAAGGGGCAAAGTGATCTGCTAAATGCAACTGGTCACCGCCCAGGGTTCCTGGAAGAAGGTGAGTATGTAGTGGTTTCAGTGTTTCAGTAGATGCACACTGGGGGCCCCAAATCATCCCAAATCTGAATGCCCCCCTAAGGATCATGCTATGTGGACCAAAACTTTTGGTTCACCTTAAAGCAAACCAAAACCCAGGGGGTGGAAATCACACAGTGGGGAATCTTAAATCGGGATGCCCCAAAAAAGAAGACCAATCACCAGTGAAAATCCTGCTGATTGGTTCACTTTAACTCCATCAACACAGTGCTCCCCCACAGATACCTGTGACACCCACACATGCAAGCATTAAGGCCCCCACACACCCATCACCCCCAAAACTCACCATTAAAGCAGAACAAAAACCACCAGCGGCCGGCCTTGAATCATAAAGATTCCAGGACCGACCACTGTCTTTCCCCTGGGGCATCCGAAATTGGAAAGCACATGTACACACACAGCCACAAATAGCAGCACATTGTACACACATAGCTCTATATAGCAGCACATGTACACCACACAGACATATATAGCAGCACACATACACACACAGACATATATAGCAGCACATGTATACACACAGCCACATATAGCAGCACATGTACACACACAGATATATATAGCAGCATATGTATACACACAGCCACATATAGCAGCACTTGTATACACACAGCTATATATAGCAGCACATGTACACACACAGACTTATATAACAGCACATGTACACACACAGCTATATATAGCAGCACATGTACACACACAGCTATATATAGCAGCACATGTACACACACAGCTATATATAGCAGCACATGTACACACACAGCCATATATAGCAGCACATGTACACACACAGCTATATATAGCAGCACATGTACACACACAGCTATATATAGCAGCACATGTACACACACAGATATATATAGCAGCACATGTACACACACAGCCACATATAGCAGCACATGTACACACACAGCCACATATAGCAGCACATGTACACACACAGCCACATATAGCAGCACATGTACACACACAGATATATATAGCAGCACATGTACACATACAGCCACATATAGCAGCACATGTACACATACAGCCACATATAGCAGCACATGTACACACACAGATATATATATAGCAGCACATGTACACACACAGCCACATATCGCAGTACATGTACACACACAGCCACATATAGCAGCACATGTACACATACAGCCACATATAGCAGCACATGTACACACACAGATATATATAGCAGCACATGTACACATACAGCCACATATAGCAGCACATGTACACATACAGCCACATATAGCAGCACATGTACACACACAGATATATATATAGCAGCACATGTACACACACAGCCACATATAGCAGCACATGTACACACACAGATATATATAGCAGCACATGTACACACACATATATATATATATAGCAGCATATTTATACACACAGCTATATATAGCAGCACATGTACACATACAGCTATATATAGCAGCACATGTACACACATAGCAGCACATGTACACACACAGATATATATATATATATAGCAGCACATGTACACTCACAGATATATATATAGCAGCATATGTATACACACAGCCACATATAGCAGCATATGTACACACACAGACATATATAGCAGCACATGTACACACACAGTCACATATAGCAGCACATGAACACACACAGACATATATAGCAGCACATGAACACACACAGACATACATAGCAGCACATGTATACACACAGCCACATATAGCAGCACATGTACACACACAGACATATATAGCAGCACATGTATACACACAGCCACATATAGCAGCACATGTACTCACACAGATATATATAGCAGCACATGAACACACACAGACATACATAGCAGCACATGTACACAGTCACATATAGCAGCACATGTACACACACAGACATATATAGCAGCACATGAACACACACAGACATACATAGCAGCACATGTACACAGTCACATATAGCAGCACATGTACACACATAGACATATATAGCAGCACATGTACACACAACCACACACATATAGCAGCACATGTACACACACAGCCACACACATATCGCAGCACATGTACACACACAGCCACACACATACAGCAGCACATGTACACACACAGCCACACACATATAGCAGCACATGTACACACACAGACATACATAGCAGCACATGTATACGCACAGCCACATATAGCAGCACATGTACACACACAGACATATATAGCAGCACATGTATACGCACAGCCACATATAGCAGCACATGTACACACACAGACATATATAGCAGCACATGAACACACACAGACATACATAGCAGCACATGTACACAGTCACATATAGCAGCACATGTACACACACAGACATATATAGCAGCACATGAACACACACAGACATACATAGCAGCACATGTACACAGTCACATATAGCAGCACATGTACACACATAGACATATATAGCAGCACATGTACACACAACCACACACATATAGCAGCACATGTACACACACAGCCACACACATATCGCAGCACATGTACACACACAGCCACACACATACAGCAGCACATGTACACACACAGCCACACACATATAGCAGCACATGTACACATACAGCCACACACATATAGCAGCACATGTACACACACAGACATACATAGCAGCACATGTATACGCACAGCCACATATAGCAGCACATGTACACACACAGACATATATAGCAGCACATGTATACGCACAGCCACATATAGCAGCACATGTACACACACAGACATATATAGCAGCACATGTATACACACAGCCACATATAGCAGCACATGTACACACACAGACATATATAGCAGCACATGTACACAGTCACATATAGCAGCACATGTACACACATAGACATATATAGCAGCACATGTACACACAACCACACACATATAGCAGCACATGTACACACACAGCCACACACATATAGCAGCACATGTACACACACATCCACACACATACAGCAGCACATGTACACACACAGCCACACACATATAGCAGCACATGTACACACACAGCCACACACATATATGACTTCATTCCCAGCAGCGGCACTTCCCTCACCAGCGGCCTTGAGCTACACACTTTCATTGATGGTGAAGTGGCCCCACCCCCTAACCCCCTGGAGCGCTCCAACGCTGCTCCTGTCATTGAAAGGAGCTTCAGGGGTTAGGGGGCGGGGCCACTGCACCACCAATGAAAAAATATAATTCTGTGATTACTCACCTGTAGAATTGGTATTATGAGTATACAGTACGTCCTGCTCCAGATAAGATTCATAACACATGGGTATTACTCCGCCAGATGGCGCTGGACTGCAGAGACATCGAAATTGGCTCCTCCCGGCCCCTCAGGGACCTCCCACAAATCCCCAGCATTGAAAAGCAGTTAACGAGAAGCCAGGAGAATTAAAACAGAACCAAACTGGTAACTATAACAATGATAACAATCACCATACAGGGGATCCAAGATAATGCAAAACCAAGGGTGGGGTGGAGCAGGACATACTGTATACTCATCATAATATTAATTCTACAGGTGAGTAATCACAGAATTTTATTATTCTAAGTATACAGTACGTCCTGCTCCAGATAAGAATCATTACACTTGGAACATCCAATAGCAGTGTCCATAAAGTAGGTGGGATCCCCAAAGGTAACAACAGACAGGTCAGACCACTGCCGCCTGCAGAACCTTACGGCCAAAAGCAGCATCAGCTGAGGCCCTAACATCAACCTTGTAAAACTTTGAAAAGGTATGAACAGAAGACCAAGTAGCGGCCTTGCAAACTTGTTCAACAGAAGCCTGGTGCTGAAAAGCCCAAGAGGCACCAATATCACGAGTGGAATGAGCAGTAATGCAGAAGGGAGGATTCTTCCCCTTAGCAGAATAGGCCTGAATCACAGCCTGACGGATCCATTTGCTGATAGTAGACTTGGCAGGTGCCAAAGCCTTCCTAGGACCAGAAGGGACCACAAAAAGAGCATCAGTTTTCCTGAAAGGTGCAGTAGCCACCAGATAGTACTTCAGACACCTAACCACATCCAAAGAATGCAAGACCCTCTCCTTAGGATTACTAGGATTAGGGCACAAGGAAGGAAGAACAATGTCCTGATTCAAATGAAAGGCAGACACTACCTTAGGCAGAAAATCTGTCTTGAAACGAAACACCACCTTGTCCTGGTGTCTCTCAAAGTAGGGGGGCTGGATGGAAAGCGCCGCCAACTCAGAAACACGTCTAACAGAGGTGATAGCCACCAAAAAGACAACCTTGAGAGTAAGAATGCCCAGGGCAGCCTCCTGCACAGGTTCAAAGGGAGCACACTGCAAGGCAGACAAGACCAAGTTCAAATCCCAAACAGGCAACATAGGCTTACGTGGGGGACGCACATGGGTAACCCCCTGGAAAAAAGTCCTGATCAGAGAATGCTGGGCGAAGGACTTCTGGAAGAAAACAGCCAGGGCAGAAACATGGCCCTTCAGAGTACTGAGTTGGAGCCCCATCTCCAACCCATGCTGCAGGAACTCCAAGATCCTGGGAATAGAAAACACACGACAGGGAAGAGACTTAGACTCACAGCAGTCAATGTAGGCGCGCCAAACCCTATAGTAAATGGAAGAAGAAGACTTCTTTCTAGCCTTTATCATGGTATCAACAACAGAGGCAGACAGCCGCTTCTCCATCAAGATGGAGGTTTCAGCAGCCAGGCCGTCAAAGCCAGAGTTTGTAAATTGGGGTGGCGTAAGTGACCCTGAGTGAGCAGGTCTGGCACTCTGGGAAGAGCTGAACTACTGCCAGCTGCACCATGTCTGCGAACCACACTCTTCTTGGCCATTTGGGGGCCACCAGTATTGCTGGCACCCCCTCTAGAACTATCTTGCGCAGAACCCTGCCCAACAAGGGGAATGGAGGAAAGACATACAGTAGCTGAAAGTCCTGCCATGACATTGCTAGAGCATCCGTGGCCAAGGCCAGAAGATCCTGGGACAGGGAGACAAAGGCCGGGAGCTTGTGATTGTGACGGGACGCAAACAGATCCACATCTGGTTGTCCCCAACGGTGACACAGAGATTGAAACACCCTGTTGCAGAGGGACCATTCTCCCAGGCGAAAGATCTCCCTGCTCAGAGACTCTGCCTGCAGATTCTCCACCCCCGGGATGTACACAGCTGATATGCAGGGAACACTGGCCTCCGCCCAGGCCAGGATCAGAGACACTTCCTGGAGGGCCCTCTTGCTCCGGGTCCCTCCCTGATGATCGATGTAGGCAACTGCAGTATGGATGTCCGAGCGTACCTGAACAGGCAGGCCCAGGAGGTGATGAGTCAGCTGAGTCAGAACCAACCTGATTGCCCGCAGTTCCAGAATGTTGATAGGAGTGTGGGCCCCCTGAGGGCCCCACCGTCCTTGGAACTGCAGGGACTTCCAGAAACCCCAACCTGTCAAGACTGGCATCCGTGGTGACCGTCTCCCAGGAGGGAAAGCACAAAGACCATGAGAGGAACCGCCTGACCAGAAGGGAAAGCACAAAGACCTGGTCCAGGGACGCAGAAACCTTGTCCCATACTGACAAGAGGTGGAGTTGCAGAGGCCTCATGTGGAACTGATCATAAGGGACCGCCTCAAAGCACGCCACCATCAGGCCCACCAGCTGCATTCCCTGCCTGATGGAGGGATGAGGGCAAGATAGCAGGAACCGAACCTGCGCAATCAGACTGTCCACCTTCTGCTGAGGAAGAAAAATCCTTGCCTGAACTGTATCCAAATTCATTCCCAGGAAGGGAGTCACCAAAAAGGGGGACAGAGAAGACTTGGGATGGTTGATCACCCAGACAAATTACTCCAGAGTGGACACTACCAGCTGAGTATCCAACTCTGCCTGATGCAGGGACTGGGAAGTGATGAGAATGTCGTCCAGGTAGGGCAGCACGCGGATGCCCTGAGACCTGAGCAGAGACATCACTCCTGCCAGCACCTTGGTGAACACCCTGGGAGCTGAAGTGAGACCAAAAGGCAATGCCACAAATTGTTAGTGCTGATCCTCCAGAGCGAACCTGAGAAACCTTTGATGACCTGGAAACACAGGAATATGAAGATAAGCATCTTTGATGTCCACAGACGTCATGAAGTCCCCTGGACGCAGGGAACTGATGGCAGAGAGGAGAGTTTCCATGCGAAAGCGCCAGCACCTGACAAATTTGTTGAGGATCTTCGTCCAGGATGGGCCTGACTGACCCATCTCTTGTGGGCACGGTGAAAAGGTTGGAATAGAAGCCCTTGCCCTTTTCTCGTAAGGGAACCTGACAGATGCCCCCCCAGCTCCAGAAGGCTTTGCACCGCCAGCACTAGAGCCTGAGCTGACACAGGGTCCTGAGAAATCCGGGATCTGATGAATCTTGGGGGGGGGGGGGGCAGGCAGCAAACTCTATCTTGTAACCGGAGGACACTACCTCCTGAATCCACCGGTCTGAGACATGAAGCCTCCAGACGTGAGCAAAGTGCTGAAGGGCGCCCCTTCATGCCTGAGGGGGAAGACTTAAGCTTGGAGCCCCAGGAGGAGCCAGGGCGACCACGTCCTCTGCCCCTACCCCAGAAATCTCCTCGGGCCCCAGTAAGGGAGACCCCCCTCCCCTGTCTGGCACCACGGTAGGGGGAAGAAAAGGAGCCCTGACCCTGAAAGGGCCGAGACTGCCGCCTGCGCTGGGGTAACCTGCCCCCCTTAGCAAACAGGTCCAGGCGGTCCCCAAACAGGCGCAGTCCTTTGAAGGGAAAACCAGTGAGGGCATTCTTGGCAGTGTTGTCAGCAGCCCACTGGCGCAGCCACACCGAGCGGCGTATAGCCACCACAAGGGCAGAAGTTCTGCCACACATTCTAATGGTATCATCCAAGGCAGAGAGGACATAAGTCACAAAAACCTCACAACGAGAGAGTGCATTAAACTCCTCACCAGATACATCATCAGGGGCACCTTCAAGGATACTTCTAAGCAGGGTTCTGATAGCCACAGCCATAATGGCAGAAGCACAGACCGGGCGCAGGGCCGTCCCCACACATGCAAAGGCATGGGACGCCAGCTGATCAATGCGCCGGTCCTCAGCATCCTGCAGCATAGTAGAGTCAGGGGAGTGCATGACAGAGGTGTTAGATAACCCAAGGACCAGGGCATCCACTTCAGGATGGGATGACCAACACTTCACCACATCAGCAGGAAAGGGATACCTCTTATCCCAACTCTTAGGTACACCGGGAAGCCTGCTGGGACGCTCCCATTCCCTGAGCACAAGGTTATTAAAATGGGCTTGCTCAGGAAATTCTAAACGTGGCTTAGCAGTATGAAACAATTCCCCCTGCTGCCTAGGGGCCGCACCCGGGGGAGATATAGACAGAACCTCAAAAATCTGAGCCAACAGCTTATCAGTATCATCTGGGGCCCAGGGGTCAGAACCAGAATCATCATGACCCCTGGGCCTCTCATCAGATGATTCAGAGGCAGAGAATAACTCCCCTTCTTCCAAGGGGGTATAACCAGACAGTTCCAAAAACTCATCAGCTTCCATAGGGAAAAGAGTGACATCAGGCGTTAAGTGCCGCTTTTTAGCAGAGGCCTTACGCGCCAAGGTATTAGCCAGCAACTTCTCAACACTAGCCAGTCTAGAAGACACATCAGGCTGAGAATCCCCACTTGTATGCAACTCAATGGGAGTGAAATTTAAGCTTGGGGGAGTAGGTGAAGCCATAGGAGGCGCAGGCCCAGCTACTGGTAAACCAGGCTGCAGGGCAATCACCTGCTGGGCACAAGGTACACAGACCCGCACATTGTCAGCACTAATAGGAGACACCCCACAAGCTACACACAGCTGGGCTTGTCCCGAAGGAACCCCGAGCACATTATCTTGAGACGCCTCCATATGGTGATTATAGCGGCACAACAGGCCGATAGGAATTCACGCTATAAAAGCAACCCGGGATGCCCCAATAGCCCGCTAGGGAAGTGGGAGTAATTTACACAATAGGCCTCAAAGTTTAATAACTAAATAGAGGGAGTAGGGCCGGGAGAAACCAATAGAGGTCGGCCCGTCTGGAAGACATAAGCAAAAAGAACTCCGTAAGTGACATGTAAAATGACATAGGGTAAATAAAGCCGCCCGCGAGGGCACTCACGGACCACGGTAGGTAGATGCCAGTCACGCAGCAGCCAGATCCAGGGAAAATGGCGCCGACCGCGGGCCCCGCCCCCCGAAGAGCGCGAAGCCACACACGTGACAAGCAGCCAATAACAGCGCACCAGCGCCTGAGGTAACGCCGCCACCAAGCGCAGTGCACAGTGGAAGCGCACGCGGCGGCGGCAAATTTAAAAAGCAACCAGTGCAACCAAGTCAGCGCGGCAACTGACACCAACCAGAAAAACATAATACATTGAAGCACCAAGGCAAATTCACATATACACCCCCGCCCCCGAGAACTACAAGGGAGAGCGAGGGAGGGCAGCGGCCACTTAACATAGGACCCACCGATAGAAGGGGCAATAGGGCGGGAGGGGCATCCCATAGAGGCTCACCATATGCCTATACCGCCTACCCCTTGGTGGGGGATTGCGGTGGAGCAGCGCTCCTAAGTACCTGACAGCGGCGCTGCCTACCATCACCTGACCAGTACAGCCAAGGCTGGAAGGCACATTAATAATGGAACGGGTGGGAATAGTCCTACAGGGCCGCAGGCTAATAGCCCCGCTCACCTGCGAGAAGAGAGAGCCATCTTCTTGTCCTTCGCAGTCCAGACTGCAGAGAAGATCTGGGGATTGTGGGAGGTCCCGGGTATTTGAGGGGCTGGGAGGAACCAATTTCGATGTCTCTGCAGTCCAACGCCATCTGGCGAAGTAATACCCATGTGTTATGAATCTTATCTGGAGCAGGACGTACTGTATACTAAGAATAGCATGCAGCTTGAGGCTGGCTCGTATTGGGAGGGCGATGTCATGTTAGGAGGGGAGAGGGGGTGCAGGCTTGGCAGTGCATTGCAATGCGGTGTCGCGTGGGGGTAAGGGAAACCAACACCCAGATGATGCCAGTACTCAATGGGCCCCCGACAGCTGCCCTGCTTTGCCGCCCTTTGGCGCCGGCCCTGACCTCACCACTACTCCCTTGCTGCTCCCGGTCCATGTAGCGCAGGGCGGTGGCATTGCCAGCCAACCAGGCAGCATTGTTCTCTGGAAGCTTTGTTTCCAAGTAATCAACGCTGGCTTCTCCCCACAATTGTATATTTATACATTATATATCTTCCTTTTCCCCCTATATTCTAAATTTTGAAATCTTTTGAAATCCTCAAATACTGTGTCAAACAGCACTCAGAGCTGAAAAAAAAAAGATTTTTTGGGGGGGGAATTGTGACATCTGTCATGGGAAATACATTACCTCACCACACCTCCCTTGCTGCTTTCCAGTCCATGTAGCGCAGGGCGGTGGTATTGCCAGCCAACCAGGCAGCATTGTTCTCTGGAAGCTTTGTTTCCAAGGTTCCCATGGAAGGTGTGGGTCCTTCTTAAATCTGGTCTGAGTAGCAGTGGGCATTGTCACCTGAGTATTCTCATTCTCCTTTTTTTATTTTTTAGTTTTTCACAATCATTTATTATCTGCGTTATATATAGAGTGAGCTGCCATTTATTGGTAGTGTGCCCTCTAATTCCCTGGGTAGCACCTTGGTAGATTAGTACAAGCACTTTATATTTATATACTTGAAGAGTTTCACACAGCGGGGCTTCTCGATTTGGGTTGGCCAGCAGCCGGCCTTGGAGAATTTTAGATTCCAAGGCTGGCTGTGCAGGGTTTTGTTCTTGTTCTTATCAGTTTGGTGGCTTGTTGTTATCAGTTTGGTGGCTCTTCTCTGCACCCTTTCCATAATCAAGGCATCCTTAATAAGAACTGGTGCCCAGAACTGGATGGCATATTTCAGATGAGGGCGCACCAGTGCCTTGTAAAGTGGCCAAATTACGTCCCTATCCCGTGATTCCAGGCCTCTTTTAATGCATGATAATATCTAGGTGGCCTTGGAAGCAGCTGCTTGACATTGCATGCTGTTATTAAGCCTGTGGTTTACCAGTACCCCCAGTTCCTTCTCCACAAGTCTTTCTCCCAGTTGTACTCCCCCGGGGACATATGTGGCCTCAGGTTATTAGACTCCAAGTGCATGACATTTCTCCACATTGAACATTATTTGCCACTTAAAGTGTCCAAGTCAGCCTGAAGCTTGTGAACATCTTCAATAGACTGCACTGGGCTACATATCTTTGTGTCATCTTTAAAAATACAGACAATGCCATTATTTCCATCTTCTATGTCGTTTATAAAAATGTTAAATAATAGTGAGCCCAGCGCTGAACCCTGGGGTACTCCGCTTACAACCGGGGAACATTCAGTAGGTATTATTAATCACAACTCTCTGCACACAATCCTTCAGCCAGTTTTCAATCCGGTTACAAACAATATTTTGTAATCCTAAAGATATTATTTTCCCCAATAAGTGTCTATGGGGGACAGTGTCAAATGCTTTTGCAAAATCCAGAAAAACTATATCCACAGCCACCTCTCTGTCCAAGCTTCTACTCACCTCCTCATAGAAGCCAAAAAGGTTAGTTTGTAACTTCTGCCTTTAGTGTGTCAGGCCCCAAGGGACACCTGCCTTAAGGTAAGTCCGCAACCCCCAATCTGTGCTGCTGCTTCCGCCTATAAACAAGCCCTCGTTTGCGGGGACGCTGGATACACCTCACCGGACACGGTTTCCGCCAGAACTTAGATAACACAAAGGGTGCGGACTTACAGGTGAAGGCAGATGAATCAGGGACGAGGCCATGAACAGGAATGACAGTCCTTCCGATTCGGGGTTCCAAGGGGATACACAGGAAAATGGTCAAGAGTGAAGACAGGTTGACAGAGGGTTTATGGTACTGATGAATAGACAAGTTCAAGGTCAGACAGGCAGGCGCCAGGCCAGGCAGCGATCAGAGGAGAGTCAGACAAGCGAAAGTCGGCAACAGCTAATCCAAATCCAGATAACAGTGGTACAATAACTCCCAGCAAAAGATATAACGGGCAATGCATGCTGGGAGAGGCCTGGTTTTATGCGGCCATCGGCCAATCAGGACAGGAGGCCAGAGTCAGCCCACCACCTTAACCCCAACATTTTTTATATTTTCAATTTTTAAGTGATTTAATAAATGCGGCTTTTAAAGGCATCCCATTTAACTGCCCACGGGTTTATTTTTTGGTAATTTTTAAAAAAAATGTTTCTCCGAATTATTATTTTTTTTGTCACTTTCCCCGGTTTTATTGAATGCCACCTAACTGTCATTCATTAAAACTGGAAAAGTGACGGATTTTAAAAAAATGTTTCTTACATGTAAAAGAAAATATGGGTCCCCCCCAAAATCTACCAGCCCGTGCACCAAACATAAGGGCTTGTAACCCAGGGCTCAGAGGCCGTACCAAAGGGCATAAGGGCTTGTAACTAATAGCAAAGCCTCTGAGCCCTGGGTTACAAGCCCTTATGCTTGGTGCCCTAGCTGGTAGCCTTTTAGGGGGACCCTTACGTTTTTCTTCTTAAAAGAAAAGAAAATTAAAAAACAGATTGAGGAGAGAGAATTTTCGTATTAGGAGGTGTTCCTGAGTCCATTAAAGACCTTTTTTCAACATTAGTCCCAAGCATGGATGAGGCAAGTAGTAAGAGTAGAGGATATAAGGGGTTAAAAGGGGGTATGAATAAAAGAATATATAGAAGAGGAATGGACACTAGTGGTGGGTTGAATATTGGAATTAAAGTAATGGATGGTTAATAAGAGGTGGATCACTGTGTGTAAATATTGTTATAATTGAGGGATCGCTAAGCTGTAGTGCGACAACCCCTCTCCATTGTAGATAACCTCATCTACAATGGAGAGGGGTTGTCGCACAGATATTGATTCTAGCACGTGCACTAGATAAGCAGTATTATAAATGGCCAGGAGTAGGGAGCGCTTGACTTGAGTGTGGATACAAATGATAGAGCAAATGTGATTTGAGTTGGGTTAATAATGATAGAAGGAGATTAGGTAAGTTAATTGGAGGGGGTTGGTATTCACAAATGGGGGTAAATCAGGTAAGGCATATAAGAGTTGGGTATAGATTAAAGTGCACCAACACCCACCCCTGATCGGCCCAGAATCTATAAGATTCCCGGGCCGATCAGCTCCCTCCCCGCGGGGCATCCGAAATCGCCTTTTAGGCGACGGATAAACCGCCACCGCCGCCGCCTCCCGCGCGTCTCTCTAGCAGGGCGCGCTCCCGCGCCGGCCGTTTGTGAGTGGCCGGCGCAGGCGCACGCCCTGTAAGAGGGACGTGCGAGAGGCGGCGGCAGCGGCTTATCCGTCGCCTAAAAGGTAAGATTTTCGGGGCTTTCTGGGGGGTTTCACACAGCGGGGTGCCCCGCGGAAGTCGACCAACACCCAGGATAGTGAAAATCCTGGGTGTTGGTCCACTTTAAGGTAGTAGTAACTATTAAGTTAGGGTATATAAAGAGTTTTGGGATATTAAGGGGAATAAGTTGCAGTTAAAGGTCTCAATAGGAGTAGAGTAGAGGAGTGGGTAAGCTTTTTTCTCTCTTTTCTCTCCTTCCTCTCCTTTTTCCTTGCTCCCTTAATTTTGATAGAAAGAGATTAAACATATGGTAATACTGTAGTAATCAGGGTGTTCTGGGTGGGTAAAACATGTTCGAAATGGGTCCTAGACTCGATCTTGGGTTGTCCCAGGGATCGACGCAGGTAACACATATGGGGTAAGACATGGGTTAGAAGGGATGAGGAAAACTTATCCTAGAGGAGGGGGAGATCCCCCTTATCCCTTTTGTGTTCGTATATATGCATTTGTGTCGGTCTCGACTGACCCCCAACGAATTGTCCCCCCTTTTTTAGGGGGGAATGACTTGGAAATTAGAGAATGCTTGGTTGAGATTCTACTCAGCGAGAAACTATGGAAAGACCATAGCCTAACAAATCTACAGGGTTCTGGGAGTTAAAAAAATCCCTCTTCCCCCAAAAAGCAGGAGCACCGAAAAATCACAACAACAATAATATAAGTACCAAAAATTACATAATTTTATTTGGAATAATCAGACAACAACAACATTTAACAAGACACATTAAAAACACTGTGCCTCCCCTAATGCTTCCAGTGCTGACAATGATAAAACAGACCATAAATTACTGGGAAGCTCCCTAATATTCGGCGTACAGGGACTGAGATAGCACCTAATTATTTGTGCCGGCACAAGGAACTATAATCTGCTCTTGAAAGTACTACCTACCTACAATAACTATCAATCCTAAAGTGACAATGCTTAACAAAGTATGCTAAAAAATACACCAAAAAAAATACATGAAAAATCATAAGTAATATGTACATATAAATAAGATAAAGGTTGCCATAATTCAATAGGTAAGACAATAACAATTACTGAACATAATTAGTGAGCATACAGAAACATGCAATAAACTCTAACAATATCTAATAGAAAAGCTGAGAGGTCTATTGGTCATGGACACTTGAAAGTGCAAAAATCACCAACTTAAAAACCCATATCAACCATTGAACACACAAAGAAAAAATATATCAAAAATGTATAAAAACCAAGAGCCAGGTCCACAACGCGCCGTATGGAGCAGGGGATTAGCAGAGGGGACACTTACATACGCGGCCACCCGTGCCGCTTCGTTGGGTGAAAGGAACAAATAAACAGAAAAGCACATGTCTTTATACCTGCCACCATCGCGCTGCCTGCTGCCCCACAATCAAGGAGGTGTTCCGGAACGCAACTGCGCTTCACAGGAAGCACCGGAAGTGACACTGTTGATGTAACGCTGTCCAAGCCGGAGTACATAAGCGGTGGCCATGGCAACAAGTGTCACCTGTGGAGGAGCAGATCACCGGCGTTAAACGCCCCGCTAAAGTGAACCGGGCTGACCCTGTCCCGCGTGCCCCCCCTCCCCGCGCACCCGCAGCCGAGCACAAAACAGCTGACATAATCACTGTCAGCTCATGCCGCGCCGAGTGGGGAGAGGGCGCCTGCCGGGCAGGGGCGCCCAACAGCAAAGCAGGAAGTTAAAGCGTCCTAAGCGCCAGTGTAAGGCGGCCCTAGCAAGCGAGAGGGCAAGTCAAAGCCATGGCCTTTCAGATTAAAACTGGCATACTCCATAACATATATAGAAAATGAGCAAATAATTGTTTATAAACTATGCACATATACACATATACACTAATCTATACCCAAATGGCTAAATCTATACCCAAAGATGGCGATATTGTTATCAGACAAACTAAAACAAGGAACCCTCTTTGCCCTATGGTACGAAATGTCAATTTAAGCAGATGGAGCTAAAAAGGAAAAATAAAGCCTGTCATTGGCCTCCATCCAGTGAGGGCAAAGTTCCTTATAAGTAAATAAACCATGTCCAAAAGGGTCTCAGGGGGACCATTGTATTATCTATAAGACAATATGAGATCTCTCCATGATCTAGGATCCACGTAATATTGTACAAGTCATGACTTGCGAACACACCCTCTGGCAACCAAATCTGTCATACTGGTGCGGAATGGATACCAATGTCCATCTGTAAGAATCTATTAGTTATCATATAAGACATACTGTAAAAAAGAGAGACACGCCCCTGGAATGACAAGTTAATGGGAGGAACAAGAATGCACGGCACTTCAAGGAGTATACACAGAAATCTGTGAAACACTTAAAGAAACCACAAATTTTGAACCGTTGTACATTACATCTAAAGCAATCGGTGTGATCAGATAGTTTTATGGGCTTCTTTCGGTACTTCTCAGTTGGGTCTGCTTTCACTAGGGAATCCCTTAGATTTTTGTTTCTCTGGTAGACTTGGTAGAGAATGGTCTTTTGATCGTAGGACATAAGCTATTATCTGCTTGTAAGATTTGTCCATGTTTCCTGGTGATACCATCAATAATTGGTGAGGCCTGGTTATAGGTAAGAAAAAACGTGACTCGCTCCTGATTGTGCACCCTCTTTGTTGTCTGGCCTCTCCATATCTCTTCAGCTCGTTCTTGGGCTCTAGTCAGAAACCGGTTCGGGATATCCCCAGGGTCGAACTTTTCAACCATATTATGGAGTTGTAATTCCCTTTTCTGTGGGTTGGAATTCATCCGGAGCACCCTAAGAAATTGGGAGATCGGGAGGCTCTCGATCAACTGTTTTGGGTGTACACGCTGCCTGTCCAGCGTTGTGATGAGTGAGGTGACTTGCTGTCCAATCCGAACGTGAGCTCCACACTCATCACTTGTTACCAGGCAGTTTTAGACGCCTGGATGGCATTTCACTCCTCTGTCTCTGTGACAGGCAGGGACTGCACCACACGGGACCCGACATGTGGCTGCTGGCAGTGAGGGGGGGTCAGTGACTGGTGGATTCCCCACCAAGAAACCTCCGGAGGATAGGTGAGTAGTTGTTATTCTTTCAATTACAATTGTTTGTTAATCATGTATTCCTATACATTCCTTACTTCATTTGCATGTCCTGCTGATGTCATTATGACATCAGGCGGGAATTTTAAACTAGGTCAGTTGTTATTTGATTGTCTTTTATGATTGCAATGGTGGCAGTTTTTCCCTGAGGAAGGGGCTCGGTTCCCCGAAACGTTGGATACAAGGAACTGCGTTATGTCACCTTATGTTTTCTACATGTCCTTTTGAATATATTTTTCTGATTTGGAGTGCCAGTCTTAGTTACTCATTACTTGTACAGCGGTGCCACCATGGACCTGGCACCCACCTCTATAGACAGTAAGTGTGCACCTGCTCTTTGGACTGTTTTAAAGTGGTAGTTTGTGGCCGGGTGGAACAGAAATGTGCACACTTTGCGGACGATCTGCTCCTTCCTGTTTATGACCAGCCGGAGTACTCGCTTCCAGCAACTATTAGACCATCTTTCAAAGGTCTCCAAGCTGAAGATGAACAGGACCAAATCGATTGCTTTGAACATCTCATTATGTTCCAACACTAAGGCCCTTATTTATCAAGGGATAGCGCCAGGTAATGTCTCACTAGCGCCAGGTAGCGCTAGCTATCGGCGGCTACCGACTCCAGAACGCCAGGCTGCGAACACAATCACGCATTTATCACGCTAAATGAGGCTAGCGCCGGCGAGAGCGTCAGCTAGCGCGGGATTCATCATGTTGCAGACTTCAGCGAACAGCGCCACTGCTAATCCCATCACAGCGCCAGGTATGACCTCTCGCTACCTGGCGCTCTCCAATGCATTTCAATGGAGCAATCTTTAAATATTCATAATTAACTGATATTAATGTTTTTTTTTTTTTTTTTTTTTTAAATGTCAGAAATTCGGTGACCACTTCTGCAATGTTATATCTTTTTTTTAAGGTAAAATAAAAAAAAAAAAAAAAATTGTGCAGAATTGATATTACAGGTCTGATATTAATGTATTCATATTACAAAATGTTTATAAAAACTTGTTTATTATTTTTTTCCAAAAATAAGGTTGTTTGGGGGTTAAAAAACTACTTTTAACACATCGCCGCCAGCGCTCTGGGGTTTAAACATGCATTTTACAGCATGAGAATTTTTTGAGCGTGATTTGTTAATGAATATGCTGGGAGCCGTTCGCTATGGCCATTCGTTGTCATGCGCTCCCATACAGCGCGGAACCTGACACACAGCGACTCCTAACCCCGTATTCAACATTACCACACACCGACTGAGTCGCTGTCAACAACCGAACAACGGCCAAGCACAGCGAATACTAGCCGGCGCTGTGAAAATCACGCTACTGTCGCTACCTGGCGCTATTAATAAATCGGCCTCCCCGATCATTACAGCTAACGACGGGAGTCCAGTGATCATCATCAGATGTGGAGGCTGATTCACTAATAACGCCAGGTATTGCCAGATGAGCATCTGTATAGTGGTGCTTAGAGCAACTGCTAGTAAACGGTGTAACAGAGTGTCTCGGTCGCTCTAGTAACCTGGCCGGCATTGATGAATGTGATGTGTGTGGAGCGTTGTAACAACAGTACAGCGCTGCAGCGAGCGAGAGGTAGCACCAACTCACTCACCACTCCACACAATATTTAACAAAACACTACACGCAAACAGCGTCGGCACTCTAAAGCTGGTCGCTGTAGCATAGAGCACCAGACGCTGCGTGATTAAAGTCTGTTTTTGAACACAGATCCACCTGTAACAAAGCAAAAACACATGGAATGACATTGTTGTAACACTGTGACAATAACACTTTATTGCCAGACCTGTAAATACAATTCTGCATATAAATCTAAAAAGTCAAAAAGGTTTCTAAAAATGTTTGTTTGCAGGCCAGGAGAGGTGACACAACGGTTTGAGCAAAAAAAAAAAAAAAAATGTCAAACACGCTGTTAAACCCAAGCAAATGAGCGAAAGGTAATACCTGGCACTCTGGCCAGCGATATACGCTGAGTCGCCTGTAATAATACATCGGACGCTACATGGTGCTGTTAGAGTCGCTCACCAGATTCGTTTTCATAAATGTGGTTTTGCCTACAATGCCCAGCGTTCTACAGACGCTGCCTGCCTCTACGAGGCACTAGCTGGCGCTATCCCTTCATGAATAACCCCATAGATATGTTTATATTATGCAAAATGTGTAAACGGTTGGAGGAATTTTTAAATTTAAAATTTGGAGTGGACCTCCACTTAAATGTAATATGTTTTATTTCTAAACTACTTGGTTAAAACTGATTTTGCAGTGAAGCTAAAGATATTTTAGCTGAAAACCATGCCCTAAAGATGACACATGATACACATTACCTTTAATATGTTTAATTGGATTTTGCTTTTAGAGCATTAGAATTGCGGCAGCTGCCTTTGTTTGTAATAGCAGCAAATCTGCATGTTATATCTGGGCATGAACACAGAGTTAACGAGAACACTGCAATCATCCTCTTTTATGGGATACATAAATGAAGCTGGGGAAACTCCCTTGGCACTTACAGGTCTCTGAATACATTGTTATTCTATAATAAGTTCTGTAACAGCGGGGCAAGACAATTAGGGAGAGATCCATTTTAGATTTTACATAAGGCAATGGTGTAGCTGGGGGGGGGGGGGGGGGGGCATGTGCCCTGGGTGCAGCAGGTCAGGGGGGCCTGAGCATAGGTGGGGGGTGTGACGATTGCACGGGTTGATCAGACCTATTGATCGTTCATCTGATCAGACCGGCCAATCGTACCACACGTGTGTCACAGCAATTCTTCAATTGGCAACACACGCGGTTATAAACTGCTGCCACCAGAGCACAACAGTGCTCAACTCTATAATATAATATAGGCCACACACAATACAATCAGATCGAACGTATCGATTGACCCACAACCACTTCCAGGCGGGGGCGATCGAGCGTCCTAGGCAAGTAGGGTAGCCAGTCTCTTCAGAATAGCATGGGCCTTTTAGATCTTTCAATAAGAGCGTCAGGGACTATGCTGTATTTTAGGATTTATTCAAACAAACAGAAAACACAAGGACAACAAGAAACACGATGCAAGTGATAAAACAGAATTGACTATAAGCACGGTAAATAAATAAATAGCAATGCAAAATAAAAGAAGGTGGAAAATATACTTAAAAGACCGTCTGGGCTGCGTTCTCTTTGATCGAATCAATTGTCCCCACACGCTTTCTGGTCTTGTTCAGCTTGGATGTTAAAAGCCAGCGTGTGTCAATCTTGATGGTCAGATCGAGCCTCCCCATCCCCATCTCAAGCTCATCTTAATCCCTCTACCCAGGGGTCAGTTTACAACCCCTCCCATGGGCCGAACAATTGGTGTCACCCCCTGCCTGATTGGTGCATCTGGGATTCTCCCTCTTTGAGAACCTAAAAAATTGGTTCATACGACTTATCGGATTGCACAGGGAGGGGGAACACTTTGGGACTGATTTGAGTGATCTGTTGTTTGTTTGTTTTTCCACACTGGGGAAGGTTTTATTAGCCCCATCCACTCTCGTGTTTATCCAGGTGGGAGGGGGAGCAAGTCGTAAAAGAGGGTCAGAAATAGGTGAGAACCAAGTGGGAGGGGGGACAAGAATGAGGGGTTTACACCAATCTGGCATATCCACACACACAAATATATTACACCAGTCTACACACCTAGAGAAATTAAATACACCTAGGATGTTCTGTCACACCTTCCCCCATTAAGAGGTTGGCTGGAGGGGAATAGCAGTTTCCCCTTTTAGCCGACCGACTTCTGCTGGTTCGGCCTGCCGTGATAGCCCATCCGCATTACCATGGTTACTCCCTTTTTTATGCTGAATGCTGAAATCATATTGCTGGAGAATTAGGCTCCAACGGAGTAGCTTACCATTGTCACCGGCAACTCGATTCAGCCAACTTAGGGGGTTGTGATCAGTGATGACCGTGAAATTCCTGCCATACAAGTAGTGTTGGAGCTTCTGTAATGCCCACACGATCGATAAGCACTCCTTTTCGATAGTGGCATACGCCACTTCACGAGGAAGCAGCTTCCTACTCAAATAGAGGATGGGGTGTTCTCCCCCGGCGTGATCCACCTGGCTTAGCACTGCTCCCAAGCCATAAGCGGAGGCGTCAGTTTGCACCAGAAATCGCCGGGCAAAGTCCGGCGCCTGCAGCACTGGGGCACTGGCCAATGCCTCCTTCAGGGTCTGAAAGGCTTGTTCACATTCGGGGGTCCAATTTATCGACCTGGGCATCTTCTTTTTGGTCAAGTCTGTCAGGGGTTTGGCTATGGCACTGTAATCCCGGACAAACTTCCGATAGTACCCCGCCGTCCCCAGAAAGGACTTGACCTGCTTCTGGGTTTGGGGGGTGGGCCATGCCATAATGGCCTCAACCTTCCCTGTGTCAGGCCGCAGGTTGCCCCCTCCTACCTGGTGCCCCAGGTACTGGACCTCGGACCTGACATTTGCTAGGTTTTATCGTCAGGTTGGCGGCAGCCAGCCGGTCCAGGACCTCTGACAGGTGTTCGAGATGTTCCTCCCAAGAAGAGCTGAACACAGCGAGATCATCCAGATAGGCGACTGCAAAGGCCTCCAGACCCCCCAACAGTTCATTGATGAGCCTCTGAAATGTGGCGGGTGCGTTTTTCATCCCAAACGGCATCACCACGGACTCAAATAAGCCGAAAGGGGTGATAAAGGCTGACTTTTCACAGGCCTCAGGTGCCAGCGGAATTTGCCAGTACCCTCTGCTCAGGTCCATGATTGTGATATAGCGGGCAGCCGCCAGCTTATCCAGCAGCTCATCAATCCTGGGCATAGGGTAGGCATCAGAGGTGGTGATAGCATTTAGTTTCCTGTAGTCCACACAGAACCGGGTAGTCCGATCCTTCTTGGGGACTAAGACTACCGGCGATGCCCATGGGCTGCGGGATTTCCTAATTACACCCAGGGTCAGCATCTCCTCAATTTCCTTTTTCATGTCTGCCTGTACCTCCAAGGACACGCGGTAAGCAGTCTGTCTGATAGGGGGATGCGTCCCTGTGTCCACACGGTGGACTGCCAGGTGGGTTCGCCCAGGTCTCCCGGTGAAGGTGTCAGGGTATTTCCCTAGAACCTTCTCCAGCTGGGCTCTCTGCACTGGGGATAATTGAGGGTTGACATTCAGGTCAGCCCCCACCTCTCGGGTACCCTCCAGTAGATCTAAGAGGGGGTCCGGTCCCTCCTGATCAGACTGACTGCACACCGGCATTATGTATGCTGTCCTTTCATGATGAGCCTTTAGCATATTCACATGAAAGGCCTTCTGTCTCCTTCCCCCCAGGCTGACCACATAGGTGACATCATTCAGCCGTTTGGTGATGGTGTGTGGACCCTCCCAAGCTGCTTGTAGCTTGTTTTGTCGCATTGGTAGTAGGACATATACCTTTTGACCTACATTGTATGTCCGCTCTCGAGCATGGCGGTCATACCAACGCTTCTGTTTGGCTTGGGCTTGTGCCATGTTTCCCTGCACCACCTCCACCAAGGCCTCCATTTTGTCTCGGAACTGGAGGACATAATCCACAACCGACACTTCGGGGCCTGCAATCTTGCCCTCCCAGGTCTCCCGGATTAGGTCCAGCGGTCCCCTCACACGCCTCCCGTATAGGAGCTCAAATGGGGAGAAACCTGTGGACTCCTGTGGTACCTCTCTGTAGGCAAACAAAAGATGAGGCAAGTATGGTTCCCAGTCTCTCCCTTGTGACTCCACAAAGGTCTTGAGCATCTGCTTCAGCGTTCCATTGAAACGTTCACACAGACCATTGGTTTGTGGGTGGTAGGGACTGGCCACAATATGCGTCATCTGTATTTTGTCGCAGAGAGCCTGCATCAGGTCAGACATGAACTGGGGCCCCTGATCGCTCAGGAGTTCAGCGGGGAATCCCACTCTCGTGAAGATTCCCAGTAGGGCATCAGCTACCTTGTCTGCTCTGAGGGAGGAGAGTGCCACAGCTTCTGGATACCGGGTGGCATAATCCACCACTGTCAGTATATACCGCTTGCCTGAACTGCTGGGGATAGCCAGAGGCCCAATGATGTCCACTGCAACCCGTTTAAATGGCTCATCAATTATGGGCAACGGCTGCAGGGGTGCCTTTTGCACATCTCCAGCCTTACCGACACGCTGGCAGACAGTACAGGACCGACAGTAGGTGGCTATGTCGACCCCCATGTTGGGCCAGAAAAACCTCTGGGTTATTCGGGCCCTGGTTTTGGAGATGCCCAAGTGACCCGCTAGTGGAATTTCATGGGCCACCTTCAGGAGGGATCCCCGGAATTGCTTTGGCACAATTAGTTGCCTTCTTACCAGTTCAGTCTCCCCATCTCCCTGGGGCAGATTTTCCCGGTACAATTTCGCATTCTCCCAATAGACCCTTTGTCTGGCCCCCTCATCTGGAGTACTGGAAGCTAGGCTTCTAAGCTGCTCCAGGCTTGGGTCGGTTTGCAGGGCTTGTTCGAAGGTGGGACTACCTGTCCCAGCTGGCTGCCCCGTGGTGAACAGGGCTAGCGGCTGAGTTTCTGGGGAGGCTGGGTCAGTTGGCTCAGAGCAAGCAGGGGAGTCAAGTGCACCCCCTTCCTCCTCTGGGGCCAAGGACTCAGCCACCGCCATTCTTGCAGCACCAGCTCTGGTAACTGCGAGTACAGGCGCCTTCACATTAACAGGGGAACGTGTGACATTTACATCCTGATCACTTACCTGCCCAGGTTCACTGACCTTCTCCTCTCCCCTTCTGGGAGCATAAGACAACCCCAACCCCTCTCCCTCTCTTTGCCCACCCCTAGGGCTCCCTGGCGCCTCACCTGCATCTTTGCAGGTCGCCTGTAAGGGTTCAGAGGACAGAGTTGGGGACTCCACAGAATCAGCTACGGGCTCATAGTAGGAGACCAACCTGCCCAGGTCCCCGCCGAGCAACACAGCCGTGGGTATCTCATCAGATACCCCCACTTCTTTTATCCCTCTACCCGCCCCCCAATCAATGTACACCCTTGCCCGAGGTACATGAGGACGGACTCCCCCCACTCCAGTGAGGGTCAGGAATCTCTCCGGGATTAGATTTTCCTTGCTGATTAGGTCCGGGTGGACTAAGGTCACCTCTGCTCCAGTGTCCCGAAGCCCAGTGACCACTCGATTGCCGACCACCACGGGTTGGAGGTTGGCATTGTTGGGCCTGGCGTCACCCCGCACCATCATCACAGAAGAGCGGGGGGCACTCGCCTGGCTGGCTGCAGCTGTTCTTTTGGCTTCTGGACAATCCAGTCGGAGATGCCCAATCTTCCCACACAGGTAACACGCGCGGGGTGCAGCAGGCGCCCGCTTGACACCAAAGGCTTCCCGGAAGGGCTTCTGGGAGGTCCGGCTGGCCGATGTTGACTGGCAGACGGGTGATAGTCTTTCTTCTTTCCAGCTACTAGAGGGTGCACGACGGCCATCAGACACCCGGGTGTGCACATAGCTGTCGGCCAGTTCTGCTGCTTCTCGAGCGGAGGTAGGTTTGCGCTCCAACACAAACTGCTTGAGGTCAGGGGGGCAAACGTGCATGAATTGGTCTTGCACCATCAAGTCCTCCAGGGTATCATAACTGTCCCTTTTGAGGCCATGGACCCACTGCCGGAAGGTGGTACGCAGTCGGGCCAACAGGTCTAGGTAACTGTCCGCGGGTCCCTTGTGCAGTGATCGGAACCGCCGGCGGTAGACCTCTGGGGTGAGCTGATACTTTTCAACAATGGAGTCTCTTATTGCCTCATAGTCCCCATCTTTCTCAGGAGGCAGCTCAATGAATGCCTCCAATGCCTTGCCCTTCAGCCCTGGGGTTAGGTACAATGCCCACTGAGACCGGGGCAAATGATGCTGGCGGCAGATCTTCTCAAAGGACTGCAAGTACACATCCACGTCGCAGTTTGTGTCCATAACTGGGAACTTTGGGGCAGAACCCACAGTTACAAATGAAGAGTCCACTGAAGGCAAGCGAGGGTCAGGGGTGGTTAGTTGGATCTTGGCCATTTCCAGCTCATGACGGCGGGCAGCTTCCCGCTCTGCCTGGGCAGCCTCCCGCTCTGCCTGGGCAGCTTCCCGCTCTGCCTGACGCTGTGCAGCCTCCCGCTCTGCCTGACGCTGTGCAGCCTCCCGCTCTTCCTGGCGCTGTGCAGCCTCCCGCTCTGCCTGGCGCTCCAGGAACTGTAAATAGGCCTGCGGATCGGTGGCGCTTAGCTGGGTCAGGACCGATTCCAGCTGGGGGTCCCTGCCAGTAGCAGAGAGGCTGGAGCTGGGAAACCCAATGGGAGCAGGCACTTCATCCACCACCTCAGTCTGGGACGGATCAGCTGCACTGGAACATTCAAGTATATCTGTTGCAAGCTGCGTTGGTGCCTCCAGATCGGCTTCATAGAGTGATTGCACAAGCTGTGTTTTGGTTCGATCATGAATCGGCAACTGTCTGCGCTGGCATTCATTGATCAGATCGTCTTTGCTCATTCGCTTGTATTGCGCCAGTCCAGACATTTCAGCAAAAACCAAACAAAACAAAGGAGGGGCAAACAATTGCTATCTGCTTATTTACCGTCACAACTATGCACCAATAAAATAACTGATTAATTTAAATAAAGTCCTTCAATACAGCGATACTTAACACAACCTTATGCTCTAAATTGAAAGAAATAAAAAGATGATCCCACGAGCTGCCAACCAATTTGTGACGATTGCACGGGTTGATCAGACCTATTGATCGTTCATCTGATCAGACCGGCCAATCGTACCACACGTGTGTCACAGCAATTCTTCAATTGGCAACACACGCGGTTATAAACTGCTGCCACCAGAGCACAACAGTGCTCAACTCTATAATATAATATAGGCCACACACAATACAATCAGATCGAACGTATCGATTGACCCACAACCACTTCCAGGCGGGGGCGATCGAGCGTCCTAGGCAAGTAGGGTAGCCAGTCTCTTCAGAATAGCATGGGCCTTTTAGATCTTTCAATAAGAGCGTCAGGGACTATGCTGTATTTTAGGATTTATTCAAACAAACAGAAAACACAAGGACAACAAGAAACACGATGCAAGTGATAAAACAGAATTGACTATAAGCACGGTAAATAAATAAATAGCAATGCAAAATAAAAGAAGGTGGAAAATATACTTAAAAGACCGTCTGGGCTGCGTTCTCTTTGATCGAATCAATTGTCCCCACACGCTTTCTGGTCTTGTTCAGCTTGGATGTTAAAAGCCAGCGTGTGTCAATCTTGATGGTCAGATCGAGCCTCCCCATCCCCATCTCAAGCTCATCTTAATCCCTCTACCCAGGGGTCAGTTTACAACCCCTCCCATGGGCCGAACAATTGGTGTCACCCCCTGCCTGATTGGTGCATCTGGGATTCTCCCTCTTTGAGAACCTAAAAAATTGGTTCATACGACTTATCGGATTGCACAGGGAGGGGGAACACTTTGGGACTGATTTGAGTGATCTGTTGTTTGTTTGTTTTTCCACACTGGGGAAGGTTTTATTAGCCCCATCCACTCTCGTGTTTATCCAGGTGGGAGGGGGAGCAAGTCGTAAAAGAGGGTCAGAAATAGGTGAGAACCAAGTGGGAGGGGGGACAGGAATGAGGGGTTTACACCAATCTGGCATATCCACACACACAAATATATTACACCAGTCTACACACCTAGAGAAATTAAATACACCTAGGATGTTCTGTCACAGGGGGGCCCCATTTTAAATCTTTGCCCCAGGTGCCAGAAAGCCTAGCTACGCCTCTGCATAAGGGTCGATTCAGCACGGGGCAGGAAAATCTTCCTTACTCACATGATTTAGGGGAAAGCATGCAAGAAAGCCATGGTAGGACTTGCCAGATGCAGTGAATGGAGGGGGTGTGCCAGCATCACTGTTATTCACGACGAGAGCAGCGCTTTATTGTGAATGCAGATGTAACAGGAGATCAGCCCAGGAGGATCAAGACTCCAGTCTTGCGATCAGGTAAGATACAGCACTCTAGACTTGAAGCAACCATCAGAGGGGTACAAAAGTTTTTATTTTGAGTATGGACAATGATCTCGGTATGGGGCCTGACTATTAAATTATGCAATTGGGGCTAAGGGCATGTATACTTTATTCTGAAGTGGGGGTAGAACATTGATTAAGTGTTTGAAAGGGGGAGAAAGGGCTGGAATCAGGGCAGTATGGATCAAAATGGCCCAAAACCCAGTTCCAATGATGGAATAGGGCAAATAACAGGGCAATTCTCTTTGCTACAGTATCCCCACTCCTTATTCCCCAGGCAGAACATAAGGTCTGCCATGTGCGTACAGCAGGAGTGTTTCAGAATGCCCATGTGGGATCCTGGAACAACGTGAGTATACATTCAGCCTGTAGGTTTCACACTGAAGGACATCCCAAGTTGGAAAGCTTAAACCTGGTGGGGGGGTAAAGTTTTTTGGTCCTAAGTAAGAAATGACTCTGGCTTTGGGATGGCTTTAGGATGCCCATGAGGTTGAATACCTCCACAGCAGTGATGTCCTTATCTTACCTTGGTGAGCCATGTCCACCAGCCATTTCCCCTTGATGGATGAAGCCCTATATTCACATATGGGGATCTGTGGCAGGCGGAGGCGTGCAATAACAGGGTAGTGGCTTCCAGTGACGTAACTAATTATGTGGCCCGAAGTGCAAAACGTTAGAATGGAACCCCCTGCTTCTAGCAACCACCCTGGACCCCCCCCCCAAATTTATTACACCTTTGCATGGATGCATAGTTGATAAATAGATATAATACATGACAACAGTGACAGCAGTATACAATTCTCCCTTGCTATGAAAATGACAATACTCACAGTTCCTACCAGGAGTAGAAATGCGGGGCTCTCCTGCTTGAGATCTGTGATAAGCATTATTACATGCGGTTCCTATCATAAAAAATGAAATTTAATCATTACATAATGCTTAATGTGACTAACAAATACTTTCTTACAGTGGACCAAAACCCAGGATTTTGCCTATCCCGGATTTTGCAGCATTGCCCACTCCATCTCACTTGTCCCCAGTCCTATGGTTCATGGTTCAGATGAACTCCAATCAGCGTGCTCGACTGCGCTGACACAAGGACTTCAGCTGAGCACCAGTGGCCGCATCCCTGCTACCCTCTAACAAGGAGTGTGCCCACTCCAGCCATTCACAAATGCCTGACACGGGTGTGCATCCTGATAAAAGTATAGCAGGGAGCAGCCGCTGCTCTTGCATGCACTGCTGGATCGGGCAGAAGGTCAGGTTACCCTGCAACCTGGAGGTTTCACACAGCAGGGCATCCCGAATCTGGATGCCCCGGGGAGGGAATCAAGCAGCCCTGGAATCTTATAGTTTCCAGGGCCATTGGGCCTTGGTTTTGTTCCACTTTAAGATCAATTACTAATTGCCCCCCATCCCTGTCAATTGTGCCACCATCACCCAGATAAATCCATATAGCTTCCATTTGCCAACAATCAGCCTTCCACCCCCCCTACCAGCAGCTTACCCCCAGCATACAGCAATAGGCATCCCCCCACACACACAGTAATAAGCACTTCCCCCCCCCCACATATACATACACATATATACCTTCCAACCTTTCAGGGTGAGAGAGAGAGACAAATTTTAAATTAGGCCACACCCTCTTATTAAGGGATGGATAGGAGATATAAACACTTTGAATAGGCAAATTAAGCATGTATTGCTGCAGATCTGCATGTTACACCTCAAAATGAGACCAATGAGAACAACGAGGGACAGGAGGAAATGGACTCAAAAGAGGGACAGCTGGGAAGTACACACACACACACACACAATAAAAAGCATTCCCCCTCACACAGAAAGATAAATACCCCCTGCCCCTTCACACAGTAGTAAGCGTCCCTCCCCCCACACATTAAAAAGCACCCCGCACATACAGTAATAAGCATTCCCCCCTCATACGCACTATTAAACCGGACCTTCAGCGTGATTTAATGAAAAGCCCAAACTCTTACAAAACGGTTCCCCAGCATCTAAAATGAATATATTTTAAATTTTTAGTCACTGACTTATTATTCTTTCCCCAACTGGGCTGCAACTCTGTTCAGGAATTTAGGATACGGGCGCCGCCATCTTGACTCAGAAGCATCACACTTACTGAGGAGAGGAGAGTGGGATAAGGTACAGGGGGGCAGGTTATAGCTGTGCTTTGCTCAGACAGAGCAGAGCTGGGGTCAGGTAAAGGTCAGCAGTCCCAGAATGCAGAGCAGCACAGTCAGGAGGCACTTCCTGTTTGCAGGCTGCCTGAAAAGATGGCGGCTTCCATAAGCCGCCATCTTGGATGTTTAAAGGTTCATAACATGCAGTAGATGCAGGTAGGATGATTTTTAATGGGGACAATCTGTATGTACAGGGTGTGGGAAACATATAAGATACACTCTTATTCAGAGTGAAGGTCCGCTTTAAGTATTTCCTGCCCCTGCACACAGTAATTAATACCTCCCCCCCCCCCCCACACCAGGGCCGGCTCCAGGGCTTTGTGGGCCCTTGGGCGGCAGGGTCTCAGTGGGCCCCCTTTGTCACGTCGCATATAGTTGATATCGGCAAAGATTTAGTGAAATTTGGTGCAAACTCCTCAACTGAGTGTATGCTGCAGAGTGAATAAGCTTTTTTACCCCATCAGTGTTTTCACTTGCACAGTCCTAGTCCATTTTTAGTTAATGCTGCTGTAATGTGTGCCCCCAGACCCTGTCACTGGAGTTCCACTTTAATGTTCTGTTTGTAGATCTGGCCTACACAGTGAACCACATTCCTGGTTACCTGATGCGCTTCCACACCCGGCTTAAACATCTGGACACCGGATCAAAAATATTCCAGGGCCGCTTGTTTTTCCCAGCGGCATCCCAAACCAAGATGCCCCACTGTGTGACACCCCCAGCACACTGCTATTCACTTACCTCTTCCCTGTTCCAATGGCACATGTGCGGGCTCTCAGCCAGTGAGAGCAATCTGCTGTGACATCACCATGTCATTCGGCAGGTGGCTCTCATTGGATGAGAGAACGTGCAAGCGCCGTTGGAACAAGGAAGAGGTGAGTGAATAGCCGCGTTCTGGGGGTTTCACGATTTGGGATGCCCCGGGGTAGAACAAGCCAGCAGCCATTCCAGGGCAAGATCACATGGGTTTTTTACAAAATGGAGCATCCCAGTTGGGGATGCCCCGTGGGGAAGTAATCAGCCAGCCCCGGTGTGATGCATTATGCCATATTGCCCTGTAGGTTTTGGTCTACTTTAAAGTGGACCAACACCCAGGGGTGATCGGCCCAGGAATCTATAAGATCCGGGCCGATCACCTCACTCACCGCGGGACATCCGAGATCGGGATGTCCCGCGGGGTGAAACCCCCCAAAAAAAACCCAAACTCCTTACCTGATCCGCCGCCGCTTCCCAGGAATGGCCGGCGCGGGCGCGCGCCCGCCGAAAGTGACGCGCGGGAGGCGGCGGCGGACACGCTGTCCTGGACGTTGCTGTCACCCGATTGGACGTCGGCGGGGATTGGGCGGCGCGGTCACGTGGGAGAGGTGAGTTTTTTGGGGTTTCTGGGGGGTTTCAGAGAGTGGGACACCCCCGATCAGGGTGCCCCGCCGAAGTGGACCAAAACCCAGGATAGTCAAAATCCTGGTGGGTGTTGGTCCACTTTAAAGTCTAACCTTATCAAAAGGAAGCCCCCCCCCCCCCCCCCCCCCAGGCAGCTTATTTTCTACCCACACAGACGGATCTTTCCTGCTAAAATCCAACTAAATAGCATTGTAGTATTACCGGTGATATGTGGCGGCAGCTTTGTCGCCCATGCTGCTAATCAGATGCGCCCAGCGTCGCAGTGGTGTGTTTGTGGTGCGATTGGTCCAATTCGATCAGACAACCAACTGAAAGGTCTAATCGTTTTGGTCTGACCATCACACCCAGAGTCTCATCGGGATGCCCCTCTGTGTAAAACCCCCCAGAATGACGCTGTTCATTCACCTCCTCCTTGTTCTATGCGGCACATGTGCAAGCTCTCATCCAATGAGAACCATCTGACTTTGACTAATGACTACGTCATTTGGCAAGTGGATCTCATTGGACAAGAGCCTGCGCGTGTGCCGTTTGAAGAAGGGAGAGGTGAGTAGCAGGGGGTTTCACACGGGGGGGGGGATACCGATTAGGAAAAGCTAGCAGCCAGGGATGTCCCAGGGAGAGGTAATGCGTGTGATTTAGGTCCACTTTAATCATTTTATCCACCGGGAGAGGAGATAGCCCCGGGCAGGAGAGGAGATAGCCCCGCCCCCAAAATACCATCCAGCCGATCAGCACAATGGGGCTGGTGGAAGTCCGTGTGGGAGGCTGAGATAGCCCCACCCCCAACATACTATCCAGCCAATTAGCACAATGGGCCTGGTGGAAGTCCGTGTGGGAGGCTGAGATAGCTCCGCCCACGATTCAAGCAAGCCAGTCAGCGTCTGTGCGCGGGGCCAGCACCGAGGCACAACACAGCCAGCGTATTTTAATAGGCTGTTCTGCCTCAGTAGGCCCCTCCCCCAGAAGCGTAGCTAGGCTTCCTGGCACCCAGGGCAAAGATTCAGAATGGCGCCCCCCCACCCACTGCCAACAGCCGTTGCTACCTACCGGTATTAATTCTCTCAGTACTTACCTTGTCGCCACAATCCTCGCTGTGGACCAGAACCATGTAGGAGGGCTTAGGTTTACTTTAAAGCCGATCCTTAGCCGCCTTGGCAGTTTTGCGTTAGGAAAGCAGTGATTCAAAGATTGTAACCCACCTCCTACCACCTTTCTGTGAGCCCCACACTGGAGAGTCACTTCACTTTTCCATTGCAGGGAGAAATAGCTGCACACTGCCTCACCACACACACACAGTGTGTGTGTGTGCAGTAGTTTCTGGGTCTGCCAGATAGTTCAATACAAGTAGTGGTTAATCATCACTCTGCTGTGGTCTGGGGGGCCTTGTATCACAGCACCACAGGGCCCCCTTCACCACTACACTTTAGTTGTGATTTGTGTCCCCTGACACAAACAGTACGCAATGTGCCAGCAATGCCTGTACCTTGACACAAACATTAGTGTACAGAACACCAGCAGATCCTGTCCCCTGACACAAATATTAATATGCAGAGCACCAGCAGATCCTGTCCCCTGACACAAACATTAGTATACAGAACACCAGCAGATCCTGTCCCCTGACACAAATATTAGTATACAGAACACCAGCAGATCCTGTCCCCTGACACAGATATTAATATGCAGAGCACCAGCAGATCCTGTCCCCTGACACAAATATTAGTATACAGAACACCAGCAGATCCTGTCCCCTGACACAAATATTAGTATACAGAACACCAGCAGATCCTGTCCCCTGACACAAATAATAATATGCAGAGCACCAGCAGATCCTGTCCCCTGATACAAATATTAATATGCAGAACACCAGCAGATCCTGTCCCCTGACACAGATATTAATATGCAGAGCACCAGCAGATCCTGTCCCCTGACACAAATATTAATATGCAGAGCACCAGCAGATCCCGTCCCCTGACACACATACTAATATGCAGAGCACCAGCAGATCCTGTCCCCTGACACAAATATTAATATGCAGAGCACCAGCAGATCCTGTCCCCTGACACAGATATTAATATGCAGAGCACCAGCAGATCCTGTCCCCTGACACAAATATTAATATGCAGAGCACCAGCAGATCCTGTCCCCTGACACAAATATTAAAATGCAGAGCACCAGCAGATCCTGTCTCCTGACACACATATTAATATGCAGAGCACCAGCAGATCCTGTCCCCTGACACAAATATTAAAATGCAGAGCACCAGCAGATCCTGTCTCCTGACACACATATTAATATGCAGAACACCAGCAGGTCCTGTCCCCTGACACATATTAATTTGCAGAGCACAGCAGATCCTGTCCCCTGACACACATACTAATATGCAGAGCACCAGCAGATCCTGTCCCCTGAGACACATACTAATATGCAGAGCACCAGCAGATCCTGTCCCCTGACACCAATATTAATATGCAGAGCACCAGCAGATCCTGTCCCCTGACACATATTAATTTGCAGAGCACAGCAGATCCTGTCCCCTGAGACACATACTAATATGCAGAGCACCAGCAGATCCTGTCCCCTGACACAAATATTAATATGCAGAGCACCAGTAGATCCTGTCCCCTGACACAAACATTAGTATACAGAACACCAGTGGATCCTGTCCACTTACATAAACATTAATAAGCAGAGAACCAGTGGATCCAATTGGAGCTTGGATCTCTGTGAGTAAACAGACAATCCTGTGGGCTTAACTGACGGGCATCCAAGAGTGGGATGCCTCTGTAAAGCAGACCAAATTCTAGGTAATTTAAATTCCTTGGTTTTGGCCTGCTTCAATATGCAGAGCACCAGTGGACCAACACCCTAGCCTAAAATGAATATGCAGCATTCTAGAGCAAACCCCACCAAGAACCAAAAATCTAGAGCACCACAAGAACCCTTCCATCCAAAATTGATGGGGAGATCAGATTCTCTTGGCCATGGCATTGGTGACACAAAATAAAATTTTGGTTTGGGGGATCTACTCTGCCATTAAAGTGGACCAAAACCCACGATTTTCTGGGTTTTGTTCTACGTCCTTTGGGCATCCCGATTTAGGATGCCATGCTATGTGAAACCCCCAGGTCGCCCCTAAAACTTACCCTGCCCTCATTCCCACATTACATGCATAGGCTCTCTTTCAATCTGCTCTGGTTGTGACAGAGCCTAGCGGGAGCAGCCGCATCGTTGGCCTCCCTGTGGTCTGCAGCAGGTTTCAGCCATTCCAATAGGGTGGGGGTTAAAGCGTGCCGAAGACCGCAGGGAGGCCGGGGATGTGGCCAGTCCTGCTTCTCAATGCCGGAGCTCTCTTACAAACAGTGCATGTTCCCAAATTGGGTGCCACATCAGAGAGGAACAACACTCGGGAGAATGGAAATCCCTGGTGTTGTTCCTCTTTAAAGGTGAACAAAGGCCAAATATTTCTTGGGTTTTGGTCTACTTTGGACGGGCACCCTGACTTGGGATGCCCTGCTGTGCGTATCCTCCGGGATAAGCAAAAACGTACTTCTCCCTGGTGACTATGAGGGAAACTCAGCCAATCTGCTGCATTTCTTCTGTCCAGATTTCCCTTACCACAACGAGCTGTGCAACAAAGAAAATTTGAATGGGACGAGTGGTCGTTGTGGAGACGTGGCAAGTGGCTCGCATTCCACTCAGATTTCCTTTACCACTTTGAGTGAAACATGCACTTGCTTGCTGTTAGCTGTGGCCGTGCCTGCGCTGGTACGTGCCCCACCTAAAAGCATAGAGGGGATGCATCTAGGACACGGAGGTGCAAAGTGCCCTCAATACTAGCTGATCCAAGGGGTTTCACACAGTGGGGCATCCCAAATTGGGATGCCCCATAAAGAGAGAGTCCTGGGGGGGTCTTCTTTCAGATAACTGTTTTTAGCCCACTCACTTTAACAAGTTATTTCATATGCCTTGTGTGAGACAAGGTGAGTTTACTTTGGGTCCAACTTTACATTAAATACAGTTTTTACTACAATATAATTAAAATCAAACCTCAGATCAGATGGAAATAGGTCCCTTCGAATGGAAGATGGAGGATGATGGTGGGACAAAACTGAGAGGCTGGCACACTGCACTGACAGCCAGCCCATATTGACCTGCTCGGTGCTCAAACCCCCTGGCCTGCTCAGTCTGCTCTTGCAACTAGTGCTGCCTGAGCGCTGATGAGTGAGATGCTCACTCGCAGCCGAGCACAATAGGTGGCACTGGCAGCGCAGGGTGTTTGCCAGTAGGGCGAGCAGCACTGGCTTCCAAACAGAAGCATAAAGTAAAGCTCCTGTGCCTCACCGCCTGCACCCACCTGGCTATGCCCCTGCCCCCCTCACTGCGCGGGCCCTCGGCAGATGCCCGACCCTGCCCCCCACTAATAAGCAATCCAGCCCCCACCACCGCCACACAAACACAGTAATAAGCATTTTCCTCCAGGGTCAGAATGGAGTGTCTTGAGCCCAGCAGAGGAAATCATTTTTTGGGCCCACTTAAAGTGGACCAACACCCTCCAAAACAACATGTCTCTGATCACTTTAATATAAAAAGACACTTACCTTTTGATGACTTTTGCAGCCTTCTGTCCCTCGCAGCGCCTGTATTCTTCAAAAATCTCCGCCGGAAGTCCCGCCCTCCAGCTCTTGTCCGTTCATTTGCATGGTGTCCATCTCGCTTGTCCGCTCATTTGCATGTCTTGTCCGTCTTCTTCTCATCACTCGCGCGGTTTCACTTTCTGTTCTTCTCAACGTCATCGTGGGGGCATGGCCTCTCTCCGCTCTCGGGAGCGTGCACGGGGCCTACCTAGCACTTGCCAGGTCGGTGAGCGGCAGAAGCAGGGTGGCTGTGGGTGAGTGGCCCATGTACGGGAAGGTGGCGGAGGTAGCGGCCGTCATGTGCGGGAGGGTGGCGGAGGTAGCGGCCGTCATGTGCGGAAGGGTGGCGGAGGTAGCGGCCGTCATGTGCGGGAGGGTGGCGGAGGTAGCGGCCGTCATGTGCGGGAGGGTGGCGGAGGTAGCGGCCGTCATGTGCGGGAGGGTGGCGGAGGTAGCGGCCGTCATGTGCGGGAGGGTGGCGGAGGTAGCGGCCGTCATGTGCGGGAGGGTGGCGGAGGTAGCGCCCATCATGTGCGGGAGGGTGGCGGAGGTAGCGGCCGTCATGTGCGGAAGGGTGGCGGAGGTAGCGGCCGTCATGTGCGGGAGGGTGGCGGAGGTAGCGGCCGTCATGTGCGGGAGGGTGGCGGAGGTAGCGGCCGTCATGTGCGGGAGGGTGGCGGAGGTAGCGGCCGTCATGTGCGGGAGGGTGGCGGAGGTAGCGCCCGTCATGTGCGGGAGGGTGGCGGAGGTAGCGGTCGTCATGTGCGGGAGGGTGGCGGAGGTAGCGCCCGTCATGTGCGGGAGGGTGGCGGAGGTAGCGGCCGTCATGTGCGGGAGGGTGGCGGAGGTAGCGGCCGTCATGTGCGGGAGGGTGGTGGAGGTAGGCGGGCGTCATGTGCGGAAGGGTGGCGAAGGTAGCGGGCGTTATGCGCGGGAGGGTGGCGGAGGTAGCGGCCGTCATGTGCGGGAGTGTGTCGGAGGTAGGCGGCAGTCTTGTGGGGGGTGGCGGAGGTAGCGCATGCGCAGTAGCGCTGATTTGGGTCAGGTGACGCGCCGCTCGCTCCCGGTGCAAGCGGCGCTTCACCTGACCTAAATCGGCGCTACTGCGCATGCGCGAGATTTGCTTTAGGAAGAGGTCAAACGATCTCTTCCTTTTTGAAGCAAATAAAAGATGGCGGCCAGATATTCAAATGGAAGCGACGCAGCAATAGAGCATTATAGGTAAGTTATTTTTTCTTTAATATTTATAACGGGTCCGTCTGCATATTTGCCATATTTTTAAAAGACATTAAAAAAAAAAAAAAAAAAAAAAGGGCAAGGTGTTGGTCCACTTTAAATACAAAACCTTACCCTCCCCATCCCAGAAACACCATGTCAGGGGGTTACCCTTTCAAGCAGGGCTCTGTTACCAAATCGTAAGTAACGGTGATGGTTGGGGGCGGGTATTATTCTACTAGGATCTCTGTAGACCAGGACCACCAAGGAAGGTTCTGTGATGCCAGGACCATAACACAGACCTGAAGCCACAGACCAGATTCTGCACTCATGGTTTCCTGCTGTGAGATCAAAGTACTTGCTTATTCATAGATATAATCTATAAACTAGAACTGAGGCATAAAAGCCGACCCCTGTTCCTGCAGCCTCACTTCTCCCTCTGTATCTCTCTGAAGCTCAGCAGTCATAGGTGTGTGCGGCAGACAAGGAAGCGCCTTCTCCCCACTCCTATGCGCAGCACAAGCCTTTCACCAGGTAACAGAATAACGTGAGCAGCTCCTCCAATGCTCTGCTCCGTGTGCAGACAGGAGACAGACACACTGCTGCAATGAAAAGATTTTAAAGTTGTACAGTGTGTGTGTGTGTTTGTGTTTATGTGTGCTGTCTGCATCCTGGGGAAGGGGGGGGGGGGAAATGTAGTGCCATCTGCATCTTGTAGTATGTGCGTATATAGTGCTGTCAGCGTGTTGTGATGTGTATGTACAGGGTCTAAGATGCTTGTAGCTGGGCATGCTATACTGGTTCATACCTTATATGTAGTCATGGGTCAGGCAGTCATATTAAAGTGGACCAACACCCTGCTAGATCGGCCCGGGAACCTATAAGATTTCCAGGCCGATCTGATCCCTCCCCGTGGGCCATCCAAAATCGAGATGCCCCTCTGTGTAAAACCCCCCAGTGTGCCCATAAACACTTACCTTTTCCCAATCCAACAGCGCAAGCCCTGGCTCTTGACCACTGGGTGTAGGTCTACTTTAATAGTTTTATTTGGTTATTAATATTTATTCATTAACCGTTTTTATGTCTTCTTTCCATGTATCCATTTTCCTATATCATTTTTTTCTTCAAATAAAAAAAAATGAAATTATAAATTATTTTTGATTTATTGTTTCTTGTGGTGGAGTGTAAAGTATCAGCTGTGAGAGGAGACGCAGGCATACTTATGTAAAAATAATTCCTCGATATTAGCTATATTCATTTGGCTAAGCTAATAATGATTAGCAGGAGCGAGGGGGTTAACATTTTCTATCCTGTGTTCCCCCGTGATTATAACTTCTGTTTGTGCTGCACGCTCCAGTAAGCCCAGAGACTAAATCCTAGAAATGAAACGCGTCAGGCGGAGTTGTTTTTGCAGTATTTTTGTCACGTTAGCCGGGGAAGGGTAGATCAGGGCTTTAACATAATACGGCAGATGTGCTTGCCACAGATGGACTGGTGAGGGAGACTTTGGGTGGGGCGAAGACTTCTCCTATTTAGCTGATCCTGCTGTATTATTGGTTTTGATTTTATGAGCTGTATACTTTTACATTTTGGTAAGCACAATTAACCCTTCAACCACCAGCCACGTAACCTACATCGCTGCCTTTCCTCCGCTTAAATGCCAGCCACTTAAATTTTACATGTCAGGCTTTGTCCCCTGCTAGCGGGCTCCTCCAGCTTCAGCAGAGGCCGACAGGCCCCCTCCCCCCGCTTCTGCCAAGGCTGCCACCATCTTCACCACCGCAGATGACGTCACCCTGCTGATGTAATCCCGCTCCCAGTCTGACAGTTGTTAGATGCGGCGAGTGTTGGCAAGAGGGGTGGAAGGCCATCGGATTCTGTGATCATATGGGGTTCACCGCATCTGTCATTGAGATCAGTAGCAGGAGCTGACAATCGGAGGTGAGTGAAGAAAAATACATTTTTTTTTAATAAAGTCATTTTCTCAATGCATGGTGTCTTTTTTTTTACTGTTAACCCTTTGTGAACTGAAAAGGTATCCCTATACCAGTTCACAAGGCACGGGGTCTGGCAAATCACTTGCAGCTAATGGGTGACTTGTCATTAACCCTAGCCACCCACATTACCTGCCTCCCCAAAGCCCGGGGGGGGGGGGGGCAGAAGAGCATGGGGCCATTTAGGCTGTGGGGGCTTGTAGCCTTGCAGGGCTAGGGCCATCAAAGCTGACCCTTGCATCCTGATCTACAAGCCGGTCCTCAGGCTGGTTATGCTGGGTAAGGGGGACCCCATGCAATTTTTTATTTTAAAGGGTATTTTAAGTTTTTAACCCTTAAATATCCCCGAAAAAGCGGGGGAACCTATATCATTTTTTATTTTATTAACTCTTTGTTACCTGTCCCTCAGCAGGTATAAAAGGCTTCCACACAGCTCTCTGGGATGGATGGGAGGTAAGTTTTTAAAAATCTATTTATATTTTATATCTGTGTCTGTGTGTTTTTTTACATTTAACCAGTTTAAAAGGCATAGGGAGCTGGCAAGTCACCTGCAGCTAGTCACCTGACTTGCCATTAACCCCCCCGACCCCCCCCCCCCAAATACTTGCCTCCCCAAAGTCTGGGGGGGGCAAAAGAGCTCAAGGCCATTTAGGCTGTGCGGGCTTGTAGGGGCTGGCCCCTGCTCCCTGTTCTACAAGCCTCCATAGCTTATTAGCAGCATTATCCAGGCTGGTTATGCTGGGTAGGGGGGACCCCAGATCATATATTTTGGGGGTTTTTAAGGATTTTTAACCCATGCCTTTTTTTTATTTAACCCTTTATAGTGTGGATAGTAGTTGTATTTTATTTGTAAATGTTATAAAGTGCTCTTTTCAGTTTGGGGGAGTCTCCTGGACAGGAACAGGAGGCTACCGATGTGGTACCATTTAAATCAGGAGAAATGGGGATTTCACATGCAATATGGTTTTCTTTAAATGTTTTATTTAAAAATAAATGAGATGTTTTTAAAATTATTTTTATTTTTTTTTTTACTCAAAAATATTTAAAAAAAACAGTGGAAAAAGAGATTGGAAGCCTAAACTCTGCTGCAAAAAAATATGTAATTTTCCTGGAAATTCCTGCACAAATCACAGTTAAACAAAGTGAAAAATTGAGAAAAATGACCTGTCAACAGAGGGTGACAAAATCTCAAGTAGGCTGTACCTATGCATATTAATATTTTAGGAAAAAATGCTTTTTATTCTGCTTTTTTATACATTTTTTAAGGAAATCCAGTGCAACCAAAGAATTATTTAATGGGATTACTTCCAGAAAAATGAGTCCCCTACAACAAGCTGAGTAAGTAGAAAGCTAGTGGGGGGTATTCCAAATGTTACAATGACAAAGCTAGGAGGACAGGACTGGGAGAAAATGATAAATAATTTTTCTACATCACAAATATTCCCTCCAATATGGGTAAACAACAGTTGTTTTTTTAGGTTGCAAAAATGATTAGACAAAAAATCATGAACATGGTGGGACATTAAAGCGGACCGACACCCATAGAACTTGTGAAATACATTTGGCCAAGGCCGCTGCCGATACTCTCTTCTTAGGGTGTAGAACGAGAAATGGATATATTTGCTTTTCAAATTGTCCTAGACCATTGCTCTCTCTCTTTGCTCTCTCTGTAAGATGATAGGTGATCAGTCATTGCATAAGTGTGGCAATGACATCATTTCCACACACAACAATGGCAATGAATGTAGGAGGCAGAGCTTTACCGCCAAAATAGGCAGCATTAGCTGGGTGTTAGAGTGAAGCAGGAGCAGTGAAAATTAGCAAAATGTACTCTTTATGGGGGGAGCAATTCAGGGGATGCTAGTTAAAAATGGGGGTTTTGGTCCGCTTTAAATATTTTAAACAGTATATCAAGTGCAATACTATCTTATTGGGTTTGAGGATTTTTCCTCAAATTGATGACATATCAGATGACTTTAAAGCACTATGGGAGGCTAATTTACAAGCCTGTTCTATTAATATGATAAATGTAATTTTACATCATGAGGAGATCTTTAATAAGGCTCAATTCAGATATTAAAAAATGCTTTGATGAGTAGGAAAAATGACAATTTGAATAAAAAATGAATAGAAAGAAAGGAAAATAAATTAATTACTGACCTCATGGCATATAAAGACAAAACTGCTTATCATTGCAGAGAGTAGGGAGATATAGGAAACCCAATAGACAATATAGTTCCAATCATAGTCAAAGTTCTTCGGATTCCTCTAGCTCCAGGCTAACGAGTAATCTGCCCAGACATAGGCAGTTTGACAGGACAACAACACAAGGAATATCTGATGTGGCTTATATACAAAGAAAGAATGTTCCCTCACCCAACAAGGAAACACAATTGGTTGGACAGAGTGGTTGGAGGGAGAACACCAGGTAGAAATAGTGGATTCAGCACTAATGGAAGGCCCAGTTCAGTCAGTAATTACACAGCCCCCAAGGGCTGTGTACAGCCATTCCTACAGAACAGGAAATGGAGGTCCTGGCTTTGGGTCTTATGTTAAAATCCATGTCAAAGATCCACTTAAACCCCAAGGGCTAAAGAAATGGTCTGAGTGATACGAAGGATCACTTAAATGATCCAGAGGATCATCTTGAGATAGATATTACAAAATTAAAATGTTTGTCAACTTTTTTCCTCCATTTTCTAATAATTCAAGTGTAGCAACATTTATAAATTTGCTTTCAAGGAATATTGAGAGATCACCTAGAAATATCACCTCTGCCCTAGGGCTCTAAATGAGCTCCACAACAGGAACAATGTGGTCATAAAATCGTCCGATAGGGGAGGGGGATGTTGTGGTCACCATGGATAAGGACAGATATATAAACATGTGTATGCCTGTGCTTAATAATGACGAATGGTACAGCAAGGCCCCCATGTCGAGACTGGACAGGGACCGGGTGGAGTACCAGGCCCTAATTGATAAAACTTTGGAAGACAAGATAATTGATAAGTAAGTGTGTACGTTCTTAAACGTAGTACACCCTGTTACATAATCCTTCTATTGTCTTCCGAAGGTACATAAATCAATGACAAATCCACCAGGCTGACCGATTATGTCAGGTTCGCTAACTGAGTGATCAAGTCAGTTTGTTGATTTATATTTGCAACTATGTGTACAGGAATTGTCTTCATATGTTAAAGATACATCACATGTATTGCAAAGAATGGAGGCCCTGGTGCTCCCCCCAGGCACCTTATTGGTCACTCTTGACGTGGAAGCCTTGTATTCAAGCATTTCCCAACAGCTAGGTATAACTGCAGTACATTCATTTTCGGACGATTTAACAAAAAAGAACCATGATCACAATATGTTCCTCCTAAAATTGCTGCACTTCATTCTCACCCACAACCTCTTTCTCTTTGATGACCAGCTATACCACCAGGTTCAGGGGATAGCGATGAGGGTGACTTGTGCCCCATCATTTGCAAACCTGGGCTAATGGGAGAGGAGGTTGTGGGGTGATGATGAAGTGTTACCATACCTGTGCCATGTAACAGCATGGCATAGATATATTGATTATATTATTATATTTTGGACAGGTACAGTGGGCGAACTTAAGGATATTGTACAAGTCCTAAATACCAATGATTTGAATTTGAAATTTATGTTAGATTTTAGTGATCCTCAGGTATCTTTTCTAGACGTTAAAATTAATATTGACTTATTGAGTAAATCAACAGATTTCTTTCGGAAGTCAACTGCAGCTAACAATATTTTGCATCCCACCAGCTGCCACCCAGGCCCCTAACCAGAAGCATCCCGTATGCAGGGCCATATTTAGCATATGGCAACCCTAGGCACGTGCCTCGGGGCGTTGCCTGGGGGAGGGGCAGTCTGTCCACAGCTGCAGTTGCACTACAATGCATTTTTTATTTTCATTGGTGGTCAGTGGGAATGGCTTGGCTGGCGCCCACGTCCGCACGCAGAAACCCCCCATGCTTGCTATGCTGTATGCTGCTGCTGGGGCAGCTCACTACAGAGGGATGTGATAGCGGCCCAGCAGGCTTCACCCACCTGATGTCACATGGTCCTCTCAGCAAAGAAGCTATGTGGCTGGGTGCCATGTCTGGTACGGGGGTGGGTTGCGGCAAGGCTGGCAATTATTAGAATGGAAATCTGTGTAGGTTTAGGTTTATGTGTATGTGTTGATGGGGGACAGAGCTACCAGTTTAAATCGGCAGCATGAAAAGTAGGGGTTCTGAGAACAAGGCTGGATCTAAAGTTTATAAAGCAGACAGGGACATGCAGTGCTGTAATAAACCTCTGTTTACCTTGTGTGGATCCTCATACAGCTTCCCATCACTGCCTTCCTCTTTTGTGGTTCCCCCTCAGCGTCTCTCTCCTTCCCCTCTCCTCTTCCTGTGCAATCTAGACATGTGGGCAGAAGGTCAGAGGACATCGTCCCTCACACTATGGACAGCAAGTTAGATGCAAACTGTTCAGATCTTTCAGTTTATATGTCGGTGTATCTAGGAAGCCCTTGTGTTTAGTATCACCTAGGCAGCCCCTCAAACATTTCCACTGCTGGATCCATACATTCCATTTTTACCCCATCATGTTTTGGGTTGGATGGTCCTGAATGATATCCTGATATATATGCAGCAATCGCTGCCAGCCTATCTGGAGATTTTGTCACCCTTGTTGCCCTTGTATTCTAAGCATACAGCACGTCCTGCTCCAGATATAGTAATAACATGTGGGTAATCCTCCGCCTCCGGCGCCGTGCACTGCAGACATGTAGAAAACTAGCTCCTCCCGGCCCTACATATACCGAGGGACCTCCCACAAATCCCCAGATTTCTCTGCAGTGCTGGAACTGCGAAGACATGAAGTATCACGCTCTCGCAGGCGAGAGGGGCTCTTTGAAGAAGAAAATGCCTCCCAGCATGGGCTGCGTGGGTCAGGTGAAGGTAGGCAGCACCGTGTGTGCTTAACGGAGCCATGCTCCACCGCAATCCCCTACCATAGGGTAGGCGGTTTAGGCTGATGGTGAGCCTCTAGTGGATGCCCCTCCTGCATTATTGCCCCGTACCCCGGGTAGTGCTGGACCCTATGTAAAGGGTCGCCATCCTCCCTCATTTCCCCAACTAGTTAGGGGGGAAAAAAAAAAGGGGGGGGTACGTGTGTGGCGGTCCCAGTGTACCAGTATATCACGCTTATGGCCTTATTTCTGCCCTTCATTAACATTGAAATGTCAGAGCCGCGCTGCTTGCTCGTTATTCGGTTTTCGGCTGCCGCCGTATGTCTTATACATAGTTTGCTGCATCGTCTAGATGCTGTGGCACCTTTTCCTTACTAGATGTAACGTTTTTTCTACGAATCCTTAGCGTGTGATTGTATCCTTGCCTTGCCATTACCTCAGAGCTTCGCGCTCTTCGAAGTGGGCGGGGACTTGAATTGGCGCGCTCCGCGTAACGGCCGAGCATCGAGCCCGCCCTTTGAGGTTCGCTGGGCGCCATTTTGTTGATCTTCGCGCACGCGTGGTTCTCCCTTGGTCTGTAAGTGCCCTCGTGGGTGACTCCCCTTTATATGCGCATGGCTCTGACACCCATTTTTCTCCTTATGTCTTTCAGACGCCAAGAGTCCGGTGGCATCTCCCGGCCTGATATATATCTTAAACGGGTTCACATTTAAATTCTCCCACATTCCTAGCGGGTCTTGGGGCATCCAGGGTTGCTTACAGCATAAATCCCTGCTGGCATATTGCTTAGATAATCATCATATGGAGGCATCTCAGAATTATGTGTCCGGGGTCCTGCGGGGACAAGACCGGCTGTGTACAGCGTGTGGCCTGCCCCATGCTGATGCTGACAGAACACGGGTCTGCGGACCGTGTGCTGAACAAGCGCTGGCCCTGCAATCAGGTTTACCAGTGGCTGCACCTCGCTTCAATACACCTGTCTCCCCGTGTTTAAATCTCACTCCTGATGAGTCGCACTCAAGCGGGGATGACCAGCAGGTGGTGCCGCGCAGGCTACCTACGGCTGAGCAGGTGATGTCTAGTCTGGCGGAGCGCTTGGGTGCTGGAAAGAAGCGGTCCCTGACGCCTCCTGGTTCTATGTTTCCCTCTGAAACTGAAGAGTCTGCTGCTATGCAGGACCTTGATCCTTCTGATGAAGATGACATTTTCTCAGGTTCCAGTTCCTCAGACGAGATACCTTGGAGCTGTGACAATCCTGGCCCTGGTTCCTGGGGCCTGGGGCCTGTGTGACACTGATGAATTACTCGTTAAGATCTTTGAAGTACTATCCATCTCTCCTCCGGGAGAGTCTCCCAAGCCCAAGAAGGAGAGTTTCCACACGGCGACGCCACGCTTGGAATTTCTGGAACAGGATCATTTCCAGTCTCTTATATCTAAGGAATGGGAATCACCTTGTAAACTTACAGGGGTTCCGGGGGTCTGGGATTGGAAGTACCCTTTTCCCCCTGATGTGGTTGACTGTTGGTCAGTCCCTCCCGAGGTGGATGCACTTATTATTGGGGTTGCTAACCCTTCCTTCATGACAGCCTCTACTCATCGTACCCTTCGGGATGCTGAGGACTGGCGCATTGACAGACTGGCTTCCCACGCCTTTTCGTGTGCAGGGACGGCTCTCTGCCCGGTCTGTGCCGCGGCCGTCACTGCGGTGGCCGCCAGGACCCTTCTTAGGAAGATACTTGACCACCAGCTGGAGGATCTGCCTTGGTAGGTCTGATTGTGATGTTTTTGTGAGGTTTATTCTCTCAGCGATGGATGACACTATTAAAATGTGCGCTAGAATCTCGGTTCTTGTGGTGGCTATTCGCTGCCTGTTTTGGCTGCGACAGTGGGGGGCTGACAATGATACTAAAAAGGCTCTTACTGGCCTTCCTTTTAGAGGATGACACTTATTTGGGGCCCGGTTTGACCTTTTTGGAAAAAAGGGTAAGGCACCCTCGCGTCTAAGGTTCTAAGGTTGTCAGGGTTCTTTTAGTCCCTGTTTTCCCTTCGGGAGTTGAGGCAGGCCGAGTTCGGCGTGCAGGGTCTGGGCTCTCTTACAGGTTGGCCCTTGACTTGTGATTGCATCCACATTACCTTTTCCCTCTGGGATGAAGTAGTCTGACCCGGGTTGGCATTCTGGGCCTAGCATTTATACCTTCACAGGCAGTTCCTACATGGTATCTACCTGTTTGGCCGCAGGCGCTCTTGTCCAGTGGATCTCTTGAGGATCTATAATCCCTTTTTAGTCCCCTGTGCCTTCAGGACACCTAAGCCATTTCCAGCCAGTGTTGAAGGTCCAACTCTGCGGATTGGGGTATTGTTTTTGGTTCCTCTCCTTATCCCAGACGGCTCACCAAGGCGAGTATGGGAGTGGTGTCTTGGACGTGCCGTGTGGCTTCCGTGCTAGGTTCTACATGATTATCCTTCTTTGCTTCCTATTTTTGCATCAGGCTGTGTTGGCTATTGACTTGTGGCTCTTTTGGGAGTCCTGTGGATTGGTGCTCAGGCACATCACTTACTTAGTGTCCCCTGGTTCGGTATCTCCCTACGGGGTGGCATTTAGATTGGTTCATGTTAGAACCTTCCTTCTGCTATATGTAGACTTATTATGGAAAGGGCCTTGCCCTCTTTGATGTCACACTACTTTCACCTTGCAGCTGGTGGGCCTGTTGGCGGCGGCCCAGATGCTGTCCCTTATTCTCAGAAGCCCTTGGGCCCTGCGACACCTTAGGTTACTTATCCTGGACAGGGCTCCAGCACCCCTGGAACTAGGTCAGTACGCTCTCCCTTGTTACGGGGGTTCCTTTGGAGGTTGTAAATTCAAGGAAGATGTCTGGGACCATTCCTTTCCTTCTTGCTTCTCCCTGTAGATGGTCACCATGGGTACCAAGTCTTGCAGGTTGACTGGGGGGTCTTATTTCTTCTAAAATCCCCCGTGGTTCTTAAGGGGGGCCCCTTAGGGGATCCATCTTCATACGTTTTTTTCGGTTGACACATTGAGCCTTGGTGGGCTCTAATTTGCTGGACTACTCCTCTTCAGGACTTGTCCTTTTTGGGGACTCTCGGTCATTCTTAGCACAGTGGCTTGTCCTTTTTTATCTGTGAAGGTCTCGGAACAGGTTGACCCTTCAAGAAGGTTCTGGTTCTGATCTAAGTGGGGGTTTACATTCCTTGCACTTCGTTGGTATTAGCTTCGCTGGCTGTCATACCGTGGCAGGAGGCTCTATTCTAGTGTCTCACTGAGTCCCTACTGGTGTGGCCCTGTGGGGCCCCTTTGCTATTACAGGGACTCTGTCCTGGGTTATTGTCCCAGAACTCTCTGGCCTTGGTCATGAGGTCCTAGTATTGCTTCTGTCAGGACATTATATTTTATATGTCTTAACTTCTTTCACCCTGCTAGGCAGGGTTCTGCATAAGATTGCTGAAGAAAGGAAGAAACGTTATGCTGGGGGCCCTGGGTGGCCCAGCGGGGTGTGGTTCGCAGATTTTCTGCTGAATCGACAGTCGATTGGTCAGTTTGCTTTTCACCCTATTGGAGATGGGTATCTCTGGGTGTCTTTTCTCTATTGGAGGGCTAGGCCTAGCTCCCTCCTCTTCTTCTCCCTTTTCTGCCGGCTATGTTGGAGTATGTTGTTCTAGTTTGCTTTGCTTGGACTAGCTTTCTTTTGCCTGCGGAATGTCCCCTATCCCTGGGTCCTAGAGTTATTATAGCACGGTTGAAGTTGGCTCCCCAACTCAGTGCTCTGAAGGTTCTCAGGGCTCGCCCTGTTCACTTACTGCAGAAGTCTAGTTCAATCTTCTGTGTTGAGCATTCCTCAGGGGTTGCTCAGGTGCATTCCCCAGGGAATTCTATGCTCCCTTTTGGGGGGGTTACCTATCCGGATGCCCTGTAAGGGTTCCCTTGGGTCTTATTCAGGTTTTTGTATGAACTGTTCCTTCCCTCATATCGCTGTTCTGGGGCGGTTGCTTCAGTCAGAAGTGTGCCATAAAGGATGGCTCTGTTAGCGGTCCTAGTCATTATATATATATATATATATATGTTTTTATATCTGTACACCATCAGGTGAGGGTGTTCCGCCTTACACCGAATTGGGTCCAGGCGGTGTTTTTTATTCTGCTTTATTCCAGACCCTCCCGTCTCTGGGCTATTGTCTTGATTACTCTGAGCTAAAGGGATCTGTATCCCTCAACAGGTGTTGGAGATTCCTGGTCTGTCTCTTGTCCCTGGTAGGGATTATGCCCCTTGGGGCTTAAAGGTGTCTCCATCCTTATGTACCGGATCTGATTGCTACCACGAGTGTAGGTGCCCTTTGGATTGCTCTTGCTCGGTTGGTTTTGTCCTTCTGAGCCTAAGGTAAACGTTTCGGCTCTTGCTGAGTCTTGTTAGCGTTGTTTTTCAGTATTCCTGCTGGTCTCGCCTGAGTCCTGGGTTCATATTCCCCGATGGGGAGAGTTCTAAGGTTGCCATGGCTACCCTTTGTTTGCAGTAGCATGGTTAGGCTGTTACTCTGGCCTACTCGTTTAGGGGAAGATTCTTTTCTCTTGGTTTTTTGTTCTCTTACTACTTGTGCTTGGCTTGGGCCTTTCAGCACTAGGTTCTGTTGAGCAAGCTGGCTAGTCCGCTGCTTGTGTTCAGTTCTTCCTTTACAAGACTACAAAGGTTGAGGTTAAATCATTGCTCTAGTTGCTCTTGGTAGCATGATTGCGGGGTACTGTTGGCTGTGCCTTTTTCACGGGGATCCCACCCTACTTTATGGACACTGCTATTGGATGTCCCACATGTTATTACTATATCTGGAGCAGGACGTGCTGTATGCTTAGAATAATACAATTCTGTGAAATACTCAATTCTGTGAATTGGTATTATACGCATACAGCACGTCCTGCTCCACCCCACCCTGGATTCAGCTTGTTCTGGATCCCCTGTATGGTGATTGTTATTATTGATATTATTGCCATTTTCTGGGTGGTTGGTTTCTCCCGGCTTCTCTTTCTCACTGCTTTTCAATGCTGGGGATTTGTGGGAGGTCCCTCGGTATATGTAGGGCCGGGAGGAGCTTGTTTTCTACATGTCTGCAGTGCATTGCGCCGGAGGCGGAGGATTACCCACATGTTATTACTATATCTGGAGCAGGACGTGCTGTATGCGTATAATACCAGTTCTACAGGTGAGTATTTCACAGAATTGTATTTTGCGCTCCACATGTTCAACTGTGATTTTTGAATGGATTTACCAGGGAAATTATATATTGTTTTTTTTCAGCAGAGTCTGGGCCTTAACATGAAATGTCTTGTTTGTCATTTTTTAGGTGTATTCTAAATATTTTTTGGTGAAATATGTGCAAAAAAATTAAAAAAAATCTATTCATAATTTTTCACAATTTGTAGTGTTTTTTTGTAATAAAAAAATTAAGTTTGTCAATAAAATCTTATTGCGTGTAAAAGCCTAATTTCTCCCGGTTACAGTGGTACCACATATGTATTGGTAGACACTATTTCCTGCCCAGGAGACTCCCCCAAACTGAAACAGCGCTTTAGGAGATTTTCAGATAAAATACAACTGTACTAGGCACTATGCGCACCTTGCAGTTTTTCAAGAAAAACAACCCTTGTTACATTTGAAATACCCCTGACAAACTATATATTCTCTGGAAGTAAACACCTCAAGCTTTGTAGGCATACCAGGCTTGTTGACATGGGTACAGTTTTCTGGAAGTAATCCCTCAATGAATTCTTTGGTTGCACAGAGTTTCCCTAAAAAAAAGAATAAAAAAGCAGAATCAAAGCCACATTTTCCTAAAAAAACTATATGCAAACAAAAACATCTATTAGTCCTGAGGAAGTGACGTCATGTCACGTAACACGTAGGGCGGGGGAGGGACGGCTTCACACCCCTTTTCAATATTAGTTGGTGCAGCCATTTTTTTCTAAAGTCAAACAAGAAAAAACAAGTTAAATCTGAAAAAGCAACATCCCCCGAACAGAACAATACCCAAAATGCATGGGTACTGTCAAGGTAAGAGTTGGCAAACACCCCAAAGTAAAGCATGTACGTAAGGATAATTTTACTTGAAAATTTTAGTTCTGAAGACAAAGTGCGCACCTTGCCCTTTTTTTTTTACCAAAACCACCCTTTACATTTGGAATACCCACCACAAACCATATATTCCCTGAAAGTACACATGTTAAACTTTCTAAGCGTACCCAACTTGTTATAGTGGGCTTATCTTTCTGAAAGTAATCCCTCAAAGAATTCTGTGGTTGCACAGGGTTTCCCTAAAAAAATGTATAAAAAAGCAGAATAAGAAATACATTTTCCTAAAATATCAATATGCAAACAAGAAAAAAAGTTAATCTGAAAGCGCAAGGTCCCCCGAGCAGAACAATACCCAACATGCATAGCTACATTCAACCCTTTTAATTGCCAGCTTACTTGAAGTTTTGTCGCCCTCTGTTGACAGGTCATTTTCCCCCATGTTTAACTATGATTTTTGCAGGAATTTCCAGGAAAATTCTATATATTTTTTGCGGCAGAGTTTAGGCTTTAACATGAAATGTTTTGTTTCAAATTTTTCTACTGTTTTTTTCAAATTGTCCCATTTATTTTAAATGTACATTAATTCACAATCCAGCACATCCCTTGCATTTTCACAAACCTTATGCAGAATTAGTTAGCCAGGTGCTGCATCCTTCTAAGGGGTTTCCACCCAATAAACCCCAAAATAACTACTGTATAATTCCAATTAAGGTGCGCACACTATATAAATCCAGAAATAAAGTGGCTACAATTGTTATCTAAGAAAGCTTTACATTTATTAATTTATATCATATTGTAAGACAAGACAATTCCACATATAAACACATAATTAAAAACTGGGTACATGTATCATTAATGTGCAGCTTCAAGTCTACTTTAAAGTACATCCATATAGCATATATCAGCTTCAAACCCCACAAGGGTACTGTGTCTCAATTGCAATATATAGCTAAAGTGCTGTGTGCATATAAAAGTTACAATAGACCCCAAAGAAACAATGATGCCTGATGTAACCAAAGCTAACAATTTCTATTGCACAAGCCCAGCAGCAATACATTGCATACAGTCCCTATGATACCACATTTCTCAAAACAGAGTAACTAATTGATACAGTGGCACATAAAAACAATACATCAGACCAACAAGTAAACAAACATAGTTATACATACTTATCAACAAGACCCATGTTGTGTAACCATAACCTGACGGCCGTTTCGGACACTCCTTGCCCTTTCTCAAAGGTATGCTGTCTAGTCTAAACCGCGCGCTTTTTTTATACCTCCTAAGCCTCGCTCCCAGGCGCCACGTGACTCGGAGTGACGCGGCCGCGCGGCCGCGTCACTATGACTCACATCCCGCTGCACGTAGGTCCCGGCGAGCGCGCCAACCACACCAGTCGGCAAGCTGAGCCCAGCCAACCACAACATGGAGGCGCGCACAGCTCTTTCATCACAAATAAAGTGGTGTGTATTCACAAAGTGAGACGATCTTGAGTGAAGCAGTTGTCCACAATCAGTTTTTTTTTAAAAAAGGGAGCGGGCCACTCAATTCTTCATACCTGCATAGACAAATATACAATATATACAAAAAATTATACAACTATGAATCTTATAATTGTATCCTTATTTAATTTCATTACACCACATCAAATCTTGCTCACAACATGATAATACTCTCTAAACAACATACCAATACTCCCCATAACACTATCAAGGAGACCCAAACCCAAATCCAATAAAAATAGATCCTAACTTATTCTATCCTTCCATAATTAGTGAACTTAGTAATTATAAATATTCATACACTACATTAATATCTATTCAATAAACAGAATCTTATATTCCTTAACCCTTTCAGTGCCAAGCCCGTAGATTCTACGTGCTCGCTTCCACTCCACTTAAGTGCCAAGCACGTAGAATCTACGGGCTTGACTTACCCCCCTGACAGTAAAAAAAATATAAATCAAAAATACTCACCTGACCCCTCGTTGGATCCGGCCGGGTCTCCCCTTTAATTTGGTGCCATCCGATCCCCCGTGGGGGGTCGGATGGCTCCAGGAGAGCCCCCGGAATAGCCCCCCCCCCCCCGCTTCGGCAGCAGCAGCTGCTAAATGTAAAAAAAAAAAAAAAAAAAACAATGACATTTCCTTACCTGAGGCCGCGCTGTCTCCCGATGGGTGTCCTCTTCACTGGGGGGGCCTCCGATCGCCCCCCCAGCCTCTTCGGTGGCGAGGAGAGGGCAGAAATTGCCCTCCCCCCCCACTTCCTGGAACGGGTCTGCTAGCCCCGCCCCCTGGGGGGCGGGGCCAGGTGACATCTTATGATGCCACCAGCAGCCCTCTTACTGCCGGGACGTGAGACAGACAATCAGTCTGCTCGTGTGCCTGGAGGAGGGCAGATGGGGAGGAGGAGAGGGCTGAGATCGCCCCCCCTCCTCCCCAGGCTCTCTCCTTCAAACACACGAGCAGGCTGTCAGCGGAGATCGCCGGGGGACACAGGATCGGAGGTGAGTAAAGTAAAAAAAAAATAAAATAAAGATCTTTTATATCTTATGTCTCTGTGTCTTTTTATTTAACATTTAACCCCTTGTGAACTGGTAAGGGGTCCATGAGACCCCTTATACCAGTTCACAAGGCTGGGGGGATGGCATGTCACCCGCTTGCCGCAGCGGGTGACTTGCCATTAACCCCCGGCACCCCCAATTACCTGCCTCCCCAAAGCCCAGGGGGGGGCAGAAGAGCCCGGGCCCACACATGCTATGTGGGCTCGTAGGCTGCAGGGTGGGGGGGCCACAAAAGCTGGCCCCCCCACTCTGTGCCTACAAGCCCCCATAGCTGGTCCCGGGCTGGTAATGATGGGTAAGGGGGACCCCATTTCATTTTTTTTTTGGATTTTTAAGGGTTTTTAACCCTTAAAATTCCAAAAAAAAATGGGGTCCGCCCCCCTGGGAGGGGGGACCCTATGTCATTTTTTTTTTTTAATAAACTCTTTGTGTTCTGTCATCCAGCAGCTATAAAAGGCTTCCAGCAGGTGAGCAGAAGCCAGTGATCGCCGAGGGACACAGTGCTCCAGGATGGATGGGAGGTGAGTACAGTGTAAAAAAAAAAATTAATAAAATATTTTTTTCTCTTTTGTGTGTCTGTGTTTTTTTTTTACATTTAACCCCTTGTGAACTGGTAAGGGGTCCATGACCCCTATACCAGTTCACAAGGCTGGGGGGGATGGCATGTCACCCGCTTGCCGCAGCGGGTGACTTGCCATTAACCCCCGGCACCCCCAATTACCTGCCTCCCCAAAGGCCAGGGGGGGGCAGAAGAGCCCGGGCCCACACAGGCTATGTGGGCTCGTAGGCTGCAGGGTGGGGGGGCCACAAAAGCTGGCCCCCCCACTCTGTGCCTACAAGCCCCCATAGCTGGTCCCGGGCTGGTAATGATGGGTAAGGGGGACCCCATTTCATTTTTTTTTGGATTTTTAAGGGTTTTTAAATGGGGTCCGCCCCCCTGGGAGGGGGGACCCTATGTCATTTTTTTTTCTCGATTTAACCCTTTGTAGTGTGGATGGTAGTTGTATTTTATTTGTAAATGTTATAAAGTACTTGTTTCAGTTAGGGGGGTCTCCTGGGCAGGAACGGGGGGCTACCGATAAATATGTGGTACCGTTCTAATCGGTAGAAATGGGGCTTTCACATGCAATATGATTTTCCTTAATAAAATACATTTTTTATTTGAAATAAAGGAGTCAATTTTCTAAAAAAAAAATTATTTATTTATTTATTTATTTTTTACTTAATAATATTGTAAAAAACAAAATAAAATTTACAAACAAGACATTTCTTGTTAAAGCCTAAACTCTGCTGCAGAAAATATATGTATAATTTTCCTGAAAATTCCAGCAAAAATGGCGCAAAACATGGCGCAAAACATGGCGCAAAATGGGGAAAAATGACCTGTCAACAGAGGGTGACAAAATCTCAAGTAGGCTGGCAATTAAAATGGTTAAAGGTAGCTATGCATGTTGGGTATTGTTCTGTTCGGGGGACCTTGCGCTTTCAGACTTAGCTTGTTTTTTTCTGGTTTGCATATTTATATTTTAGGAAAAGGTGTTTTTTATTCAGCTTTTTTATACATTTTTTAGGGAAACCCTGCGCAACCAAAGAATTCTTTGAGGGATTAATTCCAGAAAGATGAGCCCACTACAACAAGTTGGGTACGCTTAGAAAGCTTAACATGTGTACTTTCAGGTAATATATGGTTTATGGGGGATATTCCAAATGTAAAGGGTTGTTTTGGTTGAAAAATCGCAAGGTGCGCACTTTGTCTGCAGAGCTGAAATTTTCAAGTAAAATCACTGTTACGCACATGCTTTACTTTGGGGTGTTTGGCAACTCTTCCCTTGACAGTAGCTATGCATGTTGGGTATCGTTCTGTTCGGGGGATGTTGCTTTTTCAGACTAAACTTGTTTTTTCTTGTTTGCACATAGTTTTTTTAGGAAAATGTGGCTTTGATTCTGCTTTTTTATCCTTTTTTTAGGGAAACTCTTTGCAACCAAAGAATACAATGAGGGATTACTTCCAGAAAACTATGGGCACATCAACAAGCCTGGTACGCCTAGAAAGCTTGAGGTGTGTACTTCCAGAGAATATATAGTTTGTTGGGGGTATTTCAAATGTAAAGGGTTGTTTTTCTGGAAGAACTGCAAGGTGCGCATATTGCATAGCATAGTTGTATTTTATCTGAAAATTCCCTAAAGCGCTGTTTCAGTTTGGGGGAGTCTCCTGGGCAGGAAAGGGTGTCTACCTATACATATGTGGTATCGCTGTAACTGGGAGAAATTGGGATTTCACACGCAATAAGATTTTATTGAAAAACTTACATTTTTTATTACAAAAAAAACTACAAATTGTAAAAATGTATTTTTTTTTTATTTTTTTTTCACATATTTCACCCAAAAATATTGAGAATACCCCTAAAAAATTACAAACAAGACATTTCATGTTAAAGCCCAGACTCTGCTGAAAAAAACAATATATCATTTCCCTGGGAAATCCCTGGAAATCCCTTCAAAAATCACATTTGAACATGGGGAGCGCAAAATAGTGCAAAACGGTTTGGCACCAAGGGTGACAAAAACTCCAGGTAGGCTGGCAGCGAAAGGGTTAATTATACAACCCTGATCGAATTCCAAATTGTGCGCATAACTTTCTATACATTCCCAATGCCTCATTATATCTATCTATATCAGCTCCTATCGTATTTCACCAACTCTCAGCGTACTTTTACTGAAAAACTGTATGATCACATTCTTCATTCATGCCATAAGGCGCCAGAGCATTAAGTTCATATAACCAGAATACCTCCCTCTGCGATAATCTTCTCCTCATATCGCCACCCCTTTTTAGCGGTTTTACTTGCTCTATAACCATAAATCTGAGTTGGGATATATTGTGTCCTGCTGATAAAAAATGTCGTGCTACCGGTGAGGTCAGATCACCACGTCTGATCGAGCTCCTATGTTCCGAGATTCGTTGTCTCACCTCCCTAGTGGTTTGGCCAATATAGACCATTCCACAGGGACATTTAAGCATGTAAACCACAAACATTGATGAGCACGTCACAAATTCTTTAACTGTATATCTCTTACCAGTACGTGGATGATAAAAATCCTGACCCCTAATAACAAAACTACACTGAGCACAATGGCCACAATTGTGCATACCCTGTGGTTTAGGTAGACCAAAGATCGTAGTTTTTTCCTCCTGACACTCAATTTCCGTATCTGCTCTAATCAGATGACTCCTAAGGTTCCTTGGTCGTCTACATGTAAATGGGGGGGGGGGCTGAGAAGGTATCAGATAATGTTGGATCACTGGACACCACTGACCAGTGTCTGTTAATAATACGTTTAATCTGTTGATTATGTACATTATAGGTTATCACAGCTGGGATCCGATCAGATCTTTTTTGGGGGGTATATCGTAGTAATGTCTCCCTCTGTACTCGCAAAGCCTTCAATTTCGCATCATCCACAACTTTTTCAGGGTAACCCCTATCCTTAAAGTCACTAGCCATTATTTCCGCCTGCTCCAGGAATGTCTGTTCATTATCAATGATTCTCCTCAATCTTAAAAATTGGCTGTATGGGATACTTTTTTTCTGTGCTATTGGGTGGAAACTTCCATACTGGAGATAGGTGTTCCTATCAGTGGGCTTTCTAAAGATATCAGTCGAGATCTTATCATCTTTCAATCTGACATTAACATCCAAAAAATGTACACATTCCTTGCTGTAGTCAATAGTGAATGAAATTGAAGGTAAGCATTCATCCAATTCTTCCTTAAATCCCACTAATATTTCAGGGGACCCATTCCATACCACAAAAATGTCATCTATAAAGCGGTACCATAGAATGACATGTTCTGCATATAGGGGATGAGTGTACACAAATCTTTTCTCAAATGCCGCCATGAAAAGGTTGGCATAAGAGGGGGCCCCATTGCCGTGCCCTGTAATTGCTGATAGAATTCACCGTTATAATAGAAGTAATTCCGAGTTAATACCATTTCTAACAATTTCGACAAAAATGTCCTATACTGAGCATCCAAACCCATTTCTTCCAAAATTTCTTTGATTACCTCCATACCCAATGTATGGGGGATGGAAGTATACAAGCTATTAACATCCATTGTGCTGAGGTAACATCCCTCTGGTAATTTACCTAAGGTGGAGATCTTATTAAGGAAGTCCCCCTTATCTAGAAGAAAGGATGGTATTGATAGAACTTTCGTCTGTAGTATCCTGTCCAAAAAGATTGCTAATGATTGGAAAACAGATTGGGTGCCAGCCACAATAGGGCATCCCGGTGGTTCTCTAAGATTCTTATGGATTTTAGGTAACGTATAAAACAACGGTGTTAATGGAAAAGGTGTGATCAAAAAGTCTCTCAATTTTTTATCTATCAATGAGGAATCAAAAGCCTCTAGAATAATCCTATCTATCTCTTCCTTAATATTCCTAATTGGATCACTTCTCAATTTACAATAGACTTCTGAATCTGATAGTTGTTTCAAAATCTCATTCTCATAATAGGAACGATCCATGATCACAGTGGCGCCCCCCTTGTCAGCTGGTTTAATTATAATAGACATATCAGCCTCAAGGTCTTTTAAAGCTGACCTTTCTTGTTTACTCAAATTGTTCTTATATTTACCTGTAGGGGGGCGCCACTTGATCCTAGATACATCCCTCTGTACCAGCTGTATAAACGTCTCAACCACATGAAACTGTTGTGGCGGCTGCCACTTACTCTTTGTTTTACAGCCAGACAGGTCAACACCTGCCGGAAGTCCGCCTACTCGTGGATCATTAGAGGCACGATCTTCATGTATCTCTGTTGGGAAAGAATTAAAAAAAGCTTTAATACGTAGTGATCTAAAAAAATTCTGTAATTCCACGTCCAATTCTAGAGGGTTCCCTAAATAGGTGGGTACAAGCCCTAAACCTCTTTTTAGGAGTTTCTCCTCCTGTTCCGTAATTTCTCTTTTAGATATATTTACTACTAAGTCACCCTTGAAGTCTTTGTCTTGCTGCTTGTTACTCTTTGAGGACCGACTTCCTCGTTGCCCCCTCCTTGTCGATTTCTTCCCTGAGCCTGGTACCCTCGATTGTCTAAAAAACGTCTCGAGTCACTGCCTGAAGAATTACTAGAGTCTGAATCCGATGAATTGGGGCGTCTCGATTGATTAGAATATCTAAAGGGCCTGCCTTCCTTCCAATTATAGATCTTATTGGCCTCATAATCCAAAATATCCCTTCTATACTTATTTAACTTAATTGTAAGCGTCTCTGTATGATACTGTTTAACGGTAGCTTCTAAGGACTCAATAAAGGTTCTAAACTCACCTATCTCTAATGTGGTTTCCAACTTCCCTTTAATTAATTGTATCTCCTGGTCCAGTTCCCTTAGTTGTGATTGAATACTTTGTACAATCAAAGTCATAAGATCTAAGCTACATTTATTTAGTATATGATACCATCTATCATGAAATTCACTACCCTCCTTACAGAATGTGGGTTTTAGATTAATCCTCAGACCCCTAGGTATCCGGCGGGCCCTCAGATATTCAACCAAAGTGGTTGCATGCAATTCAAATTGAGTCTGACGACGTTTTAATACCTCCAATTGTTTTTTAGTTAATGTCTGATCTTTAATGAGGGGATTCGAAGTTTCTCCATAACTCTCTAAAAGTGAATCCAGGTCCGCCTGAGTGTACGCGAAAGTATCGGCATGCTTTGTTGAGAGAGTGTTTAAATCAGCAAATGCCATTATCTTAATGGAGTGCTGAAAAATCTGTGTGGAAAAAATCACAAATGTACATGAATTCACAATCCAGCACATCCCTTGCATTTTCACAAACCTTATGCAGAATTAGTTAGCCAGGTGCTGCATCCTTCTAAGGGGTTTCCACCCAATAAACCCCCAAATAACTACTATATAATTCCAATTAAGGTGCGCACACTATATAAATCAAGAAATAAAGTGGCTTAGATAACAATTGTAGCAATTGATTTTCGCTGCCTTGGGGGGGTATTGGATGATTTGACTGATTTTGAGTGATTTTTGATATTTTCGCTGCCTTGGGGGGGTATTGGATGATTTGACTGATTTTGAGTGATTTTGGATATTTTCGCTGCCTTGGAGGGGTATTGGATGATTTCACTGATTTTGAGTGATTTTTGATATTTTCGCTGCCTTGGGGGGGGGGGGGGTATTGGATATTTTCGCTACCTTGGGGGGGTATTGGATGATTTCACTGATTTTGGGTGATATTGGATATTTTCGCTGCCTTGGGGGGGGGGTATTGGATGATTTCACTGATTTTGAGGGATTTTTGATATTTTCGCTGCCTTGGGGGGGTATTGGATGATTTGACTGATTTTGAGTGATTTTGGATATTTTCGCTACCTTGGGGGGGTATTGGATAATTTCACTGATTTTGAGTGATTTTGGATATTTTCGCTGCCTTGGGGGGGTATTGGATGATTTCACTGATTTTGAGTGATTTTTGATATTTTCGCTGCCTTGGGGGGGGGGGGGGGGTATTGGATGATTTGACTGATTTTGAGTGATTTTGGATATTTTCGCTACCTTGGGGGGGTATTGGATAATTTCACTGATTTTGAGTGATTTTGGATATTTTCGCTGCCTTGGGGGGGTATTGGATGATTTCACTGATTTTGAGTGATTTTTGATATTTTCGCTGCCTTGGGGGGGGGGTATTGGATGATTTGACTGATTTTGAGTGATTTTGGATATTTTCACTGCCTTTGGGGGGGTATTGGATGATTTCACTGATTTTGAGTGATTTTTGATATTTTCGCTGCCTTGGGGGGGTATTGGATGATTTGACTGATTTTGAGTGATTTGGGATATTTTCGCTGCCTTTGGGGGGGTATTGGATGATTTCACTGATTTTGAGTGATTTTCGATATTTTCGCTGCCTTGGGGGGGGGGGGGGGGTATTGGATGATTTCACTGATTTTGAGTGATTTTGGATATTTTCGCTGCCTTGGGGGGGGTATTGGATGATCTCACAGATTTTGAGTGATTTTGGATATTTTCGCTGCCTTGGGGGGTATTGGATATTTTCGCTACCTTGGGGGGTATTGGATGATTTGACTGATTTTGAGTGATTTTGGATATTTTCACTGCCTTGGGGGGGTATTGGATATTTTCGCTGCCTTGGGGGGTATTGGATTATATCACTGATTTTGAGTGATTTTGGATATTTTCGCTGCCTCTGGGGGGGGGGTAATTGGATGACTTCACTGATTTTGAGTGATTTTGGATATTTTCGCTGCCTTGGGGGGGTATTGGATATTTTCGCTGCCTTGGGGGGGGGGGGGGGGGTATTGGATGATTTGACTGATTTTGAGTGATTTTTGATATTTTCGCTGCCTTGGGGGGGTATTGGATGATTTGACTGATTTTGAGTGATTTTTGATATTTTCGCTGCCTTGGGGGGGGGGGGATATTGGATGATTTGACTGATTTTGAGTGATTTTGGATGATGTCTCCGATTTCACTACATTTGGGTGATTTGAGGTTATTTTGGATGATTTAACTGATTTTGGGTGATTTTGGATGATTTAACTGAATTTGGGTGATTTTGGATGATTTCACTGATTTTGGGTGATATTGGATATTTTCGCTGCCTTGGGGGGGTATTGGATGATTTCACTGATTTTGAGTGATTTTTGATATTTTCGCTGCCTTGGGGGGTATTGGATGATTTGACTGATTTTGAGTGATTTTGGATATTTTCGCTGCCTTGGGGGGGTATTGGATGATTTCACTGATTTTGAGTGATTTTGGATATTTTCGCTGCCTTGGGGGGGTATTGGATGATTTCACTGATTTTGAGTGATTTTTGATATTTTCGCTGCCTTGAGGGGGTATTGGATGATTTCACTGATTTTGAGTGATTTGGGATATTTTCGCTGCCTTGGGGGGGTATTGGATATTTTCGCTACCTTGGGGGGGGGGGGGGGGGTATTGGTTGATTTCACTGATTTTGAGTGATTTTGGATATTTTCGCTGCCTTGGGGGGTATTGGATGATTTCACTGATTTTGAGTGATTTTTGATATTTTTGCTGCCTTGGGGGGGGTATTGGATATTTTCGCTGCCTTGAGGGGGGGGGGGGGTATTGGATAATTTGACTGATTTTGAGTGATTTTGGATATTTTCGCTGCCTTGGGGGGGTATTGGATATTTTCGCTGCCTTGAAGGGGGGGGGGGGGGTATTGGATAATTTGAGTGATTTTGAGTGATTTTGGATATTTTCGCTGCCTTGGGGCGGGGGGGGGGGGGGGGTATTGGATGATTTCACTGATTTTGAGTGATTTTGGATATTTTCGCTGCCTTGGGGGGGGGGGGGGGGTATTGGATGATTTGACTGATTTTGAGTGATTTTGGATATTTTCGCTGCCTTGAGGGGGGGGGGGGGTATTGGATGATTTGACTGATTTTGAGTGATTTTGGATATTTTCGCTGCTTTGGGGGGGGTATTGGATGATTTCACTGATTTTGAGTGATTTTGAATATTTTCGCTGCCTTGGGGGGGTATTGGATATTTTCGCTACCTTGGGGGGGGGTATTGGATGATTTCACTGATTTTGAGTGATTTTGGATATTTTCGCTGCCTTGGGGGGTATTGGATGATTTCACTGATTTTGAGTGATTTTTGATATTTTCGCTGCCTTGGGGGGGTATTGGATGATTTGACTGATTTTGAGTGATTTTGGATATTTTTGCTGCCTTGGGGGGGTATTGGATGATTTCACTGATTTTGAGTGATTTTGGATATTTTTGCTGCCTTGGGGGGGGGGGGGGGTATTGGATATTTTCGCTACCTTGGGGGGGGGGGTATTGGATGATTTTACTGATTTTGAGTGATTTTGGATATTTTCGCTGCCTTGGGGGGGTATTGGATGATTTTACTGATTTTGAGTGATTTTGGATATTTTCGCTGCCTTGGGGGGTATTGGATATTTTCGCTACCTTGGGGGGGTATTGGATGATTTCACTGATTTTGAGTGATTTGGGATATTTTCGCTGCCTTGGGGGGGGTATTGGATGATTTCACTGATTTTGAGTGATTTTTGATATTTTCGCTGCCTTGGGGGGGGGGGGTATTGGATGATTTGACTGATTTTGAGTGATTTTGGATATTTTCGCTGCCTTGGGGGGGGGGGGGGGTATTGGATATTTTCGCTGCCTTGGGGGGGTATTGGATGATTTGACTGATTTTGAGTGATTTTGATATTTTCGCTGCCTTGGGGGGGTATTGGATGATTTCACAGATTTTGAGTGATTTTGGATATTTTCGCTGCCTTTGGGGGGTATTGGATATTTTCGCTACCTTGGGGGGGGGGGGTGTAGCGATAACCCTTATCGCCGAGGGCTTCACCGCCCGAGACGTCCTTTTCCCAATCGTAAGAGGTGCTGCTGGAATTCCAGAGTCGTCTGTGAGGAAACAGGAACAGCCCTTACAAGGACTATTGAATTGTAATATAGCGTTTCCCCATTAAGAGACAGAACTCAGTATTGAGGGTGAAGATGAACTCTTTATTAGTGCCACTCTAGGCTTATATACACAAGTCTCCTATTGCATGACACACACACCGACCAATAGCAGCAGGGCACACAATCCCTCAACTCTGCCGGTGACGCAATCAGCAATACAATAGAGACGTCTGTAATATACTCAATCTGAACAATGCCATTGTCTGTGACGTAATCAATTAACACAATGGCAGTTGCAGTTTATAATACAATCCAAACTACAATGACATTGCCTGTAACAGTATCAAAATACAATGACATTGTCTGGAACCTAATTAAGAAAAGGCCAGTGAATGACCCGGTGGGCAATGGAATAGTGATGACACCCAAAAGACAGAGCCTCTGTCACAATGCCCCCTTTTTGTGGAACACCCGGCAGACCCCGGATTGACCCTGTTCGGGTTAACGGTGGGGCTATCCGGACTCTTGTCATGGGGCAGAGTTCTGTTTGCCGGGATAATCCATCTGCATTACCGTTTTGTCTACCGGGCCTGGTATACACACACACCCACACACATACAGTTGTACTCACAGGGGTGCTGGTCTTGTCTTTTTCCCCCCAATAAGAGACAGAACTCAGTATTGGGGGTGAAGATGATACACACACACACACACACACACATACAGTTGTACTCACAGGGTGCTGGTCTTGTACACACACATGTACTCACAGGGTGCTTGGTCTTGTACACACATACAGATTGTAACTCACAGGGTGCTGGTCTTGTACACACACATGTACTCACAGGGTGCTGGTCTTGTACACACATACAGTTGTACTCACAGGGTGCTGGTCTTGTCTTTTCCCCCCAATAAGAGACAGAACTCAGTATTGAGGGTGAAGATGATACACACACACACACACACACATACAGTTGTACTCACAGGGTGCTGGTCTTGTACACACACACACACACACAGTTGTACTCACAGGGTGCTGGTCTTATACACACACATGTACTCACAGGGTGCTGGTCTTGTACACACACACTCTTAGCTCTGGTTGCAAGGCATTGAGAAAATGTTCTAGTAAAAACAACTGTAGGCTTCCGGGGTGACGGCGTTCCGGGCTAACAAAGCCTCCTTTACCAGATGGTAGTGTGGTAAGTCCGCATCAGGGATGGCCCGGAAAGCATCGGAAGCTTTCCCAGATAATTTCCCTGATAATATGGTGACCCATTCCTCCGTGGGTACCCGTGTAAAGCGCACTGCCGTTCAAAATCGGCCAAAAATCCATCACTCATCGTCACTTTCCTGGAAGGACTTAAATGCTGCAAATGGAATCTTTTTCCCCCCAGTGTAAGTGAGGCTCGGAGACACAGGGCGCTGAGAGGCTGCTGGGTTGCGAGTCGCCGATCTACCCTTCGCTTACTGGCCTCTGCCTCCGCTGCGGCGAAGACTTGGTCGATCAGTTCTTGTAATGGATTCGGCCATAGACCGACAATCTGTTCCGAACCGCTTGAACGAGAGCAGCGTCTTCATCAGTCTCTATATTGGTTTCGGTCCTCACTGCTGCACGATCCATTTCGATCAGCTTGGCTATCAGTTCCTGACGTGGGCGGTTGCTAGCTGACCTTCCCCGGCTCTCGAGTAGATCCTTCAGGGTCAGCCTTTTCAACTTGTCATACTGACTCTCCATCAGGGTAGCACTCTGGGTAGAAAGGACCATCCGATCGCTTGCCACCAATTGTAGCGATAACCCTTATCGCCGGAGGGCTTCACCGGCCGAGACGTCCTTTTCCCAATCGTAAGAGGTGCTGCTGGAATTCCAGAGTCGTCTGTGAGGAAACAGGAACAGCCCTTACAAGGACTAGTGAATTGTAATATAGCGTTTCCCCCAATAAGAGACAGAACTCAGTATTGAGGGTGAAGATGAACTCTTTATTAGTGCCACTCTAGGCCTTATATACACAAGTCTCCTATTGCATGACACACACACCGACCAATAGCAGCAGGGCACACAATCCCTCAACTCTGCCGGTGACGCAATCAGCAATACAATAGAGACGTCTGTAATATACTCAATCCGAACAATGCCATTGTCTGTGACGTAAGCAATTAACACAATGGCAGTTTATAATACAATCCAAACTACAATGACATTGCCTGTAACAGTATCAAAATACAATGACATTGTCTGGAACCTAATTAAGAAAAGGCCAGTGAATGACCCGGTGGGCAATGGAATAGTGATGACACCCAAAAGACAGAGCCTCTGTCACAGGGGGTATTGGATGATTTCACTGATTTTGAGTGATTTTTGATATTTTCGCTGCCTTGGGGGGGTATTGGATGATTTGACTGATTTTGAGTGATTTTGGATATTTTCGCTGCCTTGGGGGGGTATTAGATGATTTCACTGATTTTGAGTGATTTTGGATATTTTCGCTGCCTTGGGGGGGTATTGGATGATTTGACTGATTTTGAGTGATTTTGGATATTTTCGCTGCCTTGGGGGGGTATTGGATGATTTCACTGATTTTGAGTGATTTTGGATATTTTTGCTGCCTTGGAAGGGGGGGGGGGTATTGGATATTTTCGCTGCCTTGGGGGGGGGGGTATTGGGTGATTTCACTGATTTTGAGTGATTTTGGATATTTTCGCTGCCTTGGGGGGGGGGGGGGGTATTGAATGATTTCACTGATTTTGAGTGATTTTTTAATATTTTGCTGCCTTGGGGGGGGGGGGGTATTGGATGATTTGACTGATTTTGAGTGAGTTTGGATATTTTCGCTGCCTTGGGGGGGTATTGGATGATTTGACTGATTTTGAGTGATTTTGGATATTTTCGCTGCCTTGGGGGGGGGTATTGGATATTTCGCTGCCTTGGGGGGGTATTGGATGATTTCACTGATTTTGAGTGATTTTGGATATTTTCGCTGCCTTGGGGGGGTATTGGATATTTTCGCTGCCTTGGGGGGGTATTGGATGATTTGACTGATTTTGAGTGAGTTTGGATATTTTCGCTGCCTTGGGGGGGTATTGGATATTTTCGCTGCCTTGGAGGGGTATTGGATGATTTGACTGATATTGAGTGATTTTGGATATTTTCGCTGCCTTGGGGGGGTATTGGATATTTTCGCTGCCTTGGGGGGGTATTGGATGATTTGACTGATTTTGAGTGATTTTGGATATTTTCGCTGCCTTGGGGGGGGGTATTGGATGATTTGACTGATTTTGAGTGATTTTTGATATTTTCGCTGCCTTGGGGGGGTATTGGATGATTTCACTGATTTTGAGTGATTTTTGATATTTTCGCTGCCTTGGGGGGGTATTGGATGATTTCACTGATTTTGAGTGATTTTGGATATTTTCGCTGCCTTGGGGGGGGGGGGGGTATTGGATATTTTCGCTGCCTTGGGGGGGGGGGTATTGGGTGATTTCACTGATTTTGAGTGATTTTGGATATTTTCGCTGCTTGGGGGGGGGGGGGTATTGAATGATTTCACTGATTTTGAGTGATTTTTAATATTTTGCTGCCTTGGGGGGGGGGGGTATTGGATGATTTGACTGATTTTGAGTGAGTTTGGATATTTTCGCTGCCTTGGGGGGGTATTGGATGATTTGACTGATTTTGAGTGATTTTGGATATTTTCGCTGCCTTGGGGGGGTATTGGATATTTTCGCTGCCTTGGGGGGTATTGGATGATTTGACTGATTTTGAGTGAGTTTGGATATTTTCGGTGCCTTGGGGGGGTATTGGATGATTTGACTGATTTTGAGTGATTTTGGATATTTTCGCTGCCTTGGGGGGGTATTGGATATTTTCGCTGCCTTGGGGGGTATTGGATGATTTGACTGATTTTGAGTGAGTTTGGATATTTTCGGTGCCTTGGGGGGGGTATTGGATGATTTGACTGATTTTGAGTGATTTTGGATATTGTCGCTGCCTTGGGGGGGGGGGGTATTGGATATTTTCGCTGCCTTGGGGGGGTATTGGATGATTTGACTAATTTTGAGTGATTTTGGATATTTTCGCTGCCTTGGGGGGGGGGGGGGTATCGGATATTTTCGCTACCTTGGGAGGTATTGGATGATTTCACTGATTTTGAGTGATTTTGGATATTTTCGCTGCCTTGGGGGGTATTGGATGATTTGACTGATATTGAGTGATTTTGGATATTTTCGCTGCCTTGGGGGGGTATTGGATGATTTGACTGATTTTGAGTGATTTTGGATATTTTCGCTGCCTTGGGGGGGGTATTGGATATTTTCGCTGCCTTGGGGGGGTATTGGATGATTTGACTGATTTTGAGTGATTTTGGATATTTTCGCTGCCTTGGGGGGGTATTGGATATTTTCGCTGCCTTGGGGGGGGGTATTGGATGATTTGACTGATTTTGAGTGATTTTGGATATTTTCGCTGCCTTGGGGGGGTATTGGATATTTTCGCTGCCTTGGGGGGGTATTGGATGATTTGACTGATTTTGAGTGAGTTTGATATTTTCGCTGCCTTGGGGGGGTATTGGATATTTTCGCTGCCTTGGGGGGGTATTGGATGATTTGACTGATTTTGAGTGATTTTGGATATTTTCGCTGCCTTGGGGGGGGTATTGGATATTTTCGCTGCCTTGGGGGGGTATTGGATGATTTGACTAATTTTGAGTGATTTTGGGTATTTTCGCTGCCTTGGGGGGGTATTGGATGATTTGACTGATTTTGAGGGATTTTGGATATTTTCGCTGCCTTGGGGGGGTATTGGATGATTTGACTGATTTTGAGTGATTTTGGATATTTTCGCTGCCTTGGGGGGGTATTGGATATTTTCGCTGCCTTGGGGGGGTATTGGATGATTTGACGGATATTGAGTGATTTTGGATATTTTCGCTGCCTTGGGGGGGTATTGGATATTTTCGCTGCCTTGGGGGGGTATTGGATGATTTGATTGATTTTGAGTGAGTTTGGATATTTTCGCTGCCTTGGGGGGGGTATTGGATGATTTGACTGATTTTGAGTGATTTTGGATATTTTCGCTGCCTTGGGGGGGTATTGGATGATTTGACTGATTTTGGATATTTTCGCTGCCTTGGGGGGGTATTGGATATTTTCGCTGCCTTGGGGGGGTATTGGATGATTTGACTGATTTTGAGTGATTTTGGATATTTCGTTGCCTTGGGGGGGGTATTGGATATTTTCGCTGCCTTGGGGGGGTATTGGATGATTTGACTGATATTGAGTGATTTTGGATATTTTCGCTGCCTTGGGGGGGTATTGGATGATTTGACTGATATTGAGTGATTTTGGATATTTTCGCTGCCTTGGGGGGGTATTGGATGATTTGACTGATTTTGAGTGATTTTGGATATTTTCGCTGCCGTGGGGGGGTATTGGATGATTTGACTGATTTTGAGTGATTTTGGATATTTTCGCTGCCTTGGGGGGGTATTGGATATTTTTCGCTGCCTTGGGGGGTATTGGATGATTTGACTGATTTTGAGTGAGTTTGGATATTTTTCGCTGCCTTGGGGGGGGGGGTATTGGATATTTTCGCTGCCTTGGGGGGGTATTGGATGATTTGACTGATATTGAGTGATTTTTGATATTTTCGCTGCCTTGGGGGGGTATTGGATGATTTGACTGATTTTGAGTGATTTTGGATATTTTCGCTGCCTTGGGGGGGTATTGGATATTTTCGCTGCCTTGGGGGGGTATTGGATGATTTGACTGATTTTTAGTGAGTTTGGATATTTTCGCTGCCTTGGGGGGGTATTGGATATTTTCGCTGCCTTGGGGGGATATTGGATGATTTGACTGATATTGAGTGATTTTGGATATTTTCGCTGCCTTGGGGGGGGTATTGGATGATTTGACTGATTTTGAGTGATTTTGGATATTTTCGCTGCCTTGGGGGGGTATTGGATGATTTGACTGATTTTGAGTGAGTTTGGATATTTTCGCTGCCTTGGGGGGGTATTGGATGATTTGACTGATATTGAGTGATTTTGGATATTTTCGCTGCCTTGGGGGGGTATTGGATCATTTGACTGATTTTGACTGATTTTGGATATTTTCGCTGCCTTGGGGGGGTATTGGATGATTTGACTGATTTTGAGTGATTTTGGATATTTTCGCTGCCTTGGGGGGGTATTGGATGATTTGACTGATTTTGAGTGAGTTTGGATATTTTCGTTGCCTTGGGGGGGTATTGGATATTTTCGCTGCCTTGGGGGGGTATTGGATGATTTGACTAATTTTGAGTGATTTTGGATATTTTCGCTGCCTTGGGGGGGTATTGGATGATTTGACTGATTTTGGATATTTTCGCTGCCTTGGGGGGGTATTGGATATTTTCGCTGCCTTTGGGGGGGTATTGGATGATTTGACTGATTTTGAGTGATTTTGGATATTTTCGCTGCCTTGGGGGGGTATTGGATATTTTCGCTGCCTTGGGGGGGTATTGGATGATTTGACTGATATTGAGTGATTTTGGATATTTTCGCTGCCTTGGGGGGGTATTGGATGATTTGACTGATTTTGAGTGATTTTGGATATTTTCGCTGCCTTGGGGGGGTATTGGATGATTTGACTGATTTTGAGTGATTTTGGATATTTTCGCTGCCTTGGGGGGGTATTGGATATTTTCGCTGCCTTGGGGGGGTATTGGATGATTTGACTGATTTTGAGTGAGTTTGGATATTTTCGCTGCCTTGGGGGGGTATTGGATATTTTCGCTGCCTTGGGGGGGTATTGGATGCTTTGACTGATATTGAGTGATTTTGGATATTTTCGCTGCCTTGGGGGGGTATTGGATGATTTGACTGATTTTGAGTGATTTTTGATATTTTCGCTGCCTTGGGGGGGTATTGGATGATTTGACTGATTTTGAGTGAGTTTGGATATTTTCGCTGCCTTGGGGGGTATTGGATATTTTCGCTGCCTTGGGGGGGTATTGGATGATTTGACTGATTTTGAGTGATTTTGGATATTTTCGCTGCCTTGGGGGGGTATTGGATATTTTCGCTGCCTTGGGGGGGTATTGGATGATTTGACTGATATTGAGTGATTTTGGATATTTTCGCTGCCTTGGGGGGGTATTGGATGATTTGACTGATTTTGAGTGATTTTGGATATTTTCGCTGCCTTGGGGGGGTATTGGATGATTTGACTGATTTTGAGTGATTTTGGATATTTTCGCTGCCTTGGGGGGGTATTGGATATTTTCGCTGCCTTGGGGGGGTATTGGATGATTTGACTGATTTTGAGTGAGTTTGGATATTTTCGCTGCCTTGGGGGGGTATTGGATATTTTCGCTGCCTTGGGGGGGTATTGGATGCTTTGACTGATATTGAGTGATTTTGGATATTTTCGCTGCCTTGGGGGGGTATTGGATGATTTGACTGATTTTGAGTGATTTTTGATATTTTCGCTGCCTTGGGGGGGTATTGGATGATTTGACTGATTTTGAGTGAGTTTGGATATTTTCGCTGCCTTGGGGGGTATTGGATATTTTCGCTGCCTTGGGGAGGTATTGGATGATTTGACTGATATTGAGTGATTTTGGATATTTTCGCTGCCTTGGGGGGGGTATTGGATGATTTGACTGATTTTAAGTGATTTTGGATATTTTCGCTGCCTTGGGGGGGTATTGGATATTTTCGCTGCCTTGGGGGGGTATTGGATGATTTGACTGATTTTGAGTGAGTTTGGATATTTTCGCTGCCTTGGGGGGTATTGGATATTTTCGGTGCCTTGGGGGGTATTGGATGATTTGACTGATATTGAGTGATTTTGGATATTTTCGCTGCCTTGGGGGGGGGGGGTATTGGATGATTTGACTGATTTTGAGTGATTTTGGATATTTTCGCTGCCTTGGGGGGGGTATTGGATGATTTGACTAATTTTGAGTGATTTTGGATATTTTCGCTGCCTTGGGGGGGTATTGGATGATTTGACTGATTTTGAGGGATTTTGGATATTTTCGCTGCCTTGGGGGGGTATTGGATATTTTCGCTGCCTTGGGGGGGTATTGGATGATTTGACTGATTTTGAGTGATTTTGGATATTTTCGCTGCCTTGGGGGGGTATTGGATATTTTCGCTGCCTTGGGGGGGTATTGGATGATTTGACTGATATTGAGTGATTTTGGATATTTTCGCTGCCTTGGGGGGGTATTGGATGATTTGACTGATTTTGGATATTTTCGCTGCCTTGGGGGGGTATTGGATGATTTGACTGATTTTGAGTGATTTTGGATATTTTCGCTGCCTTGGGGGGGTATTGGATATTTTCGCTGCCTTGGGGGGGTATTGGATGATTTGACTGATTTTGAGTGATTTTGGATATTTTCGCTGCCTTGGGGGGGTATTGGATATTTTCGCTGCCTTGGGGGGGGTATTGGATGATTTGACTGATATTGAGTGATTTTGGATATTTTCGCTGCCTTGGGGGGGTATTGGATGATTTGACTGATTTTGAGTGATTTTGGATATTTTCGCTGCCTTGGGGGGGTATTGGATATTTTCGCTGCCTTGGGGGGGTATTGGATGATTTGACTGATTTTGAGTGAGTTTGGATATTTTCGCTGCCTTGGGGGGGTATTGGATGATTTGACTGATATTGAGTGATTTTGGATATTTTCGCTGCCTTGGGGGGGTATTGGATGATTTGACTGATTTTGGATATTTTCGCTGCCTTGGGGGGGTATTGGATGATTTGACTGATTTTGAGTGATTTTGGATATTTTCGCTGCCTTGGGGGGGTATTGGATGATTTGACTGATTTTGAGTGAGTTTGGATATTTTCGCTGCCTTGGGGGGGTATTGGATATTTTCGCTGCCTTGGGGGGGTATTGGATGATTTGACTAATTTTGAGTGATTTTGGATATTTTCGCTGCCTTGGGGGGGTATTGGATGATTTGACTGATTTTGGATATTTTCGCTGCCTTGGGGGGGTATTGGATATTTTCGCTGCCTTGGGGGGGTATTGGATGATTTGACTGATTTTGAGTGATTTTGGATATTTTCGCTGCCTTGGGGGGGTATTGGATATTTTCGCTGCCTTGGGGGGGTATTGGATGATTTGACTGATATTGAGTGATTTTGGATATTTTCGCTGCCTTGGGGGGGTATTGGATGATTTGACTGATTTTGAGTGATTTTGGATATTTTCGCTGCCTTGGGGGGGTATTGGATGATTTGACTGATTTTGAGTGATTTTGGATATTTTCGCTGCCTTGGGGGGGGTATTGGATATTTTCGCTGCCTTGGGGGGGTATTGGATGATTTGACTGATTTTAAGTGAGTTTGGATATTTTCGCTGCCTTGGGGGGGTATTGGATATTTTCGCTGCCTTGGGGGGGGGGGGGGGTATTGGATGATTTGACTGATTTTGAGTGAGTTTGGATATTTTCGCTGCCTTGGGGGGGTATTGGATATTTTCGCTGCCTTGGGGGGGTATTGGATGATTTGACTGATTTTGGATATTTTCGCTGCCTTGGGGGGGTATTGGATATTTTCGCTGCCTTGGGGGGGTATTGGATGATTTGACTGATTTTGAGTGAGTTTGGATATTTTCGCTGCCTTGGGGGGGTATTGTATATTTTCGCTGCCTTGGGGGGGTATTGGATGATTTGACTGATATTGACTGATTTTGGATATTTTCGCTGCCTTGGGGGGGTATTGGATGATTTGACTGATTTTGAGTGATTTTGGATATTTTCGCTGCCTTGGGGGGGTATTGGATATTTTCGCTGCCTTGGGGGGGTATTGGATGATTTGACTGATATTGAGTGATTTTGGATATTTTCGCTGCCTTGGGGGGGTATTGGATGATTTGACTGATTTTGGATATTTTCGCTGCCTTGGGGGGGTATTGGATATTTTCGCTGCCTTGGGGGGTATTGGATGATTTGACTGATTTTGAGTGAGTTTGGATATTTTCGCTGCCTTGGGGGGGTATTGTATATTTTCGCTGCCTTGGGGGGGTATTGGATGATTTGACTGATATTGAGTGATTTTGGATATTTTCGCTGCCTTGGGGGGGTATTGGATGATTTGACTGATTTTGAGTGAGTTTGGATATTTTCGCTGCCTTGGGGGGGTATTGGATATTTTCGCTGCCTTGGGGGGGGGGTATTGGATGATTTGACTGATTTTGAGTGAGTTTGGATATTTTCGCTGCCTTGGGGGGGTATTGGATATTTTCGCTGCCTTGGGGGGGTATTGGATGATTTGACTGATTTTGGATATTTTCGCTGCCTTGGGGGGGTATTGGATATTTTCGCTGCCTTGGGGGGGTATTGGATGATTTGACTGATTTTGAGTGAGTTTGGATATTTTCGCTGCCTTGGGGGGGTATTGTATATTTTCGCTGCCTTGGGGGGGTATTGGATGATTTGACTGATATTGAGTGATTTTGGATATTTTCGCTGCCTTGGGGGGGTATTGGATGATTTGACTGATTTTGAGTGAGTTTGGATATTTTCGCTGCCTTGGGGGGGTATTGGATATTTTCGCTGCCTTGGGGGGGGGGGGTATTGGATGATTTGACTGATTTTGAGTGAGTTTGGATATTTTCGCTGCCTTGGGGGGGTATTGGATATTTTCGCTGCCTTGGGGGGGTATTGGATGATTTGACTGATTTTGGATATTTTCGCTGCCTTGGGGGGGTATTGGATATTTTCGCTGCCTTGGGGGGGTATTGGATGATTTGACTGATTTTGAGTGAGTTTGGATATTTTCGCTGCCTTGGGGGGGTATTGTATATTTTCGCTGCCTTGGGGGGGTATTGGATGATTTGACTGATATTGACTGATTTTGGATATTTTCGCTGCCTTGGGGGGGTATTGGATGATTTGACTGATTTTGAGTGATTTTGGATATTTTCGCTGCCTTGGGGGGGTATTGGATATTTTCGCTGCCTTGGGGGGGTATTGGATGATTTGACTGATTTTGAGTGATTTTGGATATTTTCGCTGCCTTGGGGGGGTATTGTATATTTTCGCTGCCTTGGGGGGGTATTGGATGATTTGACTGATATTGACTGATTTTGGATATTTTCGCTGCCTTGGGGGGGTATTGGATGATTTGACTGATTTTGAGTGATTTTGGATATTTTCGCTGCCTTGGGGGGGTATTGGATATTTTCGCTGCCTTGGGGGGGTATTGGATGATTTGACTGATTTTGAGTGATTTTGGATATTTTCGCTGCCTTGGGGGGGTATTGGATATTTTCACTGCCTTGGGGGGGTATTGGATGATTTGACTGATATTGAGTGATTTTGTTGACTGATTTTGGATATTTTCGCTGCCTTGGGGGGGTATTGGATGATTTGACTGATTTTGAGTGAGTTTGGATATTTTCGCTGCCTTGGGGGGGTATTGGATATTTTCGCTGCCTTGGGGGGGGGGGTATTGGATGATTTGACTGATTTTGAGTGAGTTTGGATATTTTCGCTGCCTTGGGGGGGTATTGGATATTTTCGCTGCCTTGGGGGGGTATTGGATGATTTGACTGATTTTGGATATTTTCGCTGCCTTGGGGGGGTATTGGATATTTTCGCTGCCTTGGGGGGGTATTGGATGATTTGACTGATTTTGAGTGAGTTTGGATATTTTCGCTGCCTTGGGGGGGTATTGTATATTTTCGCTGCCTTGGGGGGGTATTGGATGATTTGACTGATATTGACTGATTTTGGATATTTTCGCTGCCTTGGGGGGGTATTGGATGATTTGACTGATTTTGAGTGATTTTGGATATTTTCGCTGCCTTGGGGGGGTATTGGATATTTTCGCTGCCTTGGGGGGGTATTGGATGATTTGACTGATTTTGAGTGATTTTGGATATTTTCGCTGCCTTGGGGGGGTATTGTATATTTTCGCTGCCTTGGGGGGGTATTGGATGATTTGACTGATATTGACTGATTTTGGATATTTTCGCTGCCTTGGGGGGGTATTGGATGATTTGACTGATTTTGAGTGATTTTGGATATTTTCGCTGCCTTGGGGGGGTATTGGATATTTTCGCTGCCTTGGGGGGGTATTGGATGATTTGACTGATTTTGAGTGATTTTGGATATTTTCGCTGCCTTGGGGGGGTATTGGATATTTTCACTGCCTTGGGGGGGTATTGGATGATTTGACTGATATTGAGTGATTTTGGATATTTTCGCTGCCTTGGGGGGGTATTGGATGATTTGACTGATTTTGGATATTTTCGCTGCCTTGGGGGGGTATTGGATGATTTGACTGATTTTGAGTGATTTTGGATATTTTCGCTGCCTTGGGGGGGTATTGGATATTTTCGCTGCCTTGGGGGGGTATTGGATGATTTGACTGATTTTGAGTGAGTTTGGATATTTTCGCTGCCTTGGGGGGGTATTGGATATTTTCGCTGCCTTGGGGGGGTATTGGATGATTTGACTGATATTGAGTGATTTTGGATATTTTCGCTGCCTTGGGGGGGTATTGGATGATGTGACTGATTTTGAGTGATTTTGGATATTTTCGCTGCCTTGGGGGGGTATTGGATATTTCCGCTGCCTTGGGGGGGTATTGGATGATTTGACTGATTTTGAGTGAGTTTGGATATTTTCGCTGCCTTGGGGGGGTATTGGATGATTTGACTGATATTGAGTGATTTTGGATATTTTCGCTGCCTTGGGGGGGTATTGGATGATTTGACTGATTTTGAGTGATTTTGTATATTTTCGCTGCCTTGGGGGGGTATTGGATGATTTGACTGATTTTGGATATTTTCGCTGCCTTGGGGGGGTATTGGATATTTTCGCTGCCTTGGGGGGGTATTGGATGATTTGACTGATTTTGAGTGAGTTTGGATATTTTCGCTGCCTTGGGGGGGTATTGTATATTTTCGCTGCCTTGGGGGGGTATTGGATGATTTGACTGATATTGACTGATTTTGGATATTTTCGCTGCCTTGGGGGGGTATTGGATGATTTGACTGATTTTGAGTGAGTTTGGATATTTTCGCTGCCTTGGGGGGGTATTGGATATTTTCGCTGCCTTGGGGGGGTATTGGATGATTTGACTGATTTTGGATATTTTCGCTGCCTTGGGGGGGGGTATTGGATATTTTCGCTGCCTTGGGGGGGTATTGGATGATTTGACTGATTTTGAGTGAGTTTGGATATTTTCGCTGCCTTGGGGGGGTATTGTATATTTTCGCTGCCTTGGGGGGGTATTGGATGATTTGACTGATATTGACTGATTTTGGATATTTTCGCTGCCTTGGGGGGGTATTGGATGATTTGACTGATTTTGAGTGATTTTGGATATTTTCGCTGCCTTGGGGGGTATTGGATATTTTCGCTGCCTTGGGGGGGTATTGGATGATTTGACTGATTTTGAGTGATTTTGGATATTTTCGCTGCCTTGGGGGGGTTATTGTATATTTTCGCTGCCTTGGGGGGGTATTGGATGATTTGACTGATATTGACTGATTTTGGATATTTTCGCTGCCTTGGGGGGGTATTGGATGATTTGACTGATTTTGAGTGATTTTGGATATTTTCGCTGCCTTGGGGGGGTATTGGATATTTTCGCTGCCTTGGGGGGGTATTGGATGATTTGACTGATTTTGAGTGATTTTGGATATTTTCGCTGCCTTGGGGGGGTATTGGATATTTTCGCTGCCTTGGGGGGGTATTGGATGATTTGACTGATATTGAGTGATTTTGGATATTTTCGCTGCCTTGGGGGGGTATTGGATGATTTGACTGATTTTGGATATTTTCGCTGCCTTGGGGGGGTATTGGATGATTTGACTGATTTTGAGTGATTTTGGATATTTTCGCTGCCTTGGGGGGGTATTGGATATTTTCGCTGCCTTGGGGGGGTATTTGATGATTTGACTGATATTGAGTGATTTTGGATATTTTCGCTGCCCTGGGGGGGTATTGGATGATTTGACTGATTTTGAGTGATTTTGGATATTTTCGCTGCCTTGGGGGGGTATTGGATATTTTCACTGCCTTGGGGGGGTATTGGATGATTTGACTGATTTTGAGTGAGTTTGGATATTTTCGCTGCCTTGGGGGGGTATTGGATATTTTCGCTGCCTTGGGGGGGGGGGGGTATTGGATGATTTGACTGATTTTGAGTGAGTTTGGATATTTTCGCTGCCTTGGGGGGGTATTGGATATTTTCGCTGCCTTGGGGGGGTATTGGATGATTTGACTGATTTTGGATATTTTCGCTGCCTTGGGGGGGTATTGGATATTTTCGCTGCCTTGGGGGGTATTGGATGATTTGACTGATTTTGAGTGAGTTTGGATATTTTCGCTGCCTTGGGGGGGTATTGTATATTTTCGCTGCCTTGGGGGGGGTATTGGATGATTTGACTGATATTGACTGATTTTGGATATTTTCGCTGCCTTGGGGGGGTATTGGATGATTTGACTGATTTTGAGTGATTTTGGATATTTTCGCTGCCTTGGGGGGGTATTGGATATTTTCGCTGCCTTGGGGGGGTATTGGATGATTTGACTGATTTTGAGTGATTTTGGATATTTTCGCTGCCTTGGGGGGGTATTGTATATTTTCGCTGCCTTGGGGGGGTATTGGATGATTTGACTGATATTGAGTGATTTTGGATATTTTCGCTGCCTTGGGGGGGTATTGGATGATTTGACTGATTTTGGATATTTTCGCTGCCTTGGGGGGGTATTGGATGATTTGACTGATTTTGAGTGATTTTGGATATTTTCGCTGCCTTGGGGGGGTATTGGATATTTTCGCTGCCTTGGGGGGGTATTGGATGATTTGACTGATATTGAGTGATTTTGGATATTTTCGCTGCCCTGGGGGGGTATTGGATGATTTGACTGATTTTGAGTGATTTTGGATATTTTCGCTGCCTTGGGGGGGTATTGGATATTTTCGCTGCCTTGGGGGGGTATTGGATGATTTGACTGATTTTGAGTGAGTTTGGATATTTTCGCTGCCTTGGGGGGGTATTGGATGATTTGACTGATTTTGGATATTTTCGCTGCCTTGGGGGGGTATTGGATGATTTGACTGATTTTGAGTGATTTTGGATATTTTCGCTGCCTTGGGGGGGTATTGGATATTTTCGCTGCCTTGGGGGGGGTATTGGATGATTTGACTGATATTGAGTGATTTTGGATATTTTCGCTGCCCTGGGGGGGTATTGGATGATTTGACTGATTTTGAGTGATTTTGGATATTTTCGCTGCCTTGGGGGGGTATTGGATATTTTCGCTGCCTTGGGGGGGTATTGGATGATTTGACTGATTTTGAGTGAGTTTGGATATTTTCGCTGCCTTGGGGGGGTATTGGATGATTTGACTGATATTGAGTGATTTTGGATATTTTCGCTGCCTTGGGGGGGTATTGGATGATTTGACTGATTTTGAGTGATTTTGTATATTTTCGCTGCCTTGGGGGGGTATTGGATGATTTGACTGATTTTGAGTGATTTTGGATATTTTCGCTGCCTTGGGGGGGGGGGGGGGTATTGGATGATTTGACTGATTTTTGAGTGAGTTTGGATATTTTCGCTGCCTTGAGGGGGTATTGGATATTTTCGCTGCCTTGGGAGGGTATTGGATGATTTGACTGATATTGAGTGATTTTGGATATTTTCGCTGCCTTGGTGGGGTATTGGATGATTTGACTGATTTTGAGTGAGTTTGGATATTTTCGCTGCCTTGGGGGGGTATTGGATATTTTCGCTGCCTTGGGGGGGTATTGGATGATTTGACTGATTTTGGATATTTTCGCTGCCTTGGGGGGGGGGTATTGGATATTTTCCGCTGCCTTGGGGGGGTATTGGATGATTTGACTGATTTTGAGTGAGTTTGGATATTTTCGCTGCCTTGGCGGGGTATTGTATATTTTCGCTGCCTTGGGGGGGTATTGGATGATTTGACTGATATTGACTGATTTTGGATATTTTCGCTGCCTTGGGGGGGTATTGGATGATTTGACTGATTTTGAGTGATTTTGGATATTTTCGCTGCCTTGGGGGGGGTATTGGATATTTTCGCTGCCTTGGGGGGGTATTGGATGATTTGACTGATTTTGAGTGATTTTGGATATTTTCGCTGCCTTGGGGGGGTATGTATATTTTCGCTGCCTTGGGGGGGTATTGGATGATTTGACTGATATTGACTGATTTTGGATATTTTCGCTGCCTTGGGGGGGTATTGGATGATTTGACTGATTTTGAGTGATTTTGGATATTTTCGCTGCCTTGGGGGGGTATTGGATATTTTCGCTGCCTTGGGGGGGTATTGGATGATTTTGACTGATTTTGAGTGAGTTTGGATATTTTCGCTGCCTTGGGGGGGGTATTGGATATTTTCGCTGCCTTGGGGGGGTATTGGATGATTTGACTGATATTGAGTGATTCTTGGATATTTTCCGCTGCCTTGGGGGGGTATTGGATGATTTGACTGATTTTGAGTGATTTTGGATATTTTCGCTGCCTTGGGGGGGTATTGGATATTTTCGCTGCCTTGGGGGGGGTATTGGATGATTTGACTGATTTGAGTGATTTTGGATATTTTCGCTGCCTTGGGGGGGGAATGGATGATTTGACTGATTTGAGTGATTTTGGATATTTTCGCTGCCTTGGGGGGGTATTGGATATTTTCGCTGCCTTGGGGGGGTATTGGATGATTTGACTGATTTTGAGTGAGTTTGGATATTTTCGCTGCCTTGGGGGGGTATTGGATGATTTGACTGATATTGAGTGATTTTGGATATTTTCGCTGCCTTGGGGGGGTATTGGATGATTTGACTGATTTTTAGTGATTTTGGATATTTTCGCTGCCTTGGGGGGGGTATTGGATGATTTGACTGATTTTGAGTGATTTTGGATATTTTCGCTGCCTTGGGGGGGTATTGGATGATTTGACTGATTTTGAGTGAGTTAGGATATTTTCGCTGCCTTGGGGGGGTATTGGATATTTTCGCTGCCTTGGGGGGGTATTGGATGATTTGACTAATTTTGAGTGATTTTGGATATTTTCGCTGCCTTGGGGGGGGTATTGGATATTTTCGCTGCCTTGGGGGGGTATTGATGATTTGACTGATTTTGGATATTTTCGCTGCCTTGGGGGGGTATTGGATATTTTCGCTGCCTTGGGGGGGGTATTGGATGATTGGACTGATTTTGAGTGATTTTGGATATTTTCGCTGCCTTGGGGGGGGTATTGGATATTTTCGCTGCCTTGGGGGGGGTATTGGATGATTTGACTGATATTGAGTGATTTTGGATATTTTCGCTGCCTTGGGGGGGGTATTGGATGATTTGACTGATTTTGAGTGATTTTTGGATATTTTCGCTGCCTTGGGGGGGTATTGGATGATTTGACTGATTTTGAGTGATTTTGGATATTTTCGCTGCCTTGGGGGGGTATTGGATATTTTCGCTGCCTTGGGGGGGTATTGGATGATTTGACTGATTTTTGAGTGAGTTTGGATATTTTCGCTGCCTTGGGGGGGTATTGGATATTTTCGCTGCCTTGGGGGGGGTATTGGATGATTTGACTGATATTGAGTGATTTTGGATATTTTCGCTGCCTTGGGGGGGTATTGGATGATTTGACTGATTTTAAGTGATTTTGGATATTTTCGCTGCCTTGGGGGGGGTATTGGATATTTTCGCTGCCTTGGGGGGGTATTGGATGATTTGACTGATTTTGAGTGAGTTTGGATATTTTCGCTGCCTTGGGGGGGTATTGGATATTTTCGCTGCCTTGGGGGGGTATTGGATGATTTGACTGATATTGAGTGATTTTGGATATTTTCGCTGCCTTGGGGGGGGGGGGGTATTGGATGATTTGACTGATTTTGAGTGATTTTGGATATTGTCGCTGCCTTGGGGGGGTATTGGATGATTTGACTAATTTTGAGTGATTTTGGATATTTCCGCTGCCTTGGGGGGGTATTGGATGATTTGACTGATTTTGAGGGATTTTGGATATTTTCGCTGCCTTGGGGGGGTATTGGATGATTTGACTGATTTTGAGGGATTTTGGATATTTTCGCTGCCTTGGGGGGGTATTGGATATTTTCGCTGCCTTGGGGGGGTATTGGATGATTTGACTGATTTTGAGTGATTTGGGATATTTTCGCTGCCTTGGGGGGGTATTGGATATTTTCGCTGCCTTGGGGGGGGGTATTGGATGATTTGACTGATTTTGAGTGAGTTTGGATATTTTCGCTGCCTTGGGGGGGTATTGGATATTTTCGCTGCCTTGGGGGGGGGGGGGGGTATTGGATGATTTGACTGATTTTGGATATTTTCGCTGCCTTGGGGGGGTATTGGATATTTTCGCTGCCTTGGGGGGGTATTGGATGATTTGACTGATTTTGAGTGAGTTTGGATATTTTCGCTGCCTTGGGGGGGTATTGTATATTTTCGCTGCCTTGGGGGGGGGTATTGGATGATTTGACTGATATTGACTGATTTTGGATATTTTCGCTGCCTTGGGGGGGTATTGGATGATTTGACTGATTTTGAGTGATTTTGGATATTTTCGCTGCCTTGGGGGGGTATTGTATATTTTCGCTGCCTTGGGGGGGTATTGGATGATTTGACTGATATTGACTGATTTTGGATATTTTCGCTGCCTTGGGGGGGTATTGGATGATTTGACTGATTTTGAGTGATTTTGGATATTTTCGCTGCTTGGGGGGGTATTGGATATTTTCGCTGCCTTGGGGGGGTATTGGATGATTTGACTGATTTTGAGTGATTTTGGATATTTTCGCTGCCTTGGGGGGGTATTGGATATTTTCGCTGCCTTGGGGGGGTATTGGATGATTTGACTGATATTGAGTGATTTTGGATATTTTCGCTGCCTTGGGGGGGTATTGGATGATTTGACTGATTTTGGATATTTTCGCTGCCTTGGGGGGGTATTGGATGATTTGACTGATTTTGAGTGATTTTGGATATTTTCGCTGCCTTGGGGGGGTATTGGATATTTTCGCTGCCTTGGGGGGGTATTGGATGATTTGACTGATATTGAGTGATTTTGGATATTTTCGCTGCCCTGGGGGGGTATTGGATGATTTGACTGATTTTGAGTGATTTGGATATTTTCGCTGCCTTGGGGGGTATTGGATATTTTCGCTGCCTTGGGGGTGGGTATTGGATGATTTGACTGATTTTGAGTGAGTTTGGATATTTTCGCTGCCTTGGGGGGGTATTGGATATTTTCGCTGCCTTGGGGGGGGTATTGGATGATTTGACTGATTTTGGATATTTTCCGCTGCCTTGGGGGGGTATTGGATATTTTCGCTGCCTTGGGGGGGTATTGGATGATTTGACTGATTTTGAGTGAGTTTGGATATTTTCGCTGCCTTGGGGGGGGTATTGTATATTTTCGCTGCCTTGGGGGGGTATTGGATGATTTGACTGATATTGAGTGATTTTGGATATTTTCGCTGCCTTGGGGGGGGTATTGGATGATTTGACTGATTTTGAGTGATTTTGGATATTTTCGCTGCCTTGGGGGGGTATTGGATATTTTCGCTGCCTTGGGGGGGTATTGGATGATTTGACTGATTTTGAGTGATTTTGGATATTTTCGCTGCCTTGGGGGGGTATTGTATATTTCGCTGCCTTGGGGGGGTATTGGATGATTTGACTGATATTGGACTGATTTTGGATATTTTCGCTGCCTTGGGGGGGGTATTGGATGATTTGACTGATTTTGAGTGATTTTGGATATTTTCGCTGCCTTGGGGGGTATTGGATATTTTCGCTGCCTTGGGGGGGTATTGGATGATTTGACTGATTTTGAGTGATTTTGGATATTTTCGCTGCCTTGGGGGGGTATTGGATATTTTCGCTGCCTTGGGGGGGTATTGGATGATTTGACTGATTTTGGATATTTTCGCTGCCTTGGGGGGTATTGGATATTTTCGCTGCCTTGGGGGGGTATTGGATGATTTGACTGATTTTGAGTGAGTTTGGATATTTTCGCTGCCTTGGGGGGGTATTGTATATTTTCGCTGCCTTGGGGGGGTATTGGATGATTTGACTGATATTGACTGATTTTGGATATTTTCGCTGCCTTGGGGGGGTATTGGATGATTTGACTGATTTTGAGTGATTTTGGATATTTTCGCTGCCTTGGGGGGGTATTGGATATTTTCGCTGCCTTGGGGGGGTATTGGATGATTTGACTGATTTTGAGTGATTTTGGATATTTTCGCTGCCTTGGGGGGGTATTGTATATTTTTGCTGCTTGGTGGGGGTATTGGATGATTTGACTGATATTGACTGATTTTGGATATTTTCGCTGCCTTGGGGGGTATTGGATGATTTGACTGATTTTGAGTGATTTTGGATATTTTTCGCTGCCTTGGGGGGGTATTGGATATTTTCGCTTGCCTTTGGGGGGGTATTGGATGATTTGACTGATTTTGAGTGATTTTGGATATTTTCGCTGCCTTGGGGGGGTATTGGATATTTTCGCCTGCCTTGGGAGGGTATTGGATGATTTGACTGATATTGAGTGATTTTGGATATTTTCGCTGCCTTGGGGGGGTATTGGATGATTTGACTGATTTTGAGTGAGTTTGGATATTTTCGCTGCCTTGGGGGGGGTATTGGATATTTTCGCTGCCTTGGGGGGGGGGTATTGGATGATTTGACTGATTTTGAGTGAGTTTGGATATTTTCGCTGCCTTGGGGGGGTATTGGATATTTTCGCTGCTTGGGGGGGTATTGGATGATTTGACTGATTTGGATATTTTCGCTGCCTTGGGGGGGTATTGGATATTTTCGCTGCCTTGGGGGGGTATTGGATGATTTGACTGATTTTGAGTGAGTTTGGATATTTTCGCTGCCTTGGGGGGGTATTGTATATTTTCGCTGCCTTGGGGGGGTATTGGATGATTTGACTGATATTGACTGATTTTGGATATTTTCGCTGCCTTGGGGGGGTATTGGATGATTTGACTGATTTTGAGTGAGTTTGGATATTTTCGCTGCCTTGGGGGGGTATTGGATATTTTCGCTGCCTTGGGGGGGGGTATTGGATGATTTGACTGATTTTGAGTGAGTTTGGATATTTTCGCTGCCTTGGGGGGGTATTGGATATTTTCGCTGCCTTGGGGGGGTATTGGATGATTTGACTGATTTTGGATATTTTCGCTGCCTTGGGGGGGTATTGGATATTTTCGCTGCCTTGGGGGGGTATTGGATGATTTGACTGATTTTGAGTGAGTTTGGATATTTTCGCTGCCTTGGGGGGGGTATTGTATATTTTCGCTGCCTTGGGGGGTATTGGATGATTTGACTGATATTGACTGATTTTGGATATTTTCGCTGCCTTGGGGGGGTATTGGATGATTTGACTGATTTTGAGTGATTTTGGATATTTTCGCTGCCTTGGGGGGTATTGGATATTTTCGCTGCCTTGGGGGGGGTATTGGATGATTTGACTGATTTTGAGTGATTTTGGATATTTTCGCTGCCTTGGGGGGGTATTGTATATTTTCCGCTGCCTTGGGGGGGTATTGGATGATTTGACTGATATTGACTGATTTTGGATATTTTCGCTGCCTTGGGGGGGTATTGGATGATTTGACTGATTTTGAGTGATTTTGGATATTTCGCTGCCTTGGGGGGGTATTGGATATTTTCGCTGCCTTGGGGGGGTATTGGATGATTTGACTGATTTTTGAGTGATTTTGGATATTTTCGCTGCCTTGGGGGGGTATTGGATATTTTCACTGCCTTGGGGGGGTATTGGATGATTTGACTGATATTGAGTGATTTTGGATATTTTCGCTGCCCTTGGGGGGGTATTGGATGATTTGACTGATTTTTGGATATTTTCGCTGCCTTGGGGGGGGTATTGGATGATTTGACTGATTTTGAGTGATTTTGGATATTTTCGCTGGCCTTGGGGGGGTATTGGATATTTTCGCTGCCTTGGGGGGGGTATTGGATGATTTGACTGATTTTGAGTGAGGTTTGGATATTTTCGCTGCCTTGGGGGGGTATTGGATATTTTCGCTGCCTTGGGGGGGTATTGGATGATTTGACTGATATTGAGTGATTTTGGATATTTTCGCTGCCTTGGGGGGGTATTGGATGATGTGACTGATTTTGAGTGATTTTGGATATTTTCGCTGCCTTGGGGGGGTATTGGATATTTCCGCTGCCTTGGGGGGGGGTATTGGATGATTTGACTGATATTGAGTGATTTTGGATATTTTCGCTGCCTTGGGGGGGGTATTGGATGATTTGACTGATTTTGAGTGATTTTGTATATTTTCGCTGCCTTGGGGGGGGTATTGGATGATTTGACTGATTTTGGATATTTTCGCTGCCTTGGGGGGGTATTGGATATTTTCACTGCCTTGGGGGGGGTATTGGATGATTTGACTGATTTTGAGTGAGTTTGGATATTTTCGCTGCCTTGGGGGGGTATTGTATATTTTCGCTGCCTTGGGGGGGTATTGGATGATTTGACTGATATTGACTGATTTTGGATATTTTCGCTGCCTTGGGGGGGTATTGGATGATTTGACTGATTTTGAGTGAGTTTGGATATTTTCGCTGCCTTGGGGGGGTATTGGATATTTTCGCTGCCTTGGGGGGGGTATTGGATGATTTGACTGATTTTGGATATTTTCGCTGCCTTGGGGGGGGGTATTGGATATTTTCGCTGCCTTGGGGGGGTATTGGATGATTTGACTGATTTTGAGTGTGTTTGGATATTTTCGCTGCCTTGGGGGGGTATTGTATATTTTCGCTGCCTTGGGGGGGGTATTGGATGATTTGACTGATATTGACTGATTTGGATATTTTCGCTGCCTTGGGGGGGTATTGGATGATTTGACTGATTTTGAGTGATTTTGGATATTTTCGCTGCCTTGGGGGGGTATTGGATATTTTTCGCTGCCTTGGGGGGGGTATTGGATGATTTGACTGATTTTGAGTGAATTTTGGATATTTTCGCTGCCTTGGGGGGGTATTGTATATTTTCGCTGCCTTGGGGGGGGTATTGGATGATTTGACTGATATTGGACTGATTTTGGATATTTTCGCTGCCTTGGGGGGGTATTGGATGATTTGACTGATTTTGAGGTGATTTTGGATATTTTCGCTGCCTTGGGGGGGTATTGGATATTTTCGCTGCCTTGGGGGGGTATTGGATGATTTGACTGATTTTGAGTGATTTTGGATATTTTCGCTGCCTTGGGGGGGTATTGGATATTTTCGCTGCCTTGGGGGGGGTATTGGATGATTTGACTGATATTGAGTGATTTTGGATATTTTCGCTGCCTTGGGGGGGTATTGGATGATTTGACTGATTTTGGATATTTTCGCTGCCTTGGGGGGGTATTGGATGATTTGACTGATTTTGAGTGATTTTGGATATTTTCGCTGCCTTGGGGGGGTATTGGATATTTTCGCTGCCTTGGGGGGGTATTGGATGATTTGACTGATATTGAGTGATTTTGGATATTTTTCGCTGCCCTGGGGGGGTATTGGATGATTTGACTGATTTTGAGTGATTTTGGATATTTTCGCTGCCTTGGGGGGGTATTGATATTTTCACTGCCTTGGGGGGGTATTGGATGATTTGACTGATTTTGAGTGAGTTTGGATATTTTCGCTGCCTTGGGGGGGGTATTGGATATTTTCGCTACCTTGGGGGGGGGGGTATTGGATGATTTGACTGATTTTGAGTGAGTTTGGATATTTTCGCTGCCTTGGGGGGGTATTGGATATTTTCGCTGCCTTGGGGGGGGTATTGGATGATTTGACTGATTTTGGATATTTTTCGCTGCCTTGGGGGGGTATTGGATATTTTCGCTGCCTTGGGGGGGTATTGGATGATTTGACTGATTTTGAGTGAGTTTGGATATTTTCGCTGCCTTGGGGGGGTATTGTATATTTTCGCTGCCTTGGGGGGGGTATTGGATGATTTGACTGATATTGACTGATTTTGGATATTTTCGCTGCCTTGGGGGGGTATTGGATGATTTGACTGATTTTGAGTGATTTTGGATATTTTCGCTGCCTTGGGGGGGTATTGGATATTTTCGCTGCCTTGGGGGGGTATTGGATGATTTGACTGATTTTGAGTGATTTTGGATATTTTCGCTGCCTTGGGGGGGTATTGTATATTTTCGCTGCCTTGGGGGGGTATTGGATGATTTGACTGATATTGACTGATTTTGGATATTTTCGCTGCCTTGGGGGGGTATTGGATGATTTGACTGATTTTGAGTGATTTTGGATATTTTCGCTGCCTTGGGGGGGGTATTGGATATTTTCGCTGCCTTGGGGGGGTATTGGATGACTTGACTGATTTTGAGTGATTTTGGATATTTTCGCTGCCTTGGGGGGGTATTGGATATTTTCGCTGCCTTGGGGGGGTATTGGATGATTTGACTGATATTGAGTGATTTTGGATATTTTCGCTGCCTTGGGGGGGTATTGGATGATTTGACTGATTTTGGATATTTTCGCTGCCTTGGGGGGGTATTGGATGATTTGACTGATTTTGAGTGATTTTGGATATTTTCGCTGCCTTGGGGGGGTATTGGATATTTTCGCTGCCTTGGGGGGGGTATTGGATGATTTGACTGATATTGAGTGATTTTGGATATTTTCGCTGCCCTGAGGGGGTATTGGATGATTTGACTGATTTTGAGTGATTTTGGATATTTTCGCTGCCTTGGGGGGGTATTGGATATTTTCGCTGCCTTGGGGGGGGTATTGGATGATTTGACTGATTTTGAGTGAGTTTGGATATTTTCGCTGCCTTGGGGGGGTATTGGATGATTTGACTGATTTTGGATATTTTTCGCTGCCTTGGGGGGGTATTGGATGATTTGACTGATTTTGAGTGATTTTGGATATTTTCGCTGCCTTGGGGGGGTATTGGATATTTTCGCTGCCTTGGGGGGGTATTGGATGATTTGACTGATATTGAGTGATTTTGGATATTTTCGCTGCCCTGGGGGGGGTATTGGATGATTTGACTGATTTTGAGTGATTTTGGATATTTTCGCTGCCTTGGGGGGGTATTGGATATTTTCGCTGCCTTGGGGGGGTATTGGATGATTTGACTGATTTTGAGTGAGTTTGGATATTTTCGCTGCCTTGGGGGGGTATTGGATGATTTGACTGATATTGAGTGATTTTGGATATTTTCGCTGCCTTGGGGGGGTATTGGATGATTTGACTGATTTTGAGTGATTTTGTATATTTTCGCTGCCTTGGGGGGGTATTGGATGATTTGACTGATTTTGAGTGATTTTGGATATTTTCGCTGCCTTGGGGGGGGGGGGGGGGTATTGGATGATTTGACTGATTTTGAGTGAGTTTGGATATTTTCGCTGCCTTGAGGGGGTATTGGATATTTTCGCTGCCTTGGGAGGGTATTGGATGATTTGACTGATATTGAGTGATTTTGGATATTTTCGCTGCCTTGGTGGGGTATTGGATGATTTGACTGATTTTGAGTGAGTTTGGATATTTCGCTGCCTTGGGGGGGTATTGGATATTTTCGCTGCCTTGGGGGGGTATTGGATGATTTGACTGATTTTGAGTGAGTTTGGATATTTTCGCTGCCTTGGGGGGGTATTGGATATTTTCGCTGCCTTGGGGGGGGGGGGGGGGTATTGGATGATTTGACTGATTTTGGATATTTTCGCTGCCTTGGGGGGGTATTGGATATTTTCGCTGCCTTGGGGGGGTATTGGATGATTTGACTGATTTTGAGTGAGTTTGGATATTTTCGCTGCCTTGGGGGGGTATTGTATATTTTCGCTGCCTTGGGGGGGGTATTGGATGATTTGACTGATATTGACTGATTTTGGATATTTTCGCTGCCTTGGGGGGGTATTGGATGATTTGACTGATTTTGAGTGATTTTGGATATTTTCGCTGCCTTGGGGGGGTATTGTATATTTTCGCTGCCTTGGGGGGGTATTGGATGATTTGACTGATATTGACTGATTTTGGATATTTTCGCTGCCTTGGGGGGGTATTGGATGATTTGACTGATTTTGAGTGATTTTGGATATTTTCGCTGCCTTGGGGGGGTATTGGATATTTTCGCTGCCTTGGGGGGGTATTGGATGATTTGACTGATTTTGAGTGATTTTGGATATTTTCGCTGCCTTGGGGGGGTATTGGATATTTTCGCTGCCTTGGGGGGGTATTGGATGATTTGACTGATATTGAGTGATTTTGGATATTTTCGCTGCCTTGGGGGGGTATTGGATGATTTGACTGATTTTGGATATTTTCGCTGCCTTGGGGGGGGTATTGGATGATTTGACTGATTTTTGAGTGATTTTGGATATTTTCGCTGCCTTGGGGGGGTATTGGATATTTTCGCTGCCTTGGGGGGGTATTGGGATGATTTGACTGATATTGAGTGATTTTGGATATTTTCGCTGCCCTGGGGGGGTATTGGATGATTTGACTGATTTTGAGTGATTTTGGATATTTTCGCTGCCTTGGGGGGGTATTGGATATTTTCGCTGCCTTGGGGGGGGGGGTATTGGATGATTTGACTGATTTTGAGTGAGTTTGGATATTTTCGCTGCCTTGGGGGGGTATTGGATATTTTCGCTGCCTTGGGGGGGTATTGGATGATTTGACTGATTTTGATATTTTCGCTGCCTTGGGGGGTATTGGATATTTTCGCTGCCTTGGGGGGGTATTGGATGATTTGACTGATTTTGAGTGAGTTTGGATATTTTTCGCTGCCTTGGGGGGGTATTGTATATTTTCGCTGCCTTGGGGGGGTATTGGATGATTTGACTGATATTGAGTGATTTTGGATATTTTCGCTGCCTTGGGGGGGTATTGGATGATTTGACTGATTTGAGTGATTTTGGATATTTTCGCTGCCTTGGGGGGGTATTGGATATTTTCGCTGCCTTGGGGGGGTATTGGATGATTTGACTGATTTTGAGTGATTTTGGATATTTTCGCTGCCTTGGGGGGGTATTGTATATTTTCGCTGCCTTGGGGGGGTATTGGATGATTTTGACTGATATTGACTGATTTTGGATATTTTCGCTGCCTTGGGGGGGTATTGGATGATTTGACTGGATTTTGAGTGATTTTGGATATTTTCGCTGCCTTGGGGGGGTATTGGATATTTTCCGCTGCCTTGGGGGGTATTGGATGATTTGACTGATTTTGAGTGATTTTGGATATTTTCGCTGCCTTGGGGGGGGTATTGGATATTTTCGCTGCCTTGGGGGGTATTGGATGATTTGACTGATTTTGGATATTTTCGCTGCCTTGGGGGGGTATTGATATTTTCGCTGCCTTGGGGGGTATTGGATGATTTGACTGATTTTTGAGTGAGTTTGGATATTTTCGCTGCCTTGGGGGGGGTATTGTATATTTTCGCTGCCTTGGGGGGGTATTGGATGATTTGACTGATATTGACTGTGATTTTTTGGATATTTTCGCTGCCTTGGGGGGTATTGGATGATTTGACTGATTTTGAGTGATTTTGGATATTTTCGCTGCCTTGGGGGGGTATTTGGATATTTTCGCTGCCTTGGGGGGGGTATTGGATGATTTGACTGATTTTGAGTGATTTTGATATTTTCGCTGCCTTGGGGTGGGGTATTGTATATTTTTGCTGCTTGGGGGGGTATTGGATGTTTTTGACTGATATTGACTGATTTTGGATATTTTCGCTGCCTTGGGGGGGGTATT